>CM023491.1:31173149-31773149 GCA_013339685.2 Hyalomma asiaticum
TTTCATGACATTTGTAAGAAACATTGTGAGAAGCTGCTAGTTAAAAAGCACATGTATAACGTCGTCAAGAAACAAACACGTAACCACTGTTTGAGGATCCATTAGGATCCCACGTTGCGGTCTTCTCGGATCCCCGATGCGGTATGCATGGGTGCTTTTCCTTACAGTTCATCGTGGAGGGAAAGGCAAATGTGGCGCGAAATCCAAGCAGGTTTCTCATGCCACGACCTATCAGTAATGTCAGTCGTGCATTTTTATCTATCCATGCCAGTTTTGGTGCATACATTGGACGCTAGTCGGAGCCTTTGGCACCACCGCCCGTGAGGCAACACACAAAGGTCACAGAGGGATGACCAGGTTTGGCTTCTCAGGAGTCGGTTAAATCTCTGGCCGTAATAAAAAAAAAGCCACGCCCTTGTCAGAGAAACACACCACTTGGTGGCGTAGAAGTGCATGGAACAGCTATAAGAACGACTGTAAATACATGGGGCTGGTCATTCAAAGCACCGGCACCACCATCACCACCATCATCGCCTGCATGATCATCATCCTCATCATCATCATCAGCCTGTTTAGGTCCACTGCAGGACGAAGGCCTCTCCGAACGATTTCCAATCCACCCTATCCTGAGCGAGTTGGTTCCACTTTATGCCGGCAAACTTTTTAATTTCATCGCTCCATCTAACCTTTTGCCTACCTCTGTTGCATTTTACCTCTCTTGGTATCCATTCCGTCGGTCTTACAGTCCATCTGTTATCTTTTCTCCTCATGATATGACCTGCCCAGGTCCACTTCTTTCTTTTAATTGATAAGATAATATCGGCTACTCCTGTCTGTTCTCTGATCCATTCCGCTCGTTTTTTATCTCTTAGCGTTACCCCTATCATTTTTCTTTCCATTGCACGTTGCGTGCTCCTCAGTTTCATCTCTAGTTTTTTTCGTTATTCTCCATGTTTCTGCACCGTACGTTAATACTGGGAGAATGCAGTGATTGAATACTTTTCGCTTTAATGAGAGCGGTAAGTTTGCGGTCATGATTTCGTAATGCCTTCCGAATGCGCTCCAGCCCAGCCTTATTCTACGGAGAACTTCATTTTCCTGGGTAGGAGATCCTGATATTAACTGTCCCAGATATACATATTCGTTTAAACATTGTAAGGTTCATTATTGATTTTAAACTCCTGTTTCTTAGCTAAGCAATTGAGCATAACTTTGGTCTTTTGCCTATTCATTTTTAATCCAATTTTAATGCTTTCCCTGTTTAGGTCATCAATCATGTTTTGTAATTCGTCACCATCATTGCTAAAGAGCACAATGTCGTCTGCAAATCTTAAATTGTTTAGATATTCTCCGTCTATTCGAATGCCCTTTTCTTTCCAGTCTAGACGTTTAAAGACTTCCTCTAAACATGCAGTGAATAGCATCGGGGATATTGTATCTCCCTGTCTCACACCCTCTCCTGATCGGTATTTCTCTGCTTCTCTCATGTAGGAGTAGTGTGGCTGTGCAGTCTTTGTCTATGTTGTTTATGGTTTTCACGTATACGCCAGGTACCCCTTGTCGATGTAGAGCTTCTAGAACTGCTTGTATTTCTATGGAGTCAAATGCTTTCTCGTAGTCGATAAACGCCACGTAAAGAGCTTTCTTATATTCCGCGTACTTCTCAATTACTGGTTGATAGCGTGGCTGTGGTCCATTGTCGAGTAACCTTTCCTAAAACCAGCTTGCTCTCTCGGTTGGTTAAAGTCGAGTGTTTCTCTTATCCTCGTAGAAAATACCTTTGTAAATAGCTTGTATATTACTGCGAGTAGGCTGATTGGTCTGTAATTCTTTAAGTCCTTTATGTCACCTTTCTTGTGGATAAGGATTATATTAGCATTTTTCCAGCTGCGCGGTACGCTACATGTCTTGATACATTTCGTGAAGAGCGATGCAAGTTTTTCAAGTACAATATCTCCTCCGCCTGTGATCAAGTCGGCTGCTATACCATCATCACCAGCTGCTTTACCGCGGGACATGCCTTTGGCAGCTTTTTTGACTTCGTCAGCGGTTATACATGGAATTTCGGTGTTCTCCTCTGGTTCTATTTCTATTAAGGTTGTATGGTGTGTCTGAGAGCTGTACAGTTCCGAGTAGAAATCTTCTGCTACCTTTGCTATTTCGGTGAAACTGTTGATAACGTTATCTTGTTTATCTTTTAGTGCATGCATTTTTTTTGTCCTAAGTGCAGTTTCTTTTTGACCGATTTAAGGCTGGTGCCTTTCTCTTATGGGGATCATCATCCCCATAAAGTCTGCTTACATCAACATCAAGGCAAAGGCCTCTCCTATATTTATCCAGTTAACGTAGCCTTGTGCCACTTGCGACAGCGTTATCATCACAAACTTATTGATCAGAACTGCCCACTTAGCATTCCGGCGTACCTTGCTTCCCTTGGTTTTTCTGAAATTTCTGTGCTACAGTAACTGGCGATCACTTATTACTGCAAACAGCAGAAGAAAAAAAATTGTCCTGCATCCCCCTCTGCTAACGTAAATGTCCAGCGAAGCTGTGTCAAAGACCACTAGTACGGTTTGCACTTAGCACGAGGGCTTCGAATGATGTCAAACGGCCCTATGGAAAGCAGGCCCAAGCTAATCATCACAAAAATGTGGGGGACGGGGGGGGGGGGGGGTGTTGTCATTGTTGAGAGGCGCCTTATGCTCCATAATGCGGTTTTGATGCTTCTTTTGCGGCTTTGTGTCTTTGTAGCTTTGAGCTCTTTCTCTTCAAGCACTGAAGTGGCGCAATTAACGTTTCTTGTAAGATCTTCTTTTATCAACACGCGTCTTAAAGAGCGTGCTGACTGGGGCAGAAACATTTTCAGACTTGTCTGATCATTGCAGGTCATGCCTATGTGAACCCGTTTTTCCTGATACAGATATCTTGTTGGCAGATAAAGGCAAACTAACACGTGAAGTTACAGAGGGCTTTTATATAAATAGGTATGCCAAAAATTCGTAAGTGACCCTTTGGTGGACCCGCCACGGTGGTCTAGTGGCTATGGTACACGGCTTCTGATCCGAGGGTCCCGGAATCGAAACCCGGCTGCGCCGGCTGCATTTCGATGGAGCCGAAATGTTGAGGCCCATGTGCTGTGCGATGTCAGCACACGTTAAAGAACCCCAGGTACTCGAAATTTCCGGAGCCCTCCATTACGGCATATCTCATAATAAGAGCTGGTTTTGGGACGATAAACCCCAAATAACAACAGCAACACCCTTTGGTGGCTGTAACTGATAAGGAGTTCGCTTTTTTTAAATTCTGTTTAGCCCTCCTGACTGTGTCACATGACTTGCGTCGCACATGCGCGATGCCAGCTGTTGAGTATTTATATGCATGTTTCTTTCATAAGTGATCAGTTGAGAGTAAGTGCCCGTCTGTCTTTCTTGTCCTTGTCTTTCGTGCGCGCAAAAATGTTTAAATATGGATACATACCAACTCGCCCAGTTATCACTCTTGCTGAGATCTTCGTGGTCTGGCCAACTTTTCGACAGGTGGACTTATTTTCGTGAGTTCGAAACTGCTTGACGAATACAAGTCCACAAGTGGGAATGTTGGCTGTAGCGACACGTCCCATTTCTTAACACGAAAGTGGGTGTTTTATCCCGGGGTTCACGACGACTCCGTACGTCACTACCGTAATGAATACGAAAACACACATTTCAAAATAAAAAACAAACAGAAGAGGTGGGGGGGGGGGGGGGGGTAGAGCCCATCTGCTTGCCTCACTCATCAGTTTATTTTCGGTCACCGCGTTTTCTGTGCTTGCATTTAATCTGGGAAGGGAGCTAACGTCAAGCCTGTGTCAGCTCCCTGAGACGCCTGCATATGGATGGCTAGCACTTGCAGAAAATGTGTCCCCTAATTGTGCGCTAGTTTTCCCCAATGGCTTACTGCACGTAATACGGAGACAACTACATCTTTGCGCATCAGAAGAGGCGAATCCTCAGATGAAACTGTGAGTGTACTGTTTTGATCAAAAATGCTGGTCTAGATAGTCTCGAAAGATGATTCCACAATCGCCCCTTAATATAAGAATGCTCAGTCCACCAGTTTTACAGCTGTATCAATTCGAAAAGCCTTACCAACTTGCAAAACAAATGGAGGACGATGTTATGCAGATAGCTGCTTTGCGCCTGCTTTCGCTAAAGGGTTTCACGGCTGTCCACCGCAGCGCTTCCATAGCTGTTAAGTGCACCTTTCCAGCAGTAGCTAGTCCTGTTTGCCGCTGGTATGGCTATATAGCGTTAGTCCGAATGCACATATTAAATGCGAAACATTTCTTGGCGAAGTTGATGAACGATAGATAGATAGATAGATAGATAGATAGATAGATAGATAGATAGATAGATAGATAGATAGATAGATAGATAGATAGATAGATAGATAGATAGATAGTGCTTAACTCTCATTATAAGCACAATTCATGTTGCACATTTCGTACACATTTTCATACTTCGCTCTACGTTGCGCCTTGTATCTTTCAATGTCCTATTACTGATCTTTGCCGCGCATTAGCTTAGCCGTGCTGGCGGTAAGTTCTAAAGCGTCATGGACAGAATATATTAAGTAGCGAAGAGAATGTCATCTGCAACACTTTCCAGAGGGCATCGCATGCATAAACAGGAGCCATTGACTATGAGACAGTACGACCGGAATGTACGGATTGCTGTTCATTAAGAATACGAGATGCCACCAAATCACACACTTCCTGTGCTCTTTCATTCTGCCTGAGACATCTCTTGGTAGAAAATGGATGCCATATGCTTTGGAGAGGAACGGAACAACCCGTATTTATTAACACAGATGACAAACAGGTTACATAGACTAGGTTCAGAGACATATGGAAGCCCGCTCTTTCTCGCAGCATTCTCCAGCTGTAGTCAAAATGGTTAAAATAAGCGCATGCACTGCTTGTCAGAGTGGAAGTACTTTGCTGGACCTTTGCTGCCGCAGGAAGAGCAGCATTCCTCGCTTCTACGGAAAGTTTGTGCTACACTGGTGTCGAGTTCGCATTCAATTTTTCGCACTTGGGAATGTGCTCGTTTACTTGTGCCTGTGTCGCGAAATAAGACCCGCACTTATTGCATTTGAATATCGTTTCCATTGTACAACTATTCTTCTTGAGGTGCTTTTTCAAGTTGCTTCTTAGTGTAAACCTTACGCGACACAAGGTGCACTGAAATCGCTTGTCACCGGTGTGTGTAATAAAATGCCGTTTTAGAAGAGAAGGTGCAGACCACAGTGAACCGCATTCGTTACATTGGTGGTGCTTTCCGGCCTCGTGGTGTTGATATGTTTTTAGAAGGACAGCAGCCGTTTCGAAAGCGAAGTCGCAGATGTCGCATACGAGAGCTGCACTATCATCCATGGTTACTTGCAGTCCGCTTGATGATTCCTCGCCACTAGAAAAAATGGGACAGAGAAACAGTGAGCACACTTAGGAATGACTTCGACTAAATAGCTTTTCTCTTACACAGTGGATAGTCGCAGAAGCGCGCGTGTGATTGATAAGATTAATGAAGGAACTGTTTTTCTAATGAAGCCGTGAGTGACGCCTTTGAAAATTTCAAGCGAGTTCCACGCCATGACACCCGTCAGGATGGTGACGCTGTGCTATTATAGCGTTTATCCTGACTTGACATCGTTTGCGGCTTTGTGTCTTTGTAGCTTTGAGCTCTTTCTCTTCAAGCACTGAAGTGGCGCAATTAACGTTTCTTGTAAGATCTTCTTTTATCAACACGCGTCTTAAAGAGCGTGCTGACTGGGGCAGAAACATTTTCAGACTTGTCTGATCATTGCAGGTCATGCCTATGTGAACCCGTTTTTCCTGATACAGATATCTTGTTGGCAGATAAAGGCAAACTAACACGTGAAGTTACAGAGGGCTTTTATATAAATAGGTATGCCAAAAAATTCGTAAGTGACCCTTTGGTGGACCCGCCACGGTGGTCTAGTGGCTATGGTACACGGCTTCTGATCCGAGGGTCCCGGAATCGAAACCCGGCTGCGCCGGCTGCATTTCGATGGAGCCGAAATGTTGAGGCCCATGTGCTGTGCGATGTCAGCACACGTTAAAGAACCCCAGGTACTCGAAATTTCCGGAGCCCTCCATTACGGCATATCTCATAATAAGAGCTGGTTTTGGGACGATAAACCCCAAATAACAACAGCAACACCCTTTGGTGGCTGTCACTGATAAGGAGTTCGCTTTTTTTAAATTCTGTTTAGCCCTCCTGACTGTGTCACATGACTTGCGTCGCACATGCGCGATGCCAGCTGTTGAGTATTTATATGCATGTTTCTTTCATAAGTGATCAGTTGAGAGTAAGTGCCCGTCTGTCTTTCTTGTCCTTGTCTTTCGTGCGCGCAAAAATGTTTAAATATGGATACATACCAACTCGCCCAGTTATCACTCTTGCTGAGATCTTCGTGGTCTGGCCAACTTTTCGACAGGTGGACTTATTTTCGTGAGTTCGAAACTGCTTGACGAATACAAGTCCACAAGTGGAATGTTGGCTGTAGCGACACGTCCCATTTCTTAACACGAAAGTGGGTGTTTTATCCCGGGGTTCACGACGACTCCGTACGTCACTACCGTAATGAATACGAAAACACACATTTCAAAATAAAAAACAAACAGAAGAGGTGGGGGGGGGGGGGGGGTAGAGCCCATCTGCTTGCCTCACTCATCAGTTTATTTTCGGTCACCGCGTTTTCTGTGCTTGCATTTAATCTGGGAAGGGAGCTAACGTCAAGCCTGTGTCAGCTCCCTGAGACGCCTGCATATGGATGGCTAGCACTTGCAGAAAATGTGTCCCCTAATTGTGCGCTAGTTTTCCCCAATGGCTTACTGCACGTAATACGGAGACAACTACATCTTTGCGCATCAGAAGAGGCGAATCCTCAGATGAAACTGTGAGTGTACTGTTTTGATCAAAAATGCTGGTCTAGATAGTCTCGAAAGATGATTCCACAATCGCCCCTTAATATAAGAATGCTCAGTCCACCAGTTTTACAGCTGTATCAATTCGAAAAGCCTTACCAACTTGCAAAACAAATGGAGGACGATGTTATGCAGATAGCTGCTTTGCGCCTGCTTTCGCTAAAGGGTTTCACGGCTGTCCACCGCAGCGCTTCCATAGCTGTTAAGTGCACCTTTCCAGCAGTAGCTAGTCCTGTTTGCCGCTGGTATGGCTATATAGCGTTAGTCCGAATGCACATATTAAATGCGAAACATTTCTTGGCGAAGTTGATGAACGATAGATAGATAGATAGATAGATAGATAGATAGATAGATAGATAGATAGATAGATAGATAGATAGATAGATAGATAGATAGATAGATAGATAGTGCTTAACTCTCATTATAAGCACAATTCATGTTGCACATTTCGTACACATTTTCATACTTCGCTCTACGTTGCGCCATGTATCTTTCAATGTCCTATTACTGATCTTTGCCGCGCATTAGCTTAGCCGTGCTGGCGGTAAGTTCTAAAGCGTCATGGACAGAATATATTTAGTAGCGAAGAGAATGTCATCTGCAACACTTTCCAGAGGGCATCGCATGCATAAACAGGAGCCACTGACTATGAGACAGTACGACCAGAATGTACGGATTGCTGTTCATTAAGAATACGAGATGCCACCAAATCACACACTTCCTGTGCTCTTTCATTCTGCCTGAGACATCTCTTGGTAGAAAATGGATGCCATATGCTTTGGAGAGGAACGGAACAACCCCGTATTTATTAACACAGATGACAAAACAGGTTACATAGACTAGGTTCAGAGACATATGGAAGCCCGCTCTTTCTCGCAGCATTCTCCAGCTGTAGTCAAAATGGTTAAAATAAGCGCATGCACTGCTTGTCAGAGTGGAAGTACTTTGCTGGACCTTTGCCGCTTAAAACACGCGTGCCGCAGGAAGAGCAGCATTCCTCGCTTTTACGGAAAGTTTGTGTTACACTGGTGTCGAGTTCGCATTCAATTTTTCGCACTTGGGAATGTGCTCGTTTACTTGTGCCTGTGTCGCGAAATAAGACCCGCACTTATTGCATTTGAATATCGTTTCCATTGTACAACTATTCTTCTTGAGGTGCTTTTTCAAGTTGCTTCTTAGTGTAAACCTTACGCGACACAAGGTGCACTGAAATCGCTTGTCACCGGTGTGTGTAATAAAATGCCGTTTTAGAAGAGAAGGTGCAGACCACAGTGAACCGCATTCGTTACATTGGTGGTGCTTTCCGGCCTCGTGGTTGTTGATATGTTTTAGAAGGACAGCAGCCGTTTCGAAAGCGAAGTCGCAGATGTCGCATACGAGAGCTGCACTATCATCCATGGTTACTTGCAGTCCGCTTGATGATTCCCCGCCACTAGAAAAAATGGGACAGAAAAACAGTGAGCACACTTAGGAATGACTTCGACTAAATAGCTTTTCCCTTACACAGTGGATAGTCGCAGAACCGCGCGTGTGATTGATAAGATTAATGAAGGAACTGTTTTTCTAATGAAGCCGTGAGTGACGCCTTTGAAAATTTCAAGCGAGTTCCACGCCATGACACCCGTCAGGATGGTGACGCTGTGCTATTATAGGGTTTATCCTGACTTGACATCGTTTGCGTCTTTTTGTCATTATGTCTGTGTCTAGTCGCGGTGTTTTCTCGCCCTCATGGTAGTCTTTATCCGTTCGTGAAAATCAACCTCGGCATCGCAAGATATAAATCTGTGAGCGAAAATGAATGACTCATCTACACATCACCTATATCACATCGTCGTGAACGTCATGATCATCGACAATACAATCACGTATGGTCCATACCCGTCATGCTCGGCCTGGGTTCTGCGGGTATGGGCCTAAGCGCGTAATCATAACATCGCAGCTAATGTTCACCAACGACCAGCCAGACAGAGAAACAAACTTTATTGAGGGACCAGGCTTTGTGAGCCCAATGGTTGGCGGCCTCCTCTGTTCAGGTAGCCGCGGCTCTTTTCTGCCGGTCCAGCCCTGTCGACAAACCACAGTTGCTTTCTAAGGTCTTCCTTCAGCGAACCACCTGTATACCAAACACTTCGAAGCAAACGACCTGCCAAATCAAAATTTCATGAGAGAGCTGTCAACTGAATAGTACACATAACAAATTGGACAGTCACGGACGAGCTTGAACCTACCACTTGTTAGTAAGGCAGCAATCGAGACCCGGACACTGATGTGTCAGGAAAGGACGCCACCACGAGTCCACGGCTGCTCTTCCAGCGCTTCACGCGTTGAAAATGAAGCTGTCCAATGAGGATACGCGCATGCGATGCTTGTACTCCAATTGCTAGCAGACCTTAAGCCTACTCTTAACGCGTGGCTGAATTCCAAATAGTTCTGAATTGGCCAATTGCGAGCTCATTCCTTAGCGAGACATGGACTGCCATAATTCGTGGCAACTGCTTAATCCCTGTGGCCTAACCGTTACGTCTTTTAACAGGTGACTACATTATATGTTATAGATAAACATTTCCCTGAAGTCTTCCCTGGCCTCGATGTCTGTTGGTTTGCCTAAGGTTGTCAGAGAAACGAGCCCATGCACCCTTACACATTTCATTATTTGAGAGCGTTGTTGTCGCACTTGCACATTCCCCGCCACAGTGGTCTAGTGACTATTGCACTCTTCAGCAGATCCGATGGTCGTGAGATCGATTCCCGATCGCGGCAGCTGCCTTTTGATAAAGGCGAACTGTTGGGGCCCGTGTGCCGTGCGATGCCAGTGCACGTTCTAGAACCCTAGGTGGACGAATTTTCCGCAGCCCTCAACTACAGCATCTCTCACAATCATATTGTGGTTTTTCTGGATGTGAAACCGCAGAAATGAACAGCGAAATTGTTTTTGCGGACGTCTTGCGCTTACGCAGCGCGCGATGGTTCTTTTGTCATCAACCAGCTCGTAATAAGATTCCGTACATCGCGACGCCTCTGATGAAAAGTAAGTTTACTGCACTCCTTCCGCACTTGCAGTCATGGCTTCAAGTGTCGCTGATTAACGCTTCCAAGACAACAACTTTGCAGAACTACCCACTAAAGTAGGCGTTAGAGCGACCGCGCTTGTTGCCTAGTTGGAAGATTGGCACCAGATAGCCGTGGTACTTTTCCTTGTTGTGCAGCACCAGCAATCGCTTAGCTGTTAGCTATCCGATAAATCTGATGTATCTGATGTCACCGACGTTAACAACATCACGGCTGGGAGTATCTCGATACAAGATTATCGCGATAGTATTTCAGAGATACTTTTGAGTATTTGTATTGCTGTATCGACATACATTTGAAAAATGTATTTGTATCTCGGTAGTTAAATTCTTTCACGATGTAGTGCCCGTATCCCGATACCGTGCAGGACACGGGTATTTCGTTATTTGTTTCCAGCGATGAGTTGAGACGTGTTTCCAATGACGTCTTTCCACGCGGAAATTCGGTGGCGACGATGTCTACAGATGACAGACGATGATCTCTAGATGACGGCGTATTTGAGAAGCTCCTGCTGCTTAAGTCTAAATAATTCCTGGGATACACCCAGACCTATTCATTTGGAAGTGTCGCTTGTCCTGTTGCTGTGTTTCTACGTTTTGAGTGTATGTTCTTCTAGTGGCGGCTTTTTCATGTCCTTAAGCTTATTGTTGCATCGAGGTGAATTTTCCATGACTGTCGGTGTTTCCTTGCTACGAAAGCGTTTCGGGTGGGTGAATCCTCGCTTACGCATCGCCTCCGTAACATCAAGGAACAACTCCTTGTTACTTACGTTGCTTATGTTACAAGTGGACACAGCGGATAGTAAATGCCACGCGGCAAAGGTAAAAATCATATTTACTCGCGCCACATGGACCCGTCGAATTCGATGCCGTGCTCGGACACGTAACTCACCAGCGTTCATGTGCCCATCACGCTGCAAGAGTTGTCGGCGAGGGAATGCTATCAACGACGAAAATAACTGGTGCTCTACCACTGTGCAGTTGGCGCACATACGCTCGAAGCAGTGCGAATGCGCCGGTGTCCTTTCTTATCACGCTTCTTTCCGATGCCCGCGCGGCTTCGCACACGTGCATCGAGGCGGACTTTAGAAGGAGCCTGGAATGGTTCCGCCATCCAGGAGAGGTAATGTAAAGCTGCAGTGATTCACTTCGCTTATCCTAGATGGCGCCACCGTTCCAAGCAATGTGCGCCAGGATGCGCGCGCGCTGTGCCGGACGAGAGCGTCAAAGAGCGAACGATACGGAATAAAGAATATGTTGTCATATGTGTTGCTCTGTGACGAAGCAATTTTTACTAGCAACGTCGCCAGCACACGAACCATCCACCGGCGTTAAAGCATTAGCGTACGTGCGTGGCTGAGGCCTTTAGTGTTCAATTTCAGGAGAGTAATGGGACTTTTATATGGCGTGATAGAATGGAAGCCAAGCAGATGCGCTAGCATGCGTAATTTGTTCGAATATACGCAGACAGAACAGCGATAACAATAGTAGCCTAAGGCTGTCGAAACATATCAAACATGGCAGCTTCCGTTCACGCTGATTTATGTAGCCGCCATGTCCTCACGATCACGTCTTTTGCGACAGACACGATGACATTACAAGCGCTACGAACACAAGCCAGTTGGCGCAATTCGCTTTAAGCCTCTTTAGACATATTCTGGGTCATCGCTTTCTCAGAACACGCTGAAGCGAAAACCTTAACCTCTGGAGTTATTGTCAACAGTGGCGCGTCTTCGGTTGATCCTATTAGACGAAAACTTTCAACCAAAGCTCACCTGTCGCTGTCCTGACGCGCTTTTTTTGGGCCCGTTTCCTCCTCTTCTCCGGTGCATCCGCCCGATAATAAATGTCTTCGCGGAAATGCAGCTTTGCCGTCCATTCTCGTTACTATGCGCAATGCGTTTTGCAAACGCTTACTACGGCATGCGAAGCTGCGGAGAAGCTGCGGCATCTGCGGGTTCAGTGCATCTGTGTTTCGGTGCGCTCTGTGTAGAATCTAATTCTCGCCATAGAATCACGACAGTGCGAATGCGCGCCTGCGCACTCAAATTTCACACGATAAGGCGGTTCCCTTATCAGTCCCCACCATATCCTGGAATAGCAGTGAAAAGGGCTATTTCTAACGAATTTCCAGTATGGTGCGTTGCAGAACGAAATGAACCAGGCCATGTGGCCCACCACAAGAGTCACACATGGCTGGATCGCCACCAGACAGAAGGTGTATGTGTGTGCCGTATGTGTGTCCTACAAGTTTTCAAAATATCCCTTCTCTACGACGCACCTTTCACATTTGCGCCAGTTACCAAGAGAAGGCTTGATAACATATAGTTTATTTTCTGTTTCCCTGTCCCATAACGGCTGCCAGTAAGGGAGAATGTCAGCGATCGCTATAGCGGGAGCGCGATCAACAGTAAACGTTTGCTATCAACCGGCCCTGCGAGTGCGCCATCCTGTGGATCTGCAAAGCGATTCACTCAGTGTTCCCAGAAATTTAGATGCTGGCAACTCGTGTCCGCTATTATCTGCGTGGTTTACGTATCTTGGCCACATGAAACTGTTAGTCAAACACGACGTTCATCTTAGGCCTTAAGGGTTCTTCCGCCTTGGTACCACAGTAATGCTTTACGAAGAATTACGGCACGCGTCCCAGTGTATCAGGATCGTCGCACTGTGCTGCGTTTATTATGGACGCTTTTTTGAGCTTCGCAGATATGGGCTATATAGGTGTATATATAGTGGTATATCGGAAGAACGTTAACCCGATTCTTCCCCGATTTCCCCGACTCTCATCTCTTTGTCTCATCTCATCTTTGCCTCATCTCTTTGGTCCCCTTCCGCTCAGTATCAAATTAACATGCTGGAAACAATCCAGAACAGAGCCACCCGTTACAGTTCTAGGAACTACGACATCAATTCTAGTGTGACTCAGCTTAAACTCCATCATTCCCTCTAAGCATTAAATGTTCGTCGTCACGTGTCCTTGTTATGCCTATTTCATAAGTACGTCTACAGTAACAAAACATCGTCGTTGCACCTTCAACGCCCGCTCTACACGTCACGCAGATTACATAACCATCTCAGCTTCACTCGTATCTTTGGAAACACAAACGCGTTCAACACATCAGCACTACGACAAGCCATATGCATGTGGAATGATCTTCCGGACTATATCGCCTCTGATAGTAACCCCCCAACACGTTTCGGCAAAAATTTCAGATGCATTTCATTAATATTTCATCTTGATGTTCTTTTACTTGTTTTCTGAGCCTTTTATGTTACCGAGTGTTATATATTTTATCACCATGTTTACGTATTGCTGACTTATTGCTTTGTTAAATTTGTGCACTGCATTTCTTTTGTTGTTATTACCAACCGATATTGTACCGTTGTTGTTTGGAAATGTACATGCGTTTTTTCACTGTAACCCCCCTTACTCAATGCCTTCGGGCCTGTAAGGTATTTTCAATAAATAAATAAATAGTGAGGGACTTCATAATGGTTACAGCTGGACTACTATGCCGGGCAATTAATGGAAGCTTCGCGATCGTGTTTGCGGTTTGCCTTCATTGTAGTGCAGTCACAATGTTCAAAGCAAGCAACGTGGCAGGTATCGCATGCATAAACAGGAGCCACTGACTATGAGACAGTATGGCCAGAATGTACGGATTGCTGTTCGTTAAGAATATGAGATGCAACCAAATCAGACACTTCCTGTGCTCTTTCATTCTGCCCTCGACATCCTCTCTTCATAAGAAATGGATATCATAGGCTTTGGAGAGGAACGGAACAACCCCGTATTTATTAACACAGATGACAAAACAGGTTACATAGACTAGCTTCAGAGACATAAGAAGCCCGCTCTTTCTCGCAGCCATCCTGCAGCTGTAGTCAAAATGGTTAAAATAAGCGCATACACTACTTGTCAGAGTGGAAGTACTTTGCTGGTCCTTTGCCGCTTAAAACACGCGTGCTGCAGGAAGAAGCAGCATTCTTCGCTTCTAAGGAAAGTTTGTGCTACACTGTTGTCGACTTCTCATTCAATTTGTCGCACTTGGGAATGTGCTCGTTTACTTGTTCCTGTGTCGCGAAATAAGACCCGCACTTATTGCATTTGAATATCGTTTCCATTGTACAGCTATTGTTCTTGAGGTGCCTATTCAAGCTGTCTTTTTGTGTAAACCTTACGCCACACAAGGCGCACAGAAACGGCTTGTCACCGGTGTGTACAGTTAAATACCGTTTTAGACGAGAACGTAGATACCACAGTGAACCGCATTCGTTACATTGGTGGTGCTTTCCGTCATTGTGGTCGCTGATATGTTTTAGAAGGACAGCAGCCGTTTCGAAAGCGAAGTCACAGATGTGGCATACGAGAGCTGCACTATCATCCATGGTTACTTGCAGTCCGCTTGATGATTCCCCGCCACTAGAAAAAATGGGACAGGAAAACAGTGAGCACACTTAGGAATGATTTGGGCTTAATAGCTTGTCTCTTACATAGTGGATAGCTGCAGAAGCGCGCCTGTGATTGAGAAGATTCATGAACAAGCTGTTTTCCTAATGAAGTCGTGAGCGACGCCTTTGAAAATTTCAAGCGAGTTCCACGCCATGACACCTGTCAGGATAGCGAAGCTGTGCTATTATAGCGTTTATCCTGACTTGACATCGTTTGCGTCTTTTTGTCAGTATGTCTATGTCAAGTCGCCGTGTTTTCTCGCCCTCATGGTTTTTTTATCCCTTCATGAAAATCATTTTCGGCATCGCAAGATATAAATCTGTCAGCGAAAGGAATGACTCATCTAGACATAACCTATATCATTTCGTCTTGAATGTCACAGCCATCGACAATACAATCACGTATGGTCCATACCCGTAATGCTCGGCCTGGGTTGTGCGGGTATGGGCCTAAGCGCCTAATCATAACATCGCAGCTGATATTTACCAACGACCAGCCAGACAGAGAAATAAATTTTATTGAGGGACCAGGCTTTGTGATCCCAATGGTTGGCGGCCTGATCAGTTCAGGTAGCCATAGCTCTCTGCTGCTGCTCGAGCCCTGTCGACAAACCACAGTTGCTTTCTAAGGTCTTCCTTCAGCAAACCACCTGTGTTCTAAACTCTTCCAAGCAAACGACCTGCCAAATCAAAATTTAATAAGAAAGCTGTCAACTGAAAAGTACGTATAACAAAACGACAGTCACGGACGAGCTTGAACCTACCACTCGTTAGTAAGGCAGCATTCGAGACCGGGACACTGATGTGTCAGGAAAGCAGGCTACCACGAGCTCTTCCAGCGCTTCACGCGTTGAAAATGAAGCTGTCAAATCAGCATGCGCGCATACGATGCTTGTGCTCAAATTTCTAGCAGACCTTAATCCTACTCTTAACGCGTGGCTGAATGCCAAATAGTTCTGAATTGGCGAATTGCGAGCTGATTGCTTCGCGAGACATGGACTGCCATAATTCGTGGCAACTGCTTAATCTCTCTGGCCGAGCCGTTACGTCGTTTAGCAGGTGACTGCATTATATGTTATAGATAAACAACTCCCTGACGTCATCCCTGTCCTCAATGTCTGTTGGTTTGTCTATGGTTGTCAGAGAAACGAGCGCCTGCACCCTTACCCATTTCTTTATTTCAGAGCGTTGGTCTCGCACTTACATATTCCCCGCCACGGTGGTCTAGTGACTATTGCACTCTTCGGCAGATCCGAAGGTCGCGGGCTCGAATCCCGATCGCGGCAGCTGCCTTTTGATAAAGGCGAAATGTTGGGGCCCGTGTGCCTTGCGATGCCAGTGCACGTTATAAAACCCTAGGTGGACGAATTTTCCGCAGCCCTCAACTACGGCACCTCTCACAATCATATTGTGGTTTTGTGGATGTGAAACCCCAGAAATGAACAGCCAAATTTTTTGTAGACGTGTTGCACTTGCGCAGCGCGCGATGGTTTATTTGTTATCAACCAGCTCGTACTACGATTCCGTACAACGTGACGCCTCTGATGAAAAGGAAGTTTACTGCACTCCTTCCGCACTTGCCGCCATGGCTACAAGTGTCGCTGATTAGCGCTTCCAAGACAACGACTGTGCAGAAATACCCACTAAAGTAGGCGTTAGAGCGACCGCACTTCTTGCCTAGTTGGAAGATTGGTACCATGTAGCCGTGGTACTTTTCCTTCTTGTGCGGCAACAAGAACCGCTTAGCTGTTAGCGATCTGATAACTCTGACGTATCTGATGTCACCGACGTTAACAAGACCAGGGCTGGGAGTATGTCGATACAAGATTATCACGATAGTATTTCAGATACACTTTTGAGTATTTGTATTGCTGTATCGACATACATTTGAAAAATGTATTTGTGTCTCGGTAGAGAAATTTTTTACGATGTGGTGCCCGTATCGCGATACTATGCAGGACACGGGTATTTCGTTATTTTCCGGCAATGACCTCAGACGTGTTTCCAATGACGTGTTTCCACGCGGAAATTCGGTGCCGACGATGTTTACAGATGACGGACGATGATCTCTAGATGACGGCCTACTTGAGAAGCTCCTGCTGCTTAAGTAATTAATTCCTGGGATACATCCAGATCTATTTAGTTGGAAATGCCGCTTGTGCTGTTGCTGTGTTTCCATGTTTTGTGTGTACGTTCTTCTAGTGACGGCTTTATCCAGTCGTTAAGCTTATCTCTTTCGTTACCGTGTCCATAGGACATGGGTCACCGGTGACCCATACGCGCCACAAGCTATTTTTAAAATATGAGCGCTCCTATGGACTTGCACCGCCATCAGTCGTATTCTCCAGGCACCAATCTTTCATTTTTTGCGTAGTTTGTATTTTTCCCGTGCGGCAGCGATTTAAGCGGCGGTTCCAATTGTGCGGTTTGCTCAGTCTGTTTACGAAGATGGCAGACGCTTTTGTCCCTCGCGCGAACGACGCCTTTCTGGCGATTCTGTTGCATCTGGAAGCGATCATTTGGCTGCTTCTAGCAGCAGTGATTCAGATGATGATCCCGCATCATCGGATTTTAGTTCTGACGACGAGGACGTGCAGAATCAGCCCGGACCTACATCAGCTGTCCATCGGTATGTTTTGTTTTATGGCACAAGACGGGTTGCCATTTCTTTTTGCAACCATAGAGCGCAATATGTCCATATATACATGGTTCAATAGCCCACTTCTTTCCCTTTTTACTAATATATACTGTGCTTCTGTGTGTGAGAAATTTGTGCAATAAAAAGAAAAAACTGTGCAACCTGGCTGAACAAGACACTTTCTACTGGGTAACAAGTAAACAAGTTTAACTCGTGCAGTTGTTGAGCTAGGTCAGTGAAGCTTTTCTGTTAGGTAGATGTCTCCTATCTAAACAATTTGTATATTTCAGAATATTTTCCAGATTTAGTTCTTTTATGTAGTAAACATACAATTGCAAATGTTCTTTCAAATTTGCAAGAAATGTTACCTTTAACGATTTTTTCTGCATATTAGTTTCCAAGTTCAGTTTTTTAAACGTACACACGTCAAAAGTACATTTACTTAGCTTTCGCTTGATGTATTGCATTACAGTATAACCATTTTATTACTTATTACAAAAAAATACCAACAAAAACCTACGAAAAGTTGCCCATTTTCCCACGGTAACGAAAGAGTTATTACATCGAGGTGAATTTCCCATGACTGTCGGTGTTTCCTTGCTACGAAAGCGTTTGGTGTGAATGAACCCTCGCTTACGCATCGCCTCCGTAACATCGAGGAACAACTCCTTGTTACTTAAGTTGCTTACGTAACAAGTGCACACAGCGGATAGTAAATGCCGCGCGACAAAGTTAAAAATTGCAGCATATCCACGGAGTGAATTATGATGAGTGGGCGAAGCCCACTCATTATAATCAGAGAATGGTGCCGCCATCTAGGAGAGCAATGGTGTCACTCCAAACCACTTCGCAATTTAACTTCAGTCTCCTTCTAATGTCTGGGTTCTTCGCGGTTATTTTGACACCACGCAAAAAGCTGGGAAAACATTACCCAATCTACAAAAAGCTAGGCGACCCCTCGCGGAACGCAGCCACGACATCACGTGTTCACCGCAAGAGTCATTGCTACTGCTCCATATTAGCTACACCTTAACCACTGCATAGGAATCATGTTGATTAACGAACGCCTTGTCGCATGTGTTGCTCTGTGACGAAGCCATTTTTGCTAGCAACGTCGCCAGCACACAAACCATCCACAGCGTTAAAACATGAGCGAGTGTGCGTGGCTGACGCCTTCAGTGTTAAATTTTAGGAGACGCATGGGGCTTTTATGCGCTGCGAAAGAACGCAAGCCAAGCAGATGCGCTCGCATCCGTAATTCATTTGGATATACGCACACAGAACAGCGATAACAATAGTAGCCTAAGGCTCTCGAAAAATATGAAAAATGGCAGCTTTCCTTCATGCTTATTTATGTAGTCCGCCATGCCCTCACGGCACGCCTTTCACGGGAGACATGGCGACATCATAAGCGCTACCAACACGAGCCAGTTGGCGCAATTCGTTTTTAGCCGCTTTAGGCAAACTGTGAGCCAAAAATTTTGCAGAAGACGCTGAAGTGAAAACCCTTACCTCTGGAGTTATTGTCAGCAGTGGCGCGTCACGGGTTGATACTGTTAGACGAAAACTTTCAACCTAACTCACCTGTCGCTGTCCTGAGGCTCTTCTTCTGGGTCCGTTTCCTCCACTTCTACGATGCATCCGCCCGCTAAATGTCTTCGCCGAAATGCTTCTTTATCGTCCATACTCGTTACAATACGCAATGCTTTTTGCAAACACTTAGTACGGCAAGCGAAGGCGCTGAGAGGCTATGGCATCTGCGGGTTCAGTGCGTCTGTGTTTCGGTGCACTCTGTCCTGAATCTAATTCTCGTATAGAATCATGACAATGCGCATGCGCGCCTGCGCACTCAAGTTTCGCATGACTAGGAGGTTCCCTTATCAGTCCCCACAATATGCTGTTCTATATGCATCAACGACAACGGTGTGTTTCAACTAACAATGGCCAACCTTTAAAACATGCACTTAACGAAGGTGCAGCCAGCTTATGTCTTATTTTCGTTATTTTAAAAAAATATATATATGAAAATCCAGCAGATCCAACGCACTGAGGGAATCGGTGTCGCGCGAAGCAGCGAACAATGAAATTGCCTATGACGAATGTAATTATTTGGGGCTCAGCCACCTGTTACGAGTAGGATCAAGGCTTTTGTTCAAGCACGTGTTCTTGCTCATCCTCGGATAAAACTGTGAGTGTATTTTTTCGATCAAAAATGTTGGTCTAGGTGGTCTCGAAAGCTGATTACACAGTCGCGCCTTGATGTACGCGGGCTAAGTACTCCAGTTTTACACCTGTATCAATTCAAAAAGCCTTACCAATTTGCAAAACAAACCGAGAGCTATATTATGCAGACAGCTGCTTTCCGTCGTGAGTTTCACGGCTGTCCACCGCAGCGCTTCCATAACTGTTACGCGCAGCTTTCCAGCAGTAGCTTACGCGTTCATGTCTTGTTTGCCTCTGGCATAGTTATAGCGTTAGTCCTAATGCACGTTTTAAATGCGAAACATTTCTTGGCGAAATTGAGGAACTATCGATAGATAGGTGCATAGATAGATTGATAGAGAGATAGAGAGATAGATTTTACATTAGTATGATAGCACTTAACTCACATTATAAGCACAATTCACGTTACACAACCGCCATCATCACAACTGCCGTTGTAGAAGGTTTATTTACTAGTGGTGTGTTCAGATACTCACTGTAGACGGATAAATAGACGGCTACATAGCAGCGGCCATCTTAAAGTGACCCGATAACGGTTTTGGCGATTTTGAACAAGTCCATTCCACCGATGTACATACACCGATGTCTGCATGATTTGTATTTTCTATGTAATTTATTATGCACTATATTACACTATGTACTTGTATTTCAATTTTCGATGTTAGCTTCTGTGCATCATTCTTGTATAATTCACCTTTTATAGCGTTTTTGTATTATTGTTTGTTTAACATGCTGTGCTTTTTACTTATTTTTTTTTGCTTACGTCATCTAAGTTTGTCTATACCTTTGGTTTATACAGTTTCTGTGAAGCCCCCCTTACTCAATGCCCATGTGGCCATGTAAGGTACTTTCAAATAAAAAAAAAATTGGCAGATCCCACGTGCAGTGAGAATCAAGGAAATGCGATGCACGCATAAGGAAGGTAAAATGGATTTGCATTGTTGTCTCGCTATACCGAGTTAGGTACATCTGAAGTTAACGAAACGGCCGCAAGAGCACCATGACTGTGGCTTGTAAACCATGCCGCTCATACACGCATGTCATGATTCTAACGTTATGACTTGCCATTTACGTTCGTCATGCAGTCGTGTTGCGCCATAGCAATTTTCGTATACATCCCATTGAGGAAATGAGTAGCATGTAGATCATGCCGCTCATGACATGCATGTCACGATTTTCATGTTATGACCTGTCATTTACGATCGTCATGCACTCATGTTGTGCCAAACCTAATTTCGTGTACATCCCATTAACGAAACAGCAGTATACCGCCAGGACCATGGCATGTAAATCATGCCGGTCATGACACGCGTGTCATGGTTTTCATGCTACGACCTGTCATTTATGTTCGTCATGCAGTCACGTTGTGACATACCAATTACATACCAAATACGAATTGCGCGCTGGCGAACACCGCATGTTTATTATTGTTCGACGTTGGCACGGCCTTCGTCACAATGGCAAGTCAGAGGGCCATGGTCGCTACCTTAAACCATAATAAACGTGCGATTTTCGCAAGTGCGCAATTCGTTTGTAATTACTACTTTTGAAGCGGACCCACGGAACGTCTTCGCGGAATTATATATGCACCAGCAGTCATGCACTATCGTTACGACTGCTGATGCAAAGTTTTTGTATCCATATACACCAAACCGCTGAGGCACCCGTAGATCAATGGTAGCGTGCTTGCTGAGCACCTGGAGGACCAGTGTTCCCTATCGCAAAGCTAGGTAGGTGGCATGTGTGCCTATGTGTTTGTTATGTGTACATTTCAATCGCAACCGGCCACCAACAGTGTTTCTTGTCTTAACGTCGACGTCTTTGAGCTGGTTGTCTTCAGTCAACTGCAAACATAGAAATGTTGGCCGATCCTGGAGGAAATGCACTGTGGTGAGGTGCACAAAACTTGAGCCGCCGTTCAAGTTCGTGGGTTCGATCCCGTCATTCGCGGCGGTTAGTATGGCTATTTGCTGCAGTCCCGGCATTACGCACGTCAGTTCTAGTTTCTCCTTCGTTGACATAGGTTCTGGAAGATCCCAACAGGTGTGGAGCACACCCGCTTCCGTGGGCCAAGCACAACAGTCATGAGAGACAAGAGAATACTGTGCGGCTGATTATGACGAGTATATCACTTCAGTAGGTTAAGATCGTTTATTCATGTTTGTCATATTTTTATACCCCACCTCCAAAATATCGGGGTATACCAGGTGAACGAGACGACCATGAGAGCTCCGAGGTGTGTTAGGCTAGATAGATAGATAGATAGATAGATAGATAGATAGATAGATAGATAGATAGATAGATAGATAGATAGATAGATAGATAGATAGATAGATAGATAGATAGATAGATCACTCATCCACTGACATTCCTCTTTCACAAAGGCACTCCCTACCTGTGGCAGCTGTAACGCTTCTTTCGAGCAGTTCAAATTCCTGCCCACTTCCGGCCCAATCCAACGTCACTGATCCGACGGCATTCAATGAACTCCACACAGATGGAAGTGGTGTGGGCCTTGGTGCAGTGCTCGTCCGACTGCAGGATGGACGCTAACACGTGGTTACGTATGCATGTAGCACCCTGACAAAGGCTCAGAGCAACTACACCATGACAGAATTCGAATGTCTTCCATTTGTGTTCGCCGTCCACAAGTTCACTTCTGTACGGCAGGCATTTCAAGATCGTTACCGACCATCATTCCCTCTGCTGGCTTGTTCGCCTGCGCGACCCAGCTGGCCGATTGGCACGTTGGGCATCAAGGCATCGAGAGTATGACTTTGCTGTGGCCTACAAGAGTGGTCGCTGTCACGCAGATGGCGATTGTCTATCCCGTATCCCCTCTCAAAATAGTAGCACCGACGACGACGATTTCGACAACTACCATTCTGTTGTCTCCTTCGAGTTTCCCAATTTTGACATCTTCAGCAATGAGGAACAACGTGATCCTTCGCTAAGACCACTTATTGAGGCTGCCCACAGATCAGTACGGGAAAAACCGTTTCTTATTCGCGATGGTCTGCTATATCGCAAGAATTATTCTGGCAGCGGAGCTCCGCTGCATCTAGGCGTTCTGAGGTGCCTCCAACTTGCGGTTCTCAGGGCCATGCACGAATACATTACGGCCGGACACCTCTGGGTTGCTCGGCTGCTTCATCGCATTAGACAACGCTTCTATTGGCCACAACAATGGAAGACGGCCAAGCAGTAGGTGCCGTGTTGCGATGCATGTCACCGTCACAAACATCAGACTACCTACCTGCCCTGCGGGCACATTGCAGCCAGTGAAGCCAAAAACGTCACCATTCGGAAAAGTGGGCATAGATTTACTCGGCCCTTTCCCTATATCTTCAAGTGGCCGCCGCTGGATAATCGTATGTGTAGACTATTTGACGCATTATACGGACACTATGGCACTTGTTACAGCCACGGCCTCTGATGTGTCGTCATTTCTGCTGCGTTCGATTATCCTCCGCCATGGAGCCCCCCTTGTGGTGATAAGTGATCGCGGTCCACAGTTCACTGCTATGCTGTAGAAGAATTACTGCGACTCGGTGGATCTCAATGTCGGCATTCCACGCCTTACCATCCCCAAACGAATGGTCTTACGGAGTGCAGAAATGGCACCATTATTAAAATGATCTCCATGTACGTCTCAGCTGACCATAACAACTGCGATGCTGTACTACCTTTCATTACGCACGCTTTTAGCACTGTTAAGCGTGATGTCACGGGGTATGCTCCATTCTTTCTGCTCTACACTCGTCATCCCCAGCGATGCCTCGATACTATGCTTCCATTCTCGACCAACGCAGACATTAGTGTCGCGCAGACTTTGTGTCGTGTTTCAGAAGCGCGTCCACTTGCTCGGCGCCAAACCCTTTCGCCAAATGCCCATGCCAAGGCCCGTTACGACGCAAGACACCGTCCGCTTACTTTCGCCGAAGGCGATTTTGTTTGGCTGTGGACGCGAGTTCGAAGAAAGGGAATATGCCAAAGGTTTCTCTCCAAATATTCAGGCCCCTTCGTTATACTGAACTGTTTGAGTGGTGTGACTTATGTCGTCGCCAAGGTCACGGCTAACAACCGCTGTTCCCGCAAGACGCAAGTTGTGCACGTCGCGCGACTAAAACCCTGCGATAGACGACGGATATTATGACTCGCTCGGCGAGGTTCATCTGCGCCGGAGGAAAATGTAATGCAGCGATGGAGGAGCGTGAAGGACGAAAATGGATAGCCCGCGAGATTTTGAGGGCCTCTTCTGACCGCCCATGTCCTTGCTCATCTGCTCTGACCGTTCGCTTTGTAAACAAATCTACCGTCACATCCGTAACAATATGTTTTCGTATAAGCAGATGAACGTTTATTGTTAAATAGAGGTGAACCTGCCAATTGTTATCGGTATTTAGCTGGTGCGGCATCGTTTGATGTGTATGAACCTTCGTAAACGCAAGGCCTCGACAACGTCAAGGACCATTCTCTTGTGGTTACTGAAGTACTTTACGTAATAACTGCACACAGCGGATAGTAAATGCCGCGCGATAAAGGCACAAATCATATGTACCTCCGCCACATGGACCCGTCAACGTCATTGCCATGCTGGGGCACCTAAAACAGCGGGGTTCTTGCTGCAATCGTCCTCTCAGAGTGGCCGGCCATGGGAACGTTACCAACGACGAAAAGTAACCGGTGCTCCACCACCGCGCTGTCAGCGCACATACACTCGAACCTGTGCGAGCGCAGCTATGTTCTTTCTTATCACGTTTCTTTCCGATGACCTCGCGGCTCCACACACGTGCGTCGAGGCGGACGGTTGAACTCGCCTGGAATGGTGCCACCATCTAAGAGGGCCAAAGTGAAACTTTGCTGCGACTCCCTTCGCCTCTCATGGATGGCGGCACCGTTCCCTGAAATATGTGCGTGGATGCGCGCGTGCTGAGTCGCACGAGAGTGTCACAGAACGAACAATGCCACATAAGAAAAAATATAACGCGCGTTCGTACGGCATCGCGCACGTGCGAGTTTAGCACAGTGGCAGAGCACCGGCTACCTCTATGCCTGGAGCGGGCGGCTGTAGGTTCGATTCCCAGAGAATCAACGGATGTTTTTTTCTGAGTGGTTTTTAGGGGCGAAGCTCCTTAGGGTGTGGGTCGTTCCCTCCTCTATGATCATCTGTTGTAGTAGTATGTATGTAGATACCTCGCGCCGCCGGGAGGCTCGCGCTCGCCCTCGCCGCGTGCCTCCCGGCGCGCGAGCTCTCTCACTCTTCCATCTGCTGTCTTGTGAGAGAGAGAGAGAACGAAAGGCACGTGTTGACTATGGAAACACTCTTTCCTCGATGAACGCTCTACCAGCTCGCAGAGAACGCGCCCTGACACACGAGAGACAACATTGGCGCAGGCACTGTCTTCTAGCGAGTTTCTTGATTAAAAAATACCGACTGCTCGTGCTGGAGACCGTTCACCGGCAACCCATATATATATATAATATATATAGATATAGGCACTGGATGCCGCTAGGAGATTTCACTTGTGCGTAGTTGAACCATAAGGATTGGTAGCGTGCGCGTTAACTAAATCCGGAACTCGGCACGATCTACGATGAACGTCCGGAGCTTCGCGCACTCATCATTCACTCCGTGAATATGCTGGGAATTTTTTTCTATGTTATTTTGCCGGCGTATAGCGTCGGGTCGTACCACGCATGCATAAAGCACTTTCATGTTCATAGTTTTTCCTCCTAACGGTCACGATGTATGCTTCCACAGTTGGACCTCGATCCTCATCCTTTTGCTCTCTTCTGAGCCGGTCCTTCCACTGCTTTCCTTGCCTCGTTCTTTGTCACCCTTATATATATATATATATATAGATATATATATATATATAGATATATATATAATATATATATATAGATATATGATAGATATATAGATAGATAGATAGATAGATCTTGGCACACAGCTGGCTCGCCCTCGCCGCGTGCCTCCCGGGCGCGCGAGCTCTCTCACTCTTCCATCTGCTGTCTTGTGAGAGAGAGAGAGAACGAAAGGCACGTGTTGACTATGGAAACACTCTTTCCTCGATGAACGCTCTACCAGCTCGCAGAGAACGCGCCCTGACACACGAGAGACAACATTGGCGCAGGCACTGTCTTCTAGCGAGTTTCTTGATTAAAAAATACCGACTGCTCGTGCTGGAGAACCGTTCACCGGCAACCCATATATATATATATATATAGATATAGGCACTGGATGCCGCTAGGAGATTTCACTTGTGCGTAGTTGAACCATAAGGATTGGTAGCGTGCGCGTTAACTAAATCCGGAACTCGGCACGATCTACGATGAACGTCCGGAGCTTCGCGCACTCATCATTCACTCCGTGAATATGCTGGGAATTTTTTTTCTATGTTATTTTGCCGGCGTATAGCGTCGTGTCGTACCACGGCATGCATAAAGCACTTTCATGTTCATAGTTTTCCTCCTAACGTCACGATGTATGCTTCCACAGTTGGACCTCGATCCTCATCCTTTTGCTCTCTTCTGAGCCGGTCTTCCACTGCTTTCCTTTGCCTCGTTCTTTGTCACCCTTATATATATATATATATATATATATATATATATATATATATATATATATATATATATATATATATATATTAGATAGATAGATAGATAGATAGATAGATAGATAGATAGATCTTGGCACACAGCCTGGCTCAGGGACTGAAATTCGCCAGGCAAAGTTTCGCAGTAAAGACGTGGAGGATAGTAGGAACATGAAAGACAGGCAAGCCGAAGATTTAACGGGGGATGCCTCTTTAAAGGGGTCCTGCGACACAAATTGAGTAGGGCGTTTTTATCACTGATTCTAGAACTGTTGCACGCGGGGATGTGGCAGCGAGAGTAGAAACGCCGAAAGCAGAGTGGTTATAATTTTATTTCAGCGAACAAACCGCCCAAAATCGCCTTCTGTTTGAACTGAGGCGACACATAACGAAGACTTTTGTTACAGGAAGTGACATAGAGTGGCGACATAGGAGGGGCCAGGCCGGGCGTTCTGATTGGCTTGACGCTCCAAGGTGCTTGTTACACACGTGTGGTGTCTCCTTGATCACGCTATTCAGTACTAAAATGTACTAAAATAGTTTTTATGCTTCGTAAGATAGAGAGAAAGTATCTGACATTACTTGCAAAACGACACCAGGTGTGTTGACGGCCGGACGCTACCTGCGCGCGCGCGCACTGCTCCCGGCGTCTTCCGGTGTCGCTCTATAAGACGCGCGTTGCTATTGGACGCCTCCACTGACGTCAGCGGGAGAGCGAAATACGAAAGGGAATGTTGGCTTCATGCTCTCTGCTCGTGTTTTCAACTTCGAGGGCTAATAACTCCAGTTCTAGACCACCGATTTGCATCATTCTTTTTGTGTTCATCCCGGCCGCGGCGGTCGCATTTTCGATGGAGGTGAAAATGCCAGAGGCCCGTGTGCTGTGCGTTGTCAGTGCACGTTAAAGAACCCCAGGTGGTCTAAATTTCCGGAGCCGTCCACTACGGCCTGTCTCTCCTCTCTAACTCTTTCACTCCCTTTCCCCAACCCCCACGGAAGCTTAGCCGTGCTCCCTACGCGGGCTGCAGAAATTAGCGTCCTTTCCGAAACGAACCACAATCATCATCATCATCATCATCATCATCATCATTCGATCCTACACACACTGCAATACTGCAGACGGCAGTTGAAAAAGTCTCGCAGGGCCCCTTTAAGGTAGCGCTGCTGTCGTTCGCTGCTGATCTGGCGGCATTATCCCGCAGTATATTTCCATAGTCAGACTTCGTCGTCCATTTTCTCTCTCAACCGATCTGCCGCTGCTTTCCTTTGCCTCGTTCTGTATCACAGTTCCAATATATATATATATATATATATATATATATATATATATATATATATATTGAAAAAAAGAGATTCACACGATTAACACAGAGAATATAAATTTACTGACGTTGCGGCCGGTGGACCGGCCTTCATCATACTAAAAAGGTGTTGCAGAGCACCCTCCTTTTAAGGGTACAGGAAGGGGAGAGAGAGCGGCTACAAAGGCGTATGTCTGTACAGGGAAAGGGTATGAAGTGTTCCTGGACAGAACACGTGATCGGCTGCCGCGAGTCACGAAGCGACCCCGTAGCCTCTCAATTAACAGCAAGGCGGCACACTTGCAACCCCGAGGGATTCTACAACCTGTATATGTAACGCAACTATAAAGCCACTCTACATTGTAAAAATGGCAATCACCACAGCAGAAATGACAAAAAAAAACAAAAATGACTGATTTATTGAAACACGGCCGGAATATCCTTTAATGAAAAAATATAAACCATAAAGGAAAAAGAAATGGAAATAAGATGACAGATACAAAAAAAAGTTAAGTGTGAAAGATCGCATTGTAGTTGTTTGAAATGGCTTCATCATAATGGTAATGCACTAGACACTCGGGAAACCTGTGAGTTTACCCGTGTTTTTGCCCGAGGTAGCGGCTTTGAACTTATAAATGAGGTAAGACTCACGAACCGCGCGGTCATGGTGCGTCCGAAAGCCCGATTCCAGTATCATTGCCTTCAGGTCGCTAAATGAATGGCCGGGAAAGTGCACGTGCTTCGACAGGGGCAGATTCAAGGAATTTTAGGCGTGTGACGTGTGATTATTAAACTGTATTTGGAAAGGTGTTTCTGTCTGACCAATATATTGCTGATTACATTTAGTGCCCTAAAGCCTCATACTTGTTCTTAAGTGCAATTCCAAATTCTGTTTTCGCCCTGACGAGATCGAGGTTGGCCTTCTTCCGCGTGATTTTGTCCTTGTCCGCTTTAGATTTAGGATTACCTTTGCCCTTACTAGTCTGTGGTCGCTGATTCGGACCTTATTAACCACTTCCGTGTCTAGTACTATGCTTGGATCACTACACATTATGAAATCTACTTCGTTTTTCGTTTCTCCATTGGGGCTTTTCCATGTTCACTTTCTGTTCTTGCGTTTTTTTAAACAAAGTATTCATCACACGAAGGTGATTTCGTTCTGCGAATTCCACTAGCATCTCTCCTCTGCTGTTTCTATCACCTTCGCCGTAGTTCCCGACCGCCTGTTCTCCTCGTAGTTTCTTTCCTATTTTCGCGTTGAAGTCCCCCATGACAGTTGTATATTGGGTGTGTGCATTGTTCATTGCCGTTCCTACATCCTCATAAAACTGTTCTACAGCCTCGTCATTGTGGCTTGTCGTACGTGCGTAACATTGCATTAGCTTTAGTTTGTATCGCCTATTTAATTTCAACACAATACCTGCTACCCTTTCATTGACGCTATAGAATTCTTCAATGTTGCCTGCTAGGTCTTTGTGTATAAGGAATCCAACCCTGTATTCGCCCTTCTCTGGCAGTCCTCTGTAGCAGAGGACATGCCCTTCATTAAGCGATAAGTATCCTTCTCCTGGTTTCGTAACCTCGCTAAGGCCAGTGATATCCCATTTAATACCCCGTAATTCTTCTAGTAGTTCAGCTAGTCTGGCTTCACTTGAAAGAGTTCGCGTGTTAAGAGTCGCTACGTTTAGTTTCCAGTGGCTGCCTGTGCGAGTCCAGAAGCTTTCCGAGTCTTTTGTTCCTATCCCCTCTTGGTCGCATCCGCGTTTAGAAGCTCCGTTGAAGTCACCGTCGGAGGTCCAGGATTCGGATGGTTCGGTCACTTGGGAGGTGTTCTGCATGGTGTTGCACGAGGGAGGCCAGTTCCTGTTCTGGTGCGCAGTTGAGTTACGCAGATGAGGCATGGTGGTAGTGTAGGCCCTTGTGCATCTTGTCCAAATGCTCCGTTAGGGGGAGAGTTCTTTCAGAGATGTTAAGTTTATGGTTAGGAAAGGCAAGAGTATCAATATTAAAGAGGAGCAGGATAGACGAAAGAAGACACAAAGAAGAAAAGGATCAGAAAAAAAAGAAAAAAAATGACTCGGGCAGTCGGGGATTGGAACTGAGGACATAGAAAATATGAACGAAGACATTACTAAGCTGATCACCGAAGCAGCGATCGAAGTAGGGGGCAAAGCACTCAGAGAAGATGTAAATAAGCTCTCTGAATCTACTAAAAATTTGATCAAACAACGCCAACAGATGAGAATAACTAACTCAAGAGACAGGATAGAATTTGCCGAGCTGTCTAAGCTCATCAGTAAAAGTAGAGTCAGGGACATACGTAACCATAACGTGAAAGAAATAGAAGCTGCCATGAAAAAAGGGGTCAGAATCAAAACAACTGAAAGGAGGCTTTGCGCGGGAAAGAACATAATGCATGCCGTGAAAGATAAGCAGGGCAACGCCGTTACCAACTTCAGTGATATAACCAAAGTGGCCGAGGACTTCTATTCTGAACTATACAGTTCAAATACGAGTCCCCCCACCATGAGGGTAGTAAATGTGGATCAGGACAGCGAAATTCCATGCGTTGCTGCGGACGAAGTTAGGAAAGCAATTCAGGGCATGTCCCGCGGAAAAGCGGCTGGAGAAGACGGCATAACAGCCGACTTGATCAAAGACGGCGGAGACTTCCTAACTAGAACGCTCGCGACACTATACGCACAGTGCCTCAAAACTTCAAATGTACCAGTCAGCTGGAAAAACGCAAATATTCTACTATTACATAAGAAGGGAGATGTTAAAGATTTGAGAAACTACAGGCCGATCAGTCTACTCTCAACACTTTACAAAATTCTGACAAAGGTTATCTCCAACACAATAAGGGCCGCACTTGAATTCAATCAACCAAGAGAACAAGCAGGGTTCAGGAAAGGATACTCCACCATAGACCACCTTCATGTGATAAATCAAGTAATCGAGAAGTCAGCGGAATACAACAAACCCCTATATATGGCTTTCATAGACTACGAAAAGGCTTTCGACTCGGTAGAGATACCAGCAGTTCTATAGGCATTACGCCGACAAGGAATATGCGATAGATACGTAGACATAATAGCCAACATCTGTAAAAATTCTACAGCCACCCTGCTCCTCCACAAGAAAAGCAGAAAAATCGCAATACAGAAAGGTGTCAGACAAGGAGATACAATTTCTCCAATGCTGTTTACTGCATGTTTGGAAGAAATCTTCAAAAGGCTAGACTGGGACGAGACAGGGCTAAGGATTAACGGCGAATATCTGAGTAACCTAAGATTTGCAGACGACATAGTTCTCTTTAGCAATGATGGCGACGAACTACAAAAGATGTTTGCAGACTTAAGCCGAGAAAGCTCTAAAGTAGGGTTAAGGATGAACATGCAGAAAACAAAGATAATGCTAAGTGGCACGGCGAAGAAACGTGGCTTCACGATCGGAAACCAGACATTAGAAGTCGTAGAAGAATACCTATATCTAGGAGAGCTACTGACAGGAGAACCCGCCCATACAAAAGAAATCCACCGTAGAATAAACACGGTATGGCGCGCGTACGGGAGACACTCCCAACTCATGAAAGGAAATCTACCACTATCACTCAAGCGGAAACTATATAACTACTGCATTTTGCCAGTACCGACATACGGGGCAGAAACTTGGAGAATTACGAAGAATCTCGAGAGGGAGTTAAGAACGGCGCAGCGGGCGATGGAACGAAAAATGATAGGCGTTACATTAAGAGATAGAAAGAAGGCCGAGTGTGTCAGAGAACAGACGGGAGTCGCCGACATAATAACCGACGTTAAAAAGAAAAAATGGACATGGGCAGGCCACGTCATGAGAAGGATAGATAACCGATGGACAGTTAGAACGACGGAATGGATACCAAGAGAGGGCAAACGTAGCCGCGGTCGACAGAGAGTAAGATGGGGGGACGAAATCAAGAAATTCACAGGCGTCCAATGGAATCAGCTCGCGCAGGACAGACAAGAATGGAGAGGATTGGGAGAGGCCTTCGTCCTGCAGTGGACATAAGATAGGCTGATGATGATGATGATGATGATGATGATGATGACATTTAGTGCGCTCAAGCAGGTAAACGACATTAGCCGTGTCACAAGCGAAGTTTCCTTTAATTTACAAGAAAGTTGGACGCGGTGCTTGTTGCTTTTTCTGTAGTTCTAATGTATAGGCAGACCTGGCAACGTGGCTTATTACACGGCGTGAAGCCAGTGCCACGACGTGGATTTAAAGTTGATTTAGTTAAGATGTCGCGTAAACTTGTGTTTCGTCTCTACACGACACGAGGCGGTTCCACGAGTATGCGTTTGATGCGATCACTTTGAGTAGAATGTTATGTTTTTTTTAAAGAATAGCTGACACCTTTGGCAGCGATACAGAGTAAGTAAGTATTAAGTTAATCTTGTGTTCTCTGCTTGACGACTGATTTTTGAGAATTTCAGCGCGGTCAAGCGCGTCGGCGCGAGTTATAGCATCGTCAATTATTTTTTCCGGGTATTTCTGTTTGAGGAGCACCCTCTTCATATGTGCACAGTTATGACCGAAATCTTCTTTGTTGAACATATATGCGTTTAAATCGATGTGCTTGACTGTACGGGACGCCCGTCTTGCAGTGCCGCACATGACTACTATGAAAATGTAAGTATTGATTAGTATCCGTTGGTTTCCTATAAAGGTTGCAAACCAACTTGTTTTCCGAAAGCGACACGGTCACATCCAAGAAGTTTATGCTCTGCCTAGAGTATTGATGAGGAAAAGAAATAGTCGAATAAGCAGAATTGAAGTCGGTGATGAATTGTAATAGATCGGTTTCTCCGTGATGCCTAATTAAAAAGGTATCATCTATGTAACGTTTATAGTACAGTGGCTTTAAGTTGCGAGAACTCGGAAATTCTTCTTCGAGTATTGCCATAAAGATATTTGCATAATTAGGGCCAATTCTCGTTCCCATTGACGTTCCGCTCACTGGCACGTAGTGATCGCCATCGAATTCAGAGTTGTTGAATTCGAGAATCAACTTCAGAAGTTTGAGGAGGGTATAACAGTCAACAGATTTATCAACAATATATATATATATATATATATATATATATATATAAATGGTTACAATGATGATACCTCCCAACGTGGCAGGAACTGCCTGCAGAGTGTGGGACAGCATCGAGATACGTGTACAGATTTCTATTGCGTAGTTGACACTCCGAGATACAACCAAATCACTCAATTCATGTATCTTCTGAATGTCTTATCAACATTTTATCTTCGCCGCAAAAGCAAAACACGCATATTGCAGGAGGAACCCAAAAACACTGTTTTTATTAGGAATTCTCACAAAACAGGATATATACACTTGGTCTATAGCTAACCAGAAAAACACGATCTTTATCGCCGCTGTTCAGCAGCTCTAGTCAAAATGGGTAAAATGAGCGCATGTAATGCTTGTCATAGGGTTTACACTTGAATCGATCCTTGCCACTTAAAACACAACTTGTGCCACGAAAAGAGCGGTCTTGTTTGCTGCTAGCGAAAGGCTGCTCTACACCGAGGTCGCGTTCGCATTCATTTTCACGCAGTTCTCGATGTGACGGTCTAGATATCCCTTGCTGAAGTAAAAACGCCCGCAGGTTTCGCATTCCAATGGCCGTTGAATTTCATGAAATTGTTTAATGTGCTTAGTCAAGTCACCGTTCCGTGCAAAGCTTTGCTCGCAGAAGCTGCATATAAATGGCTTTTTGCCGGTGTGTTTAGGCAAATGCCGTTGTAGGAGAGAGGGCGTAGCCCACAGCGAACCGCAGATGCTGCATTGGTGGCGTTTTCCGGCCAAGTGGTCTCTCGTATGTTTGTTAAAGTCATCCGCCCTTTGGAAAGCGAACTTGCAAATTTCGCACACTAGAGGTGCACTACGCTTCAGGGATCCTCCCAGGTCGCGTGATGCGTCCCCGCAGCCACCCAGAAATCTGCGACAAAAGAACAGGAACGACACTAAAGAATTATTCCGGTTCAATCGCTCATCGCTGACATCGTAGATAGTTGCAAAAGTACGCTCGCCTGGCAAATGATTAGTGAGCATACCGTTTTGCTAATGCTAAAGGCGACAAGCCTTGAACAATGCCTTTGAAAAACTTCTAGCGAGTTCCGTGCGAATTCTGTGCGTGACAGCCGTGAGGATTGGGAAGCTGTGCTGACGGGTGTCACGGCTGTCAAGTCAGGTGGTGTCAGGCTGTCAAGGTATTGCTCTTATGACATTATCCATCCATCCATATGCACGCACGCACGCATGTATGTGTGTATGTTTGTACGTACGTCGATTTCGGTGTGCAATGTATGCTACTGTGGCTGTCATACACTATAACTTTTTATTGTAATTGATATCTGCACTTGTTATGTGGGGATTAACGTCCCAAAACCAGCTCTGATTATGAGAGACGCCGTAGTGGAGGACTACGGAAATTTTGACCACCTGGGGTTCTTTAACGTGCGCTGACATCGCACAGCACACGGGCCTCAACATTTCGCCTCCATCGAAATGCAGCCGCCAGAGCCGGGATTCGATCCCGCGACCCTCGGATCAGCAGCCGAGTACCATAGCCACTAGACCACCGTGGCGAGGCGATAACAGCACTTATGTTGTTATTATGTACAGTGTAAGCCTCTTTGTGATGACCTATTGGAACTCTAATACGCTGATAGTAGTCTGATACTCTGATAAAGTGATGGACAAATCGCAAGTTTCAATGCGCAGCAACATTTTAAATATTATGCTGCACATAATAAATGTACTTACGGGGTTTGAACATCCCTGACAGAGGAAAAATTATTGTATTACCGAGTGTTGCTGTATCTGTATTCCTGGAGACTTTCTTCGTCTCTTTGCAAAGACATTTCTGAAATATCCCGCTATGTTAATTACAAATGCGTCTGAGTATCTGTGTTTTAGGCTTCCAAGCCGTGTATTTCGATATATGTATTCCGGAATACTTTTTTGGGTACCTCAACCCTGCCCTGAACAAGGCATCTTACTTCCACAAGTTCACAACTGAAATTAATAGAATAGTGCACTCGTTCATAAATAAACTCGTTGGAAGATACGCTTTGTAATTGTTGAGAACCGGAGAGATTGTGAATAAACTTACAGCTCTCGCGCGAATATTACGCCTGAGCATTCATTAGAAATTAAAAGTGATATACATGCATAGGCAGTCCATTCATCCCGTTGTCAGAGTGCGCTGAATAGGAAGAAAACAAGTTCAGAGGCAAGGAGTGTTGACAGAACAGTTTATGTACGCTACCTCAAGAATAAATTGTCGCTCATGCCCTCAAGTTTCAACCCTTACGGACTAACCAAGTTGTCGGAGCTCAGCAAATTCTCAAATTTGCGGTAGGCGTAAGCGGTATCGAAACCGGTAAGCGAGGGCGCCTGAGCAGTAGTCCATTGACCAGTAGTCCAGCGCTTACGGCGGTCAGTAACAGACTGTCCGTCAAGTAATCCGTTCCTTGCTATGCGCCTGCCCAGTTAACGAAAAAAATGGATGAGGTGAGAGTGCCCATATTGCTAAGGCATGAGGACGATTCGTCTCATGAATGGATTTCCAGCACAAGGTTAGGCTACACTCCATCAGTCACAGTGTTGTACAACTGTGGCATAAAGCCATAGGATGAGATGTATGACCCTGGCAAATCTATCGAACACTACAGTAAATATTTTCATGGCACCGTTTCTTAAAAAGGTAGTCAAAATAGCCAGACACACGAGCTGATCATCTTCTTATATGAACATTGCTTGAAGTGGTGAGTTTCACTCCCCCAGCGCTTTCCAGTGGTGTTTTCTTTGGCTTTTTAAGGTTCGTAGCTGACATTCACGGTTACGAAGTGCTCAGCTGCGGACCCCAAAAGACGCGCTTCTTGCTCCGGGCTCGGCGGTCTAGCTTTTACGGCGACAAAGTTTTTGGGGCTGTGCAATTTGATTTTTGTGCACGTTGAAGAACCGCACTTTGTTGATATATCTCAAGAAATCAATTACATCGGACATCGCATGGATAACGTATCCTAACCGTATCGGGGCGGTTGAATTACGTATCGTACGTACGGTACATGGTATGGTTACGTATCGTAACCACAAAGCCTGCCAGAAAGCAACAAACCCCGACGAATAATTGAAAACATATCAAAAAGCTAGTAGTGGCACACATTGTTAGGAACACACGAAAATGACAGACATGGCAGGGTTGTTTTGTCCTAACAGACCACAACAATTTCTATTTTGGTTGGCAAGGGCAACAGAAAGGGCATGGATTGAGAACTTACCTCTGTCTCACCAGCGTGGTCCCAGCCCCGCTGTTATTGGGGTCTGCTGGGAAAATGTTTCCTGAGAACATTGCACATTGTGGTAACACTGGTCCACCTCCTGTCGGCTGTTGATTATTCAATCTGCAGGGTGATAAAGGGGGATGCGTAAGTTGAAATTGAAAAATAGACTCTTTAGAACGCAGCCTTGTTAGGTTCCGTGGGGTTAAGTGTAAAGGATGGTGAGAAAGAAGCCTCAACCTTTCTGACTCACCTCTGATTCACCAGCGTGGTCCCAGCCCCGCTGTTATTGGGGTCTGCTGCGGAAATGTTTCCTGAGAACATTGAACATTGTGGTAACACTGGTCCACCTCCTGTCGGCTGTTGATTATCCAATCTGCAGGGTGACAAAGGGGGATGCGTAAGTCGAAACTGAACAATGGACTCTGCTTAAAACGCAGCCTTGTTAGGTTTCGTGGGGTTAAGTGTAAAGGATGGTGAGAAAGAAGCCTCAAACTTTCTGACTCACCTCTGTCTCACCAGCGTGGTCCCTGCCCCGCTGTTATGGGGTCTGCTGCGGAAATGTTTCCTGAGAACATTGAACATTGTGGTAACACTGGTCCACCTCCTGTCGGCTGTTGATTATTCAATCTGCAGGGTGATAAAGGGGGATGCGTAAGTTGAAATTGAACAATAGACTCTGCTTAAAACGCAGCCTTGTTAGGTTCCGTGGGGTTAAGTGTAAAGGATGGTGAGAAAGAAGCCCCAACCTTTCTGACTCACCTCTGATTCACCAGCGTGGTCCCAGCCCCGCTGTTATTGGGGTCTGCTGCGGAAATGTTTCCTGAGAACATTGAACATTGTGGTAACACTGGTCCACCACCTGTCGGCTGTTGATTATTCCATCTACAGGGTGATAAAGGGGGATGCGTAAGTGGAAGTTGAACAATAGACTCTGCTTAAAACGCAGCCTTGTTAGGTTCCGTGGGGATAAGTGTAAAGGATGGTGAGAAAGAAGCCTCAAACTTTCTGACTCACCTCTGTCTCACCAGCGTGGTCCCTGCCCCGCTGTTATTGGGGTCTGCTGCGGAAATGTTTCCTGAGAACATTGAACATTGTGGTAACACTGGTCCACCATCCTGTCGGCTGTTGATTATTCCATCTGCAGGGTGATAAAGGTGGATGCGTAAGTCGAAACTGAACAATAGACTCTGCTTAAAACGCAGCCTTGTTAGGTTCCGTGGGTTAAGTGTAAAGGATGGTGAGAAAGGAGCCCCTTCCTTTCTGACTCACCCATGGTTCAACAGCGCCGTCCCTGTGTCACTGTAATTAAGCGAAGCTGTGTAAATGTTTCCAGAGTACATTGAACATGATGGTAGGGCCTTTTCATATCCTGTCCGCTGTTGGGTCTCCACTCTGTAGGGTGCGAAGGTTTATGCGTTTGTAGAAGTTGAACAATCGACTCGGTCCTTAGAACGCAGCCTTGATAGGTTGTCTAGAGTGAAGTGTGAACGATGGTGAGAAAGAAGTCGCTTCCTTCCTGACTTACCTGTCATCCAACAGTGCCGTGTCCGCGTCGCTATAATTAAGGTCCGCTGCGTAAATATTACCAGATAACATTGAAGTTGTTGGTAGCGGTTGTTTACCGCCTGTATGCTGTTGGGTATCCAGTCTGCAGGGTGATAAAGAGGGATGCGTTAGTGGAAGTTCAACAATGGACTCTGCCTTTAAAACGCAGCCTTGCTAAGTTGTCTGGAGTGAAGTGTAAAGCACGATTAGAAAGGAGCCCCTTCCTTTCCGACTCACCCATGATTCAACCACGCCGTCCCTGTGTCACTGTAATTAAGCGAAGCTGCGTGAATGTTTCCAGAAAACATTGAACATGATGGTAGGGTCTCTTCATATCCTGTCCGCTGTTGGGTCTCCACTCTGTAGGGTGACAAATGGTGATGCGTGTGTTGAAGTTGAACAATCGACTCGGTCTTTAAAACGCAGCCTTGTTAGGTTGTCTAGAGTGAAGTGTGAACGATGGTGAGAAAGAAGTCGCTTCCTTCTTGACTTACCTCTCATCCAACAGCGCCGTGTCCGCGTTGCTGTAATTAAGGTCCGCTGCGTAAATATTACTAGATAACATTGAAGTTGTTGGTAGCGGTTGTTTCCCGCCTGTGTGCTGTTGGGTATCCAATCTGCAGGGTTACAAAGGATGATAAGTGAAGATTAACAATGAACTCCGCATTTGAAGCGCAGTCTTGTTAGGCTGCCTGGGGAGAAGTGTAAACGATGGTGAGAAAGAAGTCGCTTTTTTTCTGACTCACCTCGGACTTCAACAGCGCTGTCCCTGTATGGCTGCCATTGATGTCTGCTCCGTAAATGTTTCCAGAATACGTTGAACAAGATGGTAGTGCCTGTTCATATCCTATCTGCTGTTGGGTATGCTGTCTGTAGGGTGACGAACGGTAATGCGTAAGCGGAACAATCGACTCTGCTTATAAAACGCAGCCTTGTTAGGTTGTCTGTAGTGAAATGTAAAGGATAGAGGGAAAGATGCGACTTCCTTTCTGACTCACCTCTGATTCACCACTGCCGTGTCTGCGACGCTGTAATTGATGTCTGCAGCGTAAGTGCTTCCAGAAGACATTGAATATGGTGGTAGCGCCTGTTCATCGCCTCTCTGCTGTTGGGTATCCAGTCTGTAGTTTGACAAAGCGGAATCCGTATGTCAAAGTTGAACAATCGACTCGGCGTTCAAAGGGCACCTTTGTTCGGTTGCTTGGAATGAAGTGTAAAAGATGGTGGAAGGATGTCACTTGCTATCCGACTTTGATTTCGCATGCTGTAGGCGCATTTTACAACACGCTTCCCATTATTTACTACCTCCAAAATGCTATGTCGCGCAAGACTGCATATTAAAACAGCGAAGCTATTTTATCTTGAGCGAAATGTCTCTCGTTCTTTGAAAACGACCTGTCTAGTATGTGCCTGAGTGGTACGCAAAGAAGGCTTGAGTGTTCTCTATGGTTACAGTGAAACAATTCCTCGATCCTTTGCGGAGGGAGGTTAACCTTTCCGGTTAACCTCCCTGCCTTCCGCCCATTATCTCTCTCTCTCTCTCCTCGATCCTACTTAACATTTCGCGTAACAAGACCTTAACATGTTATCTGCAGTGTACGTCTTGATTCCTTCGAGTGCTTTATCCAGCCATCGGAAGAACGCTAGCTGCGTTCGATCTGGCATCTAACCCAGTCCGCCTTGGTGGTAGGTAGTTGTTCCAACAAATAGCTACGCCAGCGGCTGAGCCTGGTTCAGAGAAGCCGCGATACTTGCCTATCCATGTATATTATGGTACACCAAGGACGTCGGAAAGGGAAGTCAGAATGAGGAAGAGTAAGGGTAAACCATAGCATTGCATTGTGTAGGCTATTACAGCAAGGGGGTAGAAAGGAAATAGAGGCTGGCGGGAACATGTCCTGTGCGAGCTGTGACGTGGTCTCACGCCGCAACACCAATGCGATATTTGGTGTTCTCGCTTGTTTACCATGAAATAACACGCTCATAACACGTATCCCTTACACCGCCATGGTGGTCTAGTGGTTATAGCAGTCGGCTGCCGATCTCAAGATCGCGGGGGTGAATCCCAGCCACGACTGCTGCATTTCGATGGAGGCGAAATGTTGAGGCCCGTGTACTGTGCGATGTCAGCTCACGTTAAGAAACCCAGGTGGTCAAAATTTCAGGGGACCTCTACTACGGCGTCTCTCATAATCACACCTGGTTTTGAGACTTTAAACCCATCGTCATAACACAGTTCGAGCATGTACCAAAGTGAGTAGGCCGTACTACTGCTTGTTTGCATAGCTAATCACAAATTAACTCGGGAAGATGCGTGGTGATACGTGGCACTCTGGTCTAGCGCGAAGACGGTGGCAATCGTGTTCCAATAATTCCTTGAGGCTTATCCGGCATACTTAGCAGTACACGCGACTTCCATGTTGATTACGAGACCGTTTTGCAACTTTTGACTGACAACTCACCATAATTCACCATCGCCCTTCAAATAAAATGTTCATTCATTGAGCTCACCTTCCGTCGTTTTCGTAAGTGGCTGGTGCTGCCTGCTTGGCGGCGTGACATGTATTCTGCTCTGTGTAATGAACGGTGCTGCTGTGCATTGGATACGACAGGGCAGTGCTCGCCGATATTGCCGTGCCTGTAATGGCATGAATCCAGTACATTGTTCGGGCACTGTGGAAGAATACCTCGCAAGCTCACAAGTTTTCTTACCAGGGCGTTGAATTAGTGGAGTTTTAACTGCACTATTTGATAATCGAAATCAGACAAAGAGTGTTCTCTCAACAAAGGTAGATTTGTGGTAACTGGTAAGTTTATTCCAGTTATACAGATATCAAGGCATATCTAGTACGCACCGATATTGTGGTACGTGCTGGGCTCGAAACTCAATGCCGCCTGACACCCACTCATTTATCCCATGTAGAAAGATATGCCCTTACCTTCCGCTTGGATGTTTAGGTAATCTGCTGCATCGATTGGACTACTCTCCTTTCCACTGTTATTTCACTCCCTCTACCCAAAGAGGTTAATTCTCTCCATCGCCTTTAAGACTCCTACAGAACGTATTTCTATTCAGGCTCGCACAGTCGAGGAAAAGTGACCAGTCACACCCAACCAAATTTGGTGGAAGGGTGTGGAAGTACGCGACAGTTGGGAAACTCGCCCTTTCCGACGGCAGAGAAACACTGTCGGCGGCTCCACTAAGATTTGTAGTGGCCTAACCGACATTTTCCTCATGTATCATAACAAATAGATTTAATTGTCTGGATATTGCGTTCGCGTAAGCGCCTTTTGTTTCTGATCTCGCGCGTGCCTAGTGGCTCGGGTTTGCCTTCATCGGTCCAGTTTTCATTGCACAAAGTGAGAACATTGGAAGAAAAGAGGTCACCGATCACACTGTGCCTGCAAGACAGGAAACTATTTCGTCCCGTGTGAGTGTTTGAGGGGCACTGAAACATATGCAGGTCGTTATTACCTGTGGCGTCCTGAAGACCAACATTTAGAATTGAACGGTATGGCAGCCATCGTGCTTGGTGTACCGCGCAACAACGCCATGGAGGCAAAAATGAAGTATAACGCCAGAGCGCTGACTATCGAGCTCAGCCACACATTTCCATAGCCTACGTAACGAAATTTTTTCTGTCCGCAAAGGGACCCCAAAATTCCCTTACGGATGTGCAATACTTGGTGCTTTTGAAATACGATTTGATAAACTACAAACGTATAGATTTCTTGAAAGCGTACTACTATACGGGCGCCGGGAGTTCCTCGATGCTTTATTGACTGCACTAAATCGACATTTACAAATTTACGCAAAGTAAATATTTAAATCAAACTACTGTGCGGGCATTCTGCAAAAAGACTGCACCCAATTAGTTTTGCGAAACGTATTCACCCTGAGCGCATTCCGGCGCTAAGCGACCACTCGGGTGGTGTTTGCGCCGCATCCTGATATCGCGCTTTTCAAATGGCATTCATAGTGCTTCAGCAGGGGCGGCTGCTGGGCTATTTTAAGCCCGTGTTACGGTCCCACGGTCAGCAGCGGGCTACGGACACTAATTTGAAGACACTAAAGCGTAGCATCAGGGCTTGAGCATTAGGCTACGCCGCGTTTGATTTGCCGCAATTTCAATTGCCGGTCCTATAAACTTGCTTCGATGAGCACAATTTCTATTGTGGTGATCATTTAGTCTTGCTTTTGTTACCACAAATGTCTTCGGTACTTTTGTCTTTGAGCGCTAGTGTTACGTCCAGGGCGACACTTCACTAAAGCACACAAAGTTGTAACGCGCCTAGTTAAATATCAATTGTAAAACACACACATACGTACCCGTAGAAGTGTATGCTGCAAAGTTTGGACAGGGTGTCATATTCCATGCTGCATGAGTGCTGACTCCATGAGTTCTACAGGAAAAGGAGCGTATTTTGAGCAGATGGAATGCTAGCTGTAATAAGCTACCTGTGCAAACTGTCTTATGCCAAAAAATTGCACATTCCGGCAACAACATAATACATTGGTCTGGTTTTGCTAGGCTATAATTGAGTTGTTTTTCCTTTTCCCAAACAACAGACGTCAGAAGAGCTGATAAGAGTAGCCGACCAGTGATCATGCAAGCCATCGTCGCCAGGGCAGACAGGGTAAGTCGTCGCGAGGGCTATTGTAATGCTCAGGTCAGCCGAGGACTACCGAGGCAGAGTTTTAATAGAGTGCTACCAGCGTCTGTTCAACCATATAAGTGCGGATGATGAACGGAGGGACGCGAACACCGCACCAAAAAGCGACAAAGATGCCGCTGTAATTCCAAATGTGTGCTACAAGAGTGCCCTAGTTGCGTCAGCATGCCGTAAATATCGCTTTGAAAAGCGCCGTAACCGTGTTCTACTTACCAGTGCCACCTATGGAGAACATAAGTATCATGCGAGTTCGCCGAAGGAGTTTGGAGGCATATTGGGGCTGCTGCCGCAAAAGGAAAGTGCCTTAATATGCTCCTGCAATGCGCTTCCTTATGACCTCTACCGGTGCTTGTATACGGCACTACCGACCGTACCGAAAAAATATGGCTGATCCACCCCGTCAAAGAAATCGGTATAACACGAAAGTGAAATGTCTCTTCGCTTGAGCAGATGAACGCTCATTGTTACATCCAGGTGAATTTTCCCATTGCTGTCGGTGTTTCCTTGCTACGAAAGCGTTTGGTGTTAATGAACCCTAGTTCACGCATCGCCCCCGTAACATCAAGGAACAACCCCTTGTGGTTACTGAAGTTGTTTACGTAACAAGTGGACAGAGCCGATAGTCAATGACGCGCGAGGAGAGAGAGAGAGAGCGAAGTAACTTTATTAGAATGAAAGGGGGAAGGGTGAACTTGGAGCTTCTATGGTTGGGGCCCTACGTCCAGGGCTCCACTGGCTTTGGCTGCCCGCCGGACTTGATCCAGGAGCGCCATTTGCACCCCCAGGTCCGAGCTGGCGAGTTGTGCCTCCCACTGCTCCGTACTAGGCATTAAATAGCTGCCGAGATAACAAGCTAAGTCGCTTGGTTTGCTCGCGCATCCCCACGAGATGTGGTAGAGAGTCGGCCTACCGCCGCACCACGGACACGCGGCCGGGTATAGAAGTCGGATATATTGCGTGTAGTTTCAATAGAGGAAGGTACAGCCGTGAGCACTGTTAGGGTGAACACGCGAGAGCATGGCCACCCTGTGTAAAGCGCCGGTGTAGCCAACGCGGCTGCGCACGGAAGCGAGCCTACCCATGCGCAGTAACAAGCGATGACATGATGTCGTGCTAGCTGCATTTTGACACCGGCAATACGGGACGGGCAAGTATGCAGCGAGCGACACAAAGCCATCCGTTCCACCTTCCTGCGCATGCGTGAGCTTGGTTCGATGCGCTGCCACGCTTGCTACGATGGCGCTAGCGTTGCTGCGGCCACGCGCTCGCATGTTAACTCTAACAACGTTCTCACCGCTGTACGAATCATATGCACTTGCACCACAGTGGACCCGTCAAAGTCGATGCCGTGCTCGTGCGCGTAACTACCAGCGTTCATGTGGCCATCACGTTGGAAGAGTGGTCGGTGGAGGAACGCCTACCAACCACGAAAAGTGACCGGTGCTCCACCACTGTGCTGCCGGCGCGCATACGCTCGAAGCTGTGCGAACACGGCTCTGTTCTTTCTTAACACGCTTCATTCAGATGCCCGCGCGGCTCCGCACGCGTGCATCGAGGCGGACTCTAGAACGAGCCCGTAGTGGTGCCGCCATCCAGGAAAGGTAATGTAAAGCTGCAGTGATTGCCTTCGTCTCTCTAGAGTGGTGGCATCGTTCCTGGCAACATGTGCCTCGATGCGCGAGCGCCGAGCCGGACGAGAGCACCAAAAAGCGAATGTTGCGGGTTAAGAAAAAATGTAAGGCGCCTTCGCATCGCTTCTAGCATGTGCGGCTTAAGCGCAGTGGTCATGCACCGGCTACCTCTCCTCCGGGAGCGGACGACTGTCAGTTCGATTCCCACAGTGGGAACAGAAGTTTTAAAGGCGATAGTCTTTCTATGGATACTTCAACGCAGAAATTTTGGTCTGTATGTGTGTGTCTGTCCTGCGGCGAAAGGTGAACCCCTTCCTCAAGGACCACCCAGCTTGAACTGGTAGCATACTTTGGAACACAGTCAGACAAAAAGCAAATATTACGCATATCTGAGGCGCGACATCAATACGTAACCATTAGATAGTGTGTTGCTTTAGTAGAAAATACATAGATGCGTAATTCTAAAGACCGTAGTGCTTGTTAGGAGCGGACGTTTCCTACGCTTCGGTAAAACGACACGGTGCTGCCACCTACCAGTAGCTCTGCGTACTATGCAAGCTTCTTGCGTTTCCCGATATCATGGCCAGATGGCGTCCATATCTCACGCACCCCTGGCGCGGCCTCCATTTCATCAATGCCAGCCACATGCGGCCGATTCAACATAGACGGGGCGCTGTCCGAGTTAAAGGCAAAGCATAAATGACCGTTTCTCGACATAGAACACATTTGCAGTAAAGCACGGAGATACGCCGCCAATTATTTTCTGAGCATTTTCTTCTTTGTTCGTACATGTTTATTTTACTGTGGCATATCCGCTACGGTATAGTGACTTAGGTCATGGTAAACTCCGAGAGTAATGCTCAGAATGTGCCTTCTAACGCCGCCATGAGGGCGATGTTCTTGCCATAACTGCGAACTAAAACTTTACATTAAATTTCTGCTTTCAATAAGGAACATACGATTCGGAAATACCAGTTGAATCGAATTGCCGAATTACAGCTCATCATTCCAAACGACTTCACAATTTAACTTCAGTCTCGCTATAATGTCTGAGTTCATCGCGGTTATTGTGACACCACGCAAAAGCCTCGGGAGACATTACCCAGTCGAGAGAAGGCTAGGCAGACCCTCGCGGAACGCAGCCACGACATCGGGTGTTCACCCCAATAGTGACCGTCACTGCGCCATATTGCCTTCACCTTAACCAACGCATAGGATGATCACGTTGATTAATGGACGCCTTGACGCATGTGTTGCTCTATGACGAAGCCATTTTTGCTAGCAACGTCGCCACCGCACGAACCATCCAGCAGCGCTAAAACATGAGCGTGTGTTTGTAGCTGACGCCTTCAGTGTTAAATTTCAGAAGACGCGTGGGACTTTTATGTCTTGCGAAAGAAGGGAAGCCAGGCAGATGCGCTACCATGCGTAATTCTTTCGAATATACGCAGACAGAACAGCGATAACAATAGCAGCCTAAGGCTCTCGAAACATATCAAACATAGCAGCTTTCGTTCACGCTGATTTACGTAGTCCAGCATGTCCTCACGGTGACGTCTTTTGCGACAGACATGGTGACATTACAAACGCTACGAACACGAGCCAGTTGGCGCAATTCGCTTTAAGCCTCTTTAGACAAATTCTGGGCCATAGCTTTCTCAGAAGACGCTAAAGCGAAAACCCTAACCTCTGGAGTTGTCAACAGTGGCGTGTCTCGGGTTGATACTATTTGAGGAAAACGTTCAACCAAAGCTCACCTGTTGCTGTCCTGAGGCACTTCTGTTGGGTCCGTTTCCTCCTCTTCTACGGTGCATCCGCCCGATAATAAATGTCTTCGCCGAAATGCTTCTTTGCCGTCCATTCTCGTTACTTAATGCAATGCGTTTTGCAAACGCTTACTACGGCATGCAAAGACGCGGAGAGGCTGTGGCATCTGCGGGTTCAGTGCATCTGTGTTTCAGGTGCGCTCTCTGCTGAATCTAACTCTCGTTATATAATCATGACAATGCGCACGTGCGTCTGCGCACTGAAATTTCACACGACTAGGTGGTTCCCGTATCAGTCCTCACAATATGCTGTTCTACATACACTAACAACTACTGGTGGGTTTCACGTAACAATCGCCCACCATTTAAAACATGCACTTTACGGAGATGCAACCAGCTTAGCAGGTCTTACTGTCGTCAGTTTTTTTTAATTACGTAATGTGAAAATCCAGCAGATCCTACGCACTGTGGGAATCGGTGTCATCGGAAGCAGTGAACGATGAAATTGCCTATGACAAATGTAATTATTTGGCGTTCAGCCAACTGTTACGAGTAGCATCGAGGCTTTTGTTCAAGCGCGTCCTCCTACGAACGAGTATCCTTAACATGGACTAACCAGGAGCGTGGACCCGGCCGTTGCTTGTGAATGCTGTCTCAAGGTACATTGTAATGTTCGAACTCACGCATGTTCGTCGTTAGCCTATACCACTTACTGTTATTTCAGTCTCTCTTTCCTCGTTTCTTAATTTCGTAGATAATTCAAGCATTTCATGTGCTCAGGTGCAGTGCCGTCTCACAGGCATGGGTGCATATTGCAGTGGTGGCACTGGCCTTCGTACGGTGCGAACCCGAGTTCGAGCCACAGCTCTGGGAACGAATTGGTTTGTACTCCACTGCGCCCTGTATGAAATGGAGCAGAAAAAAAAACGCCACTTCATAGGGTGCACCAGGGTTTCCAGATTACTGTAAGGACTCCTTGTGACGTCACAGCCACAACAAATAGGCTAGACAAATGATGCTTCGCTTCAAAAGGGAACAATTCGCATTTATGAAGGAACTGATGAAATGATGTGTGCGCACCACGTCCCATGAAACATAGTCTTTTATTTGCTGCTATTCTGCAGCTGCTGTCACAAAAGGTAAAATACGCCCTTTTATTGTTGTCGCGACGTTAGTGCTTCGCACGGTTGTCTCTAGTCAGGACGACACTGCTCCCACAGAAACCGCCGCTTCTCTCTCTCTCTCTCTCTCCACCTTCAGGCAGTTTCAGGCTGCAGTGATGTAGCGTTGAGAATCACATGTGCCACGCTTTATTGTGGCGGGACAGTTTCTGCTTCTTGCTGAACGAGGCCGTGGAGGCTTCGCATTTAAACTCTTTCTCTCTTCTGTATGCAACGTATGGTGGAGCTTCAAGCTACACTTTTGAGAAAATTTTGCGGGGCACCGATCACAGTGATACGGCTTTTCACCCGTGTGTACACGCGAGTGACTTCGTTAATTCCCACGTGTTGTATGCAACGAACCGCAGACGAGGCATTGGTGGTCTTTTCTGGCCGTGTGGTCGTGGATGTGCTTTCGGTAGTCCGCGGTAGTTTGGAAAGGGGAAGCCACAAGCAGGGCACACGAGAGTGGCGCCCTCGTCCGTGGTTTTGTCCAGCTTGATCTGCGACAAGAAAATGAAGTCAATTTACGGAGAGGGGGGGGGGGGGAGGAGGGTAGCCGGAGAGAGGACTGGAACGTTCTTGACAATTATGTCTACTTTGCTTATCTGGAAACAAGTCGGCATTGGCACTGCTGTTTAAATGCGTTTCTCCTTTTTCCAAGTAATAACTCGGCAAAGAAATCACAATTGAGTATATTTTGTAGTTAAATTTAATTGGGCGAATTTGGCTATATATGGCAAGTGCCCGAATCTTTTTAGAAACATGTGTCGAAATGAAAGACAGACACTAGGAACGCCATGTGAAACTGATACATATTGGGGAAACACGGCCAGGTATGGACACGCGCCGTATATTGCCATATATGCATATCTGGCTATATATCGCAGGTGTCTATATGTAGCCGTATTTTTCCAGTATGCATCAGAGTCTTATACGCCATTCTTCGTGTTGGTCTATTATATCATTATAAGCTTCTATCATGATTTCGGTAAATACGGCCACATACGGACACGTGTCATATATAGCCAGATTTGCCCATTTCCTCATGTCGCCATATATGGCATTTTTGTAAGGGGCTACTTCGTCTTCCATGGGTGACCAAGCATCGGAATTCGGTGGCGATAAATCGGTTTCTCACCGGCGCCTGCTAGGCACGAACAGTAGCTTACGTCAACTTTATGCTCACCTGGAAGGTTGCCGATTTTGAAAACGTATCTCGGGCAGATCGCCGCACAGGCTGGACCTCGCACGAGAAAGGCAAATTGAAGTCTCTATTTCTGTATTGTTACATCGCTTATTTAGATTGCAATATAAACCATTATCTTGTGGCTACATCGTTTAATAGCCCATTGAAATAAAATACATTCTGACGTCCTTTAACTAGTAGGAGTGAAAGAAACAAACGCATGAAATGATCGACAAATTTCCAGCAGCGAACCTAAAAGAAACTGCTACAACACATTGACAAACGCGTGAATATTCTTTAGGCATATTCTTTAGGCATATTTATGATGGTCGCAGAAACGCTGGTTAATATGGCATGGAATGACCGTTGGACGCTTCATTTTATGTGAGCACGAGGGCCAACCGTTCATCGTGACATTGTCTCAGCGCCTTCGAACGGGGAACATGCGATATTTCCTGAAAAATTCTGAAGCAGGAAGCTTCATTTGTTAGGGATTTCAAGGCTAGGGCGCCCTAGGCAAGTTTTCTCCGTGTTTTGGCATGCCCGTATCGTTCTCTGACTTCTCGTTGGGGTCCCACGTCGAAAAATATCGTCGAAGCTCATCTCCATCATTAGCCATATCTTTTTGCGTTCACGTACGAACACTCTTAGGGCTTCCATTCAGCAGAATGCCAAAACTTCTGTGACATTTCAGTATGGACAAGGGGCGTATGGCTTCCGACACTGCGAAAACAAAGCAGCCCAGTTGTAATCGCATATATCTGCGCCCTTGCGCTTTGACAGTAGCCCTCTTCGAGCGCATCACGTGTTCTGAGCGCTTCCATATTTTCTGTCGGTGTAGTGCACAATCGCGAGCACATGGGAGAATATGCGACTGATAGGAGCATACGACAGCGGAATTTATTACGTAATCCACGTTTCATTAGCGCTCTTATTCATGGAACAATTTCTCCCAAAATTGTTCACAATATTGCGACAGGTCATGACCGGTTCAGCTTCACTCGGACGGGAACGAACTCAGACGACTTCTCAAATCTTAAGTTCCGGGTGGGTGAAGTATTTTGGCTCATTACGCGAAAACACGCGAATCTGTCCGGTTTTCTTCTTTCTATCTGCCTTCTTCCGTTCGAATGCTGTTTCGTGGAGTTGTGATTAATTAATTGTTTCGCTTCTGCGTCCGGAAACGAGGGCCCCAGCAATTTCGGCCACCTCGGGTTCTTTAAAGTGCAGTGATATCGCGTAGCACACGCGCTTCAGCATTTTGTCTCTGTTGAACTGCAGCCGCCGCTGCCCGTATCCGAACTCTCGACCTTTGGTTTAGTAGCGAAGGATGACATCGCGGTACCAGCGGGTGCATTTTAATGGAGGTCAAATGTTGAAGACCGTGTACTGTGCCATGTCAGTGCACGTTAAGGAACCCTAAGTGGTCGAAATTTCCGGAGCCCTCCATTACAGCATCTCCTACAATCATACTGTTGTTCTGGGGCGTAAAACCACAGAAGTCAATCGTTCCATCGGATGTCGTGGTAATCCCATTTTTGCGAAAAACACAAATAAAAGGGATTCCAGCGCACCGGCTACCAATTTGTTTTCCGCGAAGGGAAATTTGTTCCAGACACTGAGATTGCTTCTTTGATGACGTGAAGAACATGTCGAGGCCCGAGTTGATGGATGATTAACAAATAGTATGGCGTGAAAACCTACACGGAACACACTAGGTCCTATGTCCTTCCTCCGTTGTGTGGTCCGTGTACGTTTTCGCGCTCATAATATTTGTTAATTTTGGTGATGGGGTCCCGGGCAGTAAATTAAATGTTTTGCTTTGAAATGAAAGGCCCTCGACTAACATGAACGGGCATTCTTAACCTAACGTATCCTGCGTATTTATTTTCTTGTTTTCTGTAGAGCCGTAGAATCCGCGCTACCGTACTTCACCGACTCGTCGTAAATCCGGTCCCGTCACCTGGGCAACGACCATCTGTCCTTCTTGGATGTCGAGCTGCTCTTCAAGGGCCTATGACCGCGTGGTGTCTTCAACGACCCGTGTCTAAGAGGGACTACATGGGCACTTTCATGTCGCTACGGACGGCGATGGGACACGTCAAGTACAGCTTCAACCTCTCCACTGAAAACGCAGTGCTCAGGCAAGTGCACAGGGACAGATGCCTTTGATCTTGTGGCAATGCTGTAAATGTCGTAAACCAAGTGAAAATATGATTGCGGATTAGACAAGCTGCAGGAGCCAAATGCCTCAATGGCAGAATTAGCAAGGCCTCGGATACATGCAGGCCTTTATGCTCTTTGTCAATCCGGAAGGAAATCATCACGGATCTAACGGTTCATTTTGCTCTAGGGTGGTGTCTTCCCCCTTCCGTATTTAATACGTGGAATGTTTGGCAAGCGAAACGTACATTTACCGGATCTACTTAACGCATCCAGCCGCCTGAGCCTTCTTGCTTCTACCAGCATGCCGTTAGGCGAGGTATATTTTACCGCGCCAGAAGTGACTATATTATATACATCGCTGTTCGGCCCAGAAATTTCTGAGCGTTGACATCATGCGACACGTGAAGTGGGGACGAAGGGGATGGGGGAGAGAGTGAGAAGCTGCCTGAGTTCGTATTACGGCGGTCAAATGTAGGAGTTCCTCTGGAAACTCCTACATTTCCCAATAAGCCCTCGCAGGCTACCTAAGGCAGACTTGGTGCCTTAGGTAGCATGCGAGGGCTTATTGGGCAGCAGCCATCTCATCTAAGTTCACGTTCTACGTGACGCCTCCTGGCAAGAAAGTGTGTTCCACACACGCCGCCTTGGCCATGAGTGGCGCTGCCTAACACTCCCAGGCTAATACGTACATAAATACCCAATAAAGTGGACGGAGGGACGACCGCCTTCGTAGCTCAGTTGGTAGAGCATCGGACGCGTCATCAGAAGGTCGTGGGTTCGGTTCCCACCGAAGGCAGGTTTGTCTTTTCGTCCACTTTAATTCCTTTCTACTTTCTCCACAATTACAATACCACAAGTAACTTCCCCTATGCTTTCCTAGGCTTCATTGTCTGTTTTCTCATTAAGTTGTTTCTAACAAACAAGGAATGAGCCCTTGACCCCTTCCCATTCGTTATTTCTAGAAACTCCAGAAACTCCAATAGTCCGTTGCCGGACTGCTGACTAATACTCCCTTGCGGTGGCTCCTTGTGGCTCACTGTAGTGGTTCAGGAAGACATCCAGCGCTTTGCTAGTTCCGTGGTTCGCTCTATTTGCAGCTTGCATTCCTTAGGAACTTGCGCATGTATTCGCACAGCCTTTAGCAAATGAAAGGCTTGAGCGATGCCTACGTTAACTCAAAAATCAATTTCTAGCGCTCACATCACACCGTATACGTGGCCTCCCACAATTATCGGCCGCACTATGCCTTGACATAATCATGGGCCAAGCGGCGGAACTCACAGACGCGTCCGGGTACCAAACCATGACCTTCGAGAGTGTTCCGTAAGCTTGCTTACAGTCAATAGAACGGCGCATGTGCCGTCGCACCTGGCGAAAGGTAGTTTGGCTCACACGACGTCAAGCGAAAACAACACAGCTGTGCTGCATGTCGGTTTCGGTTTAGCATTCTCGTTATTTTCCTTTACTTATTAAAATTTGTGTTCAAGCTTGCTGATTTTTTCCTGGGCATTTGAATTATCAGACATGTAGGAGGAGTGTCTCAGAGGAACAAGAAAGAAGCCTAGCTGCGTTGCGAAGGTCGAAAATACCGACGGAGTTTGGATTTTATGCCAGCTAACTGTTCAGAACGCAAGCTTTCTATGGCGGGCAGCGCTTGATAACACTGACTGATTCTACTCCAGCACTGGCTATTGTTGGCTAACGATATCGGTGTCGGCCAGTTATTTCTGTCAGCGTTCGGGACAGGAACTATTGGTCCGTCAGCAGGAAGTACATATCTGTAACAGGAGCTGATTCTAAGGAACTTTATTAACATGATTTCGATTATTTGAAGCCTTCAATGGCTATTGTCTCAACGGTAACGTTCGCTAGTGGTGGCTCACCGTCTGCTAGCGCTAAATAACCTTGACAAACTTTCCGTATATGCTACCTAATTGTGGGTAACATTCAGTGCTTCGCAGGATTACGTGCTATACTGTGTCTACTGTGTCATTGTCGTATTCGCTTCGCAACCCGGAATCCGCTGGATAGCTGCGTATTTTCTTTCCTTCCGTCATAACGCCATTGATGGAACTTCGCCGCTGCAGCCTTGAGTTGTGGCCATGGTCATGGACATGCAACGATGCGTTCACTACAATGCGCGGCCTTCTCATAACAGTTCTAACGCAACTACACTTTGAACATCTCTTCTTTATATGAAATTCAGAACGCCTGTGCGCTGATGGAAGTGCCGAGTTTACGTAGTACCATTAGCTGACCAAGAGTTGCCAAAGTACTGCCTTCATGCCTGGCAAACCCACGCTACGCACACAACTCACATGCGATGAAAACGTTAACCCGTACACTTGGCTACATGCCACACCGTACTGCAGCGCTCATTTTCTTCGGTGGCTGCTTCTCATGCCACCTATTTCCACATTTGGGGTGATCTGTCGGATCTTTTCTGCTGACGCGTTTCTCCAAACGGAAGTGCACTCCGCTCTTCAAGAAGGTCGCTTATTAGAAACAATACAGGACCACGCACATACGTTATTCGTGTACTCACCGTGGAGAAAGAAGTCTCAAGGGATGCTTAGAGCAAAATTTAAAAGACAGCGGCAAAATTTAATAGATTCTAAAAGTGTTTGTAATGTCATTGGGCAACTATCAGTGTAAGGTGTAAATTAAGCCCATTAAGCCAATTAAGCCCATTGGGCAACTATTAGTGTAAGGTGTAAATTAAGCCCATTCATCATCATTATGATGATAATAGTTAAGCACGTGTTGGGGGCCCCCGCCGTAGTCATGTATTTAAGAAGTGCGTTCTTGCCCGTGCCCTGTATTCCCTGACAAAGGCAGGCCCTCCTGCCGAAACGTTGGAACAAATAAACATTTTCGCACGTTCGTCCGTCGTTTCTCAACGCATACAAAGTACTGGATCCGCAGAAACGCTACTTGATATATATATATATATATATATATATATATATATATATATATATATATATATATATATATATATATATATATATATAAGCAGTGAGGGAACGGACGAACGTGCAAGACCGTTTTACTTTCCAACGTTTCAGCCGGTGGTCCGGCCTTCATCAGGAAAGGTGATGAAGGCTGGACCACCGGCCGAAACGTTGGAAAGGAAAAAGTTCTTGCACGTTCGTCCGTTCCTTCACTGCTTATATTCGTCTAGTTCCGCAGAAGCACTTGGTGGATTATATATATATTGCAGGCATTGATTCGGACTTCATCTTCATCACGTGTACAAAAACCATCATCAGTCATTTGAAATCAGCAACCGTTATCGCTAGCGCTGCACGCGTCCCGTCAATCGCTTTACGCAGCGCTAGCGATGACGGTTGCTGAGTTATATCGGACGACCACCGCCTTTTTCACAGCCCTGTCGCTTTTAATCGGCGGTACGCCCGGCTAAATGCGGTGTTGGTTCGTACGCGGAAAGTTTGAGAGCACTGCAAATCGCGGCGCGCAAGCCGCTATGTCACGTGGTATTTTTTTTTAATTTCACGGGCATCTTCAGCAAGCTGGAAAACACTAATTATGAATAGATAGAAAGTTGGAAACTTTTTAACTGCTCATTTGATGGACCGCTCTACACGTTTTCTATAGGAATTATTTACCTGACTTTGTTGCTTCCGAAGTTAATATATAATCTCGCCTAATTAACCAATTAAGTGGAACACAAAAAATATCCTGACTCGCTCCATACGATAATAAGAAAAATGCATTTGGTCGCGTTGTCTTAGGGTGCATCTGCATATTTTTAAATCCTGGCTAAAGATAGCTGGGACACCCTGTATAATGGTATAAATGGTTACAATGATGATACTGCCCAATGAGGCAGGAACTGCCTGCAGACTGTGGGACAGTATCGAGATACTGTATAGATTGTTATTTCGTAGTTGACACTCCGAGATTCATCCAAATCAATTAATTCTTGTGTCTTCTGAATGTGTTGTCAACATTTTATCTTGGCCGAAAAAGCAAATCACGCTCATTGCAGGAGGAACCGAAAAACACGGTTTTTATTAGGAAAACTTACAAAACAGGTTATGTGCACTTGGTCCATAGATAACCAGGAAACCACTGTTATTATCGCCGCTGTTCAGCAGCTCTAGTCAAAATGGGTAAAATGAGCGCATGTAATGCTTGTCATAGGGTTCTTACTTGAATGTATCCTTGCCACTTAAAACACAACTTGTGCCACAAAAAGCGCGGTCTTGTTTACTGATAGCGAAAGGCTGCTCTACTCCGGTGTCGCGTTCGCATTCATTTTCTCGCACTTCTCGATGTGACGCTCTAGATTTGTCTTCCTGACGTAAGAACACCCGCAGGCATTGCATTTGAATCGCTGTTGAATTTGATGACAAGCTTGCAGGTGCTTATTCAAGTAGTCTTTTTGTGTAAAGCTTTTCTGGCACACGCTGCACTTAAATGGCTTTTCGCCGGTGTGTTTACGCAAATGCCTGTCTCGGGAAAAAAGCGTAAGCCACAGCGAACCGCAGATGCTGCATTGGTGGCGTCTTCCGGCCCTGTGGTCGCTCGTATGTTTTTCAAGGTCATCAGCCCTTTCGAATGAGAACTTGCAGATGCCGCAAACGAGAGCTGCGCTACTGTCCATGGACCCTCCCATTTCTCTTGATGCGTCCCCGCTGGCACCAGGAAATCTGCGGTAAAACAACAGCGAGCACACTAAAGAATTATTTCTGCTCAATAGCCATCGCTGACATCGTAGATGGTTGCACAAGTACGCATGTCAGTGACATGATTTGTGAACATACCGTTTTCTTAATGCTAAATGCGACAAGCCTTGAACAATGCCTTTGAAGTACTTCAAGCGAGTTCCATGAGAATTAAATGCGTGAAGGCCGTCAGGGCAGCGAAGCTGTCCTGACGGGTGTCACGGATGTAAGTTAGGTTACATCAGGATGTCAAGTTATAGCTGGTAAGACATTATCATCCATCCATCCATCCATCCATATGTATGTATGTATGTATGTATGTATGTATGTATGTATGCATGCATGCATGTATGATGTATGTATGTATGTATGTATGTATGTATGTATGTATGTATGTATGTATGCATGATGCATGTATGTATGTATGTATGTATGTATGTATGTATGTATGTATCAGGGTGTCGATCCGAACCCGAACCGAAAACAATAACAGAACCGGAATTTCGGCCGAAGCTGAACTCGAACCGATCTTCTCAGTGCCTGCTTGTCTGCTTGAACCCGAACCGAAGCTGAACAGCAAGAAATAATATCCGTTATCGGTTCGAAACAAAGCGGTGCAAACAGCTGTGGTGTCGCGATCTGCCAGCAGGGGCACGTTGCTGCGATCCATTCTGACTTATCTGTGGGCCACTATCGGTTTATATATTTGGCTCATTCCCTTCCTGCGAATATGCCCTTGCTTCTTTACCCGCTGCAACAGTCCAGTGGCGCTCGAATCCAGGCCCAGAAGCCGTGGATGCAAGCCCGGCCGCAAGGTCACGTGCACTTCGGTGGAGGCGAAACGCTAAGTGTCGAGCGTACTGTGCATTATATGCTCGACAATATCACGTGACCAAATTTGTCGGAGCCACCTGCTACGGTGTGCCTCTCCTTCTCAATCTTTCATTCGATTTCACGAATCTAGTGCTGCGCTACTAAGGGCTACAGAGAACAGCATTTATTTATTTATTTATTTATTTATTTATTTATTTATTTATTTATTTATTTATTTGAAAGTACCTTACATGGCCACATGGGCATTGAGTAAGGGGGGCTTCACAGAACTTGTATAAACCAAAGGTATATAGACAAAGTAAATGACGTAAGCAAAAAAAGACAAGTGAAAAGCACAGCATTAGCAAACAAGTAATACAAAAAATGCTATAAAAGGTGAAATTATACAAGAACGATGCACAGAAGCTAACATCAAAAAGTGAGATACAAGTTACGTAGTATAATATAGTGCATAATAAATTACACAGAAAATACAAGTGATACAATGTATATTATGGCGTAACGAAAAAAAGAAAAAAAGAATGGAAAAAGAAGGAAAAAAAAGGGGGGGGGGGGTATGAAGGGAGGACTACAACTTCAAGGCTATCGCACATGTAACTGCGCGAGCACTGGATGACCACTGAGTACACTAATCACAACATTAGATAAGTTAGTCAGACCATGGTCTGTTGGTGATATGCGTGTTAAGCGACTGACGAAATTTCATTGAGTTAGTTTCGGCGACTATGGTATCAGGTAGGCTGTTCCATAAGCGTATGGCACGCGGAAGCGCCGAATTGTTGAATGCGTCAGTGTTACCGTATATTCGCGTGAAGCTCAGATTGTTGTGTATTCTACGGGATGTGTGCGGTGATGTATGCAGGCCTAAGATATGATGGTCGAACTGGTACACGTATTTATGGAATAGCGACTCTATGGAATAGCGAATAGCATTCTCTTAAGTGAATCAACTATTATTGGCCCTCTCCCTTTGAGCATGAAAACACACGTTGTTTTTACCACAAGTTGATACTTCTGCAACGCTACCAAAACCATTTGCTAATAAACATGCGAAAACTCCTTTAGCGATAACCAATGTTTGCACCTGGGATCGGTTAATATATATGCGCTAGCGAAAAAGGCCAACCGAGGGCCTGAGATCTGCGTTCGCCTTGCTGCGTCACTCCGCGATACTACAGCGCAGCCTTTAAGAAACTTGAGAGCAAGTCTGTCTCCCTTTTATGCAGCCTATCAATTTCTGTTTCAATGGAGACACAAACTAATTATGTTGCCGCTTTTCTCAGCATGGTTGTGTTTATTGAGAAATGCGGTGTTGTCAACGAGCACTGTACCCCACAATAGATGCACTTATGATTAAACTAATCATGTTATCACGAAGTCCAACATGATTATCTACCGAATACAACAACGTCGTGTCGCACGTGCTGCACATGTATGAAAGTATTAGCTTGTTGCCAGCGGATCCTATGGAATATTTCACTTCATTTTACTCGATATTGAACGATTGTTTGTGCTGTAACTTTGTTATTGGACGCGGATCGGAAATTTAGCTCTTCGAACACCCACATAAATCTGCACAGTTCTACTAGGTTCCTTTATAACTGGCGATAGAAAAAAGGACGTGCAAGAAAGAGTTCAAGGGTGGACGTATCTGAGGTCAGCAAAGGCTTGCCAAGTATTGCAGTGCCTATAACGTGGCCGAGGTTTACAACAGAACTCTTAGAACCACCTTAGAATGATCATTCCGTCGTGCGCAGATGAGAGAAGCTGTCCCACGCCTTCGACCCAATACCATAAAGAACTCATGTTGGGGTAGTGACTGGGCGGTACAACAAACGGACAATTTCTGCCACAGATGTGCTGGTTTAGCGCGAGTACATCTCTTACATAATGTTACCGTATGGCAGAATCATCCTGCATGGTGCGCTGACCAAAATACATAAACTCCAGTTTATTCTTACAAACTTAACGGCGCAATATTACTAGCAAATATTGCGTAACTTGGGCGCACTCATCGGTACGACGACTTGAATGGGTGAAAGCACATTTCTCAATGTGCCACGTAGCAAGAAAGGGAGAATGCCAGTGAACACTATAGCGGAAGCGCGAGCAACGGTACATGTTGGCTGTCAAGCGACGCTGCGCGTGCATCATCCTGCGGTTCTGTAATGCGAATCACTCTGAGTTCCCAGAAATTTAGATGCTGGCAACAACTTGTGTCAGCTATTGTCTCCGTGGTTTACGATATCGGCCACATGAAAATGTTAGTCAAGCACGACGTCATCTGGTACCTTAAGGCGTGCGTCCACCGAGGTACCACAGTAATGGTTTACGAAGAATTCTAGCGCGAGGCTCTCTTGAGTTTGGCGGATATCGGCTATATAGAGGTAAACATGTGGTAATCTGTGAGAAGAACGTTAACCCGATTCTTAAAAGAAAGAACACGTGATAGTGAGGGACTACATGTTCATTCGAGCTGGAATGCTATGTCGGGCCAGTAATGGAAGCTTCGCTATCGTGCTTGCGGTTTGCCTTCATTGTAGTGGGGCCACAACGTTCAAAGAAAGCGACGTAGCAGGAATTGCATGTGTAAGCATAAACAGCAGCCACTCACTTTGATTTCGTACGGTGAGTATGTATGGATTTCTGTTCATTAAGTATCTGAAATGCAACCGAATCACTCACTTCCTATGCTCTTTCATTCTGCCCTCAACATCTTCTCTCGATAGGAAATAATATAATATGAACACGTCTTATAATATGAACATTGGTTGACGTGGTGAGTGAGTGTCGCTCCTACAGCGCGCTGCAGGGCTCTTTTATTTGGCTTTTTATGTTTCGTAGCAGACATTCACGGTTACGAAGTGCTCAGCTGGCGACCACAAAAGACGCGGTTCCTATGCCGGAATCGGCGGTCTCGCTTATACGGAGGCAAAGCTTTAGGGGCCCTGCAATTTGATTTTTGTGCACGTTGAAGAACCGTACATTGCTGAAATATCTCGAGAACTCAATTACATCGTGCATCGTAATAAGGTCGCGTTTATGATACGTAACCATAAAGACTACCAGAAAGCAAGAAACCCCGATAAATAATCGAAAACCTATCAGAAAGCGTGTAATGGTACACATTGTTAGGAACACACCGAAATGACAGAAATGGCCGGGTTGCTTTGCCCTAAGAGAACATGGGAAATTCTATTTTTGGTTGGCAAGGGGTACACAAATGGCATGGAGTGGAAACTCACCTCTGATGCACCAACGCGCTCCCTGCCCCGCTGTTATGGGGGTCTGCTGCGAAAACGTTTCCAGAAAACGTTGAACGTGATGGTACAGCTAGTCCATCGCATGTCGGCTGTTGAACATCCAGTCTGCAGGGTGACAAAAGGGGATGCGTAAGTCGAAGTTGAACAATGGACTCGGTGTTTACACCTCAGCCTTCGTAGGTTGCCTTGAGTTAAGTGTAAATGATGGCGAGAAAGAAGTCCCTTCCTTTCTTACCTCTGATTCAACGGTGTGGTCCCTGCCCCGCTGTTACTGGGGTATGCTGCGAAAATATTTCCAGCAAACATTGAATATGATGGTAGCACTTGTCCATCGCCTGTCGGTTGTTGGATGTCCAGTCTGCAGGGTGAAAAAGGGGGATGCATAAGTCGAAGTTGAACAATGGACTCGGTGTTTAAAATGCAGCCTTGTTAGGTTGTCTGGAGTTAAGTGTGAAGGATGGTGAGAAAGGAGCCCCTTCCTCGTCTGACTGACCTCTGATTCAAGAGCACCGTCCCTGCACTGACATCGCACAGCACACGGGCTCAACATTTCACCTCCATCGAAATGCATCCGCCGCGGCCGGGATCCGAACCCGCGACCTTCGGATCAGCAGCCGAGTACCATAGCCACTAGACCACAGTGGCGGGGCTTTTTCAAAGATCTGGAGACCAGCCTTTTTCAAAGATCTTTGAAAAAGGCTGGTCTGCAGCCGAAACGTCAGAAGAAATCCGAAATAATATGTTTGTCACTGTGACTTTCTGATCATTTAATATATACATATATAGTACAGTATAAGGAAAGATATCTTGGGTTGCCGCCAGTTTATAACAGAATTGAGGGTGCGCGTCTTACAGAACAACGGTATATTACATCAACGTCTCGGTCGGTGCGCGACTTTTTTGGCATGTCGTGAAGAAGGTCGGGCTCAGACCACAACGTTGATGTAATAAACCGTCGTTCATGTCTCTCTCTCTCTCTCTCTCTCTCTCTCTATATATATATATATATATATATATATATATATATATATATATATATAGAGAGAGAGAGAGAGAGAGAGAGAGAGAGAGACAATACTCCCTTCGAGAAGTGCACAGAGCGTTTTGGCAAACCTTCAGTTTAGGTTTGTACTCCTCCGCCGTCGCCATAATGCGTAAATGAGGCATAGGCGGCAGCCTCATCTGCACCTTTTTGATGAAGCGATTTCTGGAATCAGTCTGTGCCATCTGTATGACGTTCGCGATGTCAAAAATTCAAGAGGACGCCCCTCTATGGCTCCCTACACCCTCTCTCACGCTAATTTAACTCACGTGGATCAATGAAGGCGTTTACCTACCAAAGAAGTAACCGAGCGAGAGCGCCTCACAACGTTAACAGTAAATCCAACGCTCCGCGGCCCTCCACTGTACTCGCTAATCCCAGTACATGCTCCCCACCTTACGATTCGTGATTGGCCTATAGGGGCAGCACATTATCGAATAACCAATCGCTGAAGAACATCCGTGAAGTTCTTTAATCAACGATTTGCGGCGGGGCACCAGACCGAAGAAGATTAAGGTCGAATCAAACGACTATTTTTTACATCCCTCAGTGCCTTTTCTTTACGGCTAAAGGTCACTACGCGTGGTATTCCATGAGAAGGAGACGCCACTACTGTGGGCGACATGGATAAGCAATTGGCGCACCGGCAACACATTCACAGGCGCTGTGCTGTTTCTTTCCGCACACTTCACGCACACCACTTCTCCGCGTTGCTTAAAGCCTCGTTTGCGTGCGTGTATCATACCTTAATACCATACGGGCGTCTCTAATTACAGGTGCGCAATTTTGATTAAGGCGGGGGCTTAATACGGCCGCGTAGGGACACGTGCCGTACGTAGCCAGATGTGCATATATGGTCACATATGCATATCTGGCTGTATAATGCAGGTGTCTGTACGTAGCCGTATTTGTGCAATAAGTATGAGTCTTAGATGCCTTTCTTCGTATTGGTATTTTGTAGCATTATATGATTCTGTCAGATTTGAGCAAATACGGCCGCATAGGGACACGTGCCATATATAGCCACATTTGCCTAATTCGTGATATCGTCATATATGGCATTTTTGTAAGGGGCTACTTCGATCCGAGGGTGACCGAGCATCTGAATTCCGTGGCGATAAATCAGTTTCCAATCGGTGCCTGCTAGGCACAATCAGTAGCTTACCTCAACTTCCTGTTCAATTGGAAGGTTCCTGATTCTGAAAACGTATCTCGGGCAGATCGCCCCATAGGCTGGACGCTTCAACGCGAAAGGCAAATTGAAGTATTCGGTATTTCTATACTATTACATCAATTATTTAGATTGCAATAGAAAATCTTTGCGGCTGCATCGTTTAAATAGCCCATCGAAATAAAATACAGTTTGACACCTTTTAACTTGGACAAGTGAACGAAACGAATGCATGAAATGATGGAGAAATTACCGGCAGTGAACCTAAAGGCGAACTACTATAACGCATCAACATACGCGTCAATATTCCTTTTAGACACATTTATGATGGTCGCAGAAAGGCTGGTTAATCTGGCATGGAATGACCGTATGGACGCTTAATTTTATGCGAGCACGAAGGCTAACCCTTCATCGTGACATTGCCTCAGTGCCTTCGAACAGGAAACATGTGCGATGCCCCTTTCCTGAAAACTGCTGAACCTGGAAGCTTCATTTCTGAGGGATTTAAAGGCTACGGCGCCCGACGAAAATGTTGAACACTAGCTCACCTTTCGCCGTGATTTGGCATGTCCGTATCGTTCTCTGGCTCCTTGTCGGGGTCCCACGTCGAAAAATATCGTCGAAGATCATCTCCACCATTAGCCATATTTTTTGCGTTCACGTACGAACTCTCCTAGAACTCCCATTCAACAGAATGCCAAAACTTCTGTGACATTTCAGCATGAACGAGGGGCGTATGGCTTCCAACGCTGCGAAAACAAAGCAGCCCAGTGGTAACCGCATATATCTTCGCCCATGTGCATTGACAGTAGCCTTCCTTATAGCGCATCACGTGGTCTTCGCGCTTCCATATTTTCTTCGTTCTAGTGCACGACTGTGAGCACATGGCCAAATACGCGACTGATAAGGAGAATAAGACAGCGGAAGCGATTCGTATTCTATGTTTCATCAGTGCTTTATTCGTGCAACAATTGCTCGCAAAATTTTGGCAAACTCACGACTGGTCATGAACGGTTCAGCGTAACTCCAACGGGAACGAACTCAGCAGACTTCTCAAATGTGAAGTTCCGGGTAGGTGTAGACGCGAAACTGTCCGGTTTTCTTCTTTCCCTCTGCCATTTTTTCTGTTCGAATGCTGTTTCGTGGGGTTTTGGTTAATTATTCTTTTTCGGATTTGCTCCCGAAAACGAGGGCTCGAGAAATTTCGGCCACCTCGGCTTCTTTAACGTGCGGTGACATCGCATAGCACACGCACTTCAGCATTTTGCCTCTATCGAACTACAGCCGCCGCTTCCCGCATCCGAACTCGCGACCTTTGGTTCAGTATAGCTAAGGATGACATCGCGGCAGCAGCGGATGCATTTTCATGGAGGTCAAATGTTGAGGTTTGTGTTTTGTGCCATGTCATGGCGCGTTAAGGAACCCCGAGTGGTCGAAATTTCTGGAGCGCTACAATCAAACCGTGGTTTTGGAACGTAAAACCCCAGAAGTCAATCATTTCATGGGATGTCATGGAAATCCCATTTTTGCGCAAAACACACAAAAAAAGGGATTCCAGCGCAGCGGTGACGAAATTGTTTTCCGTGAAGGGAAATTTGTTCCATACACCGAGATTCCTTCTTTGATGAAGGGAAGAACTTTGTTTGCTCTTTGTGGCTCTTTGTGCACTCACGCACTGTGGAGTTTACAAGCGCTCACGCGTGCTCATTTGTTTTGTTTCGCGTATTTTATCATTTGTTACGCTAGACGCCAAATAAATTTTCGATTGAATTTTCATGATCAATTAGCCTATCCACGGTGTGCGACTGCAGCTAGCACCATGAAAGCCAGATGCCTATGTCTGATGCAGCTGCGAGCGCTTACTAGATAACATGCACAAGCGATGGAAGCATCCGGAAAGTCAGCACTTATGTCTAGCCCCAACATCATGTTCAAGAGAGTCAACTAATGCTAGCCTTTCAACGCAAGGCGGTGAGGTCAGCTTGCTAAGGACACTGCACACCCATACAGGAGACCTGCATATTTGCACCGGTATTCTTCGCCAACGAGCGGCCACATACCGGCGTTCTCAATTACTCTACATTACCGATGGACACGGGAAAGTGCACTTCATAATGCTAAGCATCGTCAGGCGTCATTTAAGGTTGAAATTGAGGAGACACGTGCCTGCCAAAACTGCGGCCTTTATTTCACGAGGAGAGGGAACGAACACGTAGAGGCGGTGAGCCCAACGTTATCCCAAAGAACTTCATCTTTATCAGCGACGAAAATCACTCGCGACAAATGACGTTTAGAAGGTTCCTGTGATATGGTTATCGACTAGCGTGCAGTCGAGCGCGATTTGAACGATATCACAGGTGCGTCGACCAGGAACGGACAGCGCCGTAGCCGCGAATGCTCATTCGAGGAGAGAGGGGGGTATCAGGCTAGTTTTGTCATTCTTTCTGCCATTCCTTAAGTAGTGGTCACGCCCCTTCCCCACTGCGAATTAACCACTCAGTGCTTAATCGGAAGAAATGGAAAGACAAAGTGGGCGAGTTCGTCGCAGGGTTGATTGTTGTAGCATGGGACAGTTAAATAAAGAGAGAAGAGAGTAAAATCTTGATTTTCACTCATCCGAAACGGGATGCTAAGGTGTGCTAGGCTGGTCGACGCTAGGCGCGATAACCAAGGTGATAACCTTCAAATCGCTCTCGGCTGTACTTCATCCTAGACCGATGAACTGATAGCTCGCTTTGCGCAGTAAGTTCTTCTGCTTGCAGAGCGCAGAAAGAATAGACGGTAACTTCCATGACTGTTGAAGCGACTAAGTTTTCTAAAGAGGAAGACCGTGCAGACCAAAAAGCGGTGTCCAATATGAAACAGGACATCCCCTGGTATTGACATCTGCGACATCGTGTGCATTTACATATAAATTTAGGCATAAGTTGGTAGCAACCCGCCGTGGTCGCTAACCGGCTATAGGTGTTGGCTCGTGAATCTCAAGGTCACAGGATCCAATTCCGGCGACGGCGGCCGCGTTTTCGTGTGAGTGAAATGAAAGAAAAAAAAAGAGCACGTGTGCTTACATTTAGGTGCATGTTAAAAAAACCCCAGGTGGTCAAAATGATCCGGGAGTCCTGTACGCGGGATGCGTGCCTTATACATCATAGCAAGCACATGGAACCCTAAGCGAGTTATTAATAGGTGCTGTCGCAATTCTCACGCGCTAATTTTCCCCACGGTTTCTCGTTTTTGTTCAGGCTTGAATGGCATTCTTTAAGTACGATATGGCTGTAGAGGCCAAGGAGCTTTTAACGCACTTCGTTGATGTTAGTTCGATTGTACAGGAACTTTTGATGTTTGGGAGGGTTTTATTGGATTCGTAAAATGAGCTTACATAGAAGGATACGAGGAAATAAGCCGACAAGATGCACGCTGTGTCAAGATTCTTGAATCCATGGAGGATGCACTCGAGCAATTGCGTATGCGCCTTCTCGGTAAGAAATTTACACCCCGCGTACACCATACAGATAGTAAAGCAGCGGGCCGCTGTGTTTGACACCGAGTTCGTCAGAAGTTTCCCCAGTCTTTCTGAATTATTTGTGACGTCCTTGTGTTTTATAAGGAGCTTGAGCCCACATTTGGCTTGCGTTCATCACGGTGTTTATTTTAAATGCCAGACTTTAAACAAAGCATGATCAGCTTAGTCTGGTAAAGGATTGGGAGCAAGAGGGGATCGGGCGCACATGGAGAATGAATAGGTGCGAGCCATATGTATTACGAGCAACGACAACAACCCCCGCGCAGTGGGCTTCGCGTATAACCATAATGGAGGGCTGAGCCAAGGACAAGTGTGGGTCGAGCGCGAGGACACAAGTACGCCCGCGCAAATGCACAGCTTTCCGCGAATACCGCCGACGCTGCGCGTTCAGGAAGTGTATGGACGGCTTCACTGCAAAAGCGCTTGACGAATAACCCTAAAATATGCCAAACTAGGGTCAAACATTACCGCTTGAACGCTTGCACATTGAATCAGCACTGTTTCCATGCTTGCTTCAGGCCACTGCGTTGCCTTGGCAACACGAAGCAGTTTGCCGAAAGCGATTTGAGGAGGCCGAATTGAGCGGCAGTTTGCCTTTTGGGCAGGCAACCACCGTCATTGACGCCATTCGCCACGTGACTTAGCTCAGTGTCTCCCCTCGAAGCGGTGCAACAGGTTCGCGGAACGGGATTCAGCGTGTCCGCAACAATTTCCACGGCCTTGTCGACTTACCTGGTGAGTTGGCTTCGCTAACCTTACGATGATCGCATTATCGAGTGGTCGCCTCACTGCCGTGTGATGTGCCGACGAAATGGGATGACGCTATGCTGCTCGATTACGAGATCAACTTTCCGTTTGAAATGGTTGTGCGATGGTGGATAGTTCAAAAACGGGCTGTAAAAAGCGTCGATTGATCAGGGCTGCATCTTGTCGTGCTTATCTCCTCTGCGTGAAGGAAGTACTAGTAAACCAGGCGGGAGTTTGGTGAAAGTCGGTTGGCGCGGAAAAGTGTTCGCGCGATACATCTGATCGTGTGCAATTGAACGTGCTTTCCGTGCCGCAACCGTCCGCTCCTCAGCAAATTATGGCCGCTGGAAGTGTTAAAATACTGTTTGTTTTAAATTGTTAGAAGCGAGCTATATGTGTCTGGTTACGACTGTCCCGTGTACTGGATGCGAATGCTTTCTTAGAGACGCGATGTAGGGAATGCCCGGTTGCTGCGGGTGTCTGAAGCTTGCTAGAAACGTGGCCGCGACAGCTAGCATCTTGTTGCGTGCATCATTGGCACTGATGCCTACACAAAGTAAGCGGCTGCTGTGTGCACACACGCACAGTTTTTATTATCGTCGTTCTTCCGTGAAGTCGCTTTGTATCATAGATCGCAAGGGCTTTCGAAAATAAAGAATAATTTTAACAAACGCCCGTCCCATTAAAGGCCGGAAACAGAGAAGTCCTGTCCATGCGATTCTATCAGCACTTCTTGGGCGCTTGTTGTGGTGACTACAAAAGTAGAAGAAACGCCCGGGCACTGCGATTATTCACACAGCTTTATTCCGTCATCGACAGTGCGACGCCCGTGATAATTAGAAAGTGGTCCTTGGCATGCCGAAAATACGAGCTCTTACTTCTTTAATTATTAACCTCCCAATCAAGGGGTTTGAGAGAAGACCACCTTGTCATAGCGGTGATGCCAATGAATTACTCGTCAAGTTCTTGCGCCACAACGAGCTACAAATACAGATCCGATTTGCATCATAGCCGTTACTTGTATGGCTATGAATGAGCATGCATGTCTGGGGTTCGAAGATTTCCTCAGTGACCCGTATTTGCATTTGTAGTGATGATACTTGCTGCGCATTGATGACTTGCTCCCAATACATTTGGCCCTTCAAGTCTCGTTTCACCTAACAGCAGTGCTGGAAGGCATAGGTCAACAGCGTTTAAAAGACAATGAGCCACTTTTTGAGTACCGTGCCGCGTCTTTCCATTTAGATGCTGGCTTCATCAATCAGTCAGTGGTTGTTTGATTGGGCGTGAGCTTTCTTAGCACCCTTGGATGCTGTCCTCACTCTAGGTGCTTAAGTACATAGAAATCTACCTGAATGGCAATGTCTACTCGACGTACTGCAAATGTGCCGTTCTCATTAATTTCGGGGAGTTCAGAATTAGGATCGCCTTTTTCCTTGGCAGTGTCCCAATATCGGAACATGCGAACAATGATTTTTTTCTTTGGAAAGTTAAGACGCAATGTAGTCTTTGTTTGCACCGACCTGCCGTATAAGAGATGTAGTGATCGTATATCATGCACATACAGTACATAAGCGTTTGCAGTACGGCACATCTTGGGTGCTGTCACTGCGAAGTACTTATGGCCTCGTCGCAGTTCAAAAAAGAATTAACAATTTTTTTGGTGAACGAATCACAACCGAAACACATGGGCGACGATAATTAGACAGTGTAATAAAAAAGAACATCAGAGCTCATCGATCTTCCCGTTTAAAAAGGCTGGTATGAATATTCCTTTTTTAGAAAACAAGAACACATAAAAATGCCTACGCATGCATATGTGGCTCTATTTTTATCCCGACTAATTTGGAAAATAAACATCAGGTCAACTTTTCTGGTCGATGTATCATATTGCGCCATTTCAAGGACTAAACACTAACAGGCGAAGCGCCCAACTCAAGCACAGATTTCGCACAGCAACTATTTTGTCGACTAAAAGCACTGCACTTTATCTGCACACGAGGCATGCGCTTTCGAAAATGCGCTCGTTATCACCAGACCTTATCGGGCAGCCGTTTGATGTTAACATTGAAGGAAACTTGGAAGTCAACCAAAGAGTATCTGAAAACGCTGGATTACGTCTAACCTATTGCTCAGGGACAGCTAAAGATTCCTGGGTTTTACCTGCCACTTTGATTAGGAATATGAGACACGTTGCTGCGCAAGACTTCGCCAATTTCGACCACCTGGGGCCGTTTAACCAGGAGTTAAATATAAGTGCCCGGTCCACTGGAATTTGGCAACTTGGAGAAATAAGAGTGCCACGGGTGAAATCGAGCCCGCGTTTTTCGGTTGAGCAGCCAGTCACCGTAACTACGGCACGTGTGCTGTGGGGGTAGCTGTCTTTCAACTATATCGTCATGAAGGACTGTATAGACATATTATTTATTGTCAATTGTATTCGTGGAAATTTAAATGTTGTGGACACATTTAAGCCTCGTGTCATGGTGGGAAAGTTCTTGTGGATAAAAACAACTGATTGCGTTTCCTTGCTTGAGAAATCTGAGTGAACATTGGAGCTGGGGCCAAGGTGCCAAGTTCGCCATCACTGTCATGGCGCACTATCATTATCACCGTCACCGGTATGTAGCAGTAGGCTTAGGGCAATGACGTGGGTAGTGGGCTGAGGACAATCCCGGGTCCGCTTTTCCCTTCTGCGCAACCCCTCACTGTCCAGTCTCTTTCTTTCGCTTCAAAATTAATCTCACGTAGTATCTATCTGTCTGTCTGTCTGTCTATCTATCTATCTATCTATCTATCTATCTATCTATCTATCTATCTATCTATCTATCTATCTATCTATCTATCTATCTATCTATCTATCTATCTATCTTGCCCTACGTATATTCAACGTCATGCAGCAGTGTGTGTAGTGGGTCAAGGACAGGGGCGGGCCTTCTCCCAGCTATAGCAAACTACATCTGGGAACTCATGCTGCCTCCTGTAGCACCTCGAGCGTTCTTGTGCCAGTCCAGGACAGGAGTTCATCTAGGCTCCTGAGACTCCCGAGCACCTCCTCTGTACCTGTGCTTGGCTGACAAAAGAACGCTCGACGGTCATCAAGGTCTACCGGAGGCAGGTCCTTCGAGCCACCACACTGCACCACTTGCTGTTCCCATCCCGCCCCCAAATACCACCGCTCCGGACGCTGGTGGAATTCCTTCCTGGACGAGACAGGCATTGCAGCCTATAGCTGAGCTTGGCACGCCCTCCGGCCCCTTCCCTTGCCGCATGCTTACTTCGGCCGCGCTGAACGAGCCACGTCATGCTCATAACCTTCCTGTCCTCCCTTTCTATTCTATCGTCCCCTCCCCAAGACGCTGCGCAGTAATCCCAATTTAGGCTGCAGAAATAAGCGTCTCTTTCCTACCTGTAACCACTACCACCACGCGTCAAACTCCCGTCGGCTTGTCTACGGGGCGAGGCCGTTCTCTAGCCTAGACAGCCACGCAGTGTTAAAAACAGACAAAAGAAAAATTTAAGCCACTTCCATAGCAGGGAATGCTGTACGAAATGCAGAGCATTGATTTGGAGAGCATTGAATTTTACTTCATTATGCCATTTGCCCAAAATGTGTTTCGTTATTTTATTACACTAATCTGGATCCATTTAGTTTATACTTGCCCACTTTTGATCAGTTTTGTGAGAATTCATCGGGGTATGTAAACCTGTGTTGCAGCAGCGCAGTGATTCATTTGCGTTGCATTTATTATCGGCGTTTCCGAGTTATTTTGGCTTACGTTGATCTCACTGTGCTATTAATTAGCTTCTTTAATATTAGTATACAAACCTGCTTTAGCTTAACCATTATTAATTTGGATCCACTTTAGCAGCTTTTGGTGAGTTATTAGCATGTCCTGGCCATGTTTTGAACTGCTCTTTTCTGAGTGACCGCGACATGAGTAGACTCCGGCACTCTGTATTCTCAAAGTGCTCTGCACTTACACACGGACTAATGTCAGTTCCACGCCTGTGAAACAAAAGTAAATAGAGGGGCTGGGGAAAGGGCTCCGATCATGTAGCATTAGCATTATCACCATCTCTGTCATGTATCAGTGGGTCAAAGAAAGGGTTTAGGTAGTGGAAAGAGGGCTAGAACAGGTCCGCCTTTCCCTACTGGACTAGCCCAGCTTTTTGTTTTTTTTATCTATTTCTTTCTTTTATTCATGTATTCCTTGCTTTATCTCTTCCTACAATGCCATTCGTGTAAGCACTATGATGTAGCTCTGGGCTGAGTGAAGGAGTGGGGATAGTGGGTCCGGAGTTACGGCAAGAGCTGATGTGTGTTTCCCTTCATCACGACAGCAGAGTTCTGGTACGGTGGATATGGCTAGCCCCTAAAGAACTCCGCTGTTAAAGATAAAAGCAATAAAAAGGGCAGCAACTTCATAACAGCTTCAAGCGGACGAGCGGAAAGAGGTGCTCCTTCTACCTGCGAGGTTACTGGAGATGCACATATAAGCATCAGTGATGCGATAAAATTCCTGCAACTCTTGTAAGAATAAAGTCTTTTATATTCCGTTCTGTGCTTCGAGTGGGAGTTGTAGGCATGTCATTAATGTTTAGTATGGGAATAGGGAGCATTTCCGTTGGACCATACTAGCGTTCAGTGTGTGCTGCGCCATGACTGCAGCTGTGCTTTCTGTTCGTAAATTTACGCAGGCAGGCCAAAAGCTCGGTCCTCAAGTAGTCGCTCAAGCAGGCGTCGCCTTTCTCCAGTCTCAGCACGACATTCTTCGTGACAGCCTACGAGGAACTGCGAGGTCAATTGAAGGTGCGTAGTTTCGTCCTCATCTATCGTGGTCTCGTTGTACGACGTATAAGAGGACCATTGCGCACGGACCGTGCCAGTGGTACAGCAGGACGTGGATTCATAGACGTACCCTCCCGCGCTGTAGCGTGTGGTTACTTAAGCGAAAGTGGGAAACCGCAAATTCAATTTGCTCTTTGCAGACGGGAGTGAGTATCGAAGGGATTGTGACAAGGAAAGATAATCAAATTAGACGGACAAATGGAATTCTGTGGGGTAGATAAGGAGAGAGTGCGAGAGATTTAAGTAAGGTAACGGCAAGGAGACACACCAGGCTTGCTGCTCCCCGCTAAGAGATGATATTCATTCACGACGGAATTTTAATAAATAAATTAGTTGCCATGCCGAGGCCTCAGAAAGTATTGAAATTTGAGAGAGGCTGAAATCAGTGACGTTCACCAATTTCGAATCGGCATTGCGGAATAACTTTCAATCAAGCGTGATTTAGCGATTAACGGGGTTTCGAAGGATGTATCACAAGTATTTGTTGGTTTTTGTTTTCACGTCAGTCACAACTGCTGTGGGTAGATCGCATGTTTGAAGATAGGGATTCGCTTGTCAGGACCGTTCAAGTACCGCGCGGTCTATTTTCTGTATCCGTTCTCTCATCCCTGCCGCACGGGCTCCAAAGATATCGCAAGTTGCCAGTCCCTGTAATGTACGCCAGACAGCGACTAACCTTCATTCAGTATGTTGCTTGAATGTTCTTTTTGTGACTAATTACAACTCTTACATAATGCCGCCGTGATAGTTAGAGAACCGCTAGGTCTGTAATGGCACGTGTTGCCTCCGTCATCCCTAGAACGTCAGGCATGCAAAGTTCTTTCCACAAATCGCCAGTTTTGTTCTCCTTATGGAATAAAAAAGAGCGTTATGGCTGATCCGCCCTCCATCACATCAGTTGGTAATTTTTCTTTCAAATTCGCTCCTGATCGCAGCGCATTTGTTCGAGGTTTCGGCGTGCGTCGGACAATATCGTAGTGCTTGTCACGGAGGAGGGAAATCCAGATTCGTTCATGTCCTCAGCTGAAGGTCATGTAATGTGCGATGATGTGTAGAAAAGGCTTGAATTGGCGGGTCAAATCCGCACTGTGGCGACTATGTTTCCATAGTACGAAATCAAGGACAGAAAGAACAACGATAAACACTTGATCTGAAGCCACTGCCTCCTGCCCCATTCAAACGACGATTACCTTCAGCCAAGTGCTGCACGACAGTGATTATGTGAACGCCAACATGCGATAATATGTAGGAATAGCCTAGCTAGAACTCGTGAGTTCGACGCCCGGAGTCGCGTAGAAAACGTTTGGCACCCATGCTATAGTCATGTTACCATTAACGATAAAACAAGAGACTCCCTGTTCCACCGCTTTTGACGGCTTCGTTTTTTTTTTTCGGTCCCTGGACCACTTATAGGACACCCCATCGTTTTCTAGCCTTTCGGCTAGAAGTTGTGCATTGTCATTAGGTGTGATCAGTGCGTTGGTTCCTTCGAGTAGCTAATCCGTGAGTGCGCAAAGCACGGCCGACTGAACAGCCTCGGAGCCCTCGCTGTTGTTTCCTATTATTACCCCGTACACAGTCGCATGTTGCTGCTTTGCCTGTTTTCTCTCACAGCTTAGTTATTGCTTTGGTGTCTATAACCACGGACTGCTGATAGGGCACTCGTAGATTTTTACCATTTCCTCTACAAGTTCTGCAAAATCGTTCAGTGTGATCAGTGCGTCAGTCCCCTCGAGTAACTTATCCGTGAGTGCGCAAAACATGGCCGACAGGACCGCCTCAGAGTGCTGACTGTTGTTCTTCATTATCACCACGCATGCACTCGTCTGTCGCTCCACGTGTGCCTCATCTGAAGTTCAGCTACTGCTTCTGTCTGTAACCATGGATCTTTAATCTCGCACCTGTAGACTTTTAGCCTTTCCTCTGGAAGTTGTGCGTAATCGTTAAGTGTGATCAGCGAGTTGGTCCCCTCGAGTAGTTTATCCGTGAGTGCACAAAGCACGGCCGACTGAACCGCCTTGGAGCACTCGGTTTTGCTCTCAGATATTAGAACGAAAACAGTCGTCTGTGGCTCCTCCCATGTCTCACCTGGTAGGACAGCTACTGCTTCTGTCTCTTTAACCATAGGATGCTCATCGGAAAGCCCGCCGTTCTTTTCCCTTTCCTCTAAAAGTTGTGCTTCATGGGCTTGAGGAGTGCGTCGGTTCCCTCGAGTAGCTTATCCGTGAGTGCACAAAGCACGGCCTACGGCACCGCCTTGGAGTGGTCGATGTTGTTCTCCGTTATCACCACGCAAGCTGTCGCCTGTTGCTTCTCCTGTGTCCTATCTGACAGCTCAGCTAATGCTTCCCACTTTCAACCATGGACCGCTCGCGAGACACCTCGACGATATTTACCCTTTCCTCACGAAGTTGTGCGTAGTCGTTAGGTGTGATAAGTGCATCGGCGCGCTCGAGTACCATATCAGCGGGTGCACAAAGCACGGACGACTGAATGGCCTCGAAGCCCTCGAAGTTCTTGTCCGTTATGACCCCGTACGCAGTCGCCGGTTGCTACTCACGTATCTCATATGACAGCACAGTGCATCGGGCTCTTTAATCATGGACCGCTGACCAGACATCCCGCCGACGTTTACTCTTTCCTCAAGAAGTTGTGCGCAATAGGTGTGAGCGGTGTGTCGGTCCCCTCGAGTAGCTTATCCGTGAGTGCACAAATCATGGCCGACTGAACCTCCTTGGAGCCTTCGCTGTTGTTCTCAGTTAACAGAACGAAAACAGTAGTCTCTTGCTCTTCCCGTGTCTCATCTGGCAGGACAGCTACTGCTTCTGTCTCTGTAACCATAGAGTGCTCATCGGAAGGCTTGTCGACGTCTAGCGTTCCCTCTGAAAGTTTTGCTTAATAGGATTGAGCAGTGCGTTAGTCCCCTTGATTAGATTACCCTTGAGTGCGCAAAGCACGGCCGACTGAACCACCTCGGAGCCCTCGCTGTTGTGCTCCGTTATTACAACGCACGCATTCGTCTGTCGCTCCACGCGTCCCTCATCTGACAGTTCAGGTACTGCTTCCGTCTCTAACCATGCATCTTTGATCTGACCCCGTCGACATTTAGCCTTTCCTCTAGAAGCTGTGAGTACTCGCTAGGTGTGACCGGCAAGTCGGTCCCAGCGAGAAGTTTATCCGTGATTGCGCAAAGCACGGCCGGCTGAACTGCTTCGGAGGCCTCGCTGTTAGTTATTAGAACGAAAACAGTAGTCTCTTGCTCCTCCCCTGTCTCATCTGGCAGGACAGCTACTGCTCCTGTCTCTTTAACCATAGAGTGCTCATCGGAAGGCTTGTCGATGTTTAGGCTTCCCTCTGAAAGTTTTGCTTAATAGGATTGAGCAGTGCGTCAGTCCCCTCGATTAGATTACCCTTGAGTGCGCAAAGCACGGCCGACTGAACCACCTTGGAGCCCTCGCTGTTGTTCTCCGTTATTACAACGCACGCACTCGTCTGTCGTTCCACGCGTGCCTCATCTGACAATTCAGCTACTGCTTCCGTCTCTAACCATGGATCTTTGATCTGACCCCGTCGACATTTAGCCTTTCCTCTAGAAGCTGTGAGTAATCGCTAGGTGTGACCGCAAGTCGGTCCCAGCGAGAAGTTTATCCGTGATTGCGCAAAGCACGGCCGGCTGAACTGCTTCGGAGGCCTCGCTGTTAGTTATTAGAACGAAAACAGTAGTCTCTTGCTCCTCCCCTGTCTCATCTGGCAGGACAGCTACTGCTCCTGTCTCTTTAACCATAGAGTGCTCATCGGAAGGCTTGTCGATGTTTAGGCTTCCCTCTGAAAGTTTTGCTTAATAGGATTGAGCAGTGCGTCAGTCCCCTCGATTAGATTACCCTTGATGCGCAAAGCACGGCCGACTGAACCGCCTCAGAGACCTCGCTGTTGTTCTCCGTTATTACAATGCACGCACTCGTCTCTCGCTCCACGCGTGCCTCATCTGACAATTCAGCTGCAGCTTGCGTCTCTAACCATGGATCTTTGATCTGACCCCGTCGACATTAGCCTTTCCTCTAGAAGCTGTGAGTAATCGCTAGGTGTGACCGCAAGTCGGTCCCAGCGAGTAGTTTATCCGTGAGTGCGCAAAGCACGGCCGACTGAACCACCTCGGAGCCCTCGCTGTTAGTTATTAGAACGAAAACAGTATTCTCTTGCTCCTCCCCTGTCTCATCTGGCAGGACAGCTACTGCTCCTGTCTCTTTAACCATAGAGTGCTCATCGGAAGGCTTGTCGATTTTTAGGCTTCCCTCTGAAAGTTTTGCTTAATAGGATTGAGCAGTGCGTCAGTCCCCTCGATTAGATTACCCTTGAGTGCGCAAAGCACGGCCGACTGAACCACCTCAGAGCCCTCGCTGTTGTTCTCCGTTATTACAATGCACGCACTCGTCTGTCGTTCCACGCGTGCCTCATCTGACAATTCAGCTGCAGCTTGCGTCTCTAACCATGGATCTTTGATCTGACACCCCGTCGACATTTAGCCTTTCCTCTAGAAGCTGTGAGTAATCGCTAGGTGTGACCGGCAAGTCGGTCCCAGCGAGTAGTTTATCCGTGAGTGCGCAAAGCACGGCCGACTGAACCACCTCGGAGCCCTCGCTGTTAGTTATTAGAACGAAAACAGTATTCTCTTGCTCCTCCCCTGTCTCATCTGGCAGGACAGCTACTGCTCCTGTCTCTTTAACCATAGAGTGCTCATCGGAAGGCTTGTCGATTTTTAGGCTTCCCTCTGAAAGTTTTGCTTAATAGGATTGAGCAGTGCGTCAGTCCCCTCGATTAGATTACCCTTGAGTGCGCAAAGCACGGCCGACTGAACCACCTCAGAGCCCTCGCTGTTTTTCTCCGTTATTACAATGCACGCACTCGTCTGTCGTTCCACGCGTGCCTCATCTGACAATTCAGCTGCAGCTTGCGTCTCTAACCATGCATCTTTGATCTGACACCCCGTCGACATTTAGCCTTTCCTCTAGAAGCTGTGAGTAATCGCTAGGTGTGACCGGCAAGTCGGTCCCAGCGAGTAGTTTATCCGTGAGTGCGCAAAGCACGGCCGACTGAACCACCTCAGAGCCCTCGCTGTTGTTCTCCGTTATTAAAATGCACGCACTCGTCTGTCGTTCCACGCGTGCCTCATCTGACAATTCAGCTGCAGCTTGCGTCTCTAACCATGGATCTTTGATCTGACACCCCGTCGACATTTAGCCTTTCCTCTAGAAGCTGTGAGTAATCGCTAGGTGTGACCGGCAAGTCGGTCCCAGCGAGTAGTTTATCCGTGAGTGCGCAAAGCACGGCCGACTGAACTGCCTCGGAGCCCTCGCTGTTAGTTATTAGAACGAAAACAGTATTCTCTTGCTCCTCCCGTGTCTCATCTGGCAGGAAGGACAGCTACTGCTTCTGTCTCTTTAACCATGGACCGCTCTTCGGACAGCGCGCCGAATTTTACCCTTTCCTCAAGGAGTTGTGCATAATTGTTAGGTGCGATCAGTGTGATGGAACAGCTCGAACAGCTTCTCCGTGAGTGCGCAAAGGAGTTCCGACTGAAGCGCGTCGGGTCCCTTGCTGCTGTTCTCCGTTATCACTGTTGCGAAATAAAGAAGACGAAGGGGCGGCTAACGCGAGCTGCGGCCACGGGCGGACTCGAGCAGTAGTTCAGCCATTCGTTCGAACAGGCCAGAAGGTCGGGTCCGGTTCTCCTCCTTCGTATTTCGTTACATTCGTTCTGGTGCCGAAACCCGCCCGGTCGCCTGGTTCCTCGCCTTTCGGAGATGGATCAACTTCGTGTGGTTTCCTCCGCACCGCTATTACCAAGGATATTTCGACCCTCAACATCTTGCTCAACACCCCGACAGAAATGCTCGAAGATCACCTAGAATTCATCGCGTTCATGCACTCACAGATCATCGCCCTCGACCAGGAGATATAGACTACGCTCTATGACGCTGACCTGGAAGCAGACATGACCGCAGCCTTCGAAGGTGAGCTTCATAAAATCCGATGTTCTCCTCGCACCCAGTCGCGTCTGCCAATCTTCCCCGTCTCCTCCGCCTACACCGTGAGACCACTCGTCGCAGCACTATCATCGCCGCCGCAACGCCCCCCATTTACTTATCGCCCTGCCTTACGACCCCAGCACCGACCTTCTCCTGCGTCGTCCAAGCCACGGTGCATGGGCATGCAGACGTGACCTGTCACGCGTCCGACGCACTCCCAGAGAAGTTACAGCCCGCGCTGTTGTGTGAAGTGCCACCCAACGGCACCATGTTCACACAGCCTGCTGTTGTGACCAGCAGGGATAATGCAGTGCTTTGAACACTTGCGCGACGTCGACATTGCAGCTACCAATGCGTGCCGTTATATCTACAGTGCATGCTGCAGAAGCGTCCGCCGCGACACCATCGCCTGCGCTTTCCTCACGTCAGGCTCACGTCACGTCAGCTGCGGCCACGTGGGGGCTGGCGCAGTAGTTCAGCCATTGGAACAGGCCAGACGGTCGGGTCCGGTTCTCCTCCTTCGTATTTCGTTACCATCACCATGCACACAGTCGCCTGTTGCTCCTTGCGTGTCCCATCTGACAGCTCCGCTTGCTTCAGCCTCTAACCATGGACCATTCATAGGACACGCCGCCGATTTTCACCCAGTCCAATGTCCTGTAAAGTACTTGGTTTTTTCTTAAAAATCTGTTTGCTTCCGCGTACACAGAGCACCAATGCACAGTCAGTGTGGATACACAGATGATACGACGGCACGTGAAAGGCATTCTTAGAAACATCCATGATGTTTAAGAATTTCTGCATCATCATCATCATCATCATCATCATCATCATCAGCCTGTTTAGGTCCACTGCAGGACGAAGGCCTCTCCCAACGATTTCCAATCCACCCTATCCTGAGCGAGTTGGTTCCACTTTATGCCCGCAAACTTTTTAATTTCATCGCTCCATCTAACTTTTTGCCTACCTCTGTTACGTTTTCCCTCTCGTAGTATCCATTCCGTCGCTCTTACTGCCCACCTATTATCCTTCCTCCTCATGACATGTCCTGCCCAGGTCCACTTCTTTCTTTTAATTGATAAGATAATATCGGCTACTCCTGTCTGTTCTCTGATCCATTCCGCTCGTTTTTTATCTCTTAGCGTTACCCCTATCATTTTTCTTTCCATTGCACGTTGCGTGCTCCTTAGTTTCATCTCTAGTTTTTTCGTTATTCTCCATGTTTCTGCACCGTACGTTAGTACTGGGAGAATGCAGTGATTGAATACTTTTCGCTTTAATAAGGGCGGTAAGTTTCCGGTCATGATTTCGTAATGCCTTCCGAATGCGCTCCAGCCCAGCCCTATTCTACGGAGAATTTCGTTTTCCTGGGTAGGAGTTCCTGTTATTAACTGTCCCAGATATACATATTCGTTTACACATTGTAAGGGTTCATTGTTGATTTTAAATTCCTGTTCCTTAGCTAAGCTATTGAGCATAAGTTTTGTCTTTTGCCTATTCATTTTTAATCCAATTTTAATGCTTTGCCTGTTTAGGTCATCAATCATGTTTTGTAATTCGTCACCATCATTGCTAAAGAGCACAATGTCGTCTTCGAATCTTAGGTTGTTAGATGTTCTCCGTCTATTCGAATGCCTTTTTCGTCCAAGTCTAAACGTTTAAAGACTTCCTCTAAACATGCAGTGAATAGCATCGGGGATATTGTATCTCCCTGTCTCACACCTCTCTTGATCGGGATTTCTCTGCTTCTCTCATGTAGGAGTAGTGTGGCTGTGCAATCTATACGCCAGGTACCCCTTGTCGATGTAGAGCTTCTAGAACTGCTTGTATTTCTATGGAGTCAAATGCTTTCTCGTAATCGATAAACGCCATGTAAAGAGGTTTGTTATATTCCGCGTACTTCTCAATTACTAGGTTGATAGCGTGGCTGTGGTCCACTGTCGAGTAACCTTTCCTAAAACCAGCTTGTTCTCTCGGTTGGTTAAAGTCGAGTGTTTCTCTTATCCTCGTAGAAATTGCCTTTGTAAATAGCTTGTATATTACTGGGAGTAGGCTGATTGGTCTGTAATTCTTTAAGTCCTTTATGTCACCTTTCTTGTGGATAAGGATTATATTAGCATTTTTCCAGCTGCGCGGTACGCTACATGTCTTGATACATTTCGTGAAGAGCGATGCAAGTTTTTCAAGTACAATATCTCCTCCGTCTTTGATCAAGTCGGCTGTTATACCATCGTCACCAGCTGCTTTACCGCGGGACATGCCTTTGGCAGTTTTTTTTACTTCGTCAGCGGTTATACATGGAATTTCGGTTTTCTCCTCTGGTTCTATTTCTATTAAGGTTGTATGGTCGGTCTGAGAGCTTAAGTGTTCCGAGTAAAAATCTTCTGCTACCTTTACTATTTCGGTGAAACTGTTGATAACGTTACCTTGTTTATCTTTTAGCGCATGCGTTTTGTTTTGTCCTAAGTGCAGTTTCTTTTTGACCGATTGAATGCTGGTGCCTTTTTCTACTGCTTTCTCTGTTTCTCTCACGTCAAAGTTTCTTGCATCTCTTTGCCTGGCTTTACTGATCAATTTCGATAGTTCTGCGAATTCTATCTTATCTTTTGATATCTTTTGAGTTGCCTATCGCCTGCTCTCCACTTTGTTTGAAGTTTGAAGTTTAAGTGGCTTCCAGTACATACAACCCAACTCAAAAGGGTTGTATGTACTGGAAGCCACTTAAATTTCAAACGTACGACTTTCTTTCTCAGCATTATCTTCCGGGATGACCACGATGACTTATCCCATATTAGCAGGAAGCCAGATGAACGTGTGCGTTTTGACGACCCACGCGTTCATCTGGGCCTCTCTAGAAATGACGCTTTTTGCAAACGGTCGCACAGCTGCCCTAGGATCGCTGTGGATCGTGGATCTCTTTGGGAATAAAAGTGCCAATGTGATGGCTACTTGTTCTCCAATTTCTCGTTGTGTGGTGTACGTGGAAGCCTAGTTGAAAACTTTGCCGTTGAGAAGGACCGCTGTGAGGGCTGGTCTGTTGTGTATGAAAGCAGCGTCGATGAATGAGCAGTCTTTAGGATGACGTTTAGGTTTCTCCAGTAGGGTTTTGGCTGTGGCTTGCCTTCTGCCAGCCTTATAAATTGGTGAACATCACTGCGATATTTTCCGCAGATATTTGGGAATTTCCCTGTAATTATTGTCCATTTTCAAGCGTATTATTGTCTAATACGCTTGAGGAAGTCTCTTCCTGATTGTGTTGTTGTGAGTCTAATGTATTGCACTCCTTCTTGTGCCTCTGCAATTTCCTCCTGTGTATTCTGTATCCTTAGCTGCATGTGTCTCATTTCCGTTGTACATTGGGAGCCGAAGAGCTACCTTGAGTATTTTTTTTAAATGCATTGAGTTTGCCTCTTTCGGATCTCTGCCACTCGTGCATGGCTGCTGCGTAGGCGATGTGGCAGAGTGCAATGGCGTGAACAAGTCTGACGACTTTGTCTTGCCTTAGTCCATGTCGGCGGTTAGTCACGTTTTATGAGCCTGATTACGTTGTCGACTTTCTTAGCGGTACGTAAAATTGTTTTACGATAGGACCCGTTGTCTTTTATCACCATGCCCAGGACCCGGATGAAATCCACACTTAGGATGATGCTCCCACTTCTGGTATTAAGCGCTATGTCTTTTTCTGCGGGAAGAATCCATCCCCTAGGTTTCTGGAGTCTTCTTAGGTCTAGTAGGAGTTCCGATTTCTTGGGTGAGCAGCGGAGTCCCATTAGGACGCGCTACTCTTCAATGACACTTATGGCTCCTTGTAATCTTTTTTCTATTTCTCCATCGCTGCCCCCAGCACACCATCTCGTGACGTAATCCGTGTAAATAGTATATTCGATGCCTTCTATGTCTTCGAGTTTCGAGACCTATCATGGAGATATTGAAGCGAGTAGGCGAGATGACCGCTCCTCGGGGTGTTCCGTCGTTCCCTTGATTTATCGTATCCCATGTTACATCCCATTCATTGAGCGTAGCCATTCTTCCACTGAGAAAGGTTCGAACATATTGTTGAAAGTGATGTCACAAACCAATATTATAGATTGTTTTGAGTTAAACGTGTGGAGGATCTTATCAGAGGGTTTTATATTTTAAAACCGCTGGACAGGCTTGACTACGTGTCCACTCCGTGTCTTGTAGCCTTGTAGGGCAGATGAGCTTTCCTGACGTTCGGTTGTTCTTTTTGGCTGCATTCCGTCGTCTCTACTCGCCGCACTTCCCACGTTACTGCTACTCGCGTCTTGCGAGGTTTGGTGGTACTTCCCGGGCGTTGACTCCTGCGACGAGCGTTCAACTTCAGGCAGCGGCGCTAAGTGGATACGGTTTCTTCTCAGCTGGTCTTCGTCTGTCTCAACAACGTAAGACCTCGGAGACCCCGCCGAGGAAAGAACGGTTCCAGCCGTGCTTTGGTTTTGTATCCACACAGTTTTCCCCGGCTCTAAATCTGGAAGGACGCGAGCTCCATGCCTTGTATGATGGTATTCCTTTTGCGTGGCTGCTCGGCGCCGTTCCCACGCCTGGAGTGTATGCTTATTTACCACTGCGGGCTCAAGCAAACTGCATGCCACCGGTAGAGGAGTTCTCATACGCCTCCCCATTAATAACTCTGCGGGGCTAAAGCCATTTGCAAGTGGTGTGGCTCTATATGCCTGAAGGGCGGCATAACTGTCGCCAGTTTTCTGTAGGACCTTTACGATGCGCACAGCCGCCTCCACGAAACTATTGCTTTGCGGAAACCTGCGGTTAGATGACACATGCTCGAAGCCCCATTATTGCACAAACTGATGGAAAACAGAGCCATCAAATTTATTGAACTCAGGGCCATTATCGCTGAAAACTGTTTCGGGAGTGCCGTGCCTCGCGGAAATGGACTTCACGTTTGATTACTTCTTGCGCGGTCATACTCGTAAGCAGGGCGATGTCGGGAAATCTCGAATAGTCATCGGTTACAAGCAAAGCAGTTCTTTCCTCCACAGTGGAACAGATTCATGGCGACTCTCTGTCGTGGTCGATCGGGAAATTTAGTCGGCTTCAAACGCTCATGTCTGTATGTCTGTTCTTGAATACACTGTGAGCATCGCCTAACAAGCTCTTCGATTTCTGTCGACACACCCAGCCACCGTACTGACTCCCGGGCTCTTGCTCGACACTTCACGATTCCTTGATGTCCCTGGTGTATCTTTACGGGTATTTCATTGCGCATAGGCCCCGGAACTATAGTCCTTGAACCTTTCATCAGAAGGCCTTCTTGAACAGCAATGTCTGACCTGTGCTGCCAATAATCCTTGCATTCGAAAGGAAGCTCACTCAGCTTGGTGCAAATTGGATCTTCCGCTTGCTCTCGTCGAATTTCTACAAGTCTATGGTCACTTGAAGGAAGATTGGCAATTACGCTTCTAACGTAACATGCAACTTCTTCTTCAAGCTCCGTGCTATCTCGATGAGGTAGCAGCTGTCGGGACAGAGCATCAGCAGCGACAAGTTCTTTGCCTGGCACATGCGTCATTATGTACTGTTGCGACTGGCCTGCTCAATGAGCCGACCAGCGGGTAGTGTGTGCGGAGCGGCGAAGACGACTCGCGGGCACTTGGGATTCGGGAGGCGAGAACCGAGGCAGAGGTAGAGAAAAACTTAAAAGGCGTTTATTTACATATTTACAAGTGCGTTCTCTTCAGAGAGTTCTTCCCTCCCCTCTTCTGGTTCTTCTCTGAGTCCCGCGCTTTTTGTTGCCCGGACTTCTCCCCATTGGCTCCTGGGCGAGAGAGGAGGGAGAGGATGGGAGGTCTCCGTACTTGACCCGCCCATGGCCGTAATTACCAAAAGTCCGGGAAACGACGCCGGAGACGATCACGTCACGCGGCCACGTGCACGTGCGGAGACACACACCGGCCAACATTTTGTGTGGCCCGACGCTGATAAGGTGGGCCCTCGCCGGGCGGATCACTTCCAGATGTGCCGGACTGGGTCGACTCTTTGGTTCGGGAAATGATGTTTTTCTCGGCTGGCCTTCCTTTTGTGCTAACTAAAAACGTTCGCACACACAAGCACACGCGCACGTGCGGCACAGCAATTCATGTCCCCTCGCGGCGCCACGCCGTCGCAAGCACACCTGCAGCAGCTTTGTAACAGCTTCCCCGGCGGCGGGCTGAGACCTCGGCGTACAAGGGTCAACACCCTTGTGGGGAGAGGTCGTTGAAGAAGACGCTGATGTGCTGATTCCCAGCAGCTCTGCTCGGCCATCTCCGGTACCGGGCATCTCGTCCAAGGAGTGGTCTCTGCTCTGCGTATCAGTTTCTCCAGAACACAGCATCGGAGCCAACAACGCCACAACCACAAAGCAGGCGAGCGCCGAACTCCTCTCCTGAGACCCACCAGGCTTTTCTCCAAAACAAAATCCTTTTTCGCCTACTCACTACAGCAGCAATTACAACAACCTGAAATAGGCCCCTCTGACACACAAACACAAGTTGTGATGCCACACAACAACAAAAAAAAGGACAATGGTAAACCTAAGCTACACACATTAAAAAAAGGCAATATACCCAAGCCAGAGTACTTGACGCCATCGAGTTCCCAAGAAGCAGCGACGTAAGCCGCCAGCATTGCCATGCAACTTGCCCTTTTTTTTTGAAGAAATTATAATCAGTACAGCAACAGTAGCAAGCTCCAGCGCAGTAGTCGGCCGTTCATTAAGGACATTGCAACCACCCGAGAGCACAAAGGTCCGCTTAAATTATGAACTCCGAACCCGCGAGCCAACATGCAAACTGTTCGTACTGCCGTTAACATACTGACGTATTCCTTCTGCGAAGCGCTCTACGCTTCCTACAATACCGCCAGTTTACGTCTAGCACCTGAATCGCGTCTGACATGAATCTGAGGCTGTTATTCTCCAAATTCTGTGCCAACAAAACGAATCATCTTCCCGTGCGTAGACAAAACAAAACTGTCGTGCTGCCTTAGAGCTACGGCTGAGTACGCAAATGCGCCTTATTTATTACCTAAATTTATTACCTTTATTTATTACACTTATTACCTAAAGAAGCTCCTACTCCGCGGATGTAAACTCGCTCTAGCCGTTCCGGTCACAAACCTCATACTTTGCATCTGTGACTTCCGCAGTATAGCTATCCCCGCTAACGTCCACACAGGATATCTGCGAAGCAACAAACAAATAACTCCCGCGTGCATTGCGCGCTCAAACTCACTAAGAATGTATGACCTACTGCTCACATGTGCACATAGGCTAACTTGTAACTTCCGCTATTTACAAACTTGTTGGATACACCTGACATGAAAATTCTTTGCATTCCATCTCTCTGACCCGCAAATCATATCATCTCACTGACACGCAAATAAAATGATTGAGACTGAAAACTCTTGCGGTCACACGATTCTCCCTCAAATATAACCTTTTCCTTTCTCAGGATCGCATCGCGAACATTTGAGACGATCTCCACACGTGCCTCTAATCTTTCAACAAGTAACACACTTCCATTGCTCCTTCACAATGGTTATGAACTCAGCAAAACCCTGTTCGTGAAACAAATTGATCACCTAGGAAAAAGCTACAAGACAAAACTCGCAGCAAGTTACATAACATCTAATCGTGGAGGTCACGAGACACTATTCCAACAACTAAGAAAATCAATACAAAAGTATCCCAAGTGTCTCCATTGACGGCATTTGACCACCTATGTCTGTCTCGCCCTTTTTAGCCGTACTCGCGGGGGACGCGCACTGAACGTTTTTCTCAGACAGGAAGCACAAATGATGACACACGTGTTCGCCTCCCTGCGGAGCGCCACAACCGTCGCCAGCGTCTTCCCTCCGTGGCATTGTTCGACGGCTTCGCGGAGGGGCCTTACCCTGAACTCACGCGTCAATTTACCGTGAAGAAACCGGCGGTAGGATAACGGCACGTGTTCACGGCTGCGGACATGCCCCTCTGACCGTGTTCGACCATAGTGCGCTTTTCTTTCGCTTCTCGATCGTCGGCTCGCACGCGTCTTAGTCCAATTCGCCACGCGTGAAAAGCCCACTTTCTGGCTCTCTTGCTTCCTCGCTTGAAGTCTGGTGTCAACCGCCCCGCGCTCCCGGCGGCATTCCTCTCTCTATGACGCTTCTTACGTCTACTCCTCCTTTTGCTGCTCCTTTTCGAGCCTTTCACTCGCATTTCCTCTGCCTGAGCAATCTCACTGTTCTCGCTAGCCGACCGACTCCCGCAGTCCAAGTTATTTACCGGCAGCTGATCTTTTCTATTGCCTTCCTGACTAACGGACAGCCTAGCACGCTTCGAAACAGTGCAGTTGGGTGTACCTGAGCTCCGCAGCTCGCATACCTGAGCGCTATCCGCACCTGCATCGTCCTCCCTACAAGGTGCTTCATCGTACTCTCCTAAATTTGCACTGGCTTTCTTCTCTAGCGAGCCGACATAATCTTGAGCTTCGCAAGCAAGATCAACTCTCGCGACGCACTCCCTATGTATACGTGCCAAATTGTCTGGGGCCTGCCTCGGTGCTTCCCTCTGATCCGATTGGCGCGATACCTCGTCGCGTTCACTTTGGCCATGAACGGCCTCAACTACCACTTCTGCATCAATAGCAGCTGATACTTTCATTTCTCTCGTGAGCATGCTCTTATCCTCAATCGTATCTGCACGAGCATCCACGACACTCCCTTGTGATGCATGTGCCAACTCATCCACATCCCATCGGCACATCACCACGTCGCGCTCAATTTGGCCATGAACGGCCTCAACTACCACTCGGGCATTGTTAACAGTTGAAAACTCTCTCTCACTCGCGGGCGTGCTCTTACCCTCACACACTCGGGGATTATTAACAACTGATAACCCAATTTCACTCGCTAGCGCACTGCTGCCATAGCCCGCATCGGCACGAGCTTCCGCGACACTCCCTAGTGATGCATGTGCCAACTCATCCACATCCCATTGGCACATCACCCCGTCGCGCTCCATTTGGCCTTGAACGGCCTCAACCGCTAGCGCGTCATGTTTACTCGCTGATGAGCTTTCCTCCCGCATGAACACGCTGCTGCTCCTACGTGCGCTAGCCTTTTCTTCGGCCCTGAACTGCACCGCACTCGCCACTACGCACGTTTCGTGCGCTACATCTACCGATGCACTACCGCTTTGCTGCTTTGCCTCGAACTGGGGATCAGCCAACCTCATTAGCAAGCTCGACCTGACCTGCTCGTAGTCGTCTGATTCCTCCTTTGACAAACAGGCAATTACGTCGGCAGCCTCATACGGTAGTAAGATCAGCAAGCATCTCGTCCACAATCTCTTGGTAACACCCGCCTTCTCGCACGTTTGCTCGTTTACCAAGTACCGACCTATGTCCTCTCCGGAGCGGTAGGGTTGCATAAGGTCCTCCAACTGAACGGCTTTCGTTCTACTCCGCCAGATGCTATGCTACTCTCTCCATTTCGAGCCTTGAGCAGCTCGAGTTCAAGACGCTCCATTTCGAACTCCATCTCCAAACAGCTACTAGCCAAATCCCTGAATGTATTAACTCTTTATTCTTTTTCGCGCTTTGACTTTTCATTCCTTTCTACCACAATCAGCTCCAGACACTCTGAAAGCTCGTCGTCGTCTGCCTCAAGGTTCTCGATAGCCTCGATGATCTCTGGCTTCCTGATTTCCTCCCGAACCTCCAAACCCAACGTTTTTGCTAACTCGAGCAAAAGCGGTTTTTTTCAGTGCCTTTAAGCTCATGGTTGCTGCAAGTGCTGCTAATTCTTCACTAACACAAAAATACTATGTTCCTGTTCTCAGATTAACGTAGAACAATAGCTACCGAAATTACCACCTTTGCTAACACAAATCGAAACAAAGCCTGGTAAAATCTCAGTGAAGAAAAGCCAAGCACTCACCACTCTACAGCCATGATCCTGGCGGAGTCGATTCCGACGCTTGCACCATCCGTTGCGGACCGCAAGGATCTCCCATGCCGACGTCGGACCTCCGGGTAACGAATCGCGCCAATCAGTTGTTGTGGTTAATCCCACCGCTCGCCAACCAGTTGTTGCGAGTGGCCTGCTCAATGAGCCGACCAGCGGGTAGCGTGTGCGCAGCGGCGAAGACTACTCGCAGGCACTTGGGATTCGGGAGACGAGAGCCGAAGCAGAGGTAGAGAAAAACTTAAAAGACGTTAATTTACAAATTCACAATTGCGTTCTCTTCAGAGAGTTCTTTCCTCCCCTCTTCTGGTTCTCCTCTGGGTCCCGCGCTTTTTGTTGCCCGGACTTCTCCCCCATTGGCTCCTGGGCGAGGGAGGAGGGAGAGGATGGGAGGTCTCCGTACTTGACCCGCCCATGGCCGTAATTACCAAAAGTCCGGGAAACGACGCCGGAGACGATCACGTCACGCGGCCACGTGCACGTGCGGAGACGCACACCGGCTAACAGTCTGTGTGGCCCTACGCTGATAAGGTGGGCCCTCGCCGGACGGATCACTTCCAGATGTGCCGGACGGGGTCGACCCTTCGGTTCGGGAAATGATGTTTTTCCCGGCTGGCCTTCCTTTTGTGCTAACTAAAACCGTTCGCACACACAAGCACACGCGCACGTGCGGCACAGGAACTCATGTCCCCTCGCGGCGCCACACCGTCGCAAGCACACCTGCAGCAGCTTTGTAACAGTACGAAAAACGCATCATGCGCATTTCGCTTGCTGCCCTTGAGAAGAGAGGCGTGTGAAGGCCATCCACAACGTAGACATTTGCCTTTGCTGACTTGTCGCGGTATGATATCTGTGCTGTTATCATGCCGGAAACAGCAAGCTCCTGCTGGTTAGGTCCCCGTAAGACTTTCCCTGCCTTCTGGATGTGCAGACTTGAAATATCTCCGGTACACTTGGAGAGGTATGACCGTCACATCTGCCACTTTGAAGTGTCCACTTTCAAGGTGACAGGCGATCCGTTGATGCCCACAGCAGCCATCCCTGGCTGAGATGGCTCCGAGAAATGCGTCGTTGCTACGGACGATCTCGCGGACTGATGCTCCTCCTTTCCAGCCGCGGGCAAAATGTCTTTTGTGACGGCACTTGTTGCATGTCGCCTTTTGCGCAGGCCATTTCCCTGAAGTGTGTTGCAGGTAGCCACAGAACGGACACTGCTTTGCTACGGATTCAGACGGCTTCTTAACTTCTTTTGAAGGAACCTTGCGATTTCCATGTGGTACAGTTGCTCTACGAGCCAGCCCCACTCTATCCACTTTCCCTTCGTTGTTTCCGTGCAGCGTAGCAGCTTTTTCTTTTCCGACTTCAGACTTTCGCTCCATTGTGGTGGCCTTTTCGAGGGCCAGCTCCGCGTCCAGCTGCATTCTTTCTGACAACTTGCAGTATCTGATGCCCACAACTATGCGGTCCCGGATCATCTCGTCATGTAATTCTCCGAAACAGCACAACTTGGCCAGTCGGTGTAGCTTTGTGACGAACTCTTCGACACCTTCTCCTTCCCGCTGTTCTCTTCTGAATATCGCTCTGTCGTACACGACATTCTTTCGAACTACGAAGTGGTCCCCCAACGCCTTCAGGACATCGTTGTAGTTGTTCTTCTGCTCGTCTGTCAACTTTAATGAGGCGAGAATATCTTCTGCCGTGTCGCCCATAAACTAGACCAGTGCGTAGACTTGTTCCACTGAGCATTTCGAAGCGAGGCCACCCACGATGCGAAAACGTTCAAACCGCCGCTTCCACTGCGGCCATTCACTGGGGTTTGTAAAGTTGAATTCTTCCAGAGGCTTGCACTGAAAGCTGGACATAGCCATTTTTCCTTGCTGAGGTTGCGACTCCTCCATCGGTACTCTTGGCAGGTTCAAATGTACGGTGCCACCATGTAGTGCTTGCGGAGGCTGAGAAACGTACAGCCGACACGCATGGTGTTCAGTCTCAAAGTGTCTTTATCCCTTAGTTCCCCTCCCCCGGCACGCGTGCCCGTAACTCCTTCGTCGGGTGGGCGGAGCCCGCTTCCCGGCAGCTCCCCTCCGTCCGGTCGGGTTCTCACTGCATCGCAGCACTAAACACACAGCACAATATGCAGTCCCTGTATTGCTCTCATATCCCTAGTGTTCAAGCTAGGGATACGAGAGCAATAGGTTTAAATTAAAAATTTAGTGTTCGGTAAATCGCCAACAATCTATGTGTGCGTGAGCTTTCCATGGTGCTTGTGATAGCAACGTTCCTTATTTTCTTAAGAACACGAGGAAGTTCAGCGTGTAGTCCTGAAATAAACATAGCAGCCAAAGGAATGAAATATCATGAAGATTGAAGGAAAGGTGCGTACAATAAAATGCTAAAAATGCGGGGGGATTATACTGGTTGGCAATAGGAAGATAAAGTATGCAATATGCTGCATCAAAAATATCAAAAGACAGTTCCACCGCAGTCAAAGCTGTACGAATTGCGGAGCAGTTATTCGCCCGTGGTTCGCTTGTGTTTCTGTTTTGCTTATCATCGCCATTTACAAATTACTTTCGCGTGTTTGAATGACAATTGAACCTCGTGCTGGGAATAATTACCCTTAGCGTGAATCTTTTATTTTATTACACCAATCTGGCTTATTTTGCCCATTCTTAAGCCCGTATTCATAAATTTTCCTTGTCGCTTGCGTTCCTTACCGCCCCTTAGAGGCTGGGGCTCCTTAACGGGACGAAAACGGTAATCCTATGTGAAAGACTATCATGACGCTTCTTTGTAGACATTGGACTATTTCTTTCGTAAAGCACGATAACGGCACAGGGAAGGTAAGGAAATCGAGTGATAAGGATAAAGTATATTTATGAATACGGGCCAAGTTCATATCCGTCTTGACCGCTTTTGTTCGGTTATTAGCACATATATCGGCCCTGTTTTCAAGTGCGGTTCTCTGAGCGTGAGCACTACGTGCGTAGTCCGGGCCCAGAAAGTGCTACAAACACGCAGGGCAGAAAGTAGGAGTAGCCCTTGTTCTATAGCTAAGCAGGTCAATTGGGATATAGATATCCGGCAGTGTATTACAGATAAGAGAATTGTGAAGCTGTCAGAGGCAGCATATAACTGTCGCGCGCAATACGAGACATCTTCAGGAATGGCCGATAACAGGCCGATGTGGATGATTGGTCTACAATTGGTTTTCAGTGAGTAAAAAGTTAACGGTGAACTTTTAAATACAGGATGTTTCAAAACACGCTTGCGAAGAAATCTTGAAAACAGTTTACTTCCGGATACACGAAAACCTCTTCAGAAAGCAACTGTTAGCTGAGGCGGAGGTTAGGAAGTCTTAAAGAAGCGCTCCTTCATTAGCTGTCGAAGTATTCTTTATTAATTAGGCAGCTACTGAGATAATTTTGGGGTTAATGTCAAGGAGAAGTTTCCAGCCTCGGAGATGACAATGTAAATATGAGCTCTTAGAAAAAACATGATGTCATTGTCAAACCCCTCGCAGCGGGAATAAGCCTGCGCCTTTTTGCCGCACCAATCAACAACTGGCCTCACTGAGAACGCCGAAAGTCACGTGCAAATGTAACCCCCGCTGGTGAAGTGTTTCGTATAATGCGGCGCCCAATACAAAAGGTACGACGTACTGTTTGTGCTATTATTGCCTTTGCAGAGAATCGGTCCTACAAAGCCTCCATTCTCTGCAGAGGCAGACGCCAGCGTTACGTTTTCCTTATTAGGTCGGCGCAAAAGGAGCTGATTTATCATTGCTATCTGCGCCGGTGCGAGGCTCGAGAGCCTGTACAACTGTAATTCACCGCCGCAGGAATCGGAACACGTCACCAGGGGGCGTTACCTTCCCACGTGGCTTCCCGAGCTCCTTTTGCAGCGAATCCCCATTTCACGAGAAAAAGCGCCACATTTTCGCGAGCCGCAGGGCTTCGGAGAATGACTTTTTTGTTTTCTTTAAAACCTGATGCAGCATCGTCATCCCTGTGGCTGCCAGATCGCAATTAACAATAACGTTAAAATGCTGATGATTAGAAAGTTAACTGGACAATATTGGTTAGTGGAAGATACACGATAACTGAAAACCCACGACAACTGAAAACCGTACCTTGCATAACGTACCTTAAGAAAATCTGGTTTTATCTTGAAAAAGCCTATGTTCGGGTAATTTTAAAAGTGTTTGGTGAAAACCCTGTATATGATCAACGATGTCATTTACCTTTAAAATATAACGTATGTCTTATTAACGCCGTGCTTCTTGCCGTTGTGGTCTATGGCGGACGATTCGCAGACGCAGGCCGCTAGCAACAGCGGACGGCCTTATTCCCTCTACAGAAACATCGTTGCGAACCGATGTAAATATAAAAAAAATGCGCACCGCACTTGCCCCTTATTACCCCAGCAACGCGATCCCAGGTCCACATTGGCCCTAAAAAGACGCGCCAGCTAGACAGTAGCAAACCGACGATTATCTTACTTAACAAAGCAACCCTAAAAGAAACGAACACAGGCATGTAAACTAAAGCATATCTTTTCAATATCTTTATTTGGCACACGTCTTATTAAAGTATGATGTTGAGATATTGAACTTAAGTGAAAGATACGTGGACGTAGGAGATTTAAGATCTTAGAACCACTGCGTCTGCGTATGCACTTGCCACATCCCGTAGAATAAACAAGACCTTGTATGAAGTTCCTTCGGTCTGAGGCAGCGCACTGGCAGTTTCGGCGAGCAGAGAACAAGCACCTAAGATCAAAAAGAGTTTGAAGATATTATAGCCAGCTTTGGTATGTAGGCTGTTAGACATATGCAATACTATTCCGCACACGAGATAATTGATTGTTTTCTTTCAGTCACCTGTTCAAGGACCGTAAACTGTCGCGGTTTGGGAATTGACCGTGTTTCATTACGTGCAGGTCCAGGAGATCTTGTCGCCGCGTGGCGTCTTCAACAACTGGGCAAAGTGGCACAGCGTGGCCTGCTTCGTGTCGCTCCGGATGGTCACCGGACACGCCAGCTGCACCTCCTACCTCTCCTATGGCAGCGCCGCTCCGAGGCAAGTCGTGATACCTTTTACCGTAGGGCCACGCTTTACCGGTAAGGGATGAGACCCTTCACCATATGGCGACGCCACTGAAAACGTAGAGCAAAGGTAAATTATTGTCGATCAGCAAACCTTGGTACACCCAAACAGATTGAACGGGAGCTTCAAAGCACAGTTATCGAGTGGTCGCACGTCGCATTGCTCGCGATGTAGTTGACGTAGTGCACACCAGACCAAGCACGTTCTTTTGCAGTAGGGTAGTGTCATACCATTCCCACATAAAGGCTACGGCACATCGCGCGCACTGGAAGGGCCGGTGCTACGCAAAGAAGCCAGCTGTCTACGCTGATTTCTTTGGCTTCGCTAATACATTGTCGCAGTGTCACTCAAGTAAATATTTGTGTGCAGAATGTAATCTTCCTTGGCACACTCGGAACACTCGTGACACAAAAAAAAAATTGGCCGCGTATCTCCGTGCTTCGCTGCAAATGCCGTCGAAAGACGATAGCCTTCTACCGGCCGTACTACATGAGTCTCGTTTCGCGTGTTTCTATTTCCCCCGAGGAGTTGCGCAAGCGAGAGGGAAAACGAAGAGACGCGAGGAGAGAAAGGGACGGCCGGAGTGGCGGGCGGCCGTTCCCTGCTTTCCGTTCGGCACGAGCGCGAGGTAAGGGCGCCATCCGGCCATGCTTTCGGGAAACGCAAGCTTGCCTAGTACAGCAAACGCCCGCTTTTGCGCATCCTAACAAGCACTAGGGTCTTTAGAATTACGCATCTATGTATTTTCTACTAAAGGAACGCCCCGTCTAAGACTTACGTATTGATGTTGCACCTCAGATATGCGTAATATTTGCTTTTTGGCCGACTGTGTTCAGAAGTATGAAGGTAGCCACCAGTTCAAGCTGGGTGGTCGTTGAGGAAGGGGTTCACCTTTCGCAGCAGGACACACACACACACACACACACACAGACCAAAATTTCTGCGTTGAAGTATCCCAAGAAAGACTATCGTCTTTAAAAATGGTATCTCCTGGTACTTCCTAACATTAGCAGTAGTCAGTTTGAGACGTCAGTTTTATTAGAGAGAAATGCATACTATGGTTCACATCATAAGCGCCGTTCGTTCGTGCGTTCATGCGGGCTCGAGCAAGGCTAGACAAAAGCAAACTGAATCATAATACTCACCTTAGCAAACTGAATCATAATACTCACCTTGCTTGCAATGTTTAGTAGAAGCAATGTAACGTTTACTACATTGCTGTAACAGCAGACAGCACGCAGTACGCAGTCCGGGTTATCGATGGTACTGCACACGGCCCACCTTGCTCTTGTTGAACTAACGCGCATTGTGTTCTTCCGAAAGTACTTTATTTGTTACTGCAATATCCTTGGCCGTTAAGACTAACATCCATCACGTATGTCTCAAGGGTACCTGCAAACCTTAACATCTACAAACATTCTACAGCTATAGACACCTCCACGAGAGCAGCAGAAAAATAGCGATCAAGAGAGTGGTCAGGGAAGCTGAGACAATCTGTCCGATCTTGTTTACTGCATGTTGGAGGTAGTGTGAAAGCGTCTACACTGTGAAGGACATGTAGATAACATAGTGGTGGAGAATATCTCGGCAATGGCGCTGGTGAAGTACAGAGCATGAACGAATACTTAAGCAGCGTAAGTATTAAAATAAGACTAAAAATGAATAGGCAAAGAACCGGAATGATGTTCAACAGCCTGGCTAAAACCAGGAGTTTAAAATACGCGATCACCCTATGGGAGGTGTAAAAGATAACGTACATATAGGGCAGCGGTTAACATGGGAGCGTACTCAAGAAAAGGAAATTCTCCGTGCGATATGGGCGGGCTGTAGCGTATAGGGAAGACATGCCCAGATTGTGTCGGGAAAGTTACCTCTCTCTCTAAAAACAAAACTATCCATCACTGCATTATAATTACCGATAAACTCGGGATATAATGAAGGAACGCAAAGCGTGTAATCATCGAAAAATGATAGGTATAACTTTGTGAGATAGCGAGCGGTCTGGATCGAGGAACAACGAGGATTAGCTGTATCCTTGAGTCAAGAGAAAGAAGTGGACCTGGGTCGGACACGTAATACGGAGCACAGAGCGCTAGAGAGAGCAAACGCGGCTTAGAAATTAAACCATTTCGATGGGGTGATGAAGCGAGGTAAGTTCGCAGCGTAAAGCGGAATCAACCTTCTCAGGAAAGGGCGAATACTGCAGTGTGAGTAAAGGCCTTCGTCCTGCAACGGATCTGAAATAGGCTGATAGTGATGATAGCGCGTATCTCTTGCAAGAGAGGCAGGAACGAGCTACGCCGCACTATAATGTCGTTAAACGTTACGTACATTACCAGCGCTTCATGTTACTGATGTCAAGACATGTTGTGCACGTCCATCACGCATTCATACCCCGACATGCTTATTTCGGTATATACACTCCTAAGAGTAATGTAGCACTACTTTCTACTTTGGTATAGTAACAGCCTGCCACATATGTTACTACCCTTTAGTAGCCGCAGTGAGTGACGGCCAGTGCAGTAACTGTTACTACGCTAACCGTTACCAGCTGCAGTTAGCAACTACAGTTCGGCATATACCAAATGTACAAAAATGCACTGTCGGCCACTGCGGCGTAGTCGGCACACATTGGCAACGTCTCCTTGGCGAGGCCTTGGAACGACTGTAAGGCTTTGAGGTGGACCTGCAGGCATAACTGAGCTTTATTAATCGAGCAGAAAAGACTTGTTTTCTTGTTTGCTGCTCTTGTAGTGTTTCATACATGTGTACTGCAGTTGCATCACGTGTAAATGAAAAATCGCACTGCGGCAGTTCCTCTCTTGGTGACGTAGTCTAGTCAGGCACCTCATGAGCCTTTTGGCACGTCCCCTCAGACAATTGTAGGTTCCCTTCAATGAAGCCTCAATAAATCACTCAATTACCTAAAGAGGTGCAGTAATGAAAGGGAAGGGGGCAAGGGCTCGTTTTTTATTTGTTAGAAATAACTTAATGTGCAAACAGACAATGAAGCCTAGGAAAGCATATGGGAAGTTAATTGCAGTGTTGTACTTGTGGAGTAAGTAGAAAGGTATTAAAGTGGACGAAAAGACAAACTCAAATACCAACTCAAATAGACCTGCGATACGCTGGGACGGCGATAAATAGATATATGAAACGCTGTAAAACGGGGTTCAAACCGCAACCTTAAGCGGCGCCTCAAGTTTTCTGCACGTCATCCCGGTGCACTGCCTCCACGATTGGCGGACACTTCCGCGTTCGGGGTTGACAAACGATGGCCAGCTCAAAGGGCTCCGCTTTTCAGGAAAGAAAGGAACGCTGTTTATCGGAGGTTGCGGTTGAAATATAGGCATAACAAGCACGCACATGTAACCTACCAAGCTTGAGGGCGGTATCGAACACGCGCTTTCGAGGTGCCAAGGAAGCGCGCTACCACTACGCTACGGTTGCTTCTCGGGCTTGGTGTAATAGCCAATAAACCTATTGACACCAGCATTTGTAATGATTTTGCTTCTGTAACGTGAATTATGCTTCGAATTTGTGATAAGCACTACAATAGCAATACACGCAGGTATGGCGTGCTACCACTCCGTATGTTTTTGTGCGACTTTGGTCGATCCCCATAGGAATACGTCAGTGAGGGTCAACTCGAGATACGATATTTCCTTTGGCGTTTTTACGAGCCCTTTCCTGGCTGCCGAAAGAAGACTCATGGGCTTTTTTCAGCACCAACACGAAACTGAGCGCATGGAGAGCACCGCAACTGCAACTCCTACGTCAGCTGGTGAAGCGTTTGAAAGATTGCGGCGCCCATTTTAAAATGTACTACGTGGTATTTTGGCTATTCCTGCCACTGCAGAGCATCGATGCTTCAAAGTCTCGACGTTCTGCATATGCAGAACTAAGCGTTATGTTTTGCTCATTTGCTCGGTACGAAAAGCAGCGTATTTTACCATCGCTACCTGCGCGGCCGCGAGATTTGAGAGCCCGTACAATTGGAAAACACCGTCGCAGGTGCTGGCACGCGTCACCAGCAGACGTTGCGTTCGCACGTGGCTTCCGGCGCGGCCTTTGTAGCGAATCCCGGCTTCACGGGAAGAAACCCCAGATCTTCGCGAGCCGCAGGGCTCCAGTGAATGACTTTCTCTTTGCTTTAAAACCGGATACGGTGTCGTCATCCAATATTGCTACAAAGTCGCGATTCACAATAACGTTAGAATGCTGCCAATTAAAAGGCAATCGAACGATCTTGGTTATCGAAAGATACAAACGGCATCTTTCCCATGATTACGCAACCTCTCGCCTCCTACCTAGCATTTTGTTCCATAAGAAAATTGTTTTTCTGTTTTTTTTTTTTGAGGAGCCTATATTCAGGTATATCTTTAATGTGTTCACCGAAAGAACCGGTATATCGCGAGCAAAATCGTTCGCATTTAAGAAATAACATGCGCCTCATTAATGCCGTGTTTCCTGCCGTAGTGGTCTGTGGTTGAGGATTTCCACAAGCAAGGAAAGACGCAGGCGGCTAACAAAACTAGACGGCCTTATTCACTCTGCAGAAATGATCGTTGCGAACCTACGTGAACATTAAAGAATATGCGCACTTTTGTTCCACATTATTACCGCAGCAACCCGGTCCTAGTTCGGTCGTGGCCGCAAAGCCTTCAAAACGCGCCCCCAGTAGACAGTATCAAACCAATGATTATCTTATCATTAACAATACAACGATAAAACAAACACCGCTATCTTTTCAATACATCTGTATGAACCGTAATTTGGCACATGTCTTAGTAAAGTATGATGCTGAAATATTGAAGTGAAAAATACGCGGAAGTAGGAGATTTAAGATCTCAGAACCATTGTGCTGGCGTATGCACTTGCCACGTTCCGTAGAATAAACGGCACCTTTTGTGAAGTTCGGTCCAAGCCAGCGCAATGGCAGCTTCGGCGACACCTAAGATCAATGACGGTTTCAAGATATTAAGGCCAGCTTGGTATATACGCTGTTGGCCGTATGCAATGCTATTCCGTACACGAGGTAATTTACTGCTTTCTTTCAGTCACCTGAGCAGTGACCGCAAACTCTTGCGGTTTGGGAAATGACCGTGTTTCATTACGTGCAGGGCCAGGCGATCTTGTCGCCGCATGGCGTCTTCAAGAAGTGGGTCAACACGGACTGCGTGGCCGGCTTCGTTCAGCTCCGGATGGCCAACGGACACGTCCAGTGCACCTCGTACCTCTCCAACGGCAACGCAGCACCCGGGCAAGTTGTGAAAGGCTTGATGCCCTTGACCTTATGGCAACGCAGAGCTTGCTACACCGAAACCGTTTCAACGGGATGTTCATAGCACTGTTATCCTGTGGGCGCACGTTGCAATGCTCGCGATGTATTTGACGTAGTGCAGACCAGAACAAGCAGGTCATTTTGCACTGTGGTGTCATACCTTTCGCATATAGAGGTTACGGCAGATCGGGCACACTCGGAGTGCCGATGTCATGCGAACAAGTCTGCTGACGCCGCATTGTGTGGCTTCGCTAGCGTAATAAGATGGGTCAATGTGTTTGATTCAACTGAATGTTTGTGTGCGCAACGCAATCTTACCAGGCACACTCGTAACACTGTGACACATAAAAGGTACCTCCTGGTAATTCCTAACACTGGTACCAGTGTTAGAGAGGGGACGTTAGTTTCATTAGGGAAATGCATACTATTGTGTGTACGTTCCATACCATGGTGGATACTATGGTTCGTTGGTGCATTTATGCGGCATCGAGCAAGGCTGGACAGAAGCAAGCTGAGGGTACGCAGCTTGCTTGTAATGTTCATTACAAGCAATGTAATGTTCTTTACATTGCTGTAGCAGCAGATAACACAAACTACAATCACAATCGTCGTTATCGAATTACTGCAGACGGTACGTCTTGCTCTTGAAGCAGCGCGAAATGTGTCCTCACAGAACTTTCAAAGCGTATTTTTTTCTGTTCCTGGATTCACGTGGGGCATACAACTTAACATTCAGTCACGTATGTCTCAAGGGTACCTTCGGACAGTAACATGTACAAACATTCTATGGCTACACTACTACTCCGCAAGGGCCGCAGGAAAATTCCGATCAATACCGGGATCAGCCAAGGGGATACAATCTGTACGATTTTGTTTGTTTACAGTATGTTTGGAGGAAGTGTGATAGCATCTGTACTGGGAAGGCAAATGGAAATAGTATTGATGGAGAATATCTCGGCAATGACGGTGGTGAACTACAGAGCGTGATAGACTACCAAGAGAGTTGAAGTATTACATGAAGACTAAAACTGAATAGGCAGACAGCCGAAATTATGTTCAAGGTATTGGTAAAAAGCTGGAGTTTAAGATTACTGATCACGCTACAGAAGGCGCACAAAAGCATGTACGTGTAGGGCGACCACAAATATGGGAGCCTACTCATGAAAAGTAGGAAGGAAGGAAGGGGAAAACAGAAAGGCAGGGAGGTAAATTCTTCTTACGATAGGGACCCCCTGTAGCGCATACGGAATATGTTCCCTAATTATCACCGGATCCTTAACGCTGTCTCTAAAGGAAAATGTATTAATCACTTCAACATAATTAACAAAAAGTCCGGGATAAAATGAAGGACCGGACAGCACGCAGTGGAGCGAAAAATAATAGGTGTAGCGATGACAGCTAGAAAGCGAGAGGATTGGATCAAGCACCAAGCAGGAATACCTGATATCCTTCGGTCAAGAATGAACAGGGCGAGACACGATTACGGTGGACAGTAAGCGGTTACCAAATTTCAATTAGGATTTGTTCATTCATTGTGGATGCGTGTATACGCTATGGAACTCAAACGCATGACCTTCTAGAACTCGTACTCAAGACCATGACAGTAGTTGAACCCAAGAGCTTTCTTGGATAAGGAGGATTAAGGAAATAGGACACATTTCGGCAGATTACAGCTGACTGAGGCGGATTAGGGTGCGCTACAGTACCATTGGGCAAAAAGTACATGTAATTATGATATGCATAATTGCTCTTACGATTAGGAATCTGGTGTAATTATTATCCTAAACTGTCTCGATTTATTTAGGATTTTAGGAACACCTTAGTTAGGACGGATGATTGTAGATTCACACATTAGAGTGAATATTGGCGGGTTGAAGTGGAGTAGAGTTGATTAAGGCACATTAGCGTGGATTGATATGCATTAATAATGATGATCAGGCCCGATTAGGTGAGGTCGAGGTGGATTAGTCCGGATTAAGATAGAGTAAGACATGTTGAGGTGGATAATGGCACATAAAGGCAGCTTGGCCGTGCATTTAAAATTGATTGCAATGGGCTAAGGTGGATTGAAGTGGACCAACGCATATTACAGTGGAACAAGAAGGATTATGTCAGATTAGAGCAGATCATGCTGGATAAAAACGGCTTAAATGGATTGACGAAAAAAATGACGGAAGCTTGCATTGAGCAATGGCTTAAAACAATACCGCACACCGTCTGATACGCAGCTAATACCACGGCTATCCCATGGCTATCCCACAGCTCTGGCAACCTATTTCGTCTTGGCTCAGATGGGCTTCTTATAATTAGTAAAAACTTATTTATGCGGGGCTTAATTACGTTTAGCTTAGTCTTAACTTAGCCGTGGCTTAATTAGTCTTAGCTTATTTCATCATCATCATCACCATCATCACCATCAGCCTGTTTAGGTCCACTGCAGGACGAAGGCCTCTCCCAACGATTTCCAATCCACCCTATCGTGAGCGAGTTGGTTCCACTTTATGCCCGCAAACTTTTTACTTTCATTGTTCCATCTAACCTTTTGCCTGCCTCTGTTGCGTTTTCCCTCTCTTGGTATCCATTCCGTTGCTCTTACTGTCCATCTGTTATCTTTCCTCCTCATGACATGTCCTGCCCAGGTCCACTTCTTTCTTTTAATTGATATAATAATATCGGCTACTCCTGTCTGTTCTCTGATCCACTCCGCTCGTTTTTTATCTCTTAGCGTTACCCCAACATTTTTCTTTCCATTGCACGTTGCGTGCTCCTTAGTTTCATCTCTAGTTTTTTCGTTATCCTCCACGTTTCTGCACCGTACGTTAGTACTGGGAGAATGCAGTGATTGAATACTTTTCGCTTTAGTGAGAGCGGTAAGTTTCCAGTCATGATTTCGTAATGCTTTCCGAATGCGCTCCAGCCCAACCTTATTTTACGGAGAATTTCTTTTTCATGGTTAGGAGTTCCTGTTATTAACTGTCCCAGGTATACGTATTCGTTTACACATTGTAAGGGTTCATTGTTGATTTTAAATTCCTGTTCCTTAGCTAGGCTATTGAGCATAACTTTGGTCTTTTGCCTATTCATTCTTAATACAATTTTAATACTTTCCCTGTTTAGGTCATCAATTATGCTTTTTAGTTCGTCTCCATCATTGCTAAAGAGCACAATGTCGTCTGCGAATCTTAAATTGCTGAGATATTCTCCGTCTATTCGAATTCCCTTGTCTTCCCAGTCTAGACGTTTAAAGATTTCCTCTAAACATGCAGTGAATAGCATCGGGGATATCGTATCTCCCTGTCTCACACCTCTCCCGATCGGGATTTCTCTGCTTCTCTCATGTAGGAGTAGTGTGGCTGTGCAATCTTTGTATATGTTGTTGATGGTTTTCACGTATATGTCAGGTACCCCTTTTCTACGTAGAGCTTCTAGGACTGCTTGTATTTCTATCGAGTCAAATGCGTTCTCGTAGTCGATAAACGCCATATAAAGAGGTTTGTTATATTCCGCGTACTTCTCAATTACTAGGTAGATAGCGTGGCTGTGGTCCATTGTCGAGTAACCTTTCCTAAAACCAGCTTGTTCTCTCGGTTGATTAAAGTCGAGTGTTTCTCTTATCCTCGTAGAAATTACTTTTGTAAATAGCTTGTATATTACTGGGAGTAGGCTAATTGGTCTGTAATTCTTTAACTTCTTTATGTCACCTTTCTTGTGGATAAGGATTATATTCGCATTTTTCCAACTGCGTGGTATACTACATATCTTGACACATTTCGTGAAGAGCGATGCAAGTTTTTCAAGTAAATATCTCCTCCGTCTTTAATCAAGTCGGCTCTTATACCATCTTCACCAGCTGCTTTACCGCGGGACATGCCTTTGACAGCTTTTTTACTTCGTCAGTGGTTATACATGGAATTTCAGTGTCCTCCTCAGATTCTATTTCTATTAAGGTTGTACGGTCTGTCTGAGAACTGTACAGTTCAGAGTAGAAATCTTCTGCTACATTTACTATTTCGTTGAAACTGTTGATAACGTTACCTTGTTTATCTTTTAGCGCATGCATTTTATTTTGCCCTAAGTGCAGTTTCTTTTTGACCGCTTTAATGCTGGTGCCTTTCTCTACAGCTTTCTCTATTTCTCTGGTGTTAAAGTTTCTTACATCTGTTTGCCTGGCTTTACTGATCAATTTTGATAGTTCTGCGAATTCAATCTGATCTTTTGGCGAAGTTACTTTCATTTGTTCGCGTTTTTTTATTAAGTCCTTGGTAGATTGGGACAACTTACTTGTTGTTTGCTTAGTTGTTTTACCCCCGACTTCTATCGCTGTTTCAAGGATTGTTTTCGTTATGGTTTTGTTCATTTCTTCTACATCGTCACCAGTTTCGCCTGAGGCCTCGAACTTGTTGCTTAGGGCCACTTTAAAGTCTTCGTTCTTCGCTCTGATTATCTCTAGATTGCATTTTTTCTAGTAAATAATTTAGTTCGTGTTTTCTTTAGGTTAAGTACAATCTTTGCCCTTACTAATCTGTGATCGCTGCATTTTATCTTCCCCACTACTTCTGCGTCTTGAATTATACTTAGTTGTTCGCACATTATGAAGTCGATTTCATTCTTTGTTTCCCCGTTTGGGCTTTTCCACGTCCACTTCCTATTCTCGTGTTTCTTGAAAAACGTGTTCATTATTCGGAGTTGGTTTCTTTCGGCAAATTGTACTATTATTTCCCCACGGTTATTCCTATGGCCGACACCGTAGTTGCCAATCGCCTGCTCTCCCCTTTGTTTTGTCCCTACTGTTGCGTTGAAATCCCCCATGACTACTGTGTATTGTGTCCGTACTTTCTTTATTGCTAATTCGATATCCTCGTAGAACTGCTCTACTTGTTCGTCGTCGCAGCTCGTTGTTGGCGCATATCCCTGGATTATCTTAAGTTTATACCGCTTATTTAGTTTTATTACGACGCATGCAACCCTTTCGTTAATGCTGTAGAAGTCATCTACGTTGCCCGCTATATCTTTGTGAATTAGGAACCCAACGCCATATTCCCTCTTTTCGGGTAATCCTCTATAGCAGAGGACATGTCCATTGTTTAAGACTATGTAAGCTTCACCTGTTCTCCTAACTTCGCTAAGGTCAATGACGTCCCAACTAACTCCCTCTAGTTCCTCGAGTAGTTCTGATAGTCTAGCTTCGTTGGAGAGGGATCTTGCATTGAACGTTCCAATGTTCAGTTTCCAGTGGCGGCCTGTCTGGGTCCAGTGATTATTACTGCCCTCTGCTGCTTCACAGAGCTGACCGCCGCCGTGGACAGATGTTCTGCAGCTGCTGGCCACTGAGGGCGAGGGTTTAATTGTAGGCATCGTGTGGGAGATTCCTGTTCTGGTGTAGGAGTGAGTCGTAAACGGCAGTTGAACGACTGAAAGCCTTTCAGGTACCCAACCGTCACCAGGCCCCCCTACCGACGTAATCTCGAGGAGTATAAAAAAAAAAGGGGGGGGGGGGAGGGTTGGGCGTCGAACCTGCGACCCTTGGCGGTCCCGATTGCAGCGGCTCCGCATCGTTAAACGTATATTCTTTCAAAGCCTTTCATGCGCGATATCTTCTATCCGCGTTACTATTTTGTACGGTATTTGGTTTTTAAAATTGCTGTGCAAGCAAGGTCGGCGCGCGTGGAAAATCGTGTTTTAGCGAGTCGTTTCCCTTCTCCGTTCGCGCTATGCAGGTATGCGGCCGCGTGCGTAGTTCCGCGCACTGCCCGACAGTTGTAGAAGTTAGGGTAAAAGAAATTCATTGAAACCTTCCACGTGGTCCTGTACACAGACCCCCCCCCCCCCTTTTTTTTTTGCTATGTACGCGCATATGACAAAAAAAAAACAAATTGTTGATTGTAAGAAATCGCGGTTGCATGATGTGTAATGAGTAATGCAATCTATAATATGCCGGAGTGAATGTGTCAAGACGAAATGAAATAGATAGGTATCAGGCACACAGATACATACACACATATCTATATAACAGTATAAACACGCAAGCATACACACGCAAACTTTCTTAATTACTTTTACCTGAAACAGGTACGTATTATGTTGGCTTGACTTAGTTGCTACCTAACTATTTACTTATTCAAATTACCCCTAAAGGCCCCCAGATCTCCCCCTGTTACATAGAGGGAGATATTGCAAGCACATGGTAATAAAAAGAGTAAGAAAATAACACTGGTAAAAAAGACAGAAACGCATAATGGGGTATAGAGTTTCAGTAAGCGTGCCGAGCGATATAGAAAAAAAGATAAAAGAAAGCATCAAAACAGCATAACACATTTCAAAAATACATTTCAGCTCATAAGAAGGGATAACAACGGTACGATACATTTCATGACAGGCATAATTACTCTTAACTTTAGGAACTTGGTGTATTATGTATAATTCTAACTTGCTTACTTAGGCTCAAATGCATTAAGCTTAGCACAATTACGACTCACTTATTCAGTCTTAGCAACTTAGATTGGCTTCACAAGCGTGCCATGAATATGCTAGCGTTACATAGCCTAGCGGAATTTTCTGCGGATTGCCCCTCTTCACCAATAGCTTAAACAGTGTCGCTGCTAAAACTGCGTTAGTGCAGATCAGGATTTATTCGCACTTTAAACCGAGTGAATCGATCGGGCTCACCGCAATTGAACGCATGTTATTCCCCATTAATTCACCTCAATGAATTTTGATTTACATTATTCCTTCTTTGTCCGCCTTAATCCCCGTTAAGGTAAGAATATGCCTCAATTACTCTTAGTCATTATTTTCCACCTTAATCTGTCTTCAAGTGGCCCCTTCAGCATTCCTGGTCACCGTTCTGGAACGAGTTTTCTGGAAGGCCCATTAGGAGATTCTCCGTTTTTGACGGAGCCTGTTAAACTGAAGCAAAATGGGTTCCTTTCAAGCAAGGTTTATTTTTGGGAAATAAAAAATTTAGAGCCCATTCAGGTGAATGAGGAGAATGTCCCATCACAGCGATGTTATTCCGGTCAGAAACTTCTTGACAGATGTGGCCGCGTGAGCGGGTTCATTGTCCTGGTGCAGCAGCCATCCATAACTCAAATGTGGCCTTTATTTCCCCTAATTTTTTCACGAAGTCTTCTCAGTACTTCTATGTAGCATTTGTGAATAACAAAAAGTTGTCCAACTCGGGCACTGAACAAGCATGTAATCTTCGGTTTACCAGGGATCGCATCACGAACTTGGGCAATGTTTTGGTCAGTAAGCTGATTGACGCACAAGGCTTACAGTTTGGTGACATCGCCTCCCTTTCCTGCTAATGCAATGTTCGCACTCCTCCGAAATTGTGGTGTTTTTGGGCCCACGAGGCACTACGCATGACAGTTTTTCTAGAACAAGCCTTCCGCCATCTTTCCGCAGATCTGCTAGCATAATTTCTGGGGTCTCGTGCCATAATGAGTATACACGATTATGACGCGCGCCGCAATGGGAGTGCTCCTTATATTTCGAGCGCCTGTGGTTTTTGTAACGTGCACTTCAATCGTTCGTATGCATTCTTCGTGCCCTCGTCCGGTGGTTAAACTCACGAGTGGCTCAGCACGCACAACGTGGTGAATCTAGTCCATAGGAACCTTGAGTAGACGCAGTGGCTCGTTTAACGCTGTCATTTTGCAGTGAAGTCAGGCACGCATCGATGTTAATAGTGGAAGGTCCCGCATTTAATTCTCCTTGACTTGCACGGAACGCCAGCAGGGTTCTTAGTTCCGGCTCACCTTATGCACCTTCGAAACTCATTTCTCTCCATTCATCCCTTAACCCCATTATGCTAGCGTAGTGCACGTTGTGCATACTGAGCTAATGGCGAGTTTTAATCTCCCGACGGAATGCACGACAACGATTGCGTTGCACGCTACAATAACTTCAAAGCAACGTCACAACCCGTATTCTCTTTATCCGCGTTTCCTAGCTTCCCGAGGATCTTCTTCTCGCAATATTGGTTTTCTTTTTTGAGAAAAGCTAACCCACGAATACGAGAAGAATAGTTTTTCACTATATTGCCCCTATAAGTGTCTTTCCTACATTAGGAGCGACGCTTGTTCCCTCGTTTCTTAGCGCGTGAATCTGACTTTCTCCTGTCCCCTTGATGACCTGGTCTTGAGCGCAGCCTTCCGGGCGCCAGCAGGCTTGACCTGCTGGCCATCTTTTAGGGCGACGCAACGCAGCCTCATATAAAGCCAATGCAAATAAATAAAGGTCTCGTCTATTCCCTGCCCTCTGCTCACGGCATTGCTGCTTCCTTCTTTCTTTGGCGCATGCTCTGTTCTCGTCATACTACAAAACTTTCTTCGTCGGCCGTAGGCCTGTCATTCTGGCTGTTCGGTTACTGGCATCCACGTCTACGCATACTTTTCGTCTGCAGGCAGAGCGGGCATTGTACTCCATTCGAAAATCTAACCCCTAATGACCCTGCCACGGTGGTCGGCTGCATTTCAATGGAGGCGAATTGTTGAGACCGGTGTGATGTGCGATGTCTAAGAGATTCCCAGGAGGTCAAGCTTTTTCGAACACCTTCACTGCCATAATTATATTTTCGGATGTAATAACCCCAGAAGTCGATGAAATCTCCTTGATTATGCGTGTAGGAGCGGTGTTCAATTACTCGAACCGAGCAGGCGGTTAAGGCAGAGTGTTGCTTGCGCGGTGAGACCCTGAATTGCCCAGTTTTACCTGTCACGGATAACCCATTGATGCGATTGCTCCCACCGCTTCGTTAACTCCTCGAGGTTGTACGGGATAAGATTGGTCTCACAACGAGCCCACCCTGACGGTACCAGGAGGTTCATAGTAAGAAGTTCACTTGATTTTTCATACATACCACTGGCGGCCATCCACATGCACGTCCTGCTCTCCCTTTTGAGGACAAGATATTCGTGAGGTATTGCCATACAGGATACGTTGTTTTATCCCCTGCCCAGCTTCTCTCTCTCATGACAGCGAAATCTATCCGCATAGCTTACAGTGTCTTGCCTCGATACAATGCCCATTGAGCGTGTTCATAGTTTTCAACCGACTGATCTCCATCGGTCTCCAGGGTGTATGCAGATCTGTCCCACCTCAATGGCGGCCGGCAACATTTTTCGAAGCAACATCGCTTAAGGAGCTCATTGCCACATGAATTTTTCACGTCCGTTATGTATTAGTGGAGTTCCGGCGCCCAATCACACTGGAAGCTACAGAGAAGGGGGTGTAAACAGGGCAAGAAACTACACCAGCGCGCACCATGACCTTCAACATTTTGTTCTTTTTCTGTCGTAATTCTCGTTGTACACTAGCACAGGGAGAGTCGGAAAGGGGACGTGACGCCAGGATTCCTTCGGGTCAGCGAATGGTGGCTCATCAGCTGTCGATGTAGAGCGTGCTACAGTGTACGCTCTGTGCATTGACGCAGTCTGCTGTAGGAAGACCGGGTTTTTTTGCAGGTACGTTTGGAAAGATTACAGGAACCCTTTAAATTTGTAGTAATTGCACGCTCCTAATGATTGGGCGAACTGGTGTGGCGTTCATGGACAAATGGACAGCGCGAAAAAGCACGCTAGCCAATGCCTTCGCAGATTTGGTTGTGACCATAAGCAATTTCGTAGAACGAATACTCCTAATACAGCATGTCCGCGGTCGTCATTTGATCAGTCCTATTATTCTAAAAAATTTTGGTGTTGTGGGAGCGTCCTTGAATGATCATTGTTATGAATTAGCGAGACGTCTTACTATTTCGTGAAAGGCTAGATGAGGCGTTGTGTTCGTCCCAGGCTTCGTCATTCTGTTCCCTCTTCCCGTTGGCTTCATTCGAAAAAGCTGCTCGTAGCGCTGCCGAGACTGGGCAAAGAACGTGTTGTACAACTTGCAAGCGAACGGAATGTGACCAATGTTGCGTCAATAATAGCAGCGCTCCCTACATGAAATATTGTTTTATCCTTCTTGCGATGAGAAAGGACGAGCGGTACTATGATCGCTGATGTGGACAGCGAGCAAACCTGCACGCCAAGTGGAGTGCGCGTTTGCATACGTAGGGGTGTGGTGGCTGTGGATGCACTGCAGGTATCTTCCAGTCTGCTTATCTGCTGCTCGTCTACGCTTTCGATGAGTTATGCCTCCTGCTCAGCTTTCGTTTGAGTCAAATCGTTTCGCACAATGTAAAGGTATGGAAGTTGTTCGTAGTCTGCCAATTTCGCTATCGTCGAAACTTAGACCCTTCCACCTGCTTGCACTCACTCGCACTCATTTCATAGACGTGAGTGTTCTCTCACACTACCAGTTATGTTGATAGTAGAGCATATGTAACATTAGAAGTTCAGTCGACGTTAGACGAGCGCTGGTGCAAGAGGTTTGTTCACTATATGCCATGTGGCAGCGCGCCTGCTACGCGCCGTAGTTACTTGCGTTCAGCTTTTATGAGAGACACTTGGAGGCTATTTAACTTTAATGCTGCGGTACGGCATCGAGCTTACCCATCTTTAAACGTTGTCCTAGCGCTGGGGTAGCAAAATAATGCAAAACTCATGTGGCGATCGGCATCAGCGCGGCCTTGAGTTCGGGAACGGTAATGTGGGAACTGTGCGTGCGAAGAAACGCGCAAAATGAAGTCATGCGAGCCAGGAGAGAGTGAAAATAAAGTTATTCGATCGGGTATGCGTGCAACAATTAAAAGCAGCAAAAAAAAGCACATCATCTCCCCCTACGGGCAACCATGGTGGGATGCGAAAGCATCGCGGGGGGTGCGCATCGAGTTTCCGTTTCGTTTCACTTGGCAAAACAACCCAATGAAAGTTATAGTGAGAAAATGTGGTCGCGCTGCCGCTGCAACTAGCGCCGACGTTCACGTTGTTCATGACGTTTCGCACATCGTTGCACAGTGAGAGAACGACGGAAGCACAGCGAACGCGCGCTTTATACTGGATGGATGGATGCTATGGGCGTCCCCTTTGTAACGGGGCGGTGACATGTGCGCCACCAGGCTCGTAAGAAGATTTAAGAACTTTTTTTCTCTTTCTTTAAATTTTCCTCATGCCTTTTAAATTTACTTCAATCAAATCGATCGTACTAAAGCAAAAACGGAAATTCATAGCCCAGTTCCCTGCCCCTTATGGCAGAAAGTCCATATTTTCCCCTATAATTATTTTTGTCCGTTCTCTCTAGTTTTCTGCCACCAGTATTCTAGCCGTATCTTACTTAATTCAATCGCCGCTATGTTCAGCTTCCCGTTGTTCGCCTTAAAACCCAAGGCTTCCTGCAGGGTGGTGCCCAAACGTACACGTGGGTGGATATTTCCGCATTCAATCAGAACATGCTCCGCTGTTTCCCTATCTTCTTCACAGCATGTGCATTTTTCTTCTTCTTTACTGAATTTCGATTTATAAATACGCGTTCTAAGGCAGCCCGATCTCGCTTCAAACAGTAAAGCGCTTCCTCTTGAATTATCGTAAAATGCCTCCCTCTTTATTTCGTTTTTGCCCTCTCGGTAGTTATCCAGAGTCGGTTTTTTTTTCCATCGCTGCCCTCCAGTAAATCTTCCCCGCCTCTCTGACTTTACCATTTACGCTCTTTGTTGTCAGTTCTCTTACAGCCGTATATTTACTGGTGAGCCTCCTAGTTCTCTTTCTGCACTGCGTGTCAACGCTCTTTCTATATAAATAGCGGAGCACCTTCACTGCCCACCTACTCTCTTTCATATTCCTTAGCCTATCTTCAAACCTTATTTTGCTCTGCGCTTCCCTTGCCTCAAAACTCGCCCATCCCATATCGCCCTTTACAGCCTCGTTTGTCGCTTTCCCGTGAGCACCCAACGCGAGGCTTCCCACAATTCTTTGGTTCACTTCCATTCCTGATTGTATCTCTGGCCTCATGCACACCACTGAGTTCCCAAATGTAAGCCCCGGTACCATTACCCCTTTCCACAGACCCCTAACACCTCGTACCTCTTGTGTCCCCATAACGCTCTGTGCTTCATTATTGCTGTGTTCCTCTTTCCCTTTGCTGCCAAGGCTTTTTCGTGTACCTTCATGTATCTATCAGCCTCATTTACCCATACGCCAAGGTACTTGTATTCGCTTACTCTCGGTATTTCTTTGCCCTGTATGGATACCGCCTGGTCGTTGGGATCATCGAATATCATCAGTCCGCATTTTGTTACGCTAAATCCTAGTCCTAGAGCCTCGCCTTCCTTCCCGCATATATTCACCAGCCGTTGTATATCACCTCGACTGTCCGCGAATAAGACAATATCATCAGCATAAAATAAACCCGGAAGCATCTCCTCAATCATCACGCCGCCCTGTTTCTGTGACAGATTAAAGCCAATGTTGCTATCTCCTAGCGCTTTTTCCATTCTAACCATGTACAGCATGACTAACAGCGGCTACAAAGGACATCCCTGTCTCAGCCCCTTGCTAATATCAACGTTCTCTCTGCTACTGCTTCCTTCCCATTCTATGCAAACTGTATTTTCTCGATATATTTCCCTCAAAACCTGTACACAATCGTCGCCTATGCCCATTCCTTCCAAACTTTCCACAATATTTCCTGATTAACATTGTCATACGCTCCAGTGATGTCTAGAAAAGCCACATACAACGGCCTCCTTTCCATTTTAGATATTTCTATACACTGAGTAAGAACAAATAGGTTATCATCTAAACGCCTGTATACTCGAATCCATTCTGAAGTTCTCCCAAAATATTGTTAAGTTCTGCCCATGCTTCTATTTTTAATTTTACTGCTTGAATAGCCATCCTGTATACTACCGATGTAGTGGTTAGCGGTCTATACGAGCGAATGTTATTCTTTTCCCCGCTGCCTTTATAGATTAAGTTCTTTCTGCTTTTTCGCCAGATGTCCGGTATTTGCCTCTTCTGTAAGCATTTTTCTACGGCTTTCAATAATGCTTCTTTAGTGTTCTGTCCTAATTCGTTAATGAGGCTAACGGGGACCCCATCTAAACCCAGAGCAGTGCGCTTTGGAATTTTTCCTTCGGCCTTTTTCCAGTTGAAATTCTCAAGTTCTAGCTCATCCTTAGTTTCGCTCTCCGGCATGGTTTTATCCGCTGGGGGAATCTCTTGGACGATCTTTTTAAACGAACCGGCTGTTACCTTCTGGATGTAACCCAAGGCTTCGTACCCTTCCAATTGATTTCCTCTTTCATCAAGAATATGCTGTTGCTATGTGGCAGGCTTTTTACCTAGCGCTTTTATGTGGTTCCAAAATATCCTAGGCGCGCCCTTCTTTTTGTCATGAATTTCTGTCACCCAGCGTTCGCTTTCACCTTTAATTTTTGCCTCGACCAATTTCTGTACAATAGATTTTTTCTCTAAATATATTTCCCATCTTTCCGTCACTTCGACTTGCGGCCGCTTCTCCCTTTTTGCCTGCCTGTGCTCCCTTGATGCTTTACGTCGCTTTTCGATCGCTTCCCGGATTTCCCTGTTCCACCATCTTTTTGGCGTTCTCTTTCCTTTCCAGCAAACAGTTTTCTTCTCCTTACTTATTTCTTTCGTCATTACATGAACTAGTTCGTTATACCCCCAGTCCTTGCCTCGTATTTTGCCTATTTCTTCCTCTACTCTTGCGGCTATATTTTTTATTTGTTTGTCATTTAAATTCGAGCTGCCAAACTTCGACTTTACGTTATTGTTTTCAGTTTTATATCCCAGTTGTAACGTTATGCGTTTATGATCACTACCCAAGCTGTTCATCCCGTCCTCGTCTATTCTCATTTCTCTCAGTTTTTTATAGATTCCTTCCGTCATAAGACAATAATCAAAGTTCGATTGTCTGTTTGTGACCTACCACGTGATCTGTCCATCACACTTGGGCCCTGTGTTAACTATCACAAGACTATGGTGCTCGCAAAGATCGAGCAATAACCTCCCATTGGCATCTGTAGATCCGTCAAGGTCGCGGATGTGGGCATTCATATCCCTTAGGAGGATGATTTCGGCCCCATGACCAAATTCTTTAATATCGGTGTTTATGCAATGCTTTATCTCCAGATTTTTTCCTTACAGTTATTTCCCGTCCACATGTAAGCTACACCTAGCGACGTTTTCTTTCCACCTACCGTACCCGAAACCCAGAGGTGCTCTGAAGACGTTTGTTTTACTCTCTCCCATTTGGCTCCGCTATGAATAAGCACTCCAACACCCCCACCTTTTCTTTCTGATATGATCCTGTTGCACCCTTCTCAAACATAATTGTCAATATGTGGTGGCTCTTCGAGGTCTTTAAGGTGTGTTTCTATAACCGCATAAACGCCTATCTTTTCTTTGTTTAACTGTTCCTCAATCTCTAGCCATTTTGCCTTTTTTCTGCCACCCTGCATGTTTATGTAACTAATTGCTACACGTGCCTTCGCATCTTTTCTTCCTTTTACCTCTTTTCTGGCATTTCTCAGTGCTGCCTGCCCGAAAATCCCCCTGGTTGTTTCTTTTGTGCCTTGCTACCCCGGACTCCGAAGGGCCCGCGTGCCCCCCAAAAAGCTACTGCACGTCCTGCAAGCCGCCAACCCACCTCATGACCAAGCCTCCTATCGAAGTGAATTCTGTCTCTTTGGAACCCCCCCCCCCCACCTATGCACCTCCATGTTTATTTCCACAACTTCGAAACCCTTCTCTGGACTCGTACGTCATATTTCTTTGTTTGCATCGAAAGCCGCTCTTTGGAGGTTGCCGTCACGCACTGGTATTTCCGGTACCGTGCACACTACTATTTGCACCTGGGGGGAGATGGCGCGCATGTCGTCGACGCCTTTTGCCATGGTCGTCGCTAATCCTGACGATTCTTTGTTGAGGACGTCGTTTAGCCCTGCCGCAATCATCACGAGGTTGTGTCCGTGAGCCCCAGACCTGAGCTTTTCTCTTGCTTGCCTCATCACTGACCACAGCCTATGCCCTGGGAACGTCCCTACCAATAGTCGTTTGTCGCCTCTCACCCTCTCTTTGAGTGCCTCGGCGCATCGAACCAAATTGGAATCGCCAGTTATGACAACCGGCTGAGGTTTTCCAGCTGGAGTCACCTGCACCTGGCTACTGTCTGGGTGTTTAGCCTGAGTCCCAGCTGCTGCATTGTCTACTCCCTCCCGCACAGCTACTTCCTGAAAGCTGTGCCCCGCGCTCTTTGCACCTGCGTTTTTCACACCCTGTTCTTGCTGCCCCCTCCCCCCCCCCCCCCCGGCGCTTGAGGTCGGCGCCGCAATATTCTCGATGTTGCCTGCTTCTTTGTTCACCTTAACTACCATGGCTAGTTCCTCCTCTGCTAACCTAAGCCTCTCCCCCATGGCCTGCGTTTTCTCACGCATTTTCAAGCTCAGCGATTCTGTCCATAAGTCCGCTCTGAGCAGCCATCATTTTTGCCATTTTTGCCTCGATCTCGCACTGTCTACATTTTGCGTCAGCTTCTTCTGCCTTCTCTTCCGCACAAACTTCCATTTTCACAGCTGCCCCGCACTCTGAACACTTTGCGGTCATTTTGACCATGACCGCTCGTAGCACAATAGTTACACTATCTAAAGAACAAAGGCTCTCGGTACTACAAACACTTCCCTAAGACAATACCTACCCAAAAACTCAATGGATAGCCCACACTTCAAAACACTCGTGGTGGGTGTACGTTCACCTCAGCCACGTGGAGGAAAAAAAAGGAACCCCAAAAACAAGTTACTGACCCCTCCAAACAACCGTACCAACTAATAACCTCGGTACTACAAACACTTCCCTAAGACAATACGTACCCAAAAACTGAGTGGATAGCCCACACTTCAAAACACTCGTGGTGGGTGTACGTTCACCTCAGCCACGTGGAGGAAAAAAAAGGAAAGAAAGAAACCCCAAAAAACAAGTTACTGACCCCTCCAAACAACCGTACTAACCAATAACCTCGGTACTACAAACACTTCCCTAAGACAATGCGTACCCAAAAACTCAGTGGATAGTCCACACTTCAAAACACTCGTGGTGGGTGTACGTTCACCTCAGCCACGTGGAGGAATAAAAAGCAAAGAAGAAAGCCGCAAAAACAAGTTACTGATCCCCAAAAAACCGTACCAACTAATAACCACAAATATAGTTTATGCTAATGACCTATACTAGAAACGCAAGCTCAATGCATGCAAGAAAACATCTGCCGCTGTCGTTCCGGAGACCTCGAAAAACACATCCACTCACGCCGGCGCCCTAGCAAACGACACAGAATGCGTACCAGACATAAGAAACAAAAGCAATACCACGTAAACTGTCCACGTTCACATAATAACGTTCAATACCACGTTCACATAATAACGGATAATACGATTCTCCTCGAAGTGTTTTTCGCAGACTGCCGATGTCTGTGAGAGAGGCTTGTCCTTTTTCCATTGCGTTCCGATATTCTTGTCCTTTGGGGCTCTAAAGGGTTACTGCGTGTGCCCTTCATGCTCCCGATGGCCAGGGTGGCTGGTCTTGCAGCCCGGCGCGCAGCAGTGCGATAAACCGTTGCAGATTACACGTGGTTCAAGGACGCACGTGTGCAATTTCGAACAAAAACAATAAACTGAAAAGCTACCAGCGCAGCGAGCTTAAATAAATTGAGTTCGTGAGAGAGGGAAACATAGCAAAATTGTAGGTGATGATGCAATGCAGCAGAGACGCGTAACCACGGAATGAACGAAGAAAGAAAGGAAAGGAACATCCGGAGCGGTGATGCAACGTGGGAACGGCATTACTCCGTATGATAGCTCAATATGAGAAGCGAGGAAGGAGAGGAGATCGGAGGCGACATTATTAAGATTACGCTGTATGATTAAATACGTGGGGCGGCTGTACTTTGCATATGATAGGCCCATGAGAAGAGAGAAAGGAGTGGGGTCTGGGACACCCAGACATGGCGCCAGAAGGATTGAATCTTACACATGCGTCATTAGCATTTGTCCGGCCCCTTCGCCTTTCCGAAAGTTTTCCATTTATACACGAATTTAGTTTTTACTAGATTGAAATCAATAGATAGCTATTACTGTCCCAGCTGTTTACTCATTTGTTATGTGAAAGTTTAAGTGTTTCAATAGCTAGCCGTCTTATGTAATCCGTGAATCCTATCATAAATCATCAACTTCTCCAATACTATCGTATGCAAATGGCCCACCGGTGAGATAATTGTAGGCGTAATCTATCGCATAACGTATGATTGCTACGTAAACTACCAAAATTTAGGGCGCATAACGATGGCCTGGGTGTTTCCATATTGTATTGGTATATATATGTGGTTCTTACAAAAATTACCTTGTAATAGGTTGTCTCTTTTCAGTATGTGATTACAACTAGGTATTAATTGATCAGTGAGTATATTTGCTATGTGCGAACCGGCGGGATGAAATGCTAAATTTACTTTCATGTGCACAAGGAAACAGCCCAGCGCTTGAGGCAGTGTTGTGAAGCAGATCGAGCCCATAAAATGAAAGACGCAAAGCGTTAGCACGAGCAAGCCGTTTATATCTCCCTAGTTCTCTTCGTTATGTACGTAAAACGGAAATTCATAGCCCAGTTCCCTGCCCCTTACGGCAGAAAGTCCTAAGTTTTCCCTATAATTATTTTTGTCCGTTCTCTCTAGTTTTCTGCCACCAGTATTGTAACCGTCTCTTACTTATTTCAATCGCGGCTATGTTCAGCTTCCCGTTGTTCGCCCTAAAACCCAAGGCTTCATGTAGGGTGGTGCCCAAACGTAAACCTGGGTGGATATTTCCGCATTTAATCAGAACATGCTCCGTCGTTTCCCTATCTTCCTCATAGCATGTGCATTTTTCTTCTTCCTTACTGAATTTCGCTTTATAAATATGCGTTCTAAGGGAGCCCGATCTCGCTTCAAATAATAAAGCGCTTCCTTTTGAATTATCATAAACTGTCTCCCTCTTTATTTCGTTTTTGCCCTCTCGGTAGTTATTCAGAGTCGGTTTTTTTTATCGCTGCCCTCCAGTAAATCTTCTCCGCCTCTCTGACTTTTCCCTTTACGCTCTTTGTTGTCAGTTCTCTTAAAGCCGTATATGTACTGGTGAGCCTCCTAGTTCTCTTTCTCCACTGCGTGTCAATGCTCTTTCTATATAAATAGCGGAACACCTTCACTGCCCACCTACTCTCTTTCATATTCCTTAGCCTCTGTTGCGGTTCAGTCCGCCGCTCAGCTTTCCGTTTGTTGGGACTGGCCTGCCGCTCCACGGAGCCGTCCCATTTGGTAGCGTGGACCTTGCGGAGACGGAATCATACCTCGGGCTCCGAGACTCCCGGAGGTACGAGCCGAGGCAGAGGAAAACTTAACGGATGTTTATTCCATGGCAGAATGAGAATGCTCAGAGAGAGAGCTCGGCAGCTCGTTTTTCTACAAAGGTTGTCGTCCCCAGATCCCTAGCTGGGGAATAAGCCTTAATTACAAATGTCCAATCAACACGTTAGCGTCCTTCATGGTCACCGTCCTCAAGTGGGCGTCAACCTCGCACTGTCCCAGTGTTCGTCATAGCCGCGAGGAGGGCACGCGCACACCCATCTGGAACCTGTCGGATCGCGATAAATCACGCACACATGTTGACCACTGTGCTCACACCCCGGCCACCCAGAGTGTTCGTCCGAAAGTGCGCTAATGTCCTTGTCCACGTGGCCGCACACAAACGACAGTTCCTCGCCGGAATCACACGAAATAACGAGGCGCCAGAGAGCCACGTCAGCACCTCTGTAGTGTCGTCCCGGAGCAGATGCCGGCGGCGTCTTGTTCGAAGGTCGCCGGGTCATCAATCCCGCAGCGGGGGTCCTTCCGTCGCGTAGCCGAAGCACGATGGCTGGCGAAGAAGGGCTCGCGCAACTGTTTTCGGAAACGCGAACCCAGTTGTAACACCTCTCTTCAAACCTTATTTTCCTCTGCGCTTCCCTGCCTGAAAACTCGCCCATCCCATATCGCCCTTTACAGCCTCGTTTGTCGTTTTCCCGTGAGCACCCAACGCGAGGCGTCCCACAGTTCTTTGATTCACATCCATTCCTGATTGTATCTCTGGCCTCATGCACACCACTGAGCTCCCAAATGTAAGCCCCGGTACAGTTACCCCTTTCCACAGACCCCTAACACCTCGTACCTATTGTGTCCTCATAACGCTCTGTGCTTCATTATTGCTGCGTTCCTCTTTCCCTTTGCTGCCAAGGCTTTTTCGTGTACCTTTATGTATCTATCACCCTCATTTACCCATACGCCAAGGTACTTGTATTCGCTTACTCTCGGTATTTCTTGGCCTTGTATGGATACCGCCTGGTCGTTGGGATCTCTGAATACCATCAATCCGCATTTTGTTACACTAAATCCTAGTCCTAGAGCCTCGCCTTCCTTCCCGCATATATTCACCAGCCGTTGTATATCACCTCGACTGTCCGCGAATAAGGCAATATCATCAGCATAAAATAAACCCGGAAGCATCTGCTCAATCATCACGCCGCCCTGTTTGTGTGACAGATTAAAACCAATGTTGCTATCTCCTAGCGCTTTTTCCATTCTAACCATGTACAGCATGAATAACAGCGGCGACAAAGGGCATCCCTGTCTCAGCCCCTTGCTAATATCAACGTTCTCTCTGCTACTGATTCCTTCCCATTCTATGCAAACTGTATTTTCTCGATATATTTCCCTCAAAAGCTGTACACAATCGTCGCCTATGCCCATTCCTTCCAAACTTTCCCACAATATTTCCTGATTAACATTGTCATACGCTCCAGTGATGTCTAGAAAAGCCACATACAACGGCCTCCGTTCTATTTTAGATATTTCTATGCACTGAGTAAGAACAAATAGGTTATCGTCTAAACGCCTGTATACTCGAAATCCATTCTGAAGTTCTCCCAAAATATTGTTACGTTCTGCCCAGGCTTCTATTTTTAATTTTACTGCTTGCATAGCCATCCTGTATACTACCGATGTAGTGGTTAGCGGTCTATACGAGCGAATGTTATTCTTTTCCCCGTTGCCTTTATAGATTAAGTTCATTCTGCTTTTTCGCCAGATGTCCGGTATTTGCCTCTTCTGTAAGCATTTTTCTACGGCTTTCAATAATGCTTCTTTAGTGTTCTGTCCTAATTCGTTAATGAGGCTAACGGGGACCCCATCTAAACCCAGAGCAGTGCGCTTTGGAATTTTTCCTTCGGCCTTTTTCCAGTTGAAATTCTCAAGTTCTAGCTCATCCTTAGTTTCGCTCTCCGTCATGGTTTTATCCGCTGGGGGAATCTCTTGGACGATCTTTTTAAACGAACCGGCTGTTACCTTCTGGATGTAACCCAGCGCTTCGTACCCTTCCAATTGATTTCCTCTTTCATCAACAATATGCTGTTGCAATGTGGCAGGCTTTTTACCTAGCGCTTTTATGTGGTTCCAAAATATCCTAGGCGCGCCCTTCTTTTTGTCATGAATTTCTGTCATCCAGCGTTCGCTTTCACCTTCAATTTTTGCCTCGACCAATTTCTGTACAATAGATTTTTTCTCTAAATATATTTCCCATCTTTCCGTGACTTCGACTTGCGGCCGCTTCTCCCTTTTTGCCTGCCTGTGCTCCCTTGATGCTTTACGTCGCTTTTCGATCGCTTCCCGGATATCCCTGTTCCACCAAACAGTTTTCTTCTCTTTACTTATTTCTTTCGTCATTACATGAACTAGTTCGTTATACCCCCAGTCCTTGCCTCGTAATATGCCTATTTCTTCCTCTACTCTTGCGGCTATATTTTTTATTTGTTTGTCATTTAAATACGAGCTGCCAAACTTCGACTTTACGTTATTGTTTTCAGTTTTATATCCCAGTTGTAACGTTATGCGTTTATGATCACTACCCAAGCTGTTCATCCTGTCCTCGTCTATTCTCATTTCTCTCAGTTTTTCATAGATTCCTTCCATCATAAGACAATAATCAAAGTTCGATTGTCTGTTTCTGACCTCCCACGTGATCTGTCCATCACACTTGGGCCCTGTGTTAACTATCACAAGACTATGGTGCTCGCAAAGATCGAGCAATAACCTCCCATTGGTGTCTGTATATCCGTCAAGGTCGTGGATGTGGGCATTCATATCCCCTAGGAGGATGATTTCGGCCCCATGACCGAATTCTTTAATATCGGTGTTTATGCAATGCTTTATGTCCAGATCCTTTTCCTTACAGTTATTTCCCGTCCACATGTAAGCTACACCTAGCCACGTTTTCTTTCCACCTACCGTACCCGAAACCCAGAGGTGCTCTGAAGACGTTTGTTTTACTCTCTCCCATTTGGCTCCGCTATGAATAAGCACTCCAACACACCCACCTTTTCTTTCTGATATGATCCTGTTGCACCCTTCTCAAACATAATTGTCAATATGTGGTGGCTCTTCCAGGTCTTTAAGGTGTGTTTCTATAACCGCATAAACGCCTATCTATCGTTTAACTGTTCCTCAATCTCTAGCCATTTTGCCTTTTTTCTGCCACCCTGCATGTTTATGTAACTAATTTCTACACGTGCCTTCGCTCTTTTCTTCCTTTTACCTCTTTTCTGGCATTTCTCAGTGCTTCCTGCCCGAAAATCCCCCTGGTTGTTTCCTTTGTTCCTTGCTACCCCGGACTCCGAAGGCCCCGCGTGCCCCCCAAAAAAGCTACTGCACGTCCTGCAAGCCGCCAACCCACCTCATGACCAAGCCTCCTAGCGAAGTGAATTCTGTCTCTTTGGAACCCCCCCCACCTATGCACCTCCCTGTTTATATCCACTACTTGTGGATGCTTTGGCAGCATCCACAGCGCCACTGCGTGGCAGTTTCCCAAAGAAGCTTCACGCTCCCGCGTGTATTCGCGCGGCACTTTGTCCACTCACACTCACTCATGAGACAGTAAGTGGTACTGAGTGGGAGTGCGAATCCTGGAAAAATTAGCGTGAGTGAGTGTTTTCCCACAGTGCCGACGACCTGCAAACCGCCCCGCGCCGCTAGGATGCGATCCTGCGTTCTCTTGTTGTTTTGCTCACCCACAAATCGACGCAAGCACGTGCCCGTCACCAGAAATCGCGTGGGGGATGCAAGGGTCTATAACGCTAATTACAGTCACCCTTCGCTCGTCCGCTGTCGTCCTGTGTTCTGCTGCAACTATTCTAGCATTGTGTGATTTCTACGTTAGTTTATCTTTGCCTGTAATGTGGCATCCTTACGTATTGCTTTCCGACACTGACCCCCATTCACAAGGACCCCTTATATAACGCCTCGTGCAGCTGTAGTGTTGAAATATGTCCATGATATATCCGTTATATCCACTGGTATGCTCATTAACCTATCACAATTTCGCTCACTTTGCGACGCCTTTGAAGCATGATATAGCATTCGGTGCAATGCGTCATTGATGCACTGTGAGCCGCATCTCCTACGGCCTCAAAAATTCTGCATTTCACATAACTCAGCTTTCCAGCGTCCTTCATACCGATGTCACAATGTCTTAATCACGCTAGCAGTAACGCTTAAAAGAGCGACTGTTGCGTGAGGCGTAGGGGGCAAGCTCGATCTGGCGGCACATTTAAGGGTAAATTGTCAGATGCACGTGGCCGATGTGCTTATGTCACGTGTAACGCAGACGCGATTCATTCGTAGACACGTGAGGATGTGCTTTCGCAACAGGTGCGTCTTGGTGGACGACAGCCGGATCCGTGAGCGAGGTCATATTAGAGCCTCAGTGTAGCATGCGATAGATGATTGTGGAATTCCTCTGGGCAGGCAGTGAATTTCGGTTTTCGGGATTGGTTCTTTTGCCTGAAATGAGGACAAACTCTGTGTGGGCGTCGGTTGCCTCCCTGCAGCATACGTGAGTGTTGTCTAACGGCGCACATGTACCCAGCAAGCACCCGGGTCGCTGTGGTTAGGCTTCCTGAGTCTCGTTGGACGCTCAGTCACGTCTGATACAATGAAAGACACTGGATAAGCTACGGGTGTAAAGCTGTGAGAAAGGTTGTCGATGTAAATCTGCAGTGCACAGTTTGTTTAGTAAGGATGGGGTGAAGGCGATTTCAGATGATGACTGACAGATTACCGTAGTGCCTGCATAGGAACGTGTGTTTTTACACGTTCCCGACACTTACGGGCCTTACTTCAAGGCTCACTAAAAGGGTTCAACTTAAAGTAAGGAGAATGTGTGGAGCGGTTCCGGGAACAAGTGACACCCTGATGGAAACAAAGCAGAATAGTTGGTCCTGCACACGGCATGCCATGAGAAGGCGATCGTCACAGAGGGCGGTACGGCAAATTCTCTTAGCCAGATTTCAAATCATTTGTGCGGGACTCCGCTGAATTGATTCGTGATGGGCAGTCTAGAAGTGGTTCGAGTGAGCCCCGACACTGGGTGGTTATAGCCATTCGCGCGCTGAGTTCAACCAGCTCGGATAGGAGATGGCTGCACAATAGATCCCTGGAAAGAGACAGAAATTTTAAATACGTATTAGTTCTCGGGCAACTTACATCGATTCCATATCCTGTTCCGTTTCGTTCCCAGAATCTATATAGCCTCCTATGTCTCAGTGCTGTCCTGGTCCTCGCGGTCATGCCCCACAAAACACAGGAGTAGGCATGAATGTTTAGGCTTCAATCCACTAATATGATACGCTGCTAGGCCAGGGGTCACAGACAGAGAGGCACGGACATACTGTGGAACCTGGGCCAGGGAAGCACGCTACATACCGCTAGTGAACTTACCGCGTGAGCTGTTGTGTGTGTGTTCGCCGCTGTTAGAGCAATGTCACAATACGTATATAGTGCTGACACTCAACATGCTCTTGCGCAGCCTTGCTCGACGAACGGGGCTTACGGCATGTACATCAGCGCATCGCAAAGTGCGTTCCACTTGGTCCATCACCCGGAGTGGAAAGGCGTACAGCAAAAGTGCGATGTAGCCGTACATGACTGGTACCTGTTTCAGGAGAGGCATTCGTGGTCGGATGCTATCCAACCATGGGTGTATTGTTCTGTATATACTTTCCTGGAAGTCGCCCCTGCTGCAACACTTCGATACGGTACAAGTAGCACGGCGGAAATCAAGCGCGCTATGTGGTTCGCACCATTGTCGAGAGGGATGTTATGCACACTAGAAAAAACGGGGAGTACACATGGTGTTCACCCCGCCCCTGGTTCTCTTTCCATTAGCTGTGCGACTTGCTGTATTGCGCAGCATGCGGACGTGAAGGGGTGGCGTGCGCAGTCATTCATACACTGTATGTACGCGAAGCGAGCAACACCAGTGACAAGCACCCTCACCTGAGAGAGACGCTGTACAAGAAAGCATATAAGAGCTCAGCGAACAAGAACTCCGAATGGTGCACTGGCGTAAATAGAGCGCAACGGAACCAGGACCGGCGCTCGTTCCGCTCACACGGAGAGCGCCGTTCGTGTTTCGCATTGCTGCGCTGTATGTCTATCAGTTCACCGGTACAGGGGCGGACTGTAGCAGCAAAAAGGTCTGGTCACACTTTGCCAGGAATTTGCCTGCAGAAGTCCTTCATCCTAAAACAATCGAAACTTCACGAATTGCTAGTGAATGAATCCAGCCATTCAGCGCGCACACGGAACAGAGGCAGAAGGCAACGACGCGCAAGCGTCTGCCGTTCTGCCAGCACGCTCACACGGCGTCTCTGTTCCACGCGAGAGTGCAACACAAAGAACGACGATACGTGCAACTATCGTCGTTCCTCGTGAACCCTCCATAAGAAGAAATACAGGACACAACGACAAGTAAGTGATCGGTCACAGTGCAGTGAACGTATCTTCATGCACTGTACCTATCGATGGTAGGCGAAACGCGAGACTCATGCGTGCTATATGGCCGTATTATTCGCACACAGGGTGGCTCGACAAGCGTGTACATTGGACGAAACCAAGGTTTTAGAAATGTCATACAGAGAGCGCCTGAAAATGACATTGTGTTTGCGTGTTGTGCCATGGTAGTGAATGTTGTTGCAGGGGCAGCTTGCATCATGCACGGTGCCAGTGTGTAAGTTCGCCCGTGGTTCGGAAGCTCCCGACGCAGTGTTGTGCGGGAGTGACCGGTCACTCTCGAGCAACAACGCGCCAGCGCCATGCGCGCAGAAGCTTCCCAACCACGGGCGAATGTACTTTGCCGGTGTGTCGTGTCTTGTGCAAGCCGCCCCTGCAGCGGACACCCCTAAGGGACGCAAAAAAATTGCGAAGGGGAGTGCGGGTACTTCACGGTACCCGGGGGGCCAGCGAGGAGAAACGTTGTGCCAAAAGCACAACATCTCCCCTTGGCCTCCACACTCCTGCGTCCCAGCGGTGGCTTCGGCCAGACCTTTACTGGGAATCGAACCTCGGCCTGCAGAGTGCCAGCTCGACACTCTACCCACTAGGCCACAGGAGCGGCACGATAATCGCTGTTCGCGGCAGCTACACATACGCACAGATGGGAGAGGGTTGATGACGTATCGCTCCCGCGGCATATCAGTTCAGTGCTTGCCCTCTCCTTTGCCGCTGCTGGTTGACCGCGCACGTGGCTGCTGCGTCGGTGTACGAAACAAGTGCACCGTGTGAATTTGGTTCGAAATGCCGCATTTCGAGAAATTAACACAGCGTTCTTCACGCGCTTTTGCATGCCCGCCGCTGTAGTGTATCGGCCTCGCACAGAACATCATGACGTCTGAGGCTTCAACGAGACGCTGGCATTTCAAGCAGCAGTTTACTGCTTCAATAAGTATTGAACCAGTGGCCGTGACAATAGGAATTCATCAATACAACGCCTCTTGCGTCCATAGGGCGCATTACTCGCTCCTTGGAGGTTTACGGAGAGTTATTATTGCAACCATTGTGCTCGCATCTCTCCACGGTATAAAAGAAGACAGGCCCCATTTGTTTATCAATCAATGCTCCGGTACAAATAGAGAGGTTCCAAGCGAATACTTGCTCCCACTGTTCGAGGTTGATGTACGGGGTTACTAGCACGATGATATCCAGGAAAAGTTCACCCCTATACACGGCCAGTGTACGTTATCACTGTTCTGGTGACGATCCTTACGTCGCCTGTAACGATGATGACGTCTACCTGCCCGTGTTGAATACTCAAATGCGTCTCGTTGCCGGCAACGCGGCACACGAGTCTTCGCGTCCAATGTGTTGCCAACATCGTGTAGTATAGAAGTGTTTGCATCCTGCTATGAGCGTGATGTAAAACACGTTCGTTAACATTTCAGGAAGGTATCCGTTGTTAATTTTGTCTTCGCAACTTTCGCACCGACGATATCACACAGCCTATACTCAGCAACAAGCAGTAGTAGTGTGCTGGTGCAAAGAGCATGAAACCGCTTCTGTACTTTCCCGTACAGGATATGCGCACGTGTGATCGTACCAGTCCACAAATATGTATACCTACTGTAGTGGCGAACGTCGGACGGGAAATGAACCCGTTGTGGTAGTAGACACGAGCAAGAACGTGTCCATGAATTCGTCCTGGTGTCTCTTAAGCAACACCTTCACATTTCAGTAATACGGGAAGTGAACTCGTCAATGGCTTCACGTTTCAGAAATGAGTGTCTGTCAAATCGTGTTCGTTGAAGTTGCAGTCATGAATACGCACGTCCGTCACATTGCAGTAACAAACGAAGTGTACTGGTGAATGTGTCAAATCCTTGTCGTGTAAGGAAGAGTTCGTTCACATTTCAGTAACAAACGAAGTGAACTGGACAATTGCTGGTCGTGTCTCTTAAGAAACACTGCCATCACGTTTCAGAATTCAGTGTCTGTCAGATCGTGTCTCTTAATAAACACGTCGTTCACATTTCAGTAAGAAACGAAGTGTACTGGTGGATGTGTCAAATCCTTGTCGTGTAACAAACAGTTCGCTCACGTTTCAGTAACTAACGAAGTGTACTGGCGAATTTGTCGTTTAAGGAACTGTTCCTTCACTTCCCATAAATGGGTGTCTGTCAGATCGTTTTCGTTGCAGTCATGAAGAAACACCGTCTTCACATTTGACATACTGCTGTATTTGTCGTGCCGCTTAAGAACTAAACGAATGAATTCGTCGTAGTAGAGTGAAGTGGTGTCTGTTAACGAACACTTCCTTGTGTCTATGCAACCGTTTTTAATTGAGCACATACGTTGTAGAAGCGTTCTATGATTCCAAATAACACCGTTGACGGTACAGAATGGTGTTCAGCTGTTCTATTTCGTACACCATTTATGGATGTGCCATATATAGTTCGGAAGTACAATTCCTTCAAGGTCAGTGATCGAAGAGAATGCGACATAACGTGCAGAAACACTTCGCTAACAACTCTCCATTTTCGAGGGATCTTTCGTCCAGTGCAACACCTCGTTCTGGAAGGTGTCCCGGTGCGCAGAGTTAATCCACGACGACAGGCAGTGCGGGGCTGCTTTCCGTGCTCTTCGGCACAAGGCACCTGCGAAAACAGTACACGGCCGTCGTGAGCACATTCCGTCATAAATTCAGCGCCGCGCATCTGCCACGAACACCGCTTGGTATGGCAGATGCTCTGCATGCGCAACACTTCTTGATTTTGCAAGAACGAATTCGGCACCGATGTGCGCAGAGTCACTGTTACACACAAGTACGATGTCATACTGGTGACCGTTCATTCCAGTGTTAGCACTTTCGTCGCGGTGTACCGCATGAAGGCGCCTAGATGGGTTGACCCGAACGGCAACATCCTCTGCAGTGGTAGTCCACGGAACTGTACAAGTCTGACACTGCCTATGTGGCATGTCACAGGGAAACGACGGGCCAGTTGCATGCTGCGCTTTCGTAAACGTGTAAGAGTGCATACGCTCTACACATTGCTCAGACTATTGTTGTTCCTCGCACCCTTTTCGCCACTTCCGCAGAAGCGACGTGATCTATGCTAATACCGCGTGTTATGTGCTCGCGCGGAACTGTACATGATGCAGAGTCGCGATCAATAATCGGAAGTGTTCAACAGTGACACGGTACGTTATTTGCACCGAACTGCGAAGCAGAGCGCTGGAACGAATACACGGAAGGAAAGGTACACACATAACATAACCACTTCTTCAAAACGGTTTCAGCTGTCTCCTTCACACGTCCTGGTCTCGTAAATACGGCATGCAATAGAATGTCCGTTGTGCACGACCACCACTGTCACAGAAGTGAACCGCGTCTGTGACACACCGTGTTGTGTACCACTTGTTCTATCGTACGGCGATGCAAATACAACGTGAATGAAGAACTCCCTTGAATGTTGTGTGTCGTCTGTGCACGATGCTCCACGATGAGAGCAGTGAGAGAGAGGGACTGCAAGGACGAAACGCGATTTCATTGTGACCCAGTCAATACAACACTTCTACCCATGGTGCACCGTCCCTTCTTTATTCTGTAACCACGGACGCGGTGAACCATTCGTCGGTCACGTTTCTGACATTCTCAAAAGTCTGTACCAATTCTTCTGGGATGGGCGCGCGTTTCAGGGCTCCGAGGTTGCTGCTTGGAAGTGCACAACGTCCTTGAAACTGCACTTCTTGATGTCGAAGGAATATTTCGTTGCCAACAACTCCATCGAACTTTCGCACTGCGCATTTCACGTGTAAATTGTGGTCTACTCATCGTTTCCAAGGTCATTTACAGAGTTCTGATGTGACGGAGGCTGTAGTCATAAGTGCGACTACCGTTGCGCTGCAGACGCAGGATGGCCGCGAGCCGGACTTCACGAGCGCATGCGCAACCTTATCGATTTCAGTTTCTACGCAAACGTCGCGATACGTCATCAACCCTCTCCCATCTGTGCGTATGTGTAGCTGCCGCGAACAGCGATTATCGTGCCGCTCCTGTGGCCTAGTGGGCAGAGTGACCAGCTCGCACTCTGCAGGCCGAGGTTCGATTCCCAGTAAAGGTCTGGCCGAAGCCACCGCTGGGACACAGGAGTGTGGAGGCCAAGGGGATCTCGTTGTGCTTTTGGCACAACATTTCTCCTCGCTGGCCCCCCGGGTACCGTGAAGTACCCGCACTCCCTTTCGCAATTTTTTTGCGTCCCTTAGGGGTGTCCGCTGCAGGGGCGGCTTGCACAAGACACGACACACCGGCAAAGTACATTCGCCCGTGGTTGGGAAGCTTCTGCGCGCATGGCGCTGGCGCGTTGTTGCTCGAGAGTGACCGGTCCCTCCCGCACAACACTGCGTCGGGAGCTTCCGAACCACGGGCGAACTTACACACTGGCACCGTGCATGATGCAAGCTGCCCCTGCAACAACATTTACTACCGTGGCACAACACGCAAACACAATGTCTTTTTCATACGCTCTCTATATGACACTTGTACGACCTCGGCCTCGTTGGCTTTGCCACGCTTTTTTCGTACGTGTACGCACTGCTCGAGTTAAAATGACACGCGAATAGTACGGACATATGCGAGCAGGTGCGGGTCCCTAGGTGCACTGGTGCGAAGATACCGTGACCATACAATACACAAACGACGCTCTTTCTTCGCCGTGTTTTTTTTTTTATGCCAAGATTGACGTTTCTGCCTTTCATTCGTTTCGTTTTCTTTGTATCAGCACACCGCTACTATTTGGTGCTTCGTTAAGGCTGTGTTTTAGCAACGAAAGAAGTCCACACGAGGCTGCAAAATGGAAAATAAATAACCCTTGTGCAACATCACTCCAGCACTCAGCAGCGTCACAACTTCGTCCGTTCCTCAACCCTGCAATGGTATTTCATTTAGCTCTGAGCACAATGTATTCCCACATCTCCCGCTATGCAAACTTGTCTTAATCGCAGTCGTCTACGCAGCCCTTTTCATTTAACGTAACATCTATTGCGCGCAGTTTCAGAATGGACACACTGCAGCGCAGCCACCGCCATCTAGAAAATTGTATAAAAAGCAGACACACGACGGAGCTTGCGCCACCTCGGTTTCAAAACGAGAAATAAAGAGTTGTTGCGCATATGCCCGATAGAGGGAGCTACAGTAGAGAATTCGAGCCAAGATTAAAGGCCAAAGTGAACGTTGGATATCGGACATTCGCGAAAAGAAGGACGCATCTAGGCTTTTCTGGAACCACCTGCAATCGCTGGGGAAGAAAACTGTAACTATGCAACGGCATATTGTGGATGAAGAAGGAAATAAATTGGAGGGGTACGACGCATTGACTTATATTCGAAACGCAACAGCCGATTCCTTTAAAGGGACTGTCTACCGCTCAGAAAATTTTTTGAGATTGTGGTAAAATTTGGCAGATCGTGCGTCACATTCACGGGAACGAGCACGCTTTCACCCCATAAAAAAGGAATTATGTTTTTAATTTCGCTCTGAAAGTGGTGCAAAAAACGCCGCTAGCGACACCCAACAGCGTGTTCGTCATTTTCCAAGTGTACGAGAACCAGCCCACGCATCTATGCATACTCTGCTGAAAAACTATTATGTATGTCTTACATGCGTACTTCACCCTGTGAGACACCTTGTTATAGCGTGCAAGAGCAATTTGTTCTTTTTTTCGCTGCTTTCGGGGTGGCGCATGTGGCGCTGCCTTCGAATTCGTCTGCCTGCGGAGGCGCGTAGTACTGCGCTTGTCATGCATGCGGCGCTGTATGTCCGAGACGCGTAGGGTGCCTCGATGTGCTCCTCCGGAACAGGGTGGAGACACTGCTCTTGTGGACGCCATATTGGTTCAAACGTTCGCGTTCGGTGGCAATGCCTGGCATGCATAGATGGAACGCTTCCAGCGAAACGCGCGGTAATTTGGCTCAGTTTATCCCTTCCGGCGGTAGGGCTTGCACATATAATGTTGGTAACAAATAGATTAGCACTAATTATTACGCACGAAACATTTGATGGCGAAATAAAGGCATTTAGAGCGTATCTATCGGTCTATCTATCTCACTGGCTGCGTAGATTCTCGTGCTCTCGCGGCCGATTGACTAAGTTGATGAGTACCAAAAATGACATGGCATGACAAGAGCATGTTGAAAACATAAATGACTGCTCATTACATGAAAATCATGACATGCCTTTAATGTACGCCATGACATACGTGACATGGTCAAGGAGCTACAACGGCCGTTTGGCCAACTTCATGTATATCAAAATTGACATGATATGATAAGAGCATGAGGAAAGTATACATGACTGGTCATAACACGAAAACCTTGTCATGCATGTCATATAGGCCATGACATACATGACCCGGTCATGGAGCTCTTACGGCCGTTTTAGTAACTTGATGTGTACCCAAACTGACACGGCATGATAGGAGCGTATGGCTAACATGAATGACTGGTCATAACACGAAAATCATGTCATGCATGTCATGCGCGCCATGACACACATGACACGGTCATAGTGTTCTAACGGCCGTAATATTAACTTCATGTATACCAAAATTGACAGGGCATGATAACAGCGTAAGATGAAAGAAAATAACTGGTCATAACACCAAAAAGATGTCATGCATGTCATGTACGCGATGACATATATGACCCGGTCATGGAGCTCAAATGACGGTTTTATTAACTTGTAGAGCACCAAAATTTACATGGCATGATAAGAGATTATGAGTAACATAAATAGCTGAGTATAAAACGAAAACCTTGTCATGCATGTCATGTAGGCCATGACATACATCACCCGGTAATGGAGCTCTAACAGCCACATTATTAGATGCGAAGCATCTTATGGCCGAGTTCAAACCGGTGGTGGTGTGCGGCGTAACCACCCTTATTGCGCATGCGCTCGCCCTGTGTGAATTAACGGCCAGGCTAGAGGGAAGAAATGACGCGCGTAGTGTTCCTCTTCGCGTTCCACGACGGCTTAATCTCTATTGTCTTATTGTGGCCATACTCAGTTATCCAATGGATAGGCAATCTCAATTTACTCAAAACAGATTTCTTTAGGATTAGCTTATTCCGGATTAGCTTAATCCGGACTACCTTAACGTGGCCATGCTCAGGCATCCAACAGGCAAGACAATCTCACTCCAAATTCACTTGCTTGTGACTAGCTTAATGCGGATTAGCTTAATCCGGCTTAATCCACATAGCCTTATTGTGGCCATACGCTGTCATCCAACTGACTAGGCAATATCAACTTACTCAAAACTGGGTGGTGGAAGATTCGGACTACCTTAATCCAGCTTAATCGGATTAATGTGACCATACGCAGTCACCCAAACGGCTAGTTATTCTCAGTTCACTCAATATTGACTTGTAGAGGATTAGCTTAACCCGGATTTATTTAGTCATGCTTAATCCGAAAGAACATAGCCTAGTCGGGTCTAACCTACATCATGGCTATGCCATCTCGTCTTGGACCGGATTAGCGTAATCCGACATAATCTCTACTAATCTTGCCTAATCCCACTTGATAGGTATCTATCAGTATAGATTGGTATAGACTAGCGTTAAATTCGCTTGTCCAAATTCAATTAGGCTGCGATATGCTGGCTTAAATAGGCTTTTTCTAAGCTTACCCTGGTTTAATCCGGCGGCTTAATTGGTATCACTGAGTATCAATCAGTATTGATTCGTATCGATTACTATTGATTGTTTTGACTATGCTTATTTAGCATGGGCTACGAGCATGATTAACTTGTCTTGACCAAGCTTATCTAAGCTTATCGGCAAGGTAGCCGAAGCATCTATTCACTCCGCAAGGCTTAACGCAAAGCTTAACATCCTCTTTGTAAAAGCAGCTTCACGCGATGATTATGCGATGCAGCTATAGCGAGACAAACAAGGATTTCTTTAACAGCATGCTCACCGCCAGCGATAAAAAATGCACGGCCACATGCGAGACAAGTCAACAACTAACCTCGCATATCTTGGTGCTGTCGGTCGGATGCCAGCGGTCGCGTTTCACTTGTGCTTCCCATTTTTTTCTTCGCTCGCTGTTGCGAGGGAAGCGAAACATCCGCTGGCCTTTCAAGTGTGAACTGGTACACCACGGCACACAGCAGCCTGTCATAGCGGCCAAAGAACTGATCTCAAACGTCGAGAACAACGTGTTTACAGCACCGTTCCCGCGCTAGCCTCTGCGCGCCGCCCGACACTTTCGAACCAATATGGCCGCCAGGCGGCGCGGGGTCTTTCAAAAGGTGTCTCCACCCTGGAGCGGAGGCGCACGCACATCGAGGCACCCTAGAGACGCGCGCCGACTTTCCCTCGCCTCTCCTCTCGCCTCTCCTCCTCGTCGTCGCCTCTGGAATGTCAACCTTGAAGGCGGTTCGCGTTGAGATGCCTCCCGCGCCCGAAAGGGTTTCCAGGGAGACGACGACGCATCATGCGCGGTACCCAGTGTTGCTGGCATGCCTACACTAGGAAGGGAGCGACTTCGTGGATGAAAAAAATTGTGTTTTAATAATTTCTATTGAGATTCTGGAGAAACCACTGCACGCTGGGACACTTCGAAAGGTACGCTTTGTGTTGAGCCAAAAAACGGGAGAGCGATGAAGGACGGTAGACAGTCCCTTTAAGAAGCAGGACGAGGCTCCCTTTATAACGTGTAACAGTAGCAAGGGAGACCAAGTGGAAGAACTAGTTCTGGAAAATTTCAATTGGAAGAAGGCGGAGGAAATGATTCCCAAACGAACAGCCACAGGATTAGATGGGGTTAGCATTGCTGTAATAAATGAGCTCGGAAGAAACAGCAAAGAAGCCCTATTAAAAGCAATTGCAAAAAGGTTAAAGGACAGGCGAATACAGGACAGTTGGCGTCAAAGTAGGATGAAGTTCATTTATAAGGGCAAGGGAGAGAAAAATAACATTCGCTCCTATAGACCACTGACCATTACATCAGTACTCTACAGGTTGGCGATGCAGGCAATTAAATTGAAAATGCAGATATGGACAGAGCTTAATGGCACTTTTGGCGAACTCAAAATGGATTTCGAGTCGACAGGAGATTCGATGATAACCTCTTTGCGCTGACGCAGTGTATAGAAATAGCCGGAAAAGAGAACAGACCTCTACATTTGGCATTTTTGGATATTAAGGGTGCGTATGACAATGTGAATCAGAATATTTTATGGAACATAGTGAAAGAGGCTGGTATAGGGGATGACTGTATAGAGCTCTTAAAGGAAATATACAGTGGAAATACAGTATGTGTGGAATGGGAAGGTGTGGCGAGTAATGGTAGAAAGGAGGCCGTCGATATAGGTAAAGGGTTGAGGCAGGGATGCCCGTTGTCCCCACTATTATTCATGCTTTACATGAGGAGAATGGAGAAAGCATTGGAGATGAGCAATATTGGTTTTAAGCTGTCGTGCAGACAGGCAGGTATAGTGATAGAACAAAAGCTCCCCGGGTTGTTTTATGCAGATGATATTGTGCTATTCGCACACAGTCGAACAGATTTGCAGGGTCTGGTTAGTACATGTGGTCGGGAAAGTGAAGATTTAGGGCTAAAATTTAGTGTGACAAAATGCGGCTGGATGATATTCAATCACAGCAACGATCAGACCATATCAATACAGGGCAAGGAGATACCCAGAGTACGAGAGTACAAATACCTCGGGATATGGATAAATGATGGGAATAGATACATGGAAGTACAAGAAAAAGCTATGATAGTTAATGGAAAGAGGAACTCCGCAATAATGAAGCATAGAGCGCTGTGGGGTTACAACAGGTACGAGGTGATTCGAGGTTTGTGGAAAGGTGTAATGGTGCCAGCACTTACATTCGGAAACTCAGTGGTGTGCATGAGGTCAGAGGTACAATCAGGGCTGGACGTGAATCAGAGGACGGTCGGACGTCTCGCACTGGGCGCCCATGGGAAGACCACAAATGAGGCTGCTAAGAGGGATATGGGATGGTCTGACTTTGAGGGAAGGGAAGCTCAGAGTAAAATTAGGTACGAACAGAGATTAAGGAATATGAAAGAAAGTATTCAGGTATTTGTATAGGAAGAACGTTGATTCACAATGAAGAGAACTAGGAAGCTTACCAGTAAGTATACATCCAGTAATGAAACGGATGGGACGAAAAAGAGCGTTAAGAGCATGGTCAGAGCGGCGGAGAACTCGGATTGGATAGCAAGAATGGAGAAGAAACCGGCATTGAACAACTACCGAAAAGGGAAAGACGAAATCAAGAGAGAAAAATTTTACGATAATTCAAAGGGAAGCGCTTTACTGTTTGAGGCAAGGTCCGGTTGCCTGAGAACCCGAAGTTACAGAGCGAAATTCAATAAAGAAGGGGATACATGTACGTGCTGTGGAAAAGCTAGGGAAACGACAGACCATATTTTGATTGAATGTACAGATGTCCACCCAGGTGTAGCTGTGGACACTACCCTACAGGAGGCCATGGGTTTCAGGAGTAACAGGGGAAAGCTGAACATGCCGGCGATAGATATAAGTAAAAGGCGCTTAGAGCATTGGTGGCGCAATAGTATGGAGCAAACAAAAGCGCAAGGTAGTTCGGGTAAGATTGTTACATCACAGCAGAACGATAATAGATAAAATAAATAGACGAGGAAAAAAAATTAGTTGTGAAAATATGTGTGATTCGGGAAAAGAAATGGTTGTAAACGAAAAAGAAATAAAGCTAGAGCTTGGTGGCCCGGCCACCGCCCTGTTATAAAGGGGACGCTCCTAATATCCATCGAGCCTGGTGGCGCACATGCCACCGCCCCGTTACAAAGGGGACGCTCACAGCATCGATCCATCCTCTAGAATTCTTGGAAGACATTGTTTTGGCTCCTGGATGGATACAAAACGAGAGCCGGAAGCCTACGGCGGGTGTGGTGGTCCGCTGAGCGAGTCGAATGTGTCTTGGCTTGCACCCTTGCTTTTGCTCCCTCGAGCGGGAACAGCGTCTTCGCCAGTCTCTGACCATTCCCGACCGCCGAACTTTGTCAAGGGAGTACCTCCTATTCACGGAGACATGTTCCGCCTCTTACCCATCTGAACCCTGTGTTGTTGTTCCCCCAGATTTTTAACTTCGCGAACGTTCCATTTCGAGAAGCTGCAACCTATTCGTGACAACGCAACATGAGTTCGAGCCGCGCGATTAAGGAAACGGCGCTTTACTGCGTGCACGCTCTGCAGCTGTGTTCGCTCCTACTGTCCACAGAGCCACCGTTCACAAGGGCGCTTTTATGCAGAAAAATCTGCATCAGTTATGTGGTTGCTGGTATTCTTTGCGACATTTTTGTCGCCTTTGTTGATAGCTGCCCTAACAACTAAGAACTATGCAAACTCCTCGTGTTGCATGTTTTCGCTATGTAGGCGACATCTCTTGTTATTTTGGACAACCCTGACGCGCCGCCACTTATATCATTACTCCTTCACACCATGAATTCACCAAGAGCATTAAGTGTTTTGACATTCAGTTACGCTTTGTTGATCGTACAAGGCAAGCTCTAACAAGAGTGCACACCCCAAAGTTGTGAAAGCATCGTCAGGTCTAGCTGCCTGTCAGTCGTACAGAAATCATGTGACACACGGTCTTAGCCAGTTCCAACTGTCAGGTGAAGCAGAAAATGGACATCGCTCATACAAAAACAACCATAACGTGGATTCCACTAGATGTATCTCAGACGTTGTCGACGAAATTCCTTTGTGGTGTGGCCGGCCGCTGCTTCAATGCATCAAGAGCTGCAAAAACCACTAGCCGAAGGAGATCGTTGAGGCATTAAAGGAGATGTCAGCATTACTCCGCGCTCATTATCAAGAAAAGAAGTAGGTGCACTCAATTTACACGTTCTACCTTCAAGAAATATAAAATTCGGAAGTTTGCACGTTGAGAATGAATGACAGTGGTGCAAGTTCTATATATGGCCAAAAAGCGCCATGCAGACGATGATGACTTGTCGATGGCGAGATGAATACTCAGAGGAGATATAGCATGGCTGTAAAGTGGCCTAAAAGATTGCACTAAGAGCCCGCAATGCGTTCACACATTAAAGCCCTGTCAGACGAAGACGAATGTGCCAGAACATGATGGAAATGCTGAAACTACGGCTAACACTGGTGCAAGGCCATGCAGGCACGTGCTGTATTGGGATCTAAGCACTAGCCTCTAACAAGAGGCTGTACCAATGCGGACTTATCACTCACGTGTACTGTTTTTTTAAACAATGATGGACCTCAGCCAAGGAACATTTGTGGATGTTCTCTCTGTGCTCCACGGAAAGGTGTATCTGCGTCCAACCTATGGCACTAGAACAGTGCCATTGCTTGGACGCACAGAAGCGCAGCCTGCATTTTGTCGCCGCATTCATCCCAGATAGGGGGATCGTTACCGTTCCGGGTGCCGTAGACGGAAGGACGTGGTCTTCGTACGTTGTCATCGGTGGCCACTTGTGTAACCATGGCTTGATGATGTGGAGCTGATTGGACATTTCGTTGCCCCATAGGTCCTGCCTCTTTTTTTTTCGAGGAAGGGTCCGTGGCGTGTTCCTGGCTTTCCTTGCTGCTGAATCTGTCCTTTCACCGGTAGCCATGTTTCCTCTTATACCTCTGTACCCATGGTACCCGACATAGTGCGATGTTCTGGCTAGAAATAATCTCGCGTACCACCATGAAGCTCAATGAGAACAGCATTTTCGCTTTTTTGAAAGGACATCAATGATTTCATAACGCCAAGGAAGTTTCCGACTTTTTGTCTTGCTGAACAACGTGCAGCTCCGCACTTTTCCTTGTGGAACACCAGCCTTTCAGCGCTAAGGCCCGTATTAATAAACCTACCGCCTCTTCCGAGTGTTAGTGAACAATTTTGTCACGTACTTACAGACAAGCCTCATGATAGCCTTTCGCAGCGATTGCCAGGGACAATAAAGACAAGATAGGGAGTAAAAGACTAGCGAAGCAGCAAGAGCACACCAAAGAGCGGTCGATCACAGGAAGACAAAGAAGACTGCGGTTTGGTATGCGCCAGTCTAAAAATGAGCAGAAGGGGCCACATCTACTCAGTCGAGGCTCGCATCCACAGACTGCACTGTGTCCTTGGTTGGTACGTGCCACCTATAGCGGCCAGAACAAAGGCGCCACAGGTTCCTTGCCCGGCACGGGCGTGACCTGCTTCTGTCGTAGAACCCGCATCACAGCTCGTTTGGTCTCCTGTGAGAGCTTAGAAACAGGTGCCACAGTCCACCGAGCAGTGCCTCTTTGCTCCGCCCTGCTCCTGGTTCACCACCCGCTGACCATCGTCCTGGCAGCGACTAAGCCACAGCCGCTACTGCGCCAGCCCACAAAGCTCCATACCATCAGCAACCACTGTGAAAACACCTACTCGTTCTCTATTCCCTGTGTTCTGTGCAAATGTTGTGTGTTCTTTCTAAAGCTCGCGCCGTCTCTATCATTTTTGACGCGTCACGGGCTCTGCAACATGACCATCTCAGTATGGCAGAGTAAGGGTCTTGGCGCGAGGAAACTCAGTGGTGCTCAGCGTATTGCCACGCTGGCAATATCCTGGTTGTAAAAATTCCAAAACGACAGGTCGTGTCGTATGCACCGTCCAAATCAATAATGAAAAAGGAAAGAATAAGGACTTGTGTGAGAAGGAAGGTCAACGCGGTTGTGGACGGCGAGGTCGGCACCGATTGATAGAAACGGTGGCGTCGGCTTAACCAGCCAGAGCACCAACCACGTTCAGCTCGCGTACCATTGGCGATACGGCTGCGGAGCTATCGAGGGCGCACTTGTTCACTACATCTTTCCCCCCTTCCTCGAGACGGAGCCACTCCTGTGGGCTAAGGCATCGTGAGAACAAGCGGTTCATGCTATGGCTTCAAGCGATCTATGTGCACAGTCTCGCGACCGCGACGGCGCATGTCCGTAGTGGGCGTGACTGGTTCGACGAGGTAGTTCACGGGAGAAATTTGCCGCAGGACCCGTTAAGGGCCGTGATATTTCGACGCAAACTTCGGGGCGACACCTGGTGTCGAAGTGGAGAGCACCCACAGCCAAACGAGAGCGCCGGGCGGGAACTGCCGGTTTGGTAGGCCATCGTCACGCGAAATTTCCGCAGTGCTTGTTGTTGGGTGGTGAGGGAGCGAGCTAGTTGGCGACATTCTTCTGCATATTGCGCTGCTTCGGTAACCGCTGTAGCCTTGGATGAGTCGGGACGAAGGCAGAATAGTGTTGAAGGGCGATGACGGTTCTCGGCCATAAAGTAAGATGAAAGGGAAAAAGCCGGTAGTCGCCTGAGGCGCCGTATTGAAGGCGTACGTTACGTATGGAAGAATCACGTCCCAGTCAATGTGGTTGGAGCGACATACATCCAAGCCATGTCGCCAAGAGTTCGGTTAAAGCGCTCGGTTAGCCCATTTGTTTGCGGGTGATGGGCGGTAGTGGTGAATGAGACGCCATTCAGCAAGTAGCTGTTCAACAACATCCGCGAGAAAGACGCGGCCTCGGTCGCTGAGGAGCTCGAAGCGGTGGAGCAGGAAGGATGCGACGTCACCAGCTGTCGCGGATGGGAGGGTAGCCGTTTCTGCGTACCTCGTAAGGTGGTCGATAGCCACAATAATCCATCATTTCCGGCAGCATTGTATGGCAGGGGTCCATATAGCTCTATTTTAATTCGATCCAATGGGCGTGATGGGCACGGCAAAGGCTCCGCTGGCGCAGGGGGCTGCGAGAACCGGATTTGCGGCGCTGGCAGTCTGCGCAAGATCGAATGTACTTTTGTACAAAGGTGTACATGCCGTGCCAATAAAACTTAAGGCACAGTCTGGCGTGTGCGCACTGAGGATCGGAATAGAAAGCGGCGCATATAGTTGCGCGGAACTGTCGCAGCATGACGAGAAGCCATTTGCCCCCGTCTGATTCGTAGTTGTGGCGATAAAGCATTTTATCCCTGATGGCGAAATGGGAAGCTTGCCGGCGTGGAGCTCGGGTAGATGTCTTTTCTGGTTATCCTGTTTGATTCTTTTTAACTCGAATGACCGGCGATGCCCATGGACTGGGCATCGATGGCTGTACTACACCTCACTTTAGCATGTCACCCACTTGTTCGTCTTTGACGCGGCATGGCCGCTGCTGCAGCAGTCGGTAAGCACCTGTGTCGATGCGGTGACAAAGAGTGTCGACGTTTGGCCGAGAATACTGCTATGGCTGTCGAACGCATGACGACATTTGGCGAGTAGGCCGTGGAGCTTGTCGCACTGCGTTGGGGTAAGCCGTCGTGAACGGCATGGCTGAAAACATCTTGAGGCAATGGCGCAGTTGGAGAAAAATAGGAGAGGATGTTCATCTCCGCCGATCTATCTGGGACGTCTAACGTAGTAAAGGGATCGTAAGGCTCCACAGTGCCGACTCACCGAGAAACAATGCAATCGGGAATGGGAATCGGTTACAGAGAAGAACGTTAGCCGTACAATCTTCAAGGGCGCGCTGAGCGGTTGGGAGCGGTACAAGGTGGCGATTGATGAAAGCAGTGGAATATGTGAAGAGTACATTGGTGTCGGAGGCAGCGTAACAGCATACAGGTGCGATGACAGGCGTGTGCGGAGGGACCTGGATGTCATCTGCGATAACCAACTTGGCGCGAGAGGGCGGAACGTCGTCAGATATGGCACCGCTTTCCCGGGTAATCACCTTGAGTGGTTAGTAATGGCAGATGATGCACTTTGCAACCTTTCCATTTATTGACCCTGTTGCACATTTATCTACCAACTATCTACCAAGTTTCATTGCCCCTTAGCCTAATTTGCCTGCAGAAATAAATTTCTTAGCGTGTTCGCCAGCATGCTGGGGTGTTCTTCCCACAGACTTTACCTTTTAAAATTGGTTACGTTTTCAACCGTTGGAGACTGTCAGTGTCGCCTCCAAAACTTTGCTCCAATCCTTCCATGCATTTCGGCACTCCTCATTCCACTACCGAATGCGGCGTTCGTTGGCTATGCCAACAAACGCCGCCATTGGTTTGCCTGAGAATCATCAGCCTATTTATGTGCACTGCAGAACGGAAACCTCTCCCAATGCTCTACATCTTTGCTGTCCTGCGCGAGCTGATTCCATTTGATGCCGGCAAATTTCTTAATTTCGTCCTCCCCCCATCTTACTCTCTCTTGGTATCTATTCCGTCGTTCCAACTGTCCATTGGTTATCTAGCCTTTTCATCACGTGGCCTGCCCGTGTACATTCTTTTTCTTCTCAGCATCGGTTATTATGTCTGCAACTCACGTCTGTTCTCTGACCTACTCGGCTCTCTCTCTATCTCTTAATGTAACGCCTATCACTTTTCGTTCCATCGCCCGCTGCCGCGGTTCCTAACTTCCTCTCGAGCTTCTTTGTAATTCTCCAAGTATGTCAGTACTGGACAAATGCAGTAGTTCTGCAGTTTCCCCTTGAGTGATAGTGGTAGGTTTCTGTTCATGAGTTCGGAGTGCCTCCCGTATGTGCGCCATTCCATGTTTATTCCACGGCGGATTTCTTTTATATGGGCGGGTTCTCCTGTCAGTAGCTGTCCTAGATACACGTATTCTTCCACGACTTCTAATGTATGGTTTTCCATCGTGAATGCATGTTTTTTCGCCGTGCTATCTAGCATTATCTTTGTTTTCTCCATGTTCATCCTTAATCCTACCTTAGAGCTTTCTCGGCTTAAGTCTTCAGTCATCTTTTGCAGTTCGTCACCATCATTGCTAAAGAGTACTATGTCGTCTGCAATTCGTAAGTTACTCAGATATTCGCAGTTAATCCTTAGCCTTCTTTCGTCCCAGTCTAATCTTTCAAAGATTTCTTTCAGACATGCAGTAAATAGCATTGTATAAATCGGATCTCGTTGCCTGACGCCGTTCAGAATTTGGATTTTCCTTCTTTTACTGAAGAGCAGTAGGGTGGCTCTAGAATCCTTACAGATGTTGGCTATTTTATGCGCATCGCTATAACATAACCTCTGACGGAGCAATACCACCAGAGCTGCTGGTATCTCTGCATGAATCAAAAGCCTTTTCGTAGTCTATGAAAGCCATATAGAGGGTTTTTCTGTATGCAGCGGATTTCTCGATTACTTGATTGAGCACATGTGTGGCCCTTATTCTGTTTGGGATAACCTTTGTGAATGTTATGCAAAGACTGATCGGCCTGTAGTTCTTCAAGTATTTTGCATAAAATTTACTGGCACCTTACTGGCACATTTGAAGTTTTAAGGCATTGTGTGTATAGTGTCGCGAGTTTTCTAGTTAGCAAATGGCCTCCATCCTTGATCACGTGGGCGGTTATGCCGTCTTCTCCAGCTGCTTGCCCGCGGGACATGGCCCTGAATTGCTTTCCTAACCTCCTCTGCAGTGACGCATGGAAGTTCAGTGTCATGATAGGCATTTATTACACCAATGGTGGGTAGATTCGTATTTGAGCTATATGGTTCAGAATAGAAGCCCTCGGCCACCTTGGCTATATCATTGGAGTTACTAACAATGTTCCCCTGCCTATCTTTCACTGCATGCAGTCTGTTCTTTCCCGCACAAAGCTTCTTTTTAGTTGTTTTGATGCTGAGCCCTTTTCTGAGGGCTGCTTCTACTTTTATTGATGATCTTAGACAGCTCGGCAAATTCTATCTCTTGAGTCTTCAGTTAATTATTCTCCCCTGTACGCATTATTTGATTAAATCCTTAGTAGTTTGAGAGAGCTCATTCACATCTTATGTCAGTGCTCTGCCTCCTACTTCGATTGCCACTTCGGCGATCAGCTTAGTGTTATCGTTCATCTTCTCAATATCATCATTTTCTTCATGTCCTAGAGCCTCATACTTGTTCTCAAGTGTAATTCTAAATTCTTCTGCTTTCGCCCTGACGACATCGAGGTTGGCCTGTTTTCGTGTGACTAAAACTGTTCTTGTCCGCTTTAGACTGAGGGTTATCTTCGCCCTTACAACTCTGTGATCACTAATCTTGAACTTTTTAACAACTTGCGTGACCTATACTATACCTGGATCACTGCACATTATAGATGTATTTCGTTATTCGTTTCTCCGTTAGGGCTTTTCCATGTCCAATTGCTGTTCTTACGTTTCTTAAAGGAAGTATTTATTACACGGAGTTGATTTCTTTCTGCGAATTTTATTAGCACCTCTCCTCTATTATTCCTGTTATCCTTTTAGTTTCTTTCCTAATTTTGCGTTGAAGATCCCCATAACAATCGTATACTGCGTGTGTACCTTGTTCATTGCCGTTTCCATATCATCACAAAACTGTTCTACAAACTCGTCGTTGTGGCAGGTCGTTGGTGCGAAAGATTGCATTAGTATTAGTTTGTATCTTCTATTTCGTTTTATCACGACACCTGCTAACCTTTTATTGATGCTATAGGAATTCTTCATTGTTACCTGCAATGTATTTCTGTATAAGGAATCCCACGCCGTATTCGCGCTTATCTGGCAGTCCTTTGTAGCAGAGGACATGCGAACCATTAAGGGAAAAGTATCCTTCCTCTGGTTTCCTAGCCTCGCTAAGGCCAATGATACCCTTTATTTCTTCTTGTAGTTGAGCTAGTCTGGCTTCACTCAAAAGAGTTCGCGTGTTCGCGTGTCAATGGCGGCCTGTCTGAGTCCCGAGGCATCAATAATAAAATATGTCAAATACGCTGCAGCTTAAATAGGTGATTTCTTGGAACAGCTTCAACTTGGCCGAGTGAATACGGATAGAGGGCAGCGCTTGTTTTGTTAAATTTAATAGTATCGGCAAATAGTCGCTTCTATACGGGCCTTTAATAACGTTCCACTGGAGGTTCGGTAAAAAGAGTGCTTAAATGGGTCGTGAAAGAAATATGCAGCACCCTGGTTGTAATCTTCATTGGTTCAAAAAACATTCGACATGTTGATTCGGCGCAATGTTCAATGCACATTTACTGACGCCCGTTTGAAACTTCAGGGTTGCTGCGCTCCCGAACTGACCATGCGACACCACAGGGTGGCATTTAAAAAATGTAAACGCATTTATAAACTTTCGTTTGCTCAAAAAATAACAGATGGAATGTAAGGCTCGAGCAGGGTTTCTTTTCCCGCGGCCTCCGAGGGCGCGCCAACCTTGGAGGCCATGGAAGCGACTAAGATGACGTCAGCTGCGGAGCTGAGGAGAAGACGAGCTGGGAAACCGAAACGGTGCTTCTTAACGTTCGACATCAACCCACACGATAAAACGAAACAATGTGTACTATAGATTGCTGGGCCAGGATTCCGAATACGCACAACCTACAAAATTTTCAAGATACGTTTCGTGGCCCCTTTAACACGATGCCTAAGTCAATAGATGAGTACTTTCTGTGTACAGCACTGTAGTGTGTGCGCTCGTTTTTATTGAGCAAAACGCCCCCGTGGAAAAACAAATAATAATTCAAAACATAGAAGTTTTCCATTATACGTTCTCTCGCTTCACAATCGGAGTCGCCCCGTTCATAAACGGCTCAGGAAGTTCGTTGATGAAGCTTCTGAATTGTGTTTTGTCAACCTCGTAGCTCGGAGGAATGCATACGGAAGTTATTGTCAAAAACTTACCAAGGACAACTACTTCTAAAAAAAAAGAGGGTCGTTCGGAGATGCAACCGCTTGCAAGCAGCACCTTATCAGCCATTATGGCCACACTACCGGACGAACCAAGCGCATCGTCGCGATTTGTGCGGCAAATAGCATAATGTTGTCAGAAAGTTGGTCTGTGAGCCGAACTGGCGATTTTCTTACGCACATATAGCACTTCTGGTTTGCATTTGTGCAGGAGCTCTTTTTCTCATTTCATCAAGGTTACGGAACCGCACCCCAGGTGACAGAATAGACCTAGCGGAGCATTCGATGTTAGTAACCATAACACAGCTGGCATGGAAGAGTATAATATAGAGATGATTGATCATCATCAGCCTGTCTACGGCCACTGCAGGGCAAAGGCGTCTCCCATATATCTCCAATTATCCCAGTCCTCTGCTGTGTCGCATTCATCCCAGCAAACTACTTGATCTCATCTACCCACCTAACTTTCTGCCACCCCCTGCCACGCTTTACTTCTCTGGGATCCACTCGTTACGCTTAAAGAGCAACGGTTGTTCTGCCTTCGCATTACATGGCCCACCCACGTCAATTTCTTCTTCTTAATTCATATTAATATGTCCTTAACACGCGTGTGAGACAACGTTCAAGCCGCAAGCAATTATGATGAGTATTGACAGGGGAGAAGATGAAGGGTATGAATAATACTCACACGCGTTTGTTTCCTAACTCACTCCGCTCTCTTCTTGTCCCTTAATGTCATACCTACCATTTCCCGTTTCATTGCTCGCTGCGTCGTCCTCAATTTAACCTGAAAGTGCTTAGTTATCCTCAAAGTTTCTGCCCAGCAGATGAGTACCGGTAAGAGCATGTGTTATACACCATCCTCTTCAGAGACAATGGTAAGCTACCATTCATTATCTGATAATGCTTGCCGAATGCGCTCCACCCCATTTTTAACCTATTTATCTTAGTGTCATGGTTCGGATCAGGGGTCACCACTTTGTCTAAGTACACATATCCGCTTACCACTTCCAATGCCTCGCCACCTATCTGAAAACCCCTGTCCTCGCCCAAGTCGTTACTTTAGTTTTTCTGCATATTAATTTTTTACGCCCACAGTTCTTCTTTGTCGGTTCAGGTCATTAGCAAATCTGAGGTTACTGAAGTATTCACCATTAACCCATACGCCCACCTGTTCCCAATCTAGTGTACTAAATACCTCTTGTAAACATCCTGTGAATAGCATTGGAGAGTTTGTATCCCTTTGTGTTACGTCCTTCCTTATAGGCATAGGAGAGGATTTAGCATGCTGTAAAGATCGGAGGCAGCCTGAAAGCGGTGAAGAGGCGTCTAGGCACAGGGAAAAAATCAGATGTATGCACTTTATTTATTTATTTATTTATTTATTTATTTATTTATTTATTTATTTATTTATTTATTTATTTATTTATTTATTTATTTATCTATCTATCTATCTATCTATTTATTTAGTGATACTGTTAGCCCTCTCTTGAGGGTTGTTACAGGAAGGGCACAATGAATAACACTTCACACACTTACATGGAGCAAGCAAGACACTCTGCCACAAGCTGCCACGCTTGCCTTCTCTAGGAATCCACTCTGTTACCCTTAATGACGAACGGTTGTCTTGTCTTCGCATAACATGGCCCGCCTACGCCCATTTCTTCTTAATTTCTCTTAATGTGTGCCTAACGCACTCCGCTCTCTTCTTGTCGCTTAAAGTTACACCTGCCATTTTCCGTTCCATAGCTCGCTGCGTCGTCCTCAATTTAAGCTGAACCTTCTTAGTTAGCCTCCAAGTTTCTGCCCCGTAGGTCAATACTCGAAAGATGCAGGTGTTATAAACTTTCCTCTTCAGACACAATGGTAAGCTACTATTCATTATCTGACAATGCTTGCCGAATGCACTCCACCCCATTCCAGTCCTCCCGATTACCTCAGCGTCATGATTCGGATCAGGGGTCACTACCTGGCCTAAGTAGGCATATTCACAACTACTTCCAATGGCTCGCCAGCTATCTCAAATCGCTGTGCTCACCCAAGGCTATTGAACATTACTTTGGTTTTCTGCATATTAATTTTCAGGCCCACTGTTATACTTTGCCTGCCGAGGTCAGTAATCATGCGCGTAGTATACGCAACCCCAATATATAGCCTTCATAGATTACGAGAAAACATTTGACTCGGTCAAAACCTAAGAAGTGACGCAGCTAGGTATTGCGGATTCAGTTGCTCGCTGTGTCGTCCTCAATTCAAACTGAACCTGCTTAGTTACCCTGCACGTTTCTGCCCCGTGGGTTAGTACTGGTAAGATGCAGCCCGGTGGCATCGGTGCGTTGACCTAGTCGAACACATTTTATTCAGTGCTCATGAGCCGTGTTCACGTGCAGCTCATCCTCCGCTTGTCTGGCTATCTCGGGCTAAGTGTGGCGATACGCGACGCGCCTTTCCCAAGCAAGATTCAACAGGTGGCTCAGAGTTCAGAAAAAGAAACCTTCAAACTACCCTTCCGAACCCTTTACCATATTCAGTAGGTCAGGACAGGCAGCCAATTCTGTCACTACCGGGACGTGAGCAGCACGGTTAGTCATAGACGGTAGCAGTACGAGGGGTGTTTTATGCGGATGTGTGTGACCTAGTGCGGTCGCGATGGGTGGCTCTTTAATGGTGCAACAATCGGCCATATTCACATGATCAGTCAGGTGTTAGAGAGATGCGCGGAGTATATGCTCCTTTCCCATACGTGGCCTTCATAGATTACGAGAACACATTTGAGTCGGTCGAAACCTCAGCAGTTATGCATGCATTGCGGAATCAGGGTGTAGACGAGCATTATGTAAGGGTACTTGAGGATATCTACAATGGGTCGACAGCTACGATAGTCCTCCATAATGAGATCAGTAAAATACGTATAAAAAGGGCGTCAGGCAAGCAGCCACAATCTCTCCAACGCTATTCCCAGCATGTTTGCACGTGGTATACAAAACACTGGATATAGAGCAGGTGGGAATATGAGTTAATGGAGAATACCTCAGCCCCCCCAGATTTTCTGATGACGTTCCCTTGCAAAGTAACTCGGACTACAAATTGTAAAGCATCATTACCGCACTAGACTAGCAGAATAGAATCGTAGGCGTGAAATTTAATATGCAGAAAGCTAAGGTAATGCTCCATGCTCCATGGCGCTATTGTATTTTAAACGAACTCCGAACAAGGAGCCCAGCCACCGAGCCAGCGGGTTACAACTTGCTGGCCGCACGAGGCGATTGCGCGTGTGTGCGGTATGCGTGGGCCTTCTCTCCTCCTTCAGAACCTCGTCGCCGCCAGCGAACCTGCAAGACGCCAAGCGCGTCTTCTGAACAGAGGGCAGGCGCTCACATGCGTCGATCGTGAGGAACCTTGGGAATGCTTTACGTAGGAGGTATAAAAGGAGACGTAGGTCGCGCAGCCGAGTAGTTATGTAGTGGTCGAAAGTCGCCTTCGCTGTAGTGTGTTGCTGTGCGCACGTTTGCTCTGTTCTTTCGAGTGCCTCGCTCACCCGCAGCGCTGCATTAAACGTTCGTTGTTTGTTCTTTACGTCCCCTCGTCTTCCCTGCTGGCCCTCCTCGATGGTCGACCTGGTTCTAGCTTCGTACAGTCCCTGCTGAAGGTTCCCCACAAAACTTGGGCCAAGTAGTGACCCCTGATTCGAGCAAATAAGGCTATCATACCTAGGTGTAACTTTAAGGGACGACAAGAGAGCGGAGTAGGTCAGGGAACAAAAGCATGTTTAAGACATATTAGTAGAAATTAAAAGGAATAAATGGGCACACCTTGGCATGTAATGCAAAGGCAAGGTAACCCTTAGTTACCAGGGGTAACAGAGCTGATCCCTAGAAAAGGCAATCGTGGCAAGAGGGCGACGGAAAGTTAGATGTGCAGATGGGAATAAGTAATTTGCGGGGATAAATTGCTCGCAACTGGCGCAGGAACTGGATAATTGGAGATCTAAGGGAGAGGCCTTTGCCCTGCAGTGGGCGTAGACATGCTGATGATGACGATGATGACGACAACAACCTCTCGCATTCCAGTGTAAAATCTCTGTATCGGGATGAGAGGTCTGTGCAGTGTGCTTAAGACGCAACTAATCGCGTCATAAAGGACCCTTGATCGACAAGGCCTCTCTTAGGTCCATCGCAAAGTGTGCCCCCCATGGAAGAAAAATAACATAAAAGAAAACTGGGGGAAGCCCGCCCACATTTCAACCGACGACGAGTCCGCAGAGGAATACGACTCGACACCCCCTGCGATGTACGGGTCTCCCCATGCACTCTACAACACTGGTTCGCACGCAGTCCAGCGTTAGAGCCACTGCCGTCTCCCAGGAGACATCGTCCGACAGCGTCCCGCCACCTGGGAAGGACTTGTGTCCATCGCGTCATCAAATGCACCGGACAGCCGCGTATGTAGGGACCTCACCCTCGCGAAATTCTTTGAGGCATCCTACTGGGAAGTAGGTAGGTCCCTCTTCTCAGCGCTATACCGTAGCCACACGCCGCTGTAACGCCTTCCCCTAACACACCAATTCGGCAAAGGAGACCTTGGCAGGTAGGTAGGATGCCCCCCTTCGTGCCTCTTTGAAACACATCTTTTCTTTTACCGTGATTGCTAGAATTCCTTTTAATTTTTTTCAGGAGGGGCACAATGGCAATCGTGCCGCGTGATTCCCGTCAGAGCTAACACAATGTGGGGTATTCCATGTTTCCGAAGGTTTGGTAAAGGGTACTCCATTTCGCACATATTAAGTGTCCTCGAGTTTTGTGATCTGTGGTCACATATTTGGCATTTGAAGCATCAAAGAGGGCTGGGAATGTATGGCCCGACTCTCATCTTTACATGGCCTGTCTCAATGGCCTCCGGCAGTAAACTTGCGCATAATGCAAGCATTCGGTGCTAGGTTTCCGTTTCCTTGTCATCACGCCTAATCCCAATCCGCTTCATATTGATGGCATTCTCATCATTCCAGCGCTCTTGTAATTCTTCCGCAGTCTGCTCCATCAGGTCCTCATCCGATACAATGCCGCGGCTGGTATTTATAGTGCGGTGCGGAGTCACAGTAACAGGAAGGTCACACGACCAAGTGCTGGGGTTTCTTATGCTGGTTTTTGTACAGAGGTTCCAAAGGGAGGTTTCCGCCGGCCAACTTTGCAGCTTGATAGCCTGTTCATATTATTTCTTTCAAACACTTGGCAACAAGGAACCGGGTATAGCTCAGACTGTCTTTTCTGGTTTTCACGCAGTGCACAGCATGACGATGTGGGCAGTTCTCTGTGATGGTCATAAAAATGGAAAACATCTTCGGGGCACCCGTCTTTATAAGGACGATCATGCAATGGAGCCACAATTCTAGCCATGAAATGCTTGTTATTTCGGCAGCTACGCCTGCCACCCACCGTGGTGCCCAACGACGCTGCAGCACACTCAACGTACAGCAAGCGTCAGCAGTACGTTCCAACTATAACCCAATATGAAGCAACCTAGGTTGGTTATACTACACTAGGTTAACTCTAGCCGCCATGATACTCAGAAGAAATAAGAGGAGGATACAGGACAAATTGTAAAGTAGAAATGAAAATAAAAGAGTGGAAATGTCGACAGAAAAAGGCGACGACCGGTTTCCCCCAAGAAAGCCTGAAAGGGGAACCCCAGCAGTTTTTTCACCATATTCTGACACCGCTCTTTTCCAATGGTACTGGTACATCTGTAGCACATACAGTGGCTCAGTACGTTCAGAAATTACCAACCATCTTAAATAACCAAACGAATGCTGTTCAAATGAAGACCGGAAAAACGAAATAGACACTTCGTACATGCGATGACGTCGCAGCCTCCCCGCATCAGAAATGTGGAACTGGCGTCAGAAAAACGAAAGTGGCGATGCCATCCGATGATATGATGAGTTATCTTTTCTGAACCTGACAGCGACGATTTGAGCACCAAGATATGGCTGCTTTCCTTTTGAACTCCTGCTCGGGTAGGCGACGTTGAAAGTAATGACGTAAAATGCGCAGGTTGGTCCTCATAGAAATCCGCTTAAAAATTCTTAAAGTACAGGAAAAAACTTACGTGCGGACGCCTGTCTTAGCATATGTTGTCACAGTACTAAGGAGAACATATATTGAAAATTTCGTAGAGATCAAAGGCCACACAAAAATCTCCGGATATGCCCTTCAAAGGTTCAATCTACCAACGTTGACTGAACCCCCGGGATCCCCCTTTCCCCGAACGCGGCTAAGCCACACACGGCAACGCGTGGGAGGGGGTCCAACACCACGGACCTGTTGTGTTGCCACACACCATACAACGGGTCCGTGGTGTTGCTCCACCCTTGCGGGGAGTCTGCGCTTTACGTGTGCGTCTGTGCATCTTACGTATTGCCTTCTCCACGCAGAGCAAACTTCTTTTTCGACTCTATGAACCAACTAGCCCTACAGAATGCCCTACGCACTTGCTATTACATTATGTTTTCTTGAATCTTTATGGCTCTAGCTGCTAGCGATATAGTGCTATAGAAGGATGCTTGGACTTTGCAGCCTATAATTACCCTGAAAAACTTTGCGAGAAAGTTTCATAAGCAGTGTGGCAACTCAGTGAAAACTCGCTTTCCGTTCACTTGCACGAAAGCGTGACTACCATGGCATCAATAACAACATGCTTGGCAGTCACGCCACAATTAGAGATAGGATCTCACGCAAGTATACCCAATGCTCACGCGAGCATTGGGTATGCGTGTATGAGCCACAGGTGCACGAATTCATCGGTAAATCAACATACACACGTGACGCTTCGCATTGAAGAAAACCGCGCGTTTCGGCAATGACACACGCTGGCACTCACACCTCACATACGGGAACTGTAAGAACACTTAGATTTTTTTTCTTTAAAATGTATAAAGGTGCAGTTTGGAAACTTCGCTCACCGTTTGGTCACGGTCGCCCAAGGATGACCGCACTGCACAACCCATGGATGTGTGGAAGGGTCCGGCGCGCCTGTCCAAGGTCGCGGATATCCCATCCTACCGGCACCGGACACCTGCAGCGAGGCAAAATTCCCGTTCGCAGACTTTCAAGCCACCACTCATGATGAGCCCCGCCTTCGCAATCTACAACACTAAAATGCTCCAACAGCGCTAGCAGAGGGCCACCGCTATCTATCCTGCATGTGTCTTTTGGGCATCATGACCTATTGAACATAGAGCGAGATGCTACAGGTAGGATCCGCCGCTCTTACTGATGATAGAAGGCGTGCATTACTGCCTATTCATTCATACCATAGAATCTCATCAGCGTAAGAACCTACACTACTGATGTACAGTGCTCAGCGATTCAAACGCGATACTCGAAGCATTTCAATAGCGCCAAGCATTGCTGTGACGGCGCAGAAACCACAAGCAGAGCCGTGCTCTCCAAGTAATGGGAGCGCACGGCTCTGCCTGTGGTTTCTGCGCCGTCGCAGCAATGTTCGGAGTTATTGAAAAGCCTGTGGTTTCAGCGTCACCGTCTTGCGCTAGAGAAGCGAGCTCATTCCTGCAGCGAAGTCGTTAATTGCCGCGTTAATATGCGAGCCGGCAGTTAGCGTTTGAGTAGTTTTGAGGCCTCTATCGCCGCGCAGGATTGGGCGTCCTGCAGCAGGCGCGTTGCTTCAGCCGCAGCCACTACATAATTTGTCCTGTGTGACGTATATAAAAGCCAGCTGCGTTGCGACGCGCTTTACTCCGGGAACGCAAAGACGGCCGTCGACAAGCAAATGATGCGCCTTTCGTACAGCGAAGTGTGCGCTCACAAAACGATCCGCTGACAAACACTTCGGTTTCGCCTGCAAGGTTTCATCGTTTGCGGACACTCCTGGTTCATGGCAGGTTTGCGCAGGGCGCCGGCGCGTTCACTGCATTGTCTTAAGAGAAATGTGTTTTTCGATAGCTTTCGCTTCTGTGCAACTGTCGAGGATCCTGTACAGTGTCTAGGTGCCAATCACGTGCACATGCAAAGGGTTCACATGTCCAGAGTCACAAGACAGCAGAGGCACGCGCCGAGGACGAGCGCGTGTTTCCCGGCACGCGGGTTACGCCTGACGCGGGACAAGGTTAGACTAAGAGGAGCTTCGCCCCTAAAAGAAGGAGGCGCTCGCTCTGGTACGAGGTAGGTGCCGTCGTCACGGCTTGCTCGCGCTAGCATTCGAAAGGGTCAATAAAAAATTTAGCAGAATTAACGCAGCGTAAACAAAGGTTCAGCTGATTTTCTCGTGGAGCATTATATTCACGCTGTTCTTCTGGCACCTTTGCTTTCCGTGGTCTACCCATGGTAGCCTGCAATGAACTGAATGAGTTGCTTTGCTCTAGCGACAGGCCGAGCTACCGCTACAGTCACGGACACCGGGCGCGGTCGGCGCGAGAGCGAGGAAATGCTGTCGACGTCGGCACCAGCCGTATGCGTCCCACTATAGCCTGCTTCACTCCTCCTCTCTACCTCGCTGCCGCTTTCCTGCGCAACACTACTGCTTTTAATCGGTTTAGGCTAGGTACGCCGCAACACCACTTATGCACATATGCCGTGCTCTCTTCGCCGTGGGCTTCTCCTATGTGCGGTTATGCGGTTACGTCACGGCGTACTTAATTGCTCATAGGCGTGTACCCAAATGCATGACATTGCGTGACTGTAACTAAGCGGTTCTGCGGCGAATTTAAATTGTGCTCAAAACGCCCTTTGTCGTACACCTCTGGCACCACAACACAGAAAGTTCTCGCCTCACAAGCTATTCCTGATACTTGAATAGTCCACTCGCAAGCATTAGCATACAACACGAGTACCACGCATGACGCGGCAGTCAGAAAAGTTAACAGCCAGCGTTTAATATAACTTGAGCTTTGTTGTGGCACTCTTAGAATTACGAAAAACACGTAACAGTTCTCGCTTGAACGCACCCGTTTTAGGTCCATACGCTAATTGGAACTTTTCTTATCACTGTCACGGAAGGAATAACGTGGAGAAAGCTTCGTGTTTACGAAAAAACGCATACAATTATATACATAAGCCTCTGTCCGAATTGTGAGAGCAAGGGCTGTAGCGGTGTTACAGAGCCGACTAACTGAACTGGTTAAGTGTTCCTCATTTTATGAAAGATCATGAAATATGAGAACAATGCGGATACAGATGTGTACAAGCGGTCTAGTATGATACGCAAGCTACTACTTCAACTCAATGCGGAGTAGCGCTCTTCTATTTTTTTGTATAACCGATAGTGAAAGATGGCTGAGAAATCAAGACTGCGCTCTTTCAGCCACATAACAATAATGCAAACATGGGAGTTATAGCAAGACTTAAGTATGGCGAAAAAAGAAAGAGGGATCAGCAAATAAACGCCGAGCAGGCCAGATTTTAAGGCTGGTTCCTGCCGGTGCCCTGCAGAATGGCAAATCACGCTTATTTCACATGTAATCAGGCCGCTCTGAGTTCGTGCACTCACTTGGCATTGGAGGATATCTATACTACCATGTGACTGCAGTCAACCCTTCTGTTTAGCAAACAGCTCCCTCAAACCGTTCACATTGGGGCGCCACTGCATGTACTTCAGTGTTCGGCGACGGTGCTACCACATCTACGTCGATCTCGCGGCCGATAGCGCTCACTCCTAAAGGCCAAGCTTAAGCGTGCCCCAGAACTTTTTCTGGTTTTGTTCATGTCATGTAGCCTGATAACCGTATTGTGGCAGTGAGAGCAGCGTTCGTAGTTCTGTACAGTACGCGGTGTATAATCCGGTAATATATGGTAACATTACTGTCAGGCTTAGCGATCAGAACACGTTTGTAATAGGGCCGAAGTAGAGTAACTCACCCACTTCCCGGAAGTTTCCAATCTGGTCAGATTTCTTGGAATGGGGCGGCTCCGCTGGAATCACTCCGCTGCAGTAAAGGGAACAGAAAAACGTTAACAAAGAGTAATGAAGTGAAATAAGTAAGCAGGAAAAATTCTGTATCTCCTGGAGCGCCGACCGCATTTCGTCAGCATGTGCCGAAATTCGCAAAATAATGCGAGCCAATTGATTGCATTACTAATGTCTATTCCATAGAAATGCAAAAAAACGCAATGCAAAACTCAACTTGTTCTACATACTCTAATGCTCCCCTCCTAAAAGGGAATTAAGTGCTCGCCTGTGTACGAGGAAGTACTACCCGAGAAACCTACACTAAAGGCAAAAGAAGCACGTACAGCAACAATCGTATTAAAACCCTGCAATAAACGTGGCCTATATAGAAGTTCGTGTGTACCCTCACACTCATTCCGCACCGAATCACGTTCATTCATGTTCGCACTGCAGACTATTGACGTTTCCGTGCGGTATAACTGACCTTCTTGTTCGCGGCGTAGTTACACAAGTAACGATACTGACATTGAGACCCTCGTCTACTCAGCATAATATGCACAGTGGCTCTACCTCACACTTGCTCGTTACCTAAAGGCATAGGTTCAAGGGCTCGTATACTTGTTAGATGCAACCTAACGAACCAACAGACCACGGGTGCATTTACCACACGTAGTCAGCATGTGATGAAATTCCTAAAACAATAGGAGACAAATAATTAGAATTGTAATGCAATCAGTTCCCTCTTATTTTTTGAGGGGGAAGCAATGGTTACACCTCCATTCATTCTTTTTCTCGTGAAACTGTAATATAATTTAGGGTGCTCGTTCAGTAGGTTTTGTCAATATTTAGCTGCCTTAAGCGGAGAACTTACTTTTTGAAGCGAACATACTCATTCGAAGAACTACTAGTAATATCTCTAACATGTCCATACATACGGTCCACTAATACTTGAAAGCTGCAGAGACAAGCTCACGCCTGCAACCAATCACAAAAGCTCGCCGCCATTCCCATTCCTGCCCACGTGTCCTCAGCCTAGCCGTCACACACAATAATGTATCCATATACCTAATGTATCCAGACACATATACCTAATCAATCTATCATTACTCACCTGGCGCATGGCTGTGTCTCTAGAGCACACCGCTTGAATGTGTCAGGGAGGCAGTGGGCGCTCTCCTGCTGCCGGTGTGTGGAAGGACGTCTTCACCTGCACGTTTGCCAAAGAGCGTACCATTGATGGTTGTAAACGCTTGCAGTATACAGTGCATACTCAGTGCATGGCAGTAACTCTGCTGGAGGAAGTCGTGGTTACACTTCCACTCATTTTTTTTGTTTTCTCTTCCAAATAACTAGTGACATTCGGACCTCTAAGTATGCTCATTGTGAAGCTGCTTGCGTTCCTGGTTGTCGACAAGGTATCCTTCCTTCTCACTGACATTACAAATAACATTGTACTTATATTACCATAAGCAATAGCTTCGTGTGACAATACGCGGCTGTATTGGCTCAAGGAAGTGATTAGGCAAACTCTTCAACCTACCTGTCACACGTAGAAACCTCTCGTTGCAATAACAGACACATATAGCTAATCAATCTATCATTACTCACCTGGCGCATGGCTGTGTCTCTAGAGCACACCGCTTGAATGGGTCAGGGAGGCAGTGGGTGCTCTCCTGCTGCCGGTGTGTGGAAGGACGTCTTCACCTGCATGTTTGCCAAAGAGCGTACCATTGATGGTTGTAAACGCTTGCAGTATACAGTGCATACTCAGTGCATGGCAGTAACTCTGCTGGAGGAAGTCGTGGTTACACTTCCACTCATTTTTTTTTGTTTTCTCTTCCAAATAACTAGTGACATTCGGACCTCTAAGTATGCTCATTGTGAAGCTGCTTGCGTTCCTGGTTGTCGACAAGTTATCTTTCCTTCTCACTGACATTACAAATAACATTGTACTTATATTACCCTAAGCAATAGCTTCGTGTGACAATACCCGGCTGTATTGGCTCAAGGAAGTGATAAGGCAAACTCTTCAACCTACCTGTCACACGTAGAAACCTCTCGTTGCAATAACAGACACATATAGCTAATCAATCTATCATTACTCACCTGGCGCATGGCTGTGTCTCTAGAGCACACCGCTTGAATGGGTCAGGGAGGCAGTGGGTGCTCTCCTGCTGCCGGTGTGTGGAAGGACGTCTTCACCTGCACGTTTGCCAAAGAGCGTACCATTGATGGTTGTAAACGCTTGCAGTATACAGTGCATACTCAGTGCATGGCAGTAACTCTGCTGGAGGAAGTCGTGGTTACACTTCCACTCATTTTTTTTTGTTTTCTCTTCCAAATAACTAGTGACATTCGGACCTCTAAGTATGCTCATTGTGAAGCTGCTTGCGTTCCTGGTTAACGATAAATTATCTTTCCTTCTCACTGACATTACAATAATACAGTACTTATATTACCCTAAGCAATAGCTTCGTGTGACAATGCCCGGCTGTATTGGCTCAAGGAAGTGATAAGGCAAACTCTTCAACCTACCTGTCACACGTAGAAACCTCTCGTTGCAATAACAGACACATATAGCTAATCAATCTATCATTACTCACCTGGCGCATGGCTGTGTCTCTAGAGCACACCGCTTGAATGGGTCAGGGAGGCAGTGGGTGCTCTCCTGCTGCCGGTGTGTGGAAGGACGTCTTCACCTGCACGTTTGCCAAAGAGCGTACCATTGATGGTTGTAAACGCTTGCAGTATACAGTGCATACTCAGTGCATGGCAGTAACTCTGCTGGAGGAAGTCGTGGTTACACTTCCACTCATTTTTTTTTGTTTTCTCTTCCAAATAACTAGTGACATTCGGACCTCTAAGTATGCTCATTGTGAAGCTGCTTGCGTTCCTGGTTACGATAAATTATCTTTCCTTCTCACTGACATTACAATAATACAGTACTTATATTACCCTAAGCAATAGCTTCGTGTGACAATGCCCGGCTGTATTGGCTCAAGGAAGTGATAAGGCAAACTCTTCAACCTACCTGTCACACGTAGAAACCTCTCGTTGCAATAACAGACACATATAGCTAATCAATCTATCATTACTCACCTGGCGCATGGCTGTGTCTCTAGAGCACACCGCTTGAATGGGTCAGGGAGGCAGTGGGTGCTCTCCTGCTGCCGGTGTGTGGAAGGACGTCTTCACCTGCACGTTTGCCAAAGAGCGTACCATTGATGGTTGTAAACGCTTGCAGTATACAGTGCATACTCAGTGCATGGCAGTAACTCTGCTGGAGGAAGTCGTGGTTACACTTCCACTCATTTTTTTTTGTTTTCTCTTCCAAATAACTAGTGACATTCGGACCTCTAAGTATGCTCATTGTGAAGCTGCTTGCGTTCCTGGTTACGATAAATTATCTTTCCTTCTCACTGACATTACAATAATACATGTACTTATATTACCCTAAGCAATAGCTTCGTGTGACAATACCCGGCTGTATTGGCTCAAGGAAGTGATAAGGCAAACTCTTCAACCTACCTGTCACACGTAGAAACCTCTCGTTGCAATAACAGACACATATAGCTAATCAATCTATCATTACTCACCTGGCGCATGGCTGTGTCTCTAGAGCACACCGCTTGAATGGGTCAGGGAGGCAGTGGGTGCTCTCCTGCTGCCGGTGTGTGGAAGGACGTCTTCACCTGCACGTTTGCCAAAGAGCGTACCATTGATGGTTGTAAACGCTTGCAGTATACAGTGCATACTCAGTGCATGGCAGTAACTCTGCTGGAGGAAGTCGTGGTTACACTTCCACTCATTTTTTTTTGTTTTCTCTTCCAAATAACTAGTGACATTCGGACCTCTAAGTATGCTCATTGTGAAGCTGCTTGCGTTCCTGGTTAACGATAAATTATCTTTCCTTCTCACTGACATTACAATAATACAGTACTTATATTACCCTAAGCAATAGCTTCGTGTGACAATGCCCGGCTGTATTGGCTCAAGGAAGTGATAAGGCAAACTCTTCAACCTACCTGTCACACGTAGAAACCTCTCGTTGCAATAACAGACACATATAGCTAATCAATCTGTCATTACTCACCTGGCGCATGGCTGTGTCTCTACAGCACACCGCTTGAATAGGTCAGGGAGGCTGTGGGTGCTCTCCTTCTGCGGGTGTGTGGAAGGACGTCTTCACCTGCACGTTTGCCAAAGAGCGTACCATTGATGGTTGTAAACGCTTACAGTATACAGTGCAGACTATTTGCATGGCAGTAATTCTGCTGGAGGAAGTCGTGGTTACACTCCCACTGATTTTTTTTTTGCTTTCTCTTCCAAATAACTAGTGACATTCGGACCCCTAAGCATCCTCATTGTGAAGCTGCTTGCTTTCCTGGTTGCCGACAAGTTATCTTTCCTTCTCACTGACATTACAAATAATAATGTACTTATTTTACACTCAACAATAGCTTCGTGTGACGATACTTGGTTGTATTGGCTCCACAAAGACGTTAAGGCAAACCGTTTGGTCATGAACTCGCTGGTGCTCTCACTAAACAGAATCATTTTTCGACTTAGAAATATGACACGCATCCTGGACATTGTACTCAATAATAGGCAAACACAACTCTTCGTGGTTGCGGAGGTTGAACGCGGGTCGTGCAATGTGGAGTAAGGATCCCTTGCCACTCGGCCTCGCAAACACACCATGCACGTAGAAAGTCAAGTACGGTAGTTGATTATTTAAAAAAGCAACCATCAAAATAATGATCAAACTGAGAAGAAAATTACTTCGTTTAATTCTTTTTCTTTCAAAGGTGGCTCAGCCAGTATTATCTCTTACAGTCTGTAGTGCGCTTTCATACCACGAATTTATTACTATATTCAGACTCGATCCAGCTGAGAAGCTTTGAGACGTAAAGGACAGATACGAGTAGTTAAAGACGCACGAATTTTTTCCGGGAAAGGCATCGTTCGGCCCAGTCGGACAGAAAAGGAAAAAAGGGGGGGATGCACCGCACTGGTCCTGTATGCGCTTAAACTACTGACATAAATCAATTATCACATTGACTCTGAACTGTTATAGTAAATTAGAAACAGCAGGTTAATAAATAATTGTAGGGATCAAGACAACAGGACGAAGTGATTGTGGCACAAGCTCTTTAAAAAAGTGCCATGAATCGGTTAAGTTAAAAGATGTTCTGTATATTTTTCGAGTTTAATTTTGTGCGTAGGTTCACAAGCGCGTCATTTATGATGTGAAATGAAAGATGTTGCTGCTCAGACGCAACCACATGAAAACAAATGAGAAATTCAAGCCGTCTACCAGTTCATCCCGCACCTTCTGTTTTTTATTAATTCATGGGAAACAACCAGGATTGCTGTTGGTGGCGTCCCGTTCACGGCGTCGACCACCTTAGCTATATACAATCCACCGCTGAAAGTCATGGATGCTCTGATTTAATGCCGCAACGTTGCCACGCGTCACTCTGGAATATTCGGCCGATCAACAGCATAACGGTGTCAGACACGTGCTGACGCTTGAACAAGCGTCGAATGTCCGTCTTTTTTTTTTATTGATATGATAATAGGAGATGTTGGCGCACAGATAAGGCGCCGGCTACTTCTTGGCTCCTGGGTTGGTCCGTACAACAAGCATGGTAACTAAGCAGTCTGCGAAGCAATCTGGCATAATCACAAGAACAGTGGTCCCGTCAGAACAGTAACGAAGAAACACAATCACAAAGTATACGTATGTAAGTTCAAACACATGGCCGTACTTTCTAGCAAGGGTCTCTAATAAATAAATAAGAATGTCACTGGCACAAGAACGTCCACAGTCAGTCATTTGAGTTAATGTCCGTCATTTGAGACGGCGCAAGGCAACGCTAGCTAGGGCGAATTCACATTGAATGGTTGGCCAATTAAACGCCCACGTTGAAAATACAAAAGGAAAAGTTATTTACAAGAAAAGAACGTCTTATTGCAAGAACATCTTATGGTAGGACTACGGACTTCTAGATGAATAAGTTATAAGAACGATGGTTACGGAAAAGTACCGGATGGCGAGTTCCCTTCCACCTTTTCGACGAAGGAAGCTGTGCTCTCTGTAGATGACCGGCTCTGGATGAATCCTTGCGATTATTTTAGACGCTATTTCTATATTTTGTGATGCGCCCACTGCAATATTAATATTTTTATTGCGCACTTTTATATTTGTACTGACCAAGGGTTACCTACAGCATATTTTGAGTTTGTCTCCATGTCTATTTTGCTTACACAAGCGTACCTGCGCTATTTACTCAGTTGCATACATAGGCTTCGTAATAGTTCGTTACTTCATTTACTAGTTGCGTGCCCTCTCCTGTAGTGCCTTCCATGGCTTACAGTATTGATAAATAAATAATAAATAAACGGGAGAAGGCGTCCGTGATGCTGCTGGCGCCGGTGCTGGCTTTGTGTTTGACCCAGAGGTCTGGTCATCGGTGTGCATTGTAGAGCGGGTGATGACAAGTGTGCTGCGGACTTCCGTCTCGTGCGCTAGCACCGCGCCTCCCACCGAAATGAAATGGGCGCAGGAATAAGTTTCCAATGGGATTGTATCTTACCACGTGGAGAGTAGCCGGTACTGCCCCAGTGGCGGACCGTGAGCCTATACCCCATTGCGACGCCCCCTTTGTTCCCCTCGCGATGGTCGTCTTCGTCGCTATTCTCGCACCGTGGCAACATGTTCTTCGCATTACGCGACCTTTCCTTCAAAATTTTCAAAATTAGGCTGTTCTTTTCCACCTGTGACACATTGGTGGTAAAGGTGAAAGCATATATCTCTCCTTTGTACCTGTCTCTCTCTCTCTCTCTCCCTCGCATTATCTTTTTCGCCATTAACGAGTCTCTTGCGCCGGAATAATTTGTTCTATCATCGGTTTCATGTAATCCTTGAAAGGTAAGTAGCACTTTGTGACCACTGGGTGCGAAGTGTAATTCACAAGCTTCATGTGTCAAAACCACGATATGGTGATGAGGAGGCCCGCACCACAGTGAACGGCTCCGGAGTAATTCTCGCCACTTGGGATCCCACCTAAATGTGCGTGCGTGCGTGCGTGTGTGTGTGCGTGTGTTTTTAGCCTACATCTAAATGCAGCCCGCGACCTCCAACTCTGCAAGCCAACACCCATTGAGTAAAGAATACAAAGAGGCCGCGTCACGTGCCTCCGCATGCCTCGGCAAAGCCACATCTCTCACATGATGTGCGCAGTGACTCTTGTGTAGTGTTACGATCGAAACGATGCAACTGCACTCAAAAAGAATTCCGAAAGAGGAGATTGTCCGTGGAGCCGAGCCAACGCGCTGGTGTGTTAGAACTTGCTCGCCGCAGGTGGAGATTGTGTGTGTGCGCGTGCAGCTACCAGTTCAAGATGGCTGGACGATTGCAAGCGCTTAAACTTTGGCCGGGTGGCTGAATCGTGTGAGAGATAGACAGACAGACAGATCAAAATTTCTGCGTTCAAGTATCCTAAGACTATCCTTATGCGGAACCCCATTGCTACGAGCCGCCAGCTGAGCCCTCCGGACCAAAGCCTTTTGGGCCTGGAGGGTCCGTTGCCCGTTGGCGTCTATGGCTCTCTGTGTAGCGGCCTGTAAATCGCACAGCCTTATGTGCGCGAGGGGTTGGGGAAAGATAATGAAAGAGTAGGAAGGAGCAGGACACGCCATGCAGGGCTCTGGAAGTTTTGGCCACCTGGAGTATTTTAACGTGCGCGGACTACGCCAGGTACACCGCCTTCTCGCATTTTTCCCTCCACCGAAAAAGAAGGAAGACAAGTGCTTCTTTGGGCCAAACCACAATTTCCCTCGGCCAACTACTACACATGGCAACCTACTTCATCTGCTAGCAACAATGAGTGTACATGCTCCAGTTGTCGCAATGGGAAATCACGTGATCGAGTGTTCTCCAGCTTTGACCTTTACCACTAATGTGTCACAGGCGGCACACTTTCCTCCCAATCCACATTCCCCATCCATTCCCCTCCCACCCCAACCCCTCACCTCCCTTTGCGCCCGTAAGAACTTTCTCCGGCAGGACACACGTGCTCTTATCCCACCGTGTGTCTGCTCCCTCCCCCATCACCTTACTAGGGCGGAGGAAGTTGTGCTTAGGAGACTTCGGGCCGGGGTGGCCCTTACACCGGCTGTAATCTCTACGCGGAACTGGTGCACCATACCACTTGGTTATACGTGCCCTTATTGTTCTGTTCCCGTGACGGACACAGACTCAGACCATCTTATAGGGATGTGCACAGGACTCCATCGGGAGCGCTCTCGTCTCCTTAAACAAGACGGTCTCCGATACAGTGCCTCGGCCAGTTATGATCGTTGGATACACGACAACAGATACCACAAAACACTACTTCAGTTCATACACAACACAAGACTTGCAGCACACATTTAAAGGAGTACTGACACGAATTTTTGAAATTCTCGTATTATTGCTGTAAATGAAAGCACTGGTGTGGAGAACCCCAAAAAGAGTATGATGGTGCCTCGCAAGACAATAAATATATATTTAATACGGCTTCCTTGAAAGCTCGCTTTCGGTTTCGATTTCGAGGGGGTGGTTTCCTAGTGACGTATCAACATAGTCGGACGAAGTCCGAGTCACGTAGGGACAGGAATTCGTGATAGCGTCGCTGCAACTCTGTCGTCTGTGGTCATTTACACGCGGGGCACGCAAACAGCGACAATTTTACGGTCGTCCAGTGACTCTGACAGCAATTTCGGCGGTTTTTATAAACTGCGCTCATACGTCATCGTAGTGTCCATTGCACTGGGGCTGGCGTGCAGTGCCGGGCGACGAAAACTTTAAAACCAAACTAAAATATTTTGTACGTGTTTCCTGGCTTCCGTGTGCGGAGGGCGTTAACAATACATGGCTAGACAACGAAAAATGTACATTTTGAGCCGCCGAAAAATCATGTCACTACTCCTTTAAATTTAACAAAATACACCATATACTATGCCTTAAGGGCAAGCCCATTTCGCAATAAAAAAAAAAAGAGTGTTCTCCTGTTTGATGACTGGTATCGCTACTGCTATCTGACTTCCTCGTTCTGTAGACTTCTCCTCACACAAGCGCCTGCGTTTGAAGGTTGTCATACAAGAGAGTCCACATCCAGAAACCTACTTTCTTGCGGCGACGTATTGCATTTATTTGAGCATGACACTCAGACGAACCGCACCTAATGTTTCCAAGGCACCATACGTTAACAAAGCTTGTTAGTGCTAATAGGATAGACTTCCTGGCTAGCTGGTCGAGAATCATTGGAAATGAAACAGCCCGAACACAGGGTCGACAATGAAGAAACACATGCCACACCACAGCGCCCTGTGGTATTGGTGTGTGATTTTTTTCATCATCGTCCCTGTGTTCGCGCTGTTTCCTCTCGTACGCTGTAAAGTGCACCATCACAATTTCACCGCTACGATTTTGAACCTCTCAACTGATACGAACGTCATTCTCACGAGCACGCTTAACGCTCTACCGCAACATTTTCTGTCAGCGTGCCATTCATCTTACTTTACCGACGCCGATGTCATCGTTCGGGCCCTGCGGTATTACCTCCGACAATGAGGAACTTGAAATCCTGTACATCTCGTGGGTTTATATAAGCAGCCACATATCTAGTGCATTAGGAATGAGAGGCATTAGGTTTCTATTATTTCGTCATTAATAATTCCTAAAGTACCCTAGAGATACATAAGGCGAAAGCCAAGGCTTTCGGCTGTCAAACGCCCGACCAACGGGGTTCGAAACCTGCACATTCGCCAATCGAACACCAGGTGAGTGTAATCCGGCTTTTATTGTACACGTTCGCATTCAATCAAGTGCGGTGGATACCCGCATATCGTAAGCGGGCGTGGGCGACGTGTGATTTCATGACGTAAATCATTACGTGAATGGCAAAGACGCGAAATTACTGATGTGACTCCGTAATACTCATACTAGTTATTCATTCGCAACCTTCTTGCCTACACTGTCACACGATGGAAGTGCCAGTGTTGGCACAGTTAGGCATATACCCACTAAAGAAGTAATCCGATAGTCCGGCGGGCCTAACATTACATGGAGAATACTAACCAAAACGTTCCGTCGCTCTAGGGCGTAATTTCGAGTATAATGGTTCTACGTTTAGTAAGTCAGCGATGCCTACGTACTGTAGTATCTGCACGATAATTCCAGTAGCATATTTTCATGCCCCCGTTTCTTCAAGGCCGCCTTCGGATGAGACGTCTAACGTTTACGGGCCCTAACGGATGGATCAATGGATGCAGTACACATTACCGAAGTCCTGCAGGTTGTGATTCATCCCGAAGCGGGCCGCTCCCACGTATGGACTGTCAGGCCACTGTCAGGCCAAGTGTCTCGACCACATTGCGGGCCCACTGGACGCCCTCGAGTTAGTGGCGCTGCAGTGTCGCATTCCATCTAGCTGGGTAGTTCTTGTTGTGCTGTTAGTGTCAGAGCACGGTAACACAGTCAGAGCATGTGTTGTAACGTGGCTGTCATGCCACACTTTTGCTAAGGAGCATCAGTTTCAATATCGGGATCGATTGTATTAAAATGAAGCGATCAGTCATCAGTGCACGTCTTTACAAGGTGCCGCGTTAAAGCTTGTCGCTGGTTAAGTTTCCGATGCGGGGGGCATAAGCGTCCGAAATGAAAGTGCTTCGAAAGCTGGTTGTACGCTAAGTAGCCGTTCCAATTCTCAACAGAGCCGTCTACGGAGCGTGCCCGTACCGCATACGAGGCAGGTTCTCGCGCAGCTTTGTGAGCCAACTATCTGAGATTAGGGAAAGCACACACAATCTAACGCAGACCCACCGAGAACCAGTAGATCAAACGACGCGTAATCGACGGGTAATCCACGGGTAATCGACGGTTATGTGCCTATCTGAAAGAAATCAATATCAAGTATTCCTGCGTGGTATGCGACGGCCGGAGTGGGCTCCTTATAAGGCCGCTTTCCTTCTTATTATTAATTTATTCGGTATTCAAAGTAATTACACTCATAATATTAAGTTCACATTAAATGACCAAAAACCTTCCAGATAATGTTTCAAAATAAATCCCAACCCTCCGGGTCTTTCGCTAATGCCCCTAGTGGGTATATGCCAGATGTTAAGGGTAACGATCATCACCACCATTACTTCGTTCCTCGTCTTCGTATCACGAGCGGTTGCCCGTCCTCGTAAGCCGTTCCTGCGCCCGATATCCTGCAGAGCCTCCGCCGAGAGTTTCCGCCTGTCAAGGTGAGCCTCGAACACTAGGGCGGCAGCTTACTGCTTGTACACGGTAGTGTGAAGCCAGCACATGTGAATAGGGCGCAGCAACGATTCCTGGTCATGATTGGTGGGAGGGGGAACGGCACAGGGAAGACGCGAACATTAAGAGCGTGGTCGAGCCCGCACCTCACAAAACGGCACCGTTATAGTTCGTGAAATGCCTGGAGCTATTATCATTGGTTTCCGCGTAGTGGTTTTGCCGGTTCGGTCACCTTACCTCGGTGTACTATAGGCCTTATTCTTTGGGAGCTGCACAAAGCCCTAGTGTTCCAGAGATACATCATGTGTAGTCGAGAACTCCAGCAGGCCACTGGTCGTGTAACCGCAGACATTGATGACGACCCGCCCAGTTGGGTGCGCGTCAACTCGAAGTAACGTTCGCATCGACGCATCAAGGTAGATGGAGACCATGTGCGTGATGTCGAACACATTCTTGGAATCTCTGAGAAATAAATTACATAGCTGGTCGTGTATATTGGCACATTAACCTATCTTTTCCTGCCTCCGCAACGAGTGAAGGTACAGCTACAGGCTTATACCTGACATTTACACCTTACCGAAATTTGTAATGGAGCCTGTAACGCCAGTACGACAACGCAGATCCCAATGAGAAATGGAAGCACGAGGGCCGAGGTGATTAACCCGATTACGTGCCGACATATACATGTTTCGGAGTCCTATGACTAGCGTTTAGGGTACGTGATGTTTCTATGGTAACTGAAAGAGTTGCAGCGTCTCGTGACAGATGCGGGGAGCATAGGAAACGCAGACTTCAAGAGGAGGCAGCTAAGTAAAATAGAAACACCGCCTACAGTAGACCTTTATCCAAGAAAAAAAAGCCGTATCCTCGGCATTTGACATGGGCGGTCCCTAACGCTTGCAGCAATGTGGGCATGGTATGCTTAGTAGCTTCCATGATTGTATGACGCCACCCTCGCCATTGCTGAATTTGCTTTGCAGAGATTCGAGATTTAACAGTTGACAAAGAAGGAAACGACGTCCTTGTACGTAATACCTTGGCAAAAGTGTGCACATGCACTAGAGAGTTATGATATTGATGCAGTTCATGGTAGGGACTTGCTGCTTATCTCACAGGTGCCCTTTACAGCCTTTAAAGCGCGCACATTCTTCGAGGTTCCAGTGTACCTCGGCGCTCTATTAGTTTCTCTTTTTATTTTCAACGTTCTTTGAAGTGGTGCACCGCATGCGCGAATGACATTTTGCGCTTGGCGTTGTTGTAAAACGTTATGAAGGATCTATCTATCTATCTATCTATCTATCTATCTATCTATCTATCTATCTATCTATCTATCTATCTATCTATCTATCTATCTGTCTATCTGTCTATCTATCTATCTATCTATCTACCTATCTATCTGTCTGTCTGTCTGTGTGTCTGTCTGTCTGTCTGTGTGTCTGTCTGTCTGTCTGTCTGTTATGAAAACGGCTTGACATCGTATACATCTGCGCAGGTTTCTTCAACGCCAACTGTTATTTGCGGACTTCCTCAGGGCTTGAGGGAATAAAACCATCTAACAATGAGTGAGTTCTGCTGCAAATTCGTTTCATTCGGTGGCCTTTTAATGAAAACGCGTTACCCTGTCTCCGACGCCTAATTTCCTTTCTCTTTTCCAGCAGCTCAATCCGAGATGTCATTTGCAAGTAAGTACGAGAATATAGCGTGCACGATTAGTTACAGCGCTAAATACAAATGGAAAAACCTGTACCGCTAGGTTTTGTTCACACCACGGACACGTTCTTGGCAAAACATATTGAGCTGCTCTGAGCGGACGCCGCCAAGGCTTCGCGGAAATGTCAGAAGGGCGTCGCTAGTCTTGCTTACACTGGTTCACGTGTTCTTGTTGTAGGTGGTCTCCTTTTCGTTGAGAGTGATGCTACCATCACAGCATTATTAGTATAGCGAGCGAAGTTGTATTTAGTTATAATCGTACAGCAAACAAGTCATTACGATTGACGGAAGGGCACTCACACAAAAACTTCGGACAAAGTCAGCTCCCGTGGTTGATGTTTGTCCATGGTGTAATACGTCCCAAAAGCTAACCGTGATCATAGGAGAAACTCCTTAGTGGAGGGCTCCGAATATTTCGACCACCCGGCCGATGTCTTTAACGTGCACTTACATATTCGCAGCAGACGGGCCTGAACATTTCGCCTCCATCGAAATGCAGCCACCGCGGCCGGGATTCGATCCCGCGACCTTCGCGTCAGCAGCCGAGTGCCATAGCCACCATACTACCGTGGCGGTGTCGGGTGGTTAATGAATATGCCACGGTACAATTAGGCTGATATTGAACAAATCGAACGTTAAATGTGCACGATACTAGCCATACACACAGGACATCAGAAGGCGAAAGCAGGCTAGGACGTGCCTTCTTTACATGCGCTATATTGCTCATGCACTGTTCCTGTACGATTTCCTTCCTGTACGAATGTTCCTGTACGAATGTTCCTGTACGAATTCCTGACGCAGGAATTTACCCTCGCCAATGTCGCGTACAGGGTGTAGAATACAGGCGTACTGTTTAGCTGCGGACATTCCACACCGCTCACTTGCAGGACGCGGTTGACCAGAGAATGTAGCAACAACGCGCGCCCCAGCCCGGTCACGGTGGGAGATGCCAATCGGCGTTGCGATGAAACTTGAAGAGTATTGCTCCTATTGGTACAATAACTGGTGGATGCGCGAAAACTGAAATAATAAGCCGCACGGCGAAAGTTGGTCAGTGGCGGAGAAGGAAAGCATCGGTGAAGTGTAGCTCGCGTCGATTGTTGCTGCGGCTATAACTCGGACACAGCTCAAGAAAAAATGAGGCGTCTGCCCGTCAAAGAACTCCCCCTCTAGCCAAAAGTGCCGCTCTGTCAGCGTGACGTCGCGGTAGACCGCCTCCGCGACTCGCCATCATTTCTCTCTTGAGCGCGGCACGTAGGTGGTCTGCTGCGATGTCACGTTGACAAAGTGGCACCATTGGCTGGAGGGGTGTCCTTTGACGGGCAGGCACCGCTTGTTTTTAGGGGCGAAGCTCCTTAGGGTGTGTCGTTCCCTCCTCCGTACATAGTACGTAGCCACCTGTAGTTTTATGAAGTGCTCACTAGCTGGCGTGACTGCACCACAGTGCTCGCTTCATTCAGATGTATGGGAACGCGTAGCATTGGAGTCTGTCTGTCTGTCTGTCTGTCTGCCTGCCTGTCTGTCTGTCTGTCTGCCTGCCTGCCTGCCTGCCTACCTGCCTGCCTGTCTGTCCGTCCGAGCGCTGCCGTGCTGCTTAGCTAGTACGTAAATTGATCAATAGATGTCGCGGAGGCGCTCGCTGTGTGCTCTAGTGTGATATGAGAGCGCTAGATGGCGACACAGAGCGTTTGATGATGTACTGGGAAACGCGGATGTACTGGATGTACTGGGATTCACGGAATATTCATGGTTTTTACCGGTGAACCTCCGGAGCTTCGCCCACTCATCATCATTCACTCCGTGGATAGGCTTGGATTTTTTCCTTGATCTGTACCCGAGTATAGCGTCGGTGCCTGCTTCCCTTCGTGTGCGCAAGGTCACGAGCTTTCCGGGCACGGCTTTTGCAGTCGCCTGTTGGGTGCGCACTTCCGCCAACCAAGCCAAGAAACGCTTTCGCGTGCATAATATTCAACGGCGTTTTACGTGCCGAAACCACGATATTATTACTTAGGTACATCCCGCAGTGCCTCATGGGTGATTTCGACTACTTGGAGTTCTTTAAGGTGGACCTAAATCTAACTACGTCGGTCTTGTTCACACTTCGGATTCACAAATATGCAGCGAAATGCAAAAGACACCCACCCCCATGAGTGCACCAAGCCAACACACTGGCCGCCAAGCTACCACACCGGGTACATATACAATGTTGCATTCCTTCCGTCCGTCCTTGCGACCTTTCATCCGGCCAACTTTAGCATGTTTTTCATGGCTGGTGATGCTAAGCCGCCGTGCTATTTTTGGGAAAAGCGAAGTCACAGTTGGGCTACACAACCTCGCTATCCGTCACAGTATTCTTGCTGATAACTTGGCACTCAAGCTGGGGTTAGGGCACTGTTATCTTGGTGGTGGTGAAACGCAAGGAAACTAGTGTGCTAAGGGTAGGACGGTGGATTGGAACCGCATGACGTCGAAAACAATGCAGATTTTCTTCCTCTTCCAGTCCTCACATTCACGCCGAGTTTCCTTTGTTTCTATGCGCATAAGATCACAATGTAAATTTAGTTTCGTAGTGTTCCTTGGCAAAATATTTTTATCGAACAGCCCCTGCTACGCAGTTGAGTAGCAAGCTTCGTAGAGGCATGATCCTGTTTTCTGCTTTTTTTTTCGTCAAGCTCCGGGCATTTCGACTTGATGTTTCAACTTATATTCAATAAGATGTCATTAATGTACCCATATGATGCTTCTAGAAAAAAGAAACATGAATGTTTGAATGTGCATCGTTTAATGTATAAATTCTAAAAAGTGTTTTCCTGCACTTTTCTTTCAGGTGGAATGGAGTCGACCGGTAAGAAATAGATCTCAACGTGTCTTTTTCTCGTGTTTAAGGGGTTCTTGTTGGGACAGTCGCGTCCTTTGGGCGCCTTTGCACCCTTCTTAATGTATTCGAAGAGACGTAAGGAAGCCACAATGTTAGCTCAGGGTCGACAGCACAGCCGTGTGCACTCTTTCAGTCGGCATCGTGAACTGTGGAAACGTCCCTCTTTGATAGTGGGCCCAGGAAGTATGCCTGACACGTAGGGGGCTTTTGAATAGAGAGTATCTCATGGTTCATCCGGCGTCGACGGCGTCATTTGAAACAGCTCGTCTAAGAAGCGTAAAAAAAAATATCACGCCGTCTTCAGGACAATACAGAGACGGTCGGGGTAAGGTTTCGAACCTTTCCCCCACCCCGGTACCAACCCACTTACGACAGCCCGCCATCTACTGCTCCAGGCCCTATTGAAAATACGCTGGTCGCCCATCACCATAATCCACCATAACCAGCATTGGCATGGTGGTTTTTGTGGTGGACATGGTGGTTACATGGTGGTTACATGGTGGGTGATATTTTATGCTACATTAAATGCACACCTAATTGGCTGAACGCGCCCCATCCTCTTGTGCACCTGCGCCCTGTTACGTCGCAGTTATGGCGGCGCAGATAAAGCATAAAATCACAACAACAAACGAACACTGAAGGTGCCTTCTCTTAGTCAGAGAAGACACCTACCTTGTACATTACTCTCGCTTTTCTGTGATTTTTTTTTGTCCACACAATAGTAAACAACTGTACGGAGGTGCATGAGAGGCCTGGACGGGCTCAACCAAAAAAATTTGCATTCAGCGAGGCACATAATGTCAATCACCATGTAACCACCATGTCCACCATAAAAACCACCATTGAGTTGATGGTTATGGTGGATTATGGTGATCGGTGGCAGGCGGATTTTCAATAGGGGGGCTACATGATGTAACCGTTGCAACAGCAGGCGTTGATGAATGTCTGTGCACGTGACTGTGCCAGCGGCCGACTTAATAGACGGAACTGCGGCCGCTACATCTCGTCCTGTTCGCTGCGCCCTTTGGTAGTGTCGAGTAGGCAATTGGCTCGAACATTAAGGGTTAACCATTCAGTTTTAGACATCACAAGAACTTCTAAGCCACCAGTTTCATCGAAAGCGCGTAAGAATACTGTTTTCTACCAGAACCCTCGATTCGTGAAGCGCTACTCTACATGTCCAGCGTCAGCAGTAGTGGGGCTATAAGGCATAAGTGCTCCGGGAACTCCCGTTTATGTTCTAGACCTCCGTAGCGACCTCTGACAGAACTGCGCGCATGCATGAAAAGCGTGCATTGAGAGCAAAGGCCTCGCTTCGTCCTCGATTGTACAGATAATGTCGGTGAAGCAACGGCAGGTGGCGATTCCGCCTCGTGTTTTCAAATAGCTAGCGTATACCTTATAGCACATCTAGGACAGTGACGCAGGTTTGTACAGTACCACCTTTAGTTAACGATCCCCACTGTTTGGTTAAAAAAGGCAAATGAAGCAATAACACGCACGACTGGGGTAATCACGGATGTTGTCGATGCGTCTAATTTTCATACGCCTTCATTCGCAGGTACGGAGACAGGCCCCGCCCGTAAGTCCCATGCAATGTCTTTTTTCTGAAACAAAGAATATTCGAAATTAAACAACCTGCAGTTCGCGGTATTGAGAACGAAGCCGCGAGCTAAGGTAAGAAACCAAAATTATAGGTGTGAGGTTACGGAAACAGAAGAGAGTGTAGTGTGCCAGGGAACAAACCCGAGTTAATTACGTCTTCATGGTAATCAAGAAGTAATGCGCATAGAGAGAGCGTGTGATGATAAGGCAAGACGACCATCTGTGATTAAGGGTAAACTACTTAGAGGCAAGCGTGGTAGAAAGCTAATAGAATGCTGGGTGTGCAGAAGAGAAGAAGAAATTTGGGGGGATAAGGTGGCTGCAGTTAGCACAAGACCGGTCTCTTTGGAGAGACACGGGAGAAGCCATTTGGGTGGGTGTGTCAGACTAGTGATGTAAAACCATGATTACGTCTACTGCATAGAAACGGACAGGCGTTCTGTACACTTCCAGAAAAAAAGTAGGACTTCACTGGTTGCTTTAAATGCGATTAGTGCTCTGCGCTTTAATTTCAGTTGCAACCTACATGTCACGAAAAAGAAAACACATTTTGTCCTCAAGATCAGTGGGGTATGAAGTGCTGGTTAATGGCGTAGGCCAAGACATCGACTCTTTTCACAATTAGCAAGTGCGGCTCACTGCATTACACATCAGCCCAAGTAATGCAGGCTCCTCTCCTGATTGAAGTGGAGATTGTAGCTCCACATGCTGGGCCTTGTTCTTCTGACGTATTTGTAACACGATTGCTGACAGCACCTTTTCTGCGCCATAGCACATCCACGCTGCACTCGTATACATGTTGTGTGCAAAATTCACTATGCAACCATTGGCTGGGCAAAGAACATGGCAGAAGAGCCAGCTTTACGATCACGAAAACGTCCTATTGTATGTATTGTATTGTGTTGTGTTGTGTTGTGTTGTATTGTATTGTATTGTATTGTATTGTATCGTATTCTATGTCCAACTAATTCTGACCAGAGACAAGCGTGCGTTGCGGTGGCAGTTCAAGCGCCCGTCGTTGCTCTTAATGACTTCATTGGCACTAAATAAGCACGCCTGCAAACAGGGCGAGTTATACTAGTGAAATGATCTGGTGGAACACTTCAGAAGGCATAATGGAGCTTCGGCTTGTTGGTTTGTCATCGATCGGTGGAGAATACAGCGCTCGACATTTACCCTGATGTCGCCCCGCCACGGTGGTCTAGTGGCTATGGTACTCGGCTGCAGATCCGAGGGTCGCGGGATCGAATCCCGGCCGCGGCGGCTGCATTTCGATGGAGGCGAAATGTTGAGGCCCGTGTGCTGTGCGATGTCAGTGCACGTTAAAGAACCCCAGGTGGTCGAAATTTCCGGAGACCTCCACTACGGCGTCTCTCATAATCAGAACTGGTTTTGGGACGTTAAACCCCACTAAAGAAGAAGAAGAACCCTGATGATGTCTTTCAGAAGGGCAGATGAGAGAGTTCGGGCGCGTTGGTTGGTCATCGTTGGTGCAGGAACACAGTGGATTGATGGCACTGTGGGCTATTTACTTGATTATAGCTTTTAAGCTCCCGCTGAATTTCTTAGTCATCTCCACGTGCAATCGCGAGAACCGCCAAATAATAATGAAGCAGCGGGCAACACGCATGTCATTGTTCTTTTTTACGAGGTGATAAGAAGGGCACTAGCGACTTATAGTAAGATACGCATTTCAACTTACTGTCGCTTGTTTTATTTTATATCAAATCATTCAGCTGGTGCTGCTGGCAGGTAAGTAAAGCTTGACTTAAAGTAGACCCTTTTGTTGACCCAAGTGTCGAAAATCGCGCTAGCGCATAGAGTCTAGGTGAATTTTATCCGCAGTTTCGACACACCAGTTCTTGATCATAATGCTACCGCACTCAGCACTAACACTTCCCAGCGGGTGGATTGGCTGAGCCCCTCATACACGATCCGTTTATGCGCATCACGAGATTTCTTTCTTAGCTGCAGCTCATACAGGCATACCAATTGCAGCGCTCAGCTTGGTCAACTTAACGGATTTTAATTAAATACAAGGATAAGATAATGACTTTTGTAACAGACTTATGCCCCCCTTTCACGCACGCCTCACGCAGATGTAAACGTGGCCAATTTTACGGGATGTTTTGAATTTATTTTGTCGCAAGATACCCCCCCCAACCCGAGGTAAATCCGGGGTGGAGGGCAAGAAAGATAAAGGCGCTATGGGCTGGCGCCATTAATGAAAAGGTTAGGCGCTTCTGGACACTCCGCACATTGGGACGCGCACAGTGAACCGTCCCGTCCCGTCCCGTCCACTTTTATTGGGTATTTATGTATACGGAATCCTGGGAGTGTTAGACAGCGCCACTCGTAGCCATGGCGGCGAGTGTAGCACACTCTTACTGCCAGGAGACGTCACGTAGAACGTGATCTTATGACGAGGTGGCTGCTGCCCAATGAACCCTCATATGCTACCCAAGGCACCAAGTCTGCCGCAACGAGACCGAAGCTATGAAATAACGAAAGGGAAGGGGGTCAAGGGCTCGCTTTTATTTGTTAGAAACAAGTTAATGAAACAACAAACATTGAAGCCTAGGAAGACATATGGGAACTTATTCCAATTTGAAATTATGATATTGTAATTTTGGGGTAAGTAGAAAGGAATTAATCTGGACGAAAAGACAAACCTGCCTTCGGTGGGAACCGAAGCCACGACCTTCGGGTATCGCGTCCGATGCTCTACCCACTGAGGTATATATATATATATATATATATATATATATATATATATATATATATATATATATATATATATATATATATATAGTGTGTGGAGAGAGAGAGGCTGCGTGTCAACGGAGGCACATATTCACAGACTCAGTAGGTACACCTCGAGTCCTTGCCCACATTACTTTGGTTGAATGGCCACAAAGCACGGCGTTTATCCTCTGTCGTTGTGGGGGTGCATCCGAAATACGAATATTCCCTCGGAAAAACGTCGGTATCTCATCGGAACCTCGAAAAAGTAAACGAAATATTTTCCACGTGCTACGTCTCATATGTAGCGAGCGAGTCGAGTCTACCGAGTCTGCATGCCGGAGAGTACGTACCCCTCTGAACTGACACAAGAGGAAAACAGTTCTTCGTAGTGCACCTACACGTTTAACACTGTTGTACTTACGTTGTATTCCACCCCCGAACATCCCACAAATTTACAGACATAGCTTGTTCTTTTCGACTGATACTTGCAGTGGCGGTTCGGGTAAGACTGTACTCATGGTCGTCGTCCTCCTCCTTCTAATCAGTGGTGTTGTCGGCATTTACCTGATGACATCTTCACCATCAACAAGTAAGAAGCAACCCCCTTTTAGGGTATAAATAACACTTTCCTGCAGCACGTTGTAGTTCTCTGCGGCACTGTGACCACTTTCTGCCGGATGTGGTGTGTCGCCATACTGATTAGCCACTTCGCGCTAACGTTTCGCCTAATATACGCCACGTTTAGTCAACTGAACCCGTCTCCCCCCCCTCCTGTCCCTTTTTCACACACACGCTCCGCCACGGTGGTCTCGTGGTACTCGGCTACATGGTACTTGGCTGCGGATCCGAGAGTCGTGGGATCGGACCCCGCGCACGTTCAAGAAGGCCAAGGTGGTCACAGTTTCCAGAGCCCCCCCCCCCCCCCACCACCACTACGGTGTCTCTCATTATTATATCCTGGTTCTGACACGTAATACTAAAAATTACTGTTAATTGGTTATTACTACACACGGACACGCAAACACAAGAGCACCACAAAAACGGAACCAGATTTAGGGAGAGGCGTTGCACAAGTATAGATCTTAATAAGTGTTTGCTGCTGCAATAACCTTTCCGAACCCACGGATATCCAGTTTAAAAGGCGATTTTTGTAACCAGTGCGCCGAACAGACCACTGAAATCGATAAAAAAAAAACATTAATCGTTTGTTACTAAAGCACGTCCACATGTCCAAGGTTTTGGCTGTAATGCATTACCATAACTCTGCAGTTTATATTAACTTGCGGCCGACGGGATCAATCACTGTAGGGCTAACAAAAAAGAGGGAGAATATTGACGCAAGCCCCGTACTTAAGAGCTCCGGTGTAATTTTTTTTACACCTTGCAATCTTTTTTTACGTCTAGCCCCCACCGAAGTGCCGCCGCCGTGGTACAGGTCTCGATCCCGCCAGCTGGAGCTCCATATGTGACCACTCTAGCCGCTAGCATTTCTACGCATTTCTGCTCATGTTGATAAAGTTAAGAAAGAGAATAATTGCGGTCGATATTTTTTCCCTGGAAACCTGCGGCGTACACTGGAGACGCTTTCCAGAAGTTGCTTATTTAGATTATGATATCCTGGTGAGAACTGTACCTGAGCTTCGGTAGTGAAGCTCAATTACACATATGACCCATTGCCTGATGATGATGATATGTGATTTTTATTGGCGCAAGGGCCAAGGGTGGCCAAAGAGCGCCATTGCATGTGATGTGATGTTGGCGATGACCTATGGGGTAAAATGGTAATATGTGACGTGGCTGTAAATGGGCCTAAAATCTAATCGCTGTATAGGAGCGTAAAATATATATAGCATAAAATTATGGTAATGGCAAGAGGGGTGGTCTATGGATGTTCGATGACTTTAACTGTGATAGCTGATCGCGAGGCTAAAAACTGGTGTAATGAGATCGAATATTTACAATGAGTACGATGAGTACATAATAAAAGCACAGGTTCTAAAATACTCGTTCAACAGCACTACTGTCTCCGAAGGACCCTTGCATGCAAGGGCCTGGAGGCGAGTGCGAATGAAACCATCCTCGAAGCAGCGGTCTCAGTGTCTAAGAGACCCTTTGCCTGTCAGTGCGGCATACACATTGCACCTACACGTACGTGCAGTAAACCCGGATATGACATTTGGTTAAAATCGTGTGAGGTTCCAACAAAAATGCTAAAACCTACACCGCAGAGTTCCTCGATCATAACGACGAGCCAAAAGAAGCAGCCCCTGGAAAGGATGCGTAGTCTTCATGGAACCAAATCATCATTTCCGCCACGCACAGGACTGTCTACTCTAAGTACGAGCATGCTGCTTTCTTTGGAGCGTCAGCGCTCGCGGGTCTCAAGGATAGTGTGCACCCAATAAGACAAACAGGCAGCGCCGTGTTCGTACTATAGTGTGTTGCAGAAGTTCCGTGCAGCACTGTGGAAGCTACAGGCCTCTTGTACCAACCAGGAGGCCGAAGGCATGTTAAACGTGTTTTTCCGCGACTTGTCGTCAGCCAATGGTGGGCGCTGCAGTGGAAGGAGAAGACGAAGCGGGGTGTGCGTGTCCGAACAACGGTTTTCGGCTCGCCTCGGAAGAATTCTGCGCATGATGGCCTCGTAACCTTGGCTCTGCTGCACGTCACTAGCGAAACAGACTATTATAGTGCGCGACCCTGTGCGTAGGAGAGATGGAAAGGAGCGTAACGAGGCTGGTTGGCTTGTCCGAATCCCCAAGCAATGAGCGTGTTTTGCGCTTTCCGAACACGTTTTGCGTATCAGTGGCGATCCCAATGGCCGACAGTTTCGTCCATCTCTGCATGGTTACGAATTGCAAAGCTCAGTGCTGTCGGTGTCCTTCTCAAAGTGGTACATCCCGTACCGTTCTACAGAGAGGCTTCCCACGAAATAACGCTGATGTGACAGCCAAGGTCAACAGAGAGGGATGCGGCGGCTATGCTACTTGCATTAGAATACTCCTACAAAACCCACTCTTTTTGCATTACGTTCGTTGTAAAACCTATACAGGAATGGAACCGACCCCCGGATGATATCGTGAACGAAACTGATAATGAAAGCTTTTTTTTCTTCCCTGTAACAACGCCCGCAATACCACTGCCGATTGGAGTGGTTTGTTGTCCCGAAGCGTTTGGGTGTTTAAATGTGTGGCTGTATGAATGTTTATGATTGGTGTAATTCTCTGTTATCCGAGTGTTTTTTTTTTTTTGCTTAAAGGTATCTTTGGTATCGTTGTATTTGTCGTAACTATCATATCGATTGCTAACTGCGGTATGTCATTACCCATGTGTACCTCCCCTACGCAATGCCGTACAACGGTGTAGGTGAAGTGCAAATAAATAAATAAAAATTTCATAGTCTACCATTTCCCGCGCGAACCGCAGACAATTCCGGAGATTCTGACGATTCTGGAGGCGGCTCTGGCACAAGTGGCGGCGGCGTCAGCTACGGCGGCGGAACAAGCGGCGGAAAGCCTCCTTCGCCTCCGTCGTACGTCAAGGGTGGTGAGTACTAAGGAGTTTGGGTGAACCCGCTCATTCTTTGCATGGGCTTGTCTATAGATCTTTGCAATCACAGCCAGAAACACAACAGCTCGTTTGACGAGTGCGCCCGCCATTGACCAAGGGCGAAATGTGTACAGCCGGCAGCAAACTTAAAGGAATACTGACACGAATTTTTGACATTCTCGTATTATTGCTGTAAATGAAAGCACTGGCGTGGAGAACCCCCAAAAGACTATCATGGTGCCTCGCAACGCGATACGGCTATCTTAAAAGCCCGGTTTCGGTTTCGATATCGCGGGGGCGGTTTCCTAGTGACGTGGCAACACAGTCGAACATACGTTTAGGTCACGTTGGGATAGCAATTCGTGATAGCGCAACTGCGACTCTGTCGTTTGTGGTCAATTCACACGTGAGGCACGCAAACGACGACAATTTCACGGTCTTCCAGTGACCCTGACCGCGATATCGGCGATTTTTAGAAGGCTGTGTTCACACGTCATCGTAGTGTCCGTTGCGCTCGGGTTGGCTTGCAGTGCACGGTGACGAAAAATTCAAAACCAAACTAAAATATTAAATGCGAAGCATTTCTTAGCGAACTTCGGCGAGTTTGAGCGTATCTATCTATCTATCTATCTATCTATCTATCTATCTATCTATCTATCTATCTATCTATCTATCTATCTATCTAGCCGCCTATGATGTTGTGCTCTCCTGGCCGTTTCGATAATGGGATGTTTACGAAAATTGGTATGCCACAACATGACTACATGACGGACATGAATGACAGGTCATAACATGAAAATCATGATATGCATATCAGGAGCGACATGATTTAGATGCCACGGTCTTGGTGCTTGCTTGGCCGTTTCGTTAGTGGGATGTAGAGGAAAATTGGTATGCAACAACATGACTGCACGACGAACATAGGTGACAGGTCATAACATGAAAAGCATGATATGCATGTCATGGGCGGCATGATTTACATGCCACGCGTTTCGTTAATGGGATGTATAATAAAATTGCTATGGCACAACACGATAGCATGAAGAACGTAAATGACATGTCACAACATTAAAATCATGACACGCGTGTCATGACCGGCATGATTTACATGCCACAGTCTTGGTGCTCTTGCGGTCGTTTCGTTAACTTTATATGTACGAAACTCGGTATAGCGAGACAATGCAAGTCCATTTTACATTCCTGATGCGTGCTTCGCATTTCCTTTATTCCAACTGCACGTGGGGTCTGCCAATTTTTTTTACGTGTTTCCCGGCTTCCGCGCGCAGGGGGCGTTAACAATACATCGCTAGAAAACGAAAAATCTATATTTCGCGCGGCCACAAGATCGTGTAAGTGCTCCTTTAACACGACCGCTCCTCGGCGTCCGCTCCTCGGCCACTCGGCGTGGCCTGGACAATGGAGTTCGTAATGACACCGGCGCTCGTTTGCGGCGACTGAAGGCAGTCGGGGCGCAGATCGAGTTGATTGCTCGATATGCCTTTCCCGTCTTTCCGACCCGCGGGCACTTTGTCTTTTGGGCCCGCGAAAGATCACAGCACGGTTTATGACTCTTTAGGTGGTAGCACTCGCGCCCTATTTGTAAGAGAGCGATTGATTAAATAATGTAGCAGTAACGCGCGAACAGGCCCATTGACGGGAGCGGATACCTATGGGCGTACGCTGTAAGGAAGCCTCCGCGTGTGGAATGCTCGGTCGCTCCGGTCGCTATGGCAACAAATCAGCGGTTAATAATATATTGATCCGGATAGGTAAACGAGGAAAGGACGCTACTTCCTGCAGCCCAGAGAGGGAGCACGGCTCCGCGTCCGCACGAGTAAGGGAAGCGAATGAAAGAGTGGAATAGTGAGAGAAAAGCTCCAGTGGACGGCTCCGGGTGTTTTGGTCACTTGGAGTTCTTTCAAGAATTTTGTAGTGATATGCAGCCGCATGTGGATAGTAGACGAGCGGGCAGAGAGGGAAACCGCCTCCTTATTGAAAGTTGGTCAAACGCGCTGAGCCGTGCACGCGACCGTCTGTCTCTGCATTCGGGTTTCCCTATAAATAAGAGGTCAATAAAGGAACGCGGAGATGGAACCTTCTCTGCCTTGAAACACATATACATATAAAGCATTATATAGAAGCTCGGGGAAAGGTGAGAACTCGAATATGTAGAGGTCGTTCAATTAAAGCGCTGGCGAATAGCCAATGTGGCTACTACCAACGTTTCGCCAAGTGGATTTGCCTTTGACATAGCACTCAAAGCCTCCACTTGGCCTAGTTGGAACGTAGCCTTGTAACGCATCTCCAGCGCCAACAAAAGAACATGCGAAGGATGTAAACGAAAGGACGGCGCGTAAACAGAACGCTGGTCTTTCAAATGATTTTTATTGCAGGAAGGAACAGTTATGTATGCATCTGTTAATGCGCCGACAACCAAAATCAAGCAGTGTGGAGCGTGCATTATACCACTCGCACGTGAAAAACAGAGACAAGACAGTCGATATCTTTTACTGGCGTACTAATGCATTTTTGATTATGACGATTTCTGGGGTTTTTACGTCCTGAAGCCATGATACGATTTCGATAGACGCCGTAGAGGAGGACTCAGTAAATTCTAATGCGTTTTTCACTTTCTTTCCTTTTATGCAAAACGCTTCATAAATCAGCCGACATTGTTCATCCGTGATGCAAGCGCACTTCACGGTTAAGTGATTGACTTCCCTACCATTTCTTTTTGTTGTTTTAGTTATTTGCATTTCTTTGCTCATATTTTATAATGTATCTAATGAATCATATACGGAGGGTTCCGGTACGGCCTCTTGACTTTGGGGTAATCTTCGGTGTATCCGTAACGTCGTAATCATGCTATGCAAAACAAACATTTCATTCAGAAAAACGCTTAATGGTTCATTTGCTAGCCAAGAAGCATCGGAGACAATTGCCTGATACAAAAGTGGAAAGTACAAGATGTCCATCATATGGGCAGGCTTACAGGTCCCGAGCAATTCGTCACGTTCCCTAGTACCCATATTTTCAAACCATTTCTATATTTAGAGCAGGGGCGTCTTCAATTTAGAGGAGGCCGGTAAGCAGTTGTCTTTTTCACTCCTCTGCAAATTTCGGCTTGATCGTCATAAATATAATTCGGCCTTAGGGTAGGCCGCGAGTAGGCTTCTTGTTGCTTTCTGGTTTTAGCCTCGGTGTCTTTTTTATTTCAGCTTCTCGATATTGTAGCGCGCGAGGCATCGCGCCATCGTCCGATCCTAAAGCACTCTTCCATTAGCGGCATCTAACAGACGTAGCGTCAGCTTTGAAAATCCATAGCGGCTTCGCTGGCCCCGTGCAAGAAAAAACGGGTAGTCTAACCGAGGAGATCGCAAAGTCATAAGCACGAGATGAGCGTGCTACAGGAATGAGATATGACAAGCGAGTACATTTGAGTGTGCAAGGTCGACATCCCCAATGAAACGTTCCGCATGGGTTGTGCGACAACTTCATAATAATAATAATAATAATAATAATAATAATAATAATAATAATAATAATAATAATAATAATAATAATAATAATAATAATGATGATGATGATGATGATGATGATGATGATGATGATGATGTCATTTCCACCAACAGACTGTTGATGGAGGAGGTGAGGATAAATGCGAGCGACTGGATGCTTGACTAAGTCGGCTCCATTAGACTACTTCCGTAAGCTCCATATGGAAACAGCACAAATATAAAGGAGTGCACGTGGAGTTCGTAGGTTATCATGTGGAGTTATTGGAATGCGCAGTGGAACTTTTCACTATGGTTTCGCGGGCAGAGGCGCCTCTAAATGCTGTGGATAACGTCATGCCCACCGTGTTGTCTGCAGGTGCGCCCTGTCAGTGCGGTGCCGCCAATATCACACTTCTTGGTCGCAGCATGGCGTGACCGTTCATTTACTAAAGGAACATATCTGCGATAGAGTGAGCGCCTGCATTGGCCTCGAGATCGAACAGAGGCGGCGCCTAGCGGCGTGTAGACGAAACTCCCAAGTGTGGATGGCTCTTCGCAGTCGTCGGCTATCCACTGCGAGTTTACATGCGCGCGTACGTCACGCATAGTCTCCAGGATGTTCGTTCCTTCTGCTGTAGCAGTGTTGAATGCTTGCACGTATTCTTATCCAACTATACAAAAGTATTTGGCCTTGCGCTGCAGTTTTGTTAGGATCACTTATTACGTGTGTCGAAAGTGTGCCTTGTCGTGTCCCATGCCCGGTCCGGCATAATAATTTCAGTTTAGCTGCTGCCGTGTCTTCAAGCATTCAACAAAATGGTATTGCCGTTCTTCTGAAAATGTTACGCTGGAATCATCAACGTGTAAATGATGTGCGGTATAGTAATATCGTCTCGCGATACGTGGTAGTTTTGTGGAAGCACAAATGAGTTGATATGAGCTGACACAAATACCTGACAGTGGTAGAAAAGGATAATGATGTGACACATGCGCTTAGGTTACGACGTTCTTAAGTGGCGCATAATAGCGTGGCTGTCACTTGGTGGTTTCGTGATGAGCCTTAATTACTCTTAAGACATCGTCCCGTTGTACGGTATTGTTTCCACAACGGGGAAAGTATCCACCTCACAAGTCAACTCTGGCACTTTGGCACTTAAGCTGTTTGCCAAAAAGGAACAAATTGTGTGTTACACGAGGAATATGCGCGTCGTGGCAGCCTGGCCTTTGACATAATGTGAGCGTTATCCGGGTGTCGTTAGCATGACGAAAAACTGCGCTTGCGCTGGTCTACATCTTCATAAAACTGGTCGGGCCGTGCGTCGCCATAGCCACAATGCCCAGCTAAGTATAACGAAAGCTAAGCATAGTTGAGGCTAGTTAAGGTAACCCAAGTATATTTAGGCTGACACTAATTAAGACAGGTCTAACTAAACTAGCCATAGTTATGCCAAACATAACAAGTTAATCAAGACTAACTAATCCAAGACTAATTAAGCATACGCAGGTGAAACCGATCCTAATTAAGCTAATATTATTAAGACAATGCTAGTGAAGTCAAGCCTAAGTTAAACTCGGAATAATGAAGCCTAGTATGATTATGTTGACATGCCTAATTAAGACAAGCCCAATTTGGTTACGTCTAATGAGGCAAGTTCAGTCGAGCTAAGATTAAATAGGTTGCTAGGTGACCCTATGCAAACTTAGCAAGTCCTATCAAGACCAAGTAAAGCCCAGCAAAACCATGCCAAACTTCAAATCGACCAGCATCTCATTTCTTTTCTCTCTTGAAGAACGTGCGTTTTTGACTGCTAAATTATTTAAAACTCGTGTTGGGTACAGAAGCTTCTACTTCAACTGAATTCGCCGTAGCGGCCTTTTCTTTCTTTCTGCAGCCAATCGTGAAAAACGAGCGTGAAGTAGATACAGCACTATATTTTACTCCGTATAACACCAATGGCAACATTACATACAAAACGCAACTTAAATATGGCCGAAGAAAAAAGAGAGGCGCAAACGCCGAGGAAGTCAGACTGCGAAGTTGGGTGATGCCAGCTCCCCGCGGAATGGCAGATCACGCTTCTTTCAATTGTAATGGGGACGTTCTCCGCACTTCAAGCACTAATGTGGCATTGGAGCATGTCTACATAACCATTCCACTGAAGTCAACACTTTCATTTGGCTAACAGTTGCCTCACTCCGCTCAAAACATTGCCTCGCTTTGTACATTTCAATGCGCACCGCCAACCGCCTATCCACACTTAACGCTGTGACAATGCTGACACATATAGGTCGATCTGGAGGCCAATAGCGAAGGCCGGGCTTGTGATTGCGGTCATGTGAGGGCCTACATACACCCATATAACTGGCAAAAATGTCAAGAAATTGATGTCGTGACCCATCAGCCGTGTTAGCGGAAATCTGTACCCATCCACGCCAGCGGTGTACACCAGCTGAATTGGACGTAAGTTTTTAGGGCGAAGCACCTTAGCACCAGGCTAGCGGCGTACACCCGGCGTAGCCATCTAATTACAGTTGCGCCCGTTATGGGGCGCAACGTCTCGTGAGAGAGAGCGAACGGCGCGCGTTGATTATGTATACAGTGCCTAGGCACTATAGTATGAGTGAGTGAGTAGCAACTTTATTCGTAGAAGGGGCGAGGGGTGATGGAGGCTAAGCCACATAGTCTGCAAGGCTGTGCCTTTCAATGACCTCTTCAGCACGTTCCAGGACCCGTGTCTGGATGTCTCTGTCGGTGCTTGAGAGAAGGGCCTCCCATTGTTCCTCGGTCGGTGGTGAGCGAAAGAGGTCGGCGGGCGGGGGATCGTCCGGGCAGCCCCACAGGATGTGGTTCAACGTGTCTAGGCACTATACTATGTAAACGCTTTCTGCGATGAACGCTTTACCAGCTCGCAAGGAACGAGAACGCGGCCTCGCCCGCGAGAGAGAACGCTGACGCAGGCAGCGTCTCCTAATTGACCGGCCACCCCTTATAGGCACTGGATCATGACCCGCAATGTAGTGCCAGTGGGAGATTTCTCTTGTGCGTAGTTGCACCATAAGGATTCGCATCGTGTGCGTAAACTAAATATAATCCGGAACTTGGCACGATCTGCGACGTGGCAGCGCAGGAACCTCATAAAAACCAGGAGCATAAATTACAACGCGTGCGTAAACATGCACAGGCATTATCACTCATTAACATGCATGAGTGGGCAATGTCACGGGTGATTTACGGCAACACCGAACGATCCACAGTACTTCGCCCACACGTCATGGTTCACTTCGTGGGAATGCGTGGAATTTTTTGTAGCATATTTTTGTCGTATTCGCCAGCGTTTCTCCAATGTCACCTTCGAATGAGATGCGAGGCCAAGGAGGTTGAGAGAGACCTCCTTGTACAAGGCCCAGTAAACAATTAAACACGCTCATCGCCGCTACGTTCTCTTTTTCTTTCGGAAGATCCGCCGAGCAATCCACCAGCGGTTCCAACGCAACCACCACGTAAGTCATACCTCTTTATATTCAAATTATAGCGTGATATATCCGTAGAGGAGAAAGAATGCATAGTACGCGGAACCAATGCAGGCAGCTTGTTTACCAGTATTTTTATTTATTTATTTATTTATTTATTTATTTATTTATTTATTTATTTATTTATACAACTTCATTGGATCCATGTAGTATATTGTAAAGAAGGTTTATTGTAAAAAAAAAAGTTTCGGGAAGCAGGTGGGTGGCCTCTAATCCAGGGCTCCACTGAACTCAGCAGCCCGACGTGCCTTGTCCAGGAGTACCACTACGGGCTCCTTTTTACTCGCTGGTAAGCCAGGCCTCCAGCTGCTTCGTTCGGAATTTTCGCGCCCAAATATGAGGCGTATTAAATTTAGATGACCTGAGTTCGCATTCCCACGTGATGTGGGCAACAGTTGGCTGTTCTTCACACCACGGGCATGCGGCGGCGTACGAGGTTGAGTGGACGGCATGTTTTAAACTCAGGTCCAGGTATGTATTTGTCTCCATAAGGCACCCTTCGTACGCTTCCTGTACACTTAGCCGAGGGTGTGGCGTTGAAGTGCGCGGTCGTTGTCAAAGCTCGTGTTGTAAGATATCCCTGGGAATGCGGGGGGCGCCTGGGGTTGCAGACGGGTGTCTGGACGAGGAACAGTTTCTCGGTGTGTAAGAGCTCGAGCTGCACCATCCTCTCAATGGTCACCCGTCGCTTCGATGTGTGCCGGGCACCATATAATGGTATGATCCTGGTCTAGTGTTGCAACTAGGAGGTGGGCGACACAAGCAGGAACGCGACCGCTGGTGAAATAACGAACCCTACTTGGGAGTCCTTGAGCATATAAGGTCACTGTGTAGTGCTCCTTTGGTTTTATGGGGAGTGACACGACTAGGCTCCCGCCGCGTTTGCAGAGCTAGTCCTGGCTGAGATGCAGGTGGTTAAACCTGGTCCACAGACTGAGTTAACAGCAGTCAGCGAAAACCCATACGTGCCTCAGCGGGCTGCATCCGTGTAAAGCGAGTCAGAGTCTGTTCCACACTGTTCGGCGAGTTTTCTGGCTCTGGCGTCACGACGCGTTCGGTGGTACGCTGTACTCAAGTTTTTCGGTTGATGAGTGATATGCATTTGGGCACCGACCCTCGCAGAAAGGGGCATAAGTTCCTTATCCCTGTATTGCTGTCGTATAGGGTACCCCAGGCCACGTAGGAGATCCCTATCCGTGTGTGTGAGAGAGTCTTTCTCGCTGCGAAATTAGGACCGCGGCTTGAAGTTCCTCAGTAATATGCAGATCCCCAACGCTAGGAGCCGATCAGTGGGTGTTCCTCTTGGCACACCAAGGGCGGCCTTGTCAGCGGCCCGAATAAACATATCCGCTTGTTCAACCTAACCCTTACTGAGTTCTAGGTACGAAAGTCCGTACGTTAATCCGCTGACTACAAACGCACTGGTTATGTGGAGCGTATCCGCCTCTCCAAAGGCTTTGCGATGGTAGGTCACTCTGTGTACCATGCGGGCAATTTGTGTGACTGTCCTGCGAAGAGCTTTAAGTGTGTGATCTGCGTGCCTATTGCTCTGGACTGTCCACCTGCTCGGGAAGGGTGCACTGAGGGTGACGACTTCAAGAACGTAAGGTGGCCCGCATGGGAATCTGCTAAAAATCCCAGAACTCCTGTTAGGAACACTACACGGCTCGCAACTGCCTGGCTAGGCATATGTTAATACAGTACCAGGGATAACATATATATTGAAAATTTCATTGAAATCCGTGGACAGTGAAAAATCGTCGGAGTTGCCCTTTAAACGTATCGCACAGCAGAGGTACAAGTGAATAATAAATATTTTAGGGGCGAAGCTCCTTAGGGTGTGGGTCGTTCCCTCCTCTGTAGTAGTATGTATGTAGTAGCACGGCCGGACTCGACTCTTTTCTCCTCCGCGTAACGCGGAGGAGAAGAGAGTCGAGTCCGGCCGTGGTAGTAGTAGGTATGTAGCCACCTCGCGCCGCCGGGAGGCTCGCGCTCACCCTCGGCGCGTGCCTCCCTGCGCGCGAGCTCTCTCACTCTTCCATCTGCTGTCTTGTGAGAGAGAGAGAGAGACAGAGAGAAAGTGAGCGAAAGGCGTGCGTTGACTATGGAAACGCTCTTTCTTCAGTGAACCCTCTACCAGCTCGCAAAGAAGGAGAACGCGTCCTCATCCGCGAGAGACAACGTTGACGAATGAAGCGTCTCCTAGCGAGTTTCTTGATTGAGAAATACAGACTGCTCGCGTTGGAGAACCGTTCACCGGCCACCCATATATATATGTTATACAGTACCAGGGATAACATGTACTGAAAATTTCATTGAAATCCGTGGACAGTGAAAAATCGGTGAATATCGGTGAATCGGTGAATCGGCACTGGATGTTGACTTGCAATGAAGTGCCGGTGGGAGATTTCACTTGTGCGTAGTTGAACCATAAGGATTCGTAGCGTGCGCATTAACTAAATTAATCCGGAACTCGGCACGATCTACGATGAACATCCGGAGCTTCTCCCACTTATCATCATTCCCTCCGTGGATATGTGTGGATTTTTTTTAGGTTTGTAGTCCCAGAACGACAATATGATCATTAGGCGTGCCCTAGTGGAGGGCGGCGGAAATTTCGACTACCTGGGATTTCTTAACGTGCGCTGAGATGCAACATAACACGGGCCCCAATCGCTTCGCCACCGTTGAAATTCGGCCGCTGCGGCTGGGATTCAACCCAGCGACCTTCGGGCCAGCAGCCCAAGTGCCACTAGACCGTCGCGGCGGGTGCATATTCGTCGCCTGCCCTCGTCTGTTCTCCTGTGTGTGTGGTCTAAAATTCAGCACTGTTTCCCTTCCTCGCATGGTTGTACTTTGTCCAAGACGCGCACCGGCACAACGCCGTGGAGCCACGCGGCCACGCCCCTTATCGGCTTTTCTCCACTGCGATCGACGCGCTGATACTACCGAAGCGCTAACTGTCAAGCGCGCATTAGCACGACAACCTGCTCCTCTCGATCACTCCTAGATGCTGGTAACACCGCTGCGGAGCAAGAGTCCATTGGAGGAGAGGCGGTTTATTCTAAGAGGAATTTTGCTTGCTAAACGTCTTTGCCTTAACCGGAAGTCAGTTAAATGCAAATCATAAACCGCTGTAGGGAAGATATAAGGCCCGTCTGTTGCCTACACCTCCAATGTGTCGGTGAGGTATCGGCAGAGCTTCCAGCTCCTATCATCGCATCCCGGCTGAACGTGGGTTCTAGGCAGGGTGGGGGTAGCTTTTCGTTGTAAATTAGTGTTCGTTTTTTTTCCGACATCTAGTTAGCTACGGAGGTACGTCACTGCTTTGTGCTAGATGGGCCTGCATGTGCACTTTCGTGCTGGTGGTAGTATTCGCGCACTGGCGGACTGCCACATTTTCCCACCTGCTAGCCACGTATAGCTTCACATCGATATCCGCGCAAAGCTAACGTGACCGCTCTACTTTTCGGCACGCTCGTTGTTGGTTCTTTACGCTCGTTTGAATATGTTTCGGCCGTTATTGACTGTTTTCGTCATTGTGTTCATTCCCGCAGCTCCACCGACGCGCCCTCCTAACATATTGCCACGTAAGTGATTGTTTGATATGTTCAATTCATAGCATACGCTCTTACAATGGACTAAACGCCAACCGTTGCATGGCCGAGAGAAGATACCGCGTTCGTGCTGCTCAATTCTATAACGCTTTAGTAATTACGTGGAGTAATGTTGGTTTTAACGGCTCATAAGCTGCCGGTGATGTGCAGGCGCAGTTAGGGTGAGATGAAGGAGTCTTAACGCCTGCGCTGTACATGTACCCAATTCTGCGTTAGCCGCAGCGATCCGTTCAAGTGGCTAAGCAAAAATGTTCCTGTCACCGCAGCCATGGTGCCCTATGTAATGTGGACAAGAGACCACTGCTTATCATTGTATTCGGTCACTTCGCCGTGGCATCGACGAGCAAGAGCTACGTGAGACAGCACACCGCCTACGCGCAGGCAGGTAGCGGGAGGGGAGGGGGCACATGATGTGGGATCACAGCATTGTATTGACGGGCGCAGACGTTGACCTTGGCTGCTATCCTGGACACTGGCAAATGCCCCATTGCGTCAAATCTGATTTGCCCAGAGGGCTGCTAGGGGCTCTCCGAGTGGCTCAAAAATCCGCCATTACAGAATACAACAAGATAGCATAATTGGATAGTACCCATGATAGCACCCCATGTCTAGGTAAGGGAGGGTAGGATAGAATTTCGGAGAATTATGCACCGTCAAATTTAACTTTTCCAAGAGACAAGACAGAGACCTCATGTTGTATCCAAGTTGGGACACATCACGCGAGACACACCTTTACAGGAACGTAAAAACATAATACTCGACATCGTAAACAAAATTAAAGCGGCCCCGATTCTCCAAAATATGCGCGCCGACAGTCCTAAAGGCCGGAGATGTGCAACAGTACAAGGTTCAATGCGCGTTTTCCGTGGCGGTAGGCCTCAAACAGAGGTCCTTCACACTGAAGTAATACGGTAACCTTAACAAGTCATGTGCCTAGTCGAATCGGATACTAGCGAAGTTTTAAGCGTTTCCGCAACGCTTAACACTGTGGACAGGTGTCAGGGCACAAGAAGCAGCTGTCGCCTTGGCCAGGTAGGTAGGTGGGTGGCTGGGTTATTTTCATATCACCTCCTTTTCTAACACAAAGACTCCTTTGTTAACTATTATGTGTAGGGTTATTATGTGGCTGGGTTATTCTCATATCACGCGCTTTTCTAATGCAAAGATTCCTTTCTTAACTATTATGTTCCTGTTAGGTAATATCAATTACTACGTTTATACGTTCCAAAACCCACGCAACAATATGAGGCGTGCCGTGATGGGATGGCTGCGGAAATTTCAATTACCTAGCGCTCTTGAACGTCCACTGAGACTGCACAGTACGCGCGCCTCTTTCATTTCGTAACGAGCGAAATTCAAACACTGTCGAGGCCGTGGTCCAACCGGCGCCTATAACTCGACAGCCGCGTGCCGTACCGCCATGTCATTTCCCTATTAGATGTCGCGGCCGTTGCGTTAGCGAAGGTGGTTGTAGAAGGTGAAGGTTGGTTTTGAGGCGAAGGCAGACTTTCGAGTGGTTTCGTAACCGCCTGTCGCCTGAGTGGCCCTCACCTGTCAGTGGAATTAGAGCTTTGGTTACGTTAGTGCGTCGGTGCTATCGCCTCATTTGGTTGAGTTGATTTACCAAAAATAAAATTCTAGTAAACGTTTTCGACACGGTTGTCTAGCTTTCTCTGTCGCGCCTAGAATTTCTATTTGTTAATTTGGCAAGTACCGAAGGATTACTTGCAAGTTTAAGCTCACTTTGTTTTTCCAGCGTGCTTGCAACTAGAACGCAGCACCCATTTTTTAATGGTTGCTACAACCAGCATTTTCTTTTACTTCTTTCATGGGCTCTAGCCTAATCGTTTCCTTATCGCGATTGTTTCCAGTACCTGCACGCGCAGTCATCTGCACGGTTAACGGACAGGCAGTCTACCCCAGTATGCTGCCATTTGACCCCCTGTGTGACATGCTCATATTTTGCCACGTCACTCTTCGGAATGCGGATATTGTCGGTACGGACAACAAGGTCAGCTTTGACACGTTCAAGAAAGTGATGGCCAAGTATGAAACTCAAGCCGGTATCTCGTTTGACATACGGTGAGTGATCTAAAGTGACGATTTTTTAAAGTTTTTTTTTCACATCAGGCATTACGATCACGGTTCGGAGGGAACATAAAATGGGCCCAGAATCACTCGTTGAACTTAGCCAGAAAACAGTGCCGCTCATTCTTGGTTGCTTCTGGTAACGTGCAGGCCAAATATTATTCCTCTGCAGTCACAAAAAAATTCGACATTTTTCTACAAATTCATTTGGAATTCGTCTATGGTCTCCTTTTAGAAAATCGCGTCACTGACAGCACCAACACCATCCGTCGTCACCCCCCCCCCCCCTCCTAACGCAGAGCTAGCATTCGCTGATGTCACAATCGTGGTGAACACGTCTCCTATTGCTTGATTTGAGCGTTCTGATTTTGAGAAATCAGGAAAATCGAGTCAGCCTATGCTTGAGAACACGGAAACGAGTGTTTCGAAGTTATTGGTTCTGTCATTGGCGTAACCTCTGGAAAGCATAGATGCTGGGATTTCTAGCTGCATTGAAGCCAACTAGCAAGTTCAAATGGCTGAGCACTGCAATTAAACATTTTTCTGACACGTCCACGGGTGCCCGGGACACATGTCGGCACCGCCTTCTCAACACGAGATCTTCAGAACCTATTGCAGGACGCGTTTAGACCAGGGACAAACTTTGATTTGAATTCCTGACTCTTCTCTTCCAACAACAGAGGAACCAACAATGACATGGTTTCTGTCCCGTGTGAACGAGACGAGATTGCATCGAACCAGACTTCTAACAAAAACAACAACAACAACAACAACAACAACAATAATAATAATAATAATAATAATAATAATAATAATAATAATAATAATAATAATAATAATAATAATAATAATAATAATAATAATAATAATAATAATAATAATAATAATAATAATAATAATAATAATAATAATAATGTGATTTTGTGTGCAAAAACCGGCTATGATTATAATGTACGCCCCGTACTTGAGAGCTCCTGAGTGTTTTGACTACGTGGGGCTCATTTATGTCCTTTAAATTTAAGTACCCAGGTACGTTCTTATTTGACTTTCGCCCTCATAGAAATGCAGCTCCTGTGACTGGGATTCGATCCCGCCACCGCGAGCTTTGCGAGACAATCTCTAGTGCTGTATTGCGAGAACGATCTATTTTGCGGATATCGCCGAACTGTCGCCCCTTGGTCCCCTAAAATCCAGTAGAAGTGTCGTCCCCTGAAAGACAGTACAGACGTACGCTATTAAAATGCAGACGTATACGTAATACTACAGACATGAGCTTCCGCTTCATGAGCTCGTATCTGGGCTTACACGTGCCCAAGCCACGATATGGTTATGAAAGACGCCACACTGGAGGGCTCTGAAACTTTAGAAGGGACGTGAAAGCGAAAAACAACTTTTATTGCGTTAGTAGGTCAGCTTTGCATAGTACCAAAAAACACCAATATTGCGAGAACGAAGTGCTCTGTAAGTTACCAAAAGCGAAAAAACGAAATACAAGTGGCGCGATGCTGCTTTGAAATTCTAGCACCAATACACGCCACGTCAAAGACTTCCGATCGCGTCTGCTAAAGCCTGCATGGATATTTATAGGTAAGAAACATACATTTTGTTCTAAGCAAGCCATAACCTCACCACAGGGAGTTTGAGAACGTTTGATGGCGCTAATCTGGCGAGAATATGGAAAATAATTCGGCCTTCTGTTGTCTCGAGGCTGAAATTCTGGCGGGAATTTCGAAAAACACACAACCATTCATTTTCTCCTTTGATCACAATCATTATCATCACCATCAGCCTATTTCAGGTGCCCTGCAGGACGAAGGCCTCTCCCAGCGATTTCTTATCCACCCTTGTCCTGAGCGAGTTGGTCCCACTTTATGACCGCAATTTTTTTAGATGCGGAGCATCTCTTGCTCGCGGGTATGTCACGCGTCAACCGGCGTCCGCACTCACACTACGCATGCGCGACTGTCCTCTTCCTTCCCTCTCTCCAACAGCTGCTGCAATAAAGTGGGTAGAAGTGGGTTGTTCCCATTGCACCGTTGCGTGCTCCTTAATGTCATCTCTAGTATTCTTCGTTATCCTCGTCGTTTCTGCACAATAGTGAACATAAAACTGAGAAGTAAACGACAATCGAGTTCCCGAAATAAAAATTTATCACCGTCACGTTTTCGCTTTATCATAGCATACGGGCGCCGCCATTAGGCCTCCATAGAAGAAAGAAGCTGCCGCGGCGAGGATTCGATCCCACGACCTTCGCTACCAGCTTCCCCTTCACCCAAGTACGCTTGCAGCTGCTACTGTGCGAGGGTTTTCTTCTTGAAGTAATCGTTCAAAGCGAGCTAAAAGGTGCTCGCTAGCCACGTGCTAATGCTAATTCTTTTGCCGTAGTGCGCGTATTCGGTCACACATTCCTCGAGATTGTCAACGCCCCAAGTAATTTTTTCCCAGTTTCTCGATGCTCTCTAAAGCGCTGGAAACTTTCGCTTGCCTCTCGCTGAAGGAAAAAACTGAAGGACAAAACTTTTTTTTTTTGCGACGCCTTCGGAAAGCTTATGGTTGCCGTGTTGATTCATTTTCCTTTAATCGTTCGCAGGTACGTGACCGCCAAGGACTTGAATTCAACATACGAACCTGCGTTCGACAAACTCGTTAACAATTCGAGGATCGTGCACTACGGTGTCCTCGACGTTTGGGCTTCATCCAGCGATTTCAAAAATGTGTACGAAAAGGCCAAAGATGTCTTGAAAGTAAGTGCGCGTCGAAGCCCTCAAATATACAACGCCGACTCGAAAATCGACTTTCACGAAAATATAAACCCTGCGAGACGCTTGCTTGAGCCGCATCAGGGATGATTTTTTTTGGGGGGGGGGGGGGGGGGGGGGGGGAGTACATTTCAACCAAGAGAGAAAGTTCAGCTTAGCACGACTTACACAGACATACAAGAATAAACGAAACAGACTGGACGGACGCCTGTTTTGTCTCTGTGTAATTCGCGCTAAGTTGAACTTTTCAAGATGCATAACCAACTAGCACAGCAGTGTATCCTACCTATTTCAGCAAAGTACCTGCCACAGCGGATCCTCATAGTTGCCTAGAATGGATATGGACCTTGTTGTGAAACAGACCACTCAGACAAAAATATCGTATTTGTGCATATCTAAAACAAAACAATAACAGCCTGCTTCCGTAGCCGCTGCCAGCTGCTGAATTCATAACGAAGTATGACATTTTTATCTTTAGACCCATACCACCTATATACACAGGAGGGGGAAGCGGTACGAAGTCCACCTCAAAATAATAATACCAACCATGTGAGTGCATGCTCTACCGTTGCAACGCTCATGGACCCGCACTGCACGTTCGACGCCTCGCTCAAATTCGAAACGATATTTCGGCTGCTAAGAGCACCGCCATTGCAATCGCTCAACAGGCGGCTTCGCGCGAATCGCTTAAGCAATTGCTACTCTCGTGCCGCGCTTCCTCTTGTTCAAGAGCGACTCCCCTCATCAGTTACTCCACCCACATGACGATGCCTTCGGCGCAGAGAAGCAAGGCATTCTGTCGCCACACCGGCGACGCGGAGACTGCCGTCATTTCCGCATCCGCAGCCGTAGCGACAATCCAAGAGGCAGGCATGCATGGGCATCGCGGCTCGGCGAAGTTAGGCGGAGCTGTGCCGCTGCTATTAACACGAAAGCGTTTCTTGGCTAGGTTGGCTGCCGTCCGCAAAATGCGTCCGCAAAAGCCGTGCCCGGAAATAACGTGACCTCTCCCAGGGGAAGTGACGCCGGCGCCAACACTTGCCGCAGCGGCAGTCCGCGCGCGCTCCGCTCCACTGCAGCTACCTTCAGCGGAAGTCCGGCCGCGTCGCCGCGTTTCTTCGCCGGGTTGGCGAAAGCGCGTGCCGAGCTGCGTCGCCGCCTTAGCGACACTGGGCGCGCGAACATGCTATCTGGCCCATCGTTCCTCGCCGCCATGCATTCCGAGTTCAATCTCGAATCGGAGACACCCACTGAGGCCATCAAGACGTTGAGATGTGCGTTCATCGATCTCGCATTCATCAACGACGCATACATTGTGCGGGATGTGATGAATGTCTCCGCCTACTGCTCGGATCACAAGGCGATGATAGTGTCTATATACCCCGGCCCAAGTACACAGTCGCCGGAACGATAAGAGGGTGTCGACAGCGGTGACTGTCTAGTGACACCACCCACAATGCCGTGGCGGTCGTACTACTTCGATATGCCCGAGGCAGGCCTCGGGCTTATCTACGTATACTGCCAGGACGACGAAATAGAGGAGGACATGTGAACTGTCGACACCACATTGACGGCATCAAATCATGTCAATAAGCACTATCAGGCCTCCCACATTGCCTCATTCTTTATGACACAACTCGGCAACAGCTCTCCGCAACAACAATCTAGTCAAAAGAAATGCTTTCACGTTCTCATCGTAAGAATGTGCTTAGGGATTGTCGAATTTCTTCTGCTATAGCGTCTGATGATACGCTTCCGCGTATCATCAAATAAGTCTGATGAACTACCTACGCCTTCATGTAGCTGTGGCTGAAGGCATGAGCCCTAGAGATGAAGTGCTCGCGGAAGTGCCACGCATTCGGCCTTTCATACTACCCAATAAACATACACAGTACTGAACAGATCAGCCAGAGCAAATAAGACCGGACCATAAAGATTGCTATTTCCGCCTTTACATGCCTACGGAATCCTGTCTTGGGCACTTTCTTAGACACCGGTTCAAGCAAGCGCCGCACACAGATGTACATCCGCACAGGCACTTATTTAAACCGGCGCTATAACGGTACAGTGGCATTCTCCTGCGTAGCGGTACATTGCTTATGCTGCTTGAGTGCTGATCCCAGCAGCTGAGTCGTAGGATCGGCACTCAAAGAGCATAACGACTGCACCTCTACGGCGGAGAACATAACCATAAAGACAACCAGGTTCTTCCGATACATTATTCTGTGGCCATTCGGGGCAAATGTTCTGCGTCCGCAGTTCAAAACACACTGACAGAAGCATAGGTAAAGAACCTCGGGAGGCCGAACTAACGAAGACGCCCATACTATGGGCTTATTGCATAAAATAGAAACTACCACTCTTCCCATTATATAATTATTCATTATCACCGGGCAGGCCTACCGAATGCAAAGCTGTTTTTGCCCCAGAGCGAACGTTGCCCCAGAAAGCAACCTCATAGCAAATGTCAAGGTCCTGTTGGAGCATAACTTGCCTACTCATCTCATTTTTCTTGGTGTGTGCCGTCTTTTTGTGCGTGATTTCTGCCGCCATTCTGCTTTCTTTCTCCTTGAAAACGTGTTAGGAACACTGTTTCAGCCCAAATTATTTTGGATTTGCTTTTGTTTTCTTTTCAGTGTGTATAACCGGTAACCGATATGCCTCGGTCTTCAGTCATACCCTTTTCTTGAACGACTTTGGAGATGTTCCGAATAATATAATAATTTCTGGGGTCTTACCTGCCGAAACCGCGATATGATTTAGAAGAGATGTCTTAGTGGAAACTTCTAGAGATTTTGAGCACATCAGTTCTGAAAACAGACATCGCACAATACACGAGCCAATCGAATTTCGCCTAAATCGAAATACAGCCGCCACGGACGGAATTCGATCCCGCGACCTTCAGGTCAACAGTCAAGCGCCGTAGCAACAAGAACGCCACGGCAGTGCTACTTTGAATGAATGAATGAATGAATGAATGAATGAATGAATGAATGAATGAATGAATGAATAAATAAATAAATAAATAAATAAATAAATAAATAAATAAATAAATAAATAAATGCCGTAGTTGCTAAGAGCGAAAATCGAGAGCACGTCCTTTCGCAAATTCATTTTCGAATTAATTTTTGTCGCATTTCTTACGGTTTCTTTGTAGAGATTGAAGGAATTGCAAAGGAAGGACTACTTGAGGAAAACCATAATAGCCATGGGAATTCTGAACTACCGGGATAAAGACGCCGACGATAATTTGCGCAACGTGTTCCGGGACGCCGTGACGTGAGTACCGAACCGCTCGCAAGTGCCGCTGATATTGAAAACCTGAAAAGCGCAACCCGCATACGGGGACATTGGAGAGAGCACAGCAGTGCTCTGTGAAACTCGGTTTCACTAGTTCCGTGCAGCAAAGCCATGGGTACGAGGCCATCGAGCACAGAACTGTTGCGAACCGACACGAAACACCATTGTTGGGACACGCACCTGCGAGCCGTGTCCACCAAAAGTGCCCTGCTTCCTTTTCCACCTCCCGATTCCAAGGCTACCGCAGGGCAACTCCGGCAATTTTTCGTTGCCCATTCATCTCAACGAAATTTTCACTGTATGTTCAACTCGGTACTGCAATAATTTTGACAAGCCCGGCGGTTGCAGGTCAATTGGTTTTCGTGGAAATGAATTTTAAAAATTTGTAGAGGATTCCTACGCGAGCCACCCCGTGTTTTTGGCGTCATTAACTGCATTTCATTTCATTTTATTGCCTTATAGACCCCGTTTAGGTGTATTACACAAGAGGTGGCTAACATAACTGTACAACAAAAGCAGGTGCTATGGTGCGATACATGGTTCACCGCGTCCAGACGGCCTACCCGAGCACACAGGCCGTCAGAAGCTAAACGGCGATACTTTAGCGCTAAAAATCATCGCTGGCAAGTTCGGTAGAGCTCATTACACCGTTGGATGACATCGCCACTTTCGTTCTTTTGGCAGCAGCTTCATATTTCTTATGGCGGGGAGGCTGTGACGTCATCACATAGGCTGCACGAAGCGCCCACCCGTTTCGGTTTCGGTTCTAACACAGCGTTCATTCGGTTATTTCAAATTATTTGTGAGTTTCTGAGCAAACTGGCGGCTTAAGGGCTATCAGTGCTATTGGAAAACAGCGATATCAGAATATGGAATTTGACAGCATGACAGTTATGTGCCGACAGACATGTTGACTGTAACGGCGTAGCTGTAGAAGTCGTGTCGTTGAGCCTGGAATGGTGTGCCTATGCGCGAACAAGCCTTCTGTTTCATTGAAAAATAAATAATTGGCTCCCCTTTAAAGCCTGGTTTCACGCACGCAGTGGCCACAATTATTGCACTCCTTATGCTAACCCCTTTTTAACTGTTTTGCCTAGTATTGTTTCGACACGCGCTTGCCTTTTTCCGCTTTCCTTAGTCGCTGCAATTACTGTCTGTATAAACAGCCCGGTTTCAATTAGAGCTCGTGTTTGCCTGCTATTGCCATTTTCCTTTAGGCGCTGTAACCACTCAGGCCACGCAGCAACAGCTAAACCGAAAGGCCACTCTTCTGGCTTACATTTGCTAGGCGTTTCTATTGCTTCAGTCACCCATTTTCCAGCCGCGTTTCCTAAGTTAGTGCTACAGCCACCGTCACGATCGCACGTTCCGCCGGTAACTGCTACAACATCCATATTACCCTAGAGTTTCCGTGCGTCCCTCTGAACCCCTTGAGCAGAGCTCTCCGAGCTGTTCCAGACTCTTTACAACAGCTTCGGAGGAACAGAGTTCGTCTATGAGAATTGGTTGTGTGTATGTGGTGCAACTATTTTTTCAAGTTCGAGTAGTTGCTCTTATCGCGCGTTTTTTTTTTTGAAATCGTAAGCTTCAGAAACAGACACATTTGGTTAGTAATTTTTGAAGGAAATGAGAAAGTTAAGGGGTTAATTTTACCGGTAAACTTCGTTTTTATAACACGCGCTTCACCGGCTTCGGCAACTATAATGCTTTCTTTCAGAACCACATTACTTTTCTTTTTCACAAAACTATCACGACAAACCTTAAAACAGCGCCAAGCGGACTATGCAGACATATGCAAACACGCAACTGTCTCGTACGCCTTGCGATATTCGAACGTTGTAGAATGTAGAAGCTTCGGCACATTATTCTTTATTCTTTATTCTTGTTGAATGCAGTCTTCACAACTTTGCAGAAACTCGGTAGCTAACTTCGTCATCGTAATGAGCTCCTTCTCAAGGCCTGAGAGGTTGCAAGACTGCTACAGTTTTCCCCCTTCCATCTGGAGCACTAGAGAGTTCTCGGGAGACAGCGCCAACATGGCTTCGGTTATAAAAGACCTCGTAAGTACTACCTCTGGGGCATGACGCCTTACAGCCGCTATGTAGTCACACCACTATCTTGTGCACCGCGCAGTGGAAACCGCCGGGCCGGTACTTTCGCGATGCTAACGCCTTTTCGGGGTCACTACAGCTTTCCTCCGGCGGTGGGAGAGTCACGGTCAGCTCACGTTTTCGGCGGTATGAACCAGCGGTGTCTGGTGAATTAATAAAGTAGCGTAAAACGAAGCACAGGACATCGAGCTCAACAGTAGTGGTTTAAAACCATGCGCTATCGGGCACATCACAGTGCTCAGCGAACTGTCAGACCCGATGACCTAAAAGCGCAGACGATGAAGATGAAGGAGCTCTTCTGATAGGAAACAAATGGATGTAAAAAGAACAGGACAACAAAACATTTTCCTTTGGTGTGCAACCTCTAGTTTCAACACTCGTCAATACCTACGGTTCCAACCCATGGGCAAAAAAAATGTGGTTCGTACCTCTGTCATAGGAGTCGGTAGAACACGAAAGTGAAATATGTCGCCGCAAAGCTGTGCAATACATGAGCAACGATCTGGCGAATCGAGGGGTGGGAGGAAGGATGGGTACTCTGGACATGTGAACCCGTCGCGTATAGACATCAGCGACACCTAGACAGTCCCGAGGAACCCTCGACGGTTCCGCACAAGCGAACGTTCTCGAATGACTCACATTTCTCCGGAGACACTGCATTGCACGCACCGGAGCCCTACGCAAACCTGACATAAGCGAGGAGCGTCCGCAAACGGTGAAACCTTGCAAGCGAAACAGAACGGGTTGTCAGCGGATCATTTTGTTAACACAAAGTCCGCTGCGGCGAAAGGCGCCTCATCTGCTTGTCGACGGCCGTCTTTGTCTTCCTGAAGCAGACCGCGTCGCAACACGTGGCTGCCACATACACCGCACAACACAAATTCAGCAGCCGTGGTTGTACATTGCTCAAGCAACGCGACAGCAGGGCTACGCTGCCTCCGCTGCGACAGAGGCACTGAGACTACCAAAGCGCCCACTGCCGGAGCGCATTAGCACGACAATATGTCCCTTGGCTCCATCGCTGCAAGATGGCTGTGCCAGCGCTTCGGACGAAGACTGCAGTGAAAAGGAGGCGATGTCAAGTTATCACGAATTTTGCACGCTGCCTTTGCTTTATCCGAGCATCACTAAGATGCAAGCCCATTTGTTCGCTGTACCTTAATTGCGTGCGTTGTGGGATTGGTAGAGCTTCAAGTTCCAATAGTCGCATCCCCCGCCGTTGTGGATTCGAATCCTATAGTGTGGTACATTTTCAACGTCAAATAAGTGTTAATTTTTTCGAGACATGCACCTCAGTAACGCATGTACGTCAGTGATTTCTCCGTGGACACAGACATAACTTTCGAGTTAAAACTAAATTAATGGTAGCGTACGAACAGTGACGCGCGATAAGAGACATTGTTGACAAAATACTTAACGCTGCTCACTGCCTATCGCGAATGCACGGCAGAAAATCTCCAGAACTCTGTAAACAACTGTGTATATAGGTCAGTGTCGCACGGAGGATCGACGACGACGTCATCAGCATTGCAGATAAGCAAATTTCGAACAAGTTCATGTCCGGCGCAATTATCATGCGCAAAACATTGCGTCTACCTCTCATATAATGATCTTTTCACATAGTAAGCCGTCCTTACTTTGCCGGTTTGTCCAGCCAGCCAATCACCGCCGCCACGAGACAACAAAGGGGACACCTATATCACCAAAGCGATTCTACTGCCTTTTGTAACGCACCTCAGAATACACCCCCCACCCCCAAAGGCCGTAGTGGAGTGGCCGACAGGTGGCCATCTCTTTCTAGGCATGACCTCCAAGAAACCGTGAATGGGAGCACTTGGTACATGGTGAGAGTATACGAAAGGGAACACTTGAATGCGTGGCCTCTGCTCTGGGGCGACTGTAGGCGGCGCCGTCCAGGGCAAGACAAGGAAATAACGTCGGCTATTGGTGTCACAGATTAGCAGACACAACAGCTTTTTATTGCGGAAAAGGTTCGGGCGACCCGCCACTAGGTCTCGTGAAAAGCAGGTCTATTTCCTGTCGATGCCATTTTCTGGCGCAGTCAGCAGCCATCGCGAAGCATAGACCAGGTGGCCGCATGTTCCCTCTCATAAAGGAGCACAATTTCTGTGTGGTAGGAGCAAAGAACTAGTTGTTCCTGTTTCCCTCTGAAATTGCTCTAAAATACGGCACGCAAAGCCTGTAGGAAGCAATCGCATAAGCATTTTACGAATCCGCTACACGACGCTAACCGCCATCCCTTCGCCACGCTGCCGCACTAAGGTCGTTTTAAAGACGATAGTACTTTTTGGGATACTTGAACGCAGAAATTTCGGTCTGTCTATTTGTCTTTCACACTATTCAGCCACCCGGCCAAAGTTTAAGCACTTGCCTAACGCCCAGCCATCTTGAAGTGGTAGCTGCGTTCATACTTGTGAACACTGTCGATAAAAAAGCTAATATTACGCATACCTTAGACGCAAATTTAGCAAGTTAGCATTTGGTGGTGTGTTCCTTTACTAGGAAACAAATATATAAGTAAATCTAGAGGCCATAGTGTTTCTTACGCTGCGCTAACGGCGCTATGCACGAATAAGGCCTCTGCCGACGATCTGGTGCTGCCACCTGGCAGTTGCGCAGGGACTCTGCGCAAGCTCATGTTTCCCAACAGCATGGCGTCCATATCTCACGCACCGTAGTACGGCCGGCAGAAGACTATAATCTTTCGACGACATTTGCAGCGAAACACGCAGATACGCGGCCAATTTTTTAGAAACTTATTTTACCACTCAGCTAAAAATTCCGCGAGTTTCGTTTCTCTCCTTTGTCGAGATCTCCGAGGCCGTTGCTGAAATCGCCATTTCAGAGTTGGCCAGGCTGCTTATTCGTATTTCCTATTGTCTTTTTTTTTTCGTACAGTACAACTTTACCGACTTGATGACGGCAGAGAAACTGTACACCACCAATGCGACAATGGGATTCTCCCTCGAGTTCGGCACACTGGGTTACCTACTGAAGAAGGCGCCAGCGTCGGGCTCCACGGGCAAGGAAGTAGTGAATGCCCCTTGCAAACGGTACTTCCTAACCAGTATGGATTCCATGGTAAGGTTTTTCCTTTTTTTGCCACAGCACGTCTGCTTACGAAGGCATGTTTGCTTCGCGCGTTTCGGATCGTGATTATTCTCTGCGTCTTGCACGACAAGCGCAGTGCCGTGCCGTCATCCTGAAGCACTACGGCTGTCCCGAGCGGAAAATTAGACAAAGTTATCGACGCAACCGCATCGACATGCGGTTTTTATGGTAGAAATCGAAACTAGAAGAGAAGCTCAGGGGAAGATGGAGGCTTGAATCGATGAGCAGATTGCTAAAAACGATGTAGAACAGGGAATGTCGGTAGAGCCAACGTTTCGACAAGTGGACCTGTCTCCGCCAGGGCGGCAATTCGCTACAGCTAACGTTTCGACAAGTGGACTTGCCTTCGTCAGGACGGCAACAAGTGGACTTGTCCCCTTTGTCGAAATGTTAGGTATACCGGCATTCCCGGTTCTACATTGTTTTTAGCGATCTGTTCACCGGTTTTTAGGGGTGTATTACATTAAAGGGGCCCTGCAATACCTTCCATTTTTTTGAGCATACATGGACAGCAGTGCAGGACCATTCGTGGATGCTCCCACGAAAATTTCATGCTCCTACGCACGAGAGAGATTTGCAGCTCGGTTTGACGTACAGCTAAGGAAATCGCCTCCTCTTCTATCAAAAAATGACGAGGGGCGTGTAAACAATCGAATGTTCGTGATATTCGTCGACTATTGGGAACATCCCAACTGCAATATTCGTAGTCGACTCGAAAACCATGCATTCGAAATTTTTCGAATATTCGGAAATGTCAAATTCGCAGTCTAGTCACACTGCACAAAATGAACGATATTTTCGCGTTCCCTCTGAGTGTCCAGACCAACCACACCCGTACGGGTAAGTGTCGGTATAGTGCACGAAGGCGTCATGGCTTCCAACCACAAGCGCTACAGTAAATACGACTTGTCGTCGCCAGCACACACCACCAAGATTCGTGCACTTCGAAGTGCATGGCAGGTAGCATTGTTCGTGCTCGTGGAGCCGCTTTGGTGCACTACACGTCTTCGATAGGCAACCACAGCGTGGTGCCCCGCATTTCGCTCCCGCCTCCCTGTGCGGGGCCTATTTGACATGCTTGCGGCGGCATGATTTGAATGCAACAGGTGCTATATTCTTTCGTGACCGCCTTAATGTTTATTAGTAGCTTTGTGCTGTATTAATCTCAATATATTTCTAACTGGACAAGCTAGTGTCTTCCCGATAGTAACATATCTTGCGTTTAGCGTTTATTAGGGTATTTTAACGAGGTTATCTGTTAAATAAGAAATGCCGAGGTTGCATATGAGTCTTGACAATCGTATACGATGCGTATTCCAAAAATTTGGTGTTCGTACACTTCTACAAAATACGTCAAAAGGGGTACTGCCAACGCAGCCTGAGGTTCAACTAACTACGCCTGATTTTGTGGTAGACCAACCATGCTCGATAATGTTTTGATATTTTGCTTTGTGTTCCACAGAGAAAGAATTATCATGTATTTTTTTAAAGATAACACAGGTTAAAATGACGACAGACGCGGTCGATGCGGCTTCTGACATGGTTTCTTGAAAGAACAGTATAGATGAGTTACTTTTGTATTTCAGACTAAACTGCGGAATTCCTTGGGGCGGGCAGTGCAATACGAGTTGGATTACACGTTCGCAGGACCGACTGTACGGTCAATCAAAAAGTGTTTCAGATCCTCTTTAAGGCTTCCCCAAGAACAAGAGCATGAAATGACCGAAGCATTACCGCGGAATGGCAGTTGGCTAAATCCAGTTGCAGAAGTCGCTGCCGTGGCGTGGCTAACACAGTGATTTTACAAATCCGATGGTCGCACGTCCCCCCTCTACCAACGACAGACTTTTTTCTTTGTACAAAGAACACTCCTCTACAAAAAAACACTCCTGCACTGATACCGCCTGCATAGCGAAGTAACCCTTACGGCATGGCGGAAGGGCGTTATTTGCCTCGTCCAACCGTTTACAACGAAGTGATTCCTATAACAAACTACTGGGAAGATCCCGAGCCGCTTCACAGTGATAACCACACTAGAGTTAAGAATTACAAGTAATGTCCTCTGTGCCTTCCAGGGCTTCATCAGCTTGTGTGTAGCAAAAGAAACGAGGCCTTGATACATTCCCTTGCCGTTATTAAGCAAGCCTTGTGTCACTGGGATTTCATCCTTTCAAGGTGCTGGGAGACCTACATGAACCGCATCTGTTTTTTAACCCACGTCCCCTCGCCTGCCCCGCTCTCCTATCGCTATTCCGCTGATGTCCTGCATCATAATCACCACAGCCTACACAGCGTGTTTCAGCGAATACTTTCGATAATTCTTAAAGATAGGCTGTTCCACCAAGAAAGACAGTCCCCTAAACAAGGAGACTGTCTCCACATAATTAATTGCATAATTGAGATATGCTAGTTCTAAGTAAAGAATTTTGGTGTGTACTTGCTAAAGGCTAGTTTTTAGCCACGCGGGGTATGATGTCGTATCAGCTTTTGAAACAAAGGAAAGGTCATTGTTTGAAGCTCTGCAGCGCGAGAAAGCCTGGGATTTTTCTTTTTCATTAAGGGCAAGCAATGTAAGTTGAAAGTCTCGTGCAAATGTAGTCTCCCCTCCCCCTCCCATCTTTGAATTTGTTCCAAAGACTCCGACAGCCATTTCGAGATGTAGTATTTGTTAGTTGTGCTATTGTTCCCTGTGGCTACGAAACCTCGGTGCTCCGCACAGGCGGAAGCCAGCGTCATCGTCGCTAATTCGTTTGGTGCAAGGAGACCATTGACTATCGGGGGCTATACGGCAGGCATTAGAACACATCTACACCGGACGTTCTGTTCGCACGCAATTTCCGGCGCCTTTTTTCGCAGAGAGCCTCGGTTATACGAGCAACAAGCGTCCGATTTCCGTGGGCCCCCAAGTTCCACTGAAAGACTTATTTTAAAAGAAACTCATACGGCATAGTTAGAGACCCGAGAATGGCAATAACCTGCAAATGCTGCTGAGAACAAGTTAACTAGACTATCTTACTTAGTAACGTCGTAAATTTCGTGGTTTTCGTGGATACTGATGTACGGCCAACAAGAGGAGTTTTTTCTTAAAAATTTGTTTCCACAAAAAGCTTAACTTCGTTATTCCTTAAAGTGTTTCCTAAACAACCCGGTATATGCCCACTACATGCATGCCTTTCCCACTGACCTCTAGTCCACACTCTCCAGGGAGAACTGATTTATTTGGTGCGTGCGAAGCGTCTCACTGCGTTGCCCCACCTCACCTATTTATTTTTTTTACTACATCGAGTTCGCTTAGCCATTCCGCGGTATGCCTTAGGGGTCCGCCATGCTCAAGTCGCTCAGCCCCGTTTCAACGGGCGGTGGCCACTTTCCGCGCCACCGGGACAGGGGGAAGAGACGGGGTTTAGGCTTACGCAATTTCCCGATCGCGCGGGACCCGGAGCAGCACAGTGAAGGCAGGCGTGGTGTCTTGCTTAAGCCTAAATATGCCCTTAAGGGTGATTTACGCCCAACCCACCCTGTCCCGCTGCACGTGGCCGTGCCGTGCTCCCAACATGGGCTTCAGAAATTTTTGCTCTTGCTCGCTCTCTCTTTTAAGTACCACTTAGACGCCGGACGGAATGTAGGCTTAGCTAGAAAAGGCCGCGCTGCGCATTATGTTGCACTGTGTTTCGTACGTAGAGCTGAATCAGTGTATCGCGCTCAGCATGTGGATGTCATTCCCGAGACCCTCATTTCTCCTTGCAGACCTGTGAAGCTGGCTACATCAAGAAGGGCGTGTTTCCTGGCGTCAACGTGGCTTTCGCAAAGAGTGACCCATCGTACGTCTTCCTTTTCGAGGACGACGAGTCACTCAAGTATAAAGTGAGTTCCCGAGAACGCTGTACTTGCGTTTTGTCTGTCTGTGTCCTTACGTGTGCGTGACATGTTTGACCGAACACGCGTGGTTTGCGCGTTTCGTGTGACATTATAGGCTTGTAAACTCGAAAAAAAAATTACCAATAACTTAACGATGGTTAGAAAGGAGCCGGACGCTACGCAGCGCCATCTTATGAATCGTGATGTCAGGGAATTAAACTGGACGTTCTCACTTAAGGTTGTTGATTTCTGCAGGGTGTGCTGAGTGGGTATTAAGCACCGCACTTTACTCGCGTAATTTCCGAAATTCCTTTCGTTAATCGAGGACTTTAGGAATGGGCTGCGCAAATTACGCCTTCGAAAAAAGAAGTGAATGATCTTGACACGGGCCGTACATGAAGAAAACGGCGTATTTTAGCAAAAGCGGAGGTGCTATTTCTGCTTATCCGTAATAAGGTACGCTTCAGCTTGCAAAATCCAGTCCTCAAGTACTAAAAGGGGCCCAAGAACTGTTTTACAAGTAATCCATTTATAGGCATCACTGCCTGACGAAACGCCTGCGCCAGAATCTGCGAAGCTGTTTAGGCTGACGGTCGTACGTCCTTGGCCGCCATTAAACTATCATCGTCATTAGTTATGGTCTCAAGAGTGGGTGCTTCTTTTTGCTCTTACACTCATGCCCTCAGCCCGCTACAAAGATGGCACAACTGCCGCTGGCGGGCGCATGTGTTGATCGTGCAAGCAGATTAGAAGAGGAGCTCAGGGGAAGACGAAGGCTTGCATCAATGAACAGATCGCTAAAAACAATGTAAAAGAGGGAATGTCGCTGGAGCCAACGTTTCGACAAGTGTACTTCTCTTCCTTCGTTTCCGACCTCACAAAGACAAGCCCACTTGTCGAAAATGTTGGCTCCGCTTTCGTCGTCGGCCATGGTGGGTGGTAGCCTGCGACTGCGAAGTTCCATGGTGGAATGTACGAAACCCCGGCACCTCCACCACCTGCTAAGACGTTTATTGGCAGGCGGCGCGGCAGTATTCGGACGCGTGCGACCAAGCACCGAAATCACGAGCTTATCTCAATGATGGTGCTGCTGAGTCAGCGGTCAATCTTCTTCACTACATACTAATGACCTCGAACCTCCCACTTGGCTTCCTACAATTCATGGCCAAACTGCGTGTTAACGTCATAATCCGCAAAACGACAGACAGCGCACCGGTACCGTACCAATACCTAGGATCGAGATCTCCGTGCACCGGCCAACCTTGGCGACGTTACCGCCAGGGGAAGGCCACATTCGCTGTTTTGACATGCAAAAGACGGATTTTCTGATCAGATGTCAGTGTTCGCTTTAATTTTTTTTTTGTTTATTATAAGTCATTTTCACATTTTCTAAGGAATTTCTACCATCAGGAGTGTGACAGGAGGACCTCAGGAACAAAACGCCTCCATTACCTTGACATGGCAAATGAGTTCTGCGAAAGCCCGCAAGGTGGAGTAACGTTTATAAAAGCGAAATTTAGCATCCACCCGTTTTGCAGCAGAAGCCCACAAGAAAATCCATACGGATTTTTTTTTCAGAAATGAAAGCATCCTAGTCGCCGAAACATTCGACCCCGGACCAGGGCGAATTTTTCGGTAACCAGGAGGCTCTCATTTCTGGGAAATTAGAATGGATTTCCTTGCAGCCTTGTGCTACAAAACGGATGGATGCTAATTTTCCCTTTCCCAACTTGACTCTTGCAAATAATCGTCGGAGCTGACCTTGAGGACGTGTTTTCTTGAAGGAAGAGGTGGTGCCTTCCAGACGCATCTTGAAAACGAACAGCGAATTGCCTGCTGCGAGTAGTGCGATAATGATGTTCGGCTGCTATGTTCACAGGAGCCTCGAACATTGATCGGATCGGTGTTCTCACATGTTGAAAAATTGTTACTGGTCCCCTCCTAACATCGTTAGCTGAGAACGAAAAGCGTGACTCCAAATCGTCAGCGCTGGCGCTGCTTTTGCAAACGCTACTCTCATCCACGAGTCTCACACACGTGCGAAATGGCTCTGACTGTTCTGACAAACGCTATAGCAGTATTTTGAATTTTGCCCTATTGGTATTTGTAGCCTACAGCTATTCAAGAACCGAGACGCGATCGGTTTTATATATGACGAAGACTCTAGACTACCGAACACACGAGCAAGAATTCCGCGCGCATCCGTGGTGCTGCCCTCTGAAGTATGCCTGCTTGGGCGGCAAAAAAGGCCAGAATACACGAGGAAATTTTTTTTCCTTGGAAACCTCTCTAACTGTTGGGGGTGCACAAATCACGCGAGCGCGGAGCTACGCCAGTACATACAGTATTTTACCAAACCATCCTGGTAATTTCCCATGAACTGCGCTGCTACGAATTACAACCACACTTGCTTCAATGCTGCACGTCACAACTATACTGGCACCAATATACCTGCGCGTGCTACTCTTTTGTTCTATGTTCTTCCTTATTTATGATAGGGATAACATGCGCTATCAGCGATAATGGATGGATGTCGGGAGTACTGAAACCGAGTTAATCAATTTTTGGCACCAGAGGCTTTTTGCTGCTCCCAGCCTTGTAAGATATAAGGTGTCGCGACTGATTATTTGATTGATATTTTCAATCCAAGCGACACGCATCAGCCACTCTCCGTGCTTGTGCGTCTGCGAAGACATTTATTGCTGTACCGTGTACATTCTCGCTTATATGCGCGTCTGTAGATATTAAACGCCTAGCATACATGTCACTCGTTCGCCCGATATTGGAGTATGCAATAGTATGCTGGTTTCCCTTCCGTAAACAGTACACAGCAAAACTGGGGAGTGTACAGAGGAAAGCACTTAGATTTATCTTTAATAAGTATCGCCGTCATGACTCTCCCCAGAACAGAAAATCGAGCCAGACTTCGTCTTAAGTTCCTTTTTCTTCTTCTCAATGGCAGCATGAAGATTAATGCGAGTAATTATTTGCTATACTAGGACACAACCAGTTCCCGAACTAAACACCACCAAGCCCCTAGCTGAATACAGATTTCACAACGATGTCTTCAGGTACTCCTTTCTACAAGCGATCCGAAATTGGAACGGTTTGCCCAATGATGCTGTCATGAGCACTTCACTACAGTAAATACGACTCATCGCTCTTATCGCCGAGTTATCTAACTATTCCTCGTAGGTATTGGCTTGACGGCAATCAGTATATTTACAGTATCTTGTTTTCTTGCGCTGTTTTATTTTCTCGAATATTGTGTAAAGTGACTGTCTATTTATCTATTTATTTATATTTCTTTATTTTGATTGTTTACTGTCCTTATTGTACAGTTTCTTTTATTGCTTTTCTTCTAACATTTGTACAGTTTACTCTGGATAGTATATGTTCTGTCCGGGTTCAAGTGAACCTGGGTATGCGCCTTATTGAATTCTTTTTGTTTTGGAATATCTGTATCATCCCCTTTCCTGCAACAGCCTCAAATGTGAGGCTAGCAGTATGCTTCAAATAAAAGAAATAAATAAAAAATAAAGTGAGCCCATTTATTGATTGATCGCTCATTCCAACGCTAGAAATAAACGTTAGCCACTGCCTATCGTCGCGACTGGTGTCAGCGGTGAAGCCATGAGCATCGTTTGTGAGCGTGTGAGTGACTCGCCAAACAAGGACCTTTTTGCTGTTTCTCTCCTGCAGCTGAAGAAAATTCAAGACCCACCCTCGAGAATGCGCCCAAGCACGGCAATACTTCTCATGCACGTCAACCTGGGGCCGACCGCGCTATGCCGGGACTTGTTTAGCACACCATTCAGAAGAGTCGAAGTCGTGCTGGAACAATTCACGCTGACATGACGACAGGCAGAGGAACTCTCCGGGAGCGAACTTTCCGGCTATGATGGGGCTGTGGTTTTTCGCCGCTAAAGGCTTTCGTGGTACTCATCATTTGCTAAATTAATAAAGCAATCAGTCATCGATGTCTGGGGTCATTAAGCACAACACGGTCATTAAACACACATTCCACACAGCAAAGGACAGCTGCCACGATGGTACTGCGGTTACAGCTGCTCGCACGGGGAAGGGAGAAACAAGGGTTGCAGCAGTGGGCTATAGACAGCCCGCGAAAAGGTCCGGAGGCCCTTCTCTCCTCACCGCGTCACAGGCTTGCTGGATTGCCCATGACTATATTTGTACGTTTGAGCTGCGCAGCGCGGCTGTCCACCGCGCCGCAGCTTCATCTGGGCAGACTGCATTTCCCCTGCCAAGCACTTCGCATTCCCAGGTAATTCTCTCTCGCCTGAGGTATTTGTGAACCGTAATGCGTGGTTTGAGATGTCAGAATAGATGTCTGGATATATACTTCTGAGATGAAGAGGGTTCGGAGAAGGTCTTAGTTTGTAACTGCCGGCAGTCTACCGCTTGGGTCCTGTCGAGTTTGGGGTTGGTGGCGGATAAAGACACCTAGATTTTTGATAAAATTTTGTTATGTCGCGGCATCCTTCTATGCCGGCGCGGAACGTGAGACATTGGACTCCAAACGGGGTCCTTCCCTTCGAGGGGTAGACTGAGCGGGCATTCGCCCGACGTGGAACCGCACTGTCCGGAACGCGGTGAAGCGTACTGTTCGTTACGTCTCATGCTCTGGAAATGTTACGCTTTGCGCGACCGGCAATTGTAAAGAGAAGAGGACTGGACGGAAGCCCTGACGAGCGGTGACCACCTGACCCAAATAAGGGCCGTCCGGAGGACCTGCGAAAGGGCGGAGGCTCACGGCCTCCCTGTCCCATCGAGGGTGCGGCCCGTGACCGCCGCGACTTCCCCTTCAACAAGGGAAGGAGAAACGCGCGTTTTCTCAGGACCTCAGAAAGTTTTCAATCACTTGCGCTGCGCTTTCCAACTCGGAAGTTTGTTTCTTGCTATTTCCTTATTTTTTTAGTTGCTGTTTACGTTACTCATTTCTAATTGTCCGTTGCATAATCACTATCATGTACCACTGCGAATAGTGGGTCAAAGGCAGGAGCGGGTCCGCTCTGCCCTTCTGCGTGACAGCTCTTCTGTTAACTGCCAACGCCACTGCGTATGGTTTTACATCGGCCAATGCCTTCTTTACTATATGCCTGCAACGCGAGAGGGAAAACTGGTACCCTACCCTCCTACGCACTCTCCCACACCGCTATAACGTGAGAGCGTCGGTTGCTAGCGTTCGTTGCGGCGATCCCTGCAAGCTTTAATCACATCACCTTGCCTCCGAGATAAAAACTAAAGGTTACTGGCATCCCGGAGGCGTCTCACGCAGTAGAGGCCAAACAGAAGGACGTCTCTTCAAAATCAAATGCCTCGTCATTCAACCCTGAAATCTGTATCATTGAAGGTGACTGAAGAGGAATTGAAATTCCACTTTGCGGCAGGGTAGTGTCGGTTGCGAGTGCTGCCTCGCGGATACTGCACTAAACTAGTGGAACTTTCCACCCATGGGAAAACTAGCGACATCGAAGGTGTCTAGTAGAGGAGGCATTGCCTCGGCCTTAAGCAGTCCCGGTGCTAAAACGGCGCTGGTTAGTGAGACGGTGTTGTAGAGGAATTTGCTAACGATAACTACGAACCACGTGCGCCGTCGCAGCGAAGGATCTCACCCGTTCTCCCGTTCGTGAGCGAACCGAAGGTTTTACCGCACCATAGGAGAAACAAACAAAAAAAAACAATCTAATTTGCTACGAGAAGGATACGTGATTCAACAACTGCTTTCTCTAAATGTACCGGTGTATTAGATGTTCACGTTTGACGGCAGGCTGCGATATGAGTCAAGCCAGAAATTGAGGCTACTGAAGATTGCTACACAAAAGGTATTTCATTAACGAGCATATTGACGTGTGCAGGGGTTCTGCGCTGCGCCACATAGCAATGTGAGAATATCTAACAGGTTTGTTGCCTTTCCAGTATGTGCGCCAGTATAACGGGCCTGAAACACATCACGCTGCAACTGCAGGAAGCGTGCGATCGTAACGTACGTAAGACATGCACTTTGGAGTGAACGGTCTTACGCTACGCCCCACGGTAAGCCAGGAACTAGTTGTCTTGTACCGAATGAAGAAACTTTGGGCGCACAAGGTAAGGTTCGTTGGACAAAAGAAGAGAGAGAGAAAAGGAACACATGCTCGGTGTTCCTATGATCAGCACTTCAAGGTGAAATCCCGATGCAAATTTAGTAAAGCAGTCACAAGCGCATTAGGATGGACATTAGGACCTCCGGCACTATATGTACTAGCACGCCAATGTTAAGCAAATGCGCGGTTCTGTGCACGCATAAGAGTGAAAAAAAGAGCGTTTGATGGAGCTTGCCATATCAATAATAGTGGAAGCGTGTGCAGGAGTCGCCAGTCGATTTGCTTAAACAAGGAAGACATACAATGTCTGAACAGTTAGTTCTCTGTCGCGTTGACCCGCACGTCTACCCGATTGACAGGTGACGTTACCATTGCTGAGGATGCGGAGTTAAGTTGTGTGTCTTCTTTCGTTTACGTCCCAGTGCACTTCTTCCGTTGATAGTCGGCGTTCGTATGGTCCACTCCTCTCTTGTCTCAGTGTTTTGCACCCCCGTTCTTTTCACTATGGACCAATTACCAACTCGCTCATCTTTCTATCCGTTTACATGTGTTTTTGAGCGAAACGGCCTATGGCGCATAGCCTCATAACCAGGGCTGGGGTACGCGAGTATGCGTGTCAGGGGACTGCAGCAGGTTAGGCGAGTAGATGAAATGAAGGAGCTTGCTAGGATAACGTGATCGACGACAGCACAAGACCAGGACAAGTGGAGGTATATGGGAGAGGAATTTTCCCTGCAGTGGGAGTAGATATGATGACGGTGAAGATGATTACAATGACGACGACAACGACGATTATTATAATAATGATGATGAAAGTTTCGCGGCAGCCTAGTTGGTGATGCGCAGTCGGGGCTATTCTTTGCGACGGATGATCTGGTTGTCGCGCAGGAGAGTAATGCAGAGCCACTCTCTTTCTCTCAGCCCACAGCTACATGATCATGCGGAGGCTAATGTAAGATAAAGTGTGGATTAGCTCGAACTTTTAGCGCCTTATGCGGCGCATATTTTTTTCCGCCATAAACAAACCACTTGTGCCGCATCGGGACAAGAATTCTCACGCGTCAACTTTTGTGAAATTTCACTGAACCAGTGTTGCCAAACTACGAAGCCTGAAATTCATCACGCCACACGCTTGCGTTCATCTGCCAAGGTTTCTGCTTGAAATGTAAGACGAACAATCTGACGTTCATTTTCTTTTCCAACACGGAACTTATGATGGCGAAATCAAAGATGATGACATTGTCAAACGATATTCTATAAGTCTAAACTGATTCAGTGTTTCACTTTAGTGCCCGTTGCCTTTTGGAGGACCGGCGTCTTAGTCAGAACAGTGGTTCCAGTTTAGTGGGACACGTCTTAACAATGGCAGCGAGCACTCTGTCAAGCCCAACTGACAAGTTTTGTAATAAATTTGGTCTCGCTGTGTGTTCAGTGGGATATATAAAAACTGTCACTTATGCTAGCCAGCCTGCTGCAGATACGGTCATCGTCTACACCGCAGTCGGCTGGATCGAGAAGCGGAGCATTGGCTACAGCCACCCGCCGTCGATTTTCAAGAGGAGGCTCTACAATGGTACGGCAGCTGCACAGGCAAACCGGGCACCCGATATCCTGAGTGAAGAAGATAGAATTTAATGAGCCTATGGCCATTTTACAACTTAAATGCAATTTTTTTTCGAACTAGCCATTCTCTTGGCACAAGGCAAGCCCTACAGCGTTTCTTGAATGGTACTTCAACAGTGCACGTCCATTTAATGTTTGCCTTTAGTGCCCCTATAAGTCCTTATGCAGAAACTCTAGCGTTCGGTCAGACGTCACAAATTTAATAAAATTTCTCCATTTTCGCCGCAATGCCCCAGTGAAATTAGTTCTGTTGAACCCAGTCAGGTGGAGTAAGCCATAAGAAAATGAAAGCTGAAAACTACCCGTCTGAAGCTTGAGTGAACAACGATTTAATAAACATGGCTCCAGTTGTTAAATATCATCACCAAGACTTTCGATGACGAAGAGCAAGAAGACGGCTCCTGATTATTCGATTCTAATTGGTATTAAATAGTACTTATGACATTAGTCTTCATACTTCTCATATCTTGGCCAATCCCACAGGGTGGGTACATGCAAGAGTTGAGGAAAACAACAAGAACAGCGTGAGCGCGCGTTACTTCGCCTTCACGTCTTCAATAAATGCTCCAGTTCTAAGGCGTCACCGCTCTCTTTGGTTTTAACGAATGGTGCCGTGACCAGGATTTATACGTCCCTGCCCACAAGGAACGTCAATCTAGAAGGACCAGCAAAGAAGGAAACGGCAGTAGAGCAGCACATCGAACTGGATCGCGCGACGAGACCGAACTGGACGGAGTGGACGAAAGAAGAATGGGAAAGGCTAACAAGTAGGGCGTCATTGTTATCCGCGTAGACATGAGCAAGGAAGTAATATTAAAGAAAAGGAAGGCGCTTCGCTCCCAGATTGCGCAGATCACCAACACAGCCGAACAACAGATTGATGAGGGAGCCAACAGGTTACTCACAGCTCAGGCACAGATTAAAGGAATAAGAGAAAGCCTGAAGAGCGCTAACAATCGAAAAGTTTCTGACCGACAATGCCGATGCTGAGCTTGACAGTATCATAGAGTATGACATGAAAATAACAACACTGTCTAGGTTAGAACTGGGAACCCGAGAGCATGCACAAATCGATTTGAGCAACGGAACCAGACAGGATGCGTCCACAAGTGTAGTGCAAGACGCAGCGGAGCTAACCAAACTACCGAAGTTAGAAATCGTAAAGTTTGCCAGAAAAGCTATAGAACTGCGTCGCTTTTGGGCTATATAAGGATAAGCAGTCCACGTGAGACCTAACATGAGCAAGGAACAAAAGTTCGATTACCTGCTAGCATCTCTAACCGGAAAGGCAGCAGCTGCAGTAGAACGGCTTCAGTACTCTACCAAGGAGAATTATGATGAAGCGATAAAAATACTGCAAAACACGTTTGCAAGTACTGAGCAATCAGTGAAGATACACATGAATGAGCTGTTGAATGTGACGAAAGTGAGGCCGGCGCAAGAGATTGATGATCTCCGCAAGCTAGCTCAGAAAGTGCAGGTGAATACATTGGCACTAAAATCCCTAAAGCTGGAAACCGACAGCTACGCACCAATGTTGTTGCCTATGTTAAAAAGAGCCAATCCACCACAGTTGTTGTTGTTTTATGGGGTTTTACGTCCCAAAACCAGTTCTGATTATGAGAGACGCCGTAGTGGAGGGCTCCGGAAATTTCGATCACCTAGGGTTCTTTAACGTGCACTGACATCGCACAGCACACGGGCCTCAACATTTCGCCTCCATCGAAATGCAGCCGCCGCGGCCGGGATTCGATCCCGCGACCCTCAGATCAGCAGCCGAGTACCTTAGCCACTAGACCACCGTGGCGGGGCAATCCACCATAGTTATCGGTGCAGTTCAATTCAGAGGAAGCCATAAGTTAAAGCTCCGACGAAGAAACCAGCGCACAAGGCGAACCAGCATGAAAAGCTTCTCAGTAAAAGCTAGACAGGCTTTTGTCATTTATGAGAGAGTATTTTCTCGGGAACAAACGAAACATGACCAAGAGAGGTCAGACGCGAAACCAAGGGATAACGCCGGACAGCTGCGAACAGATTCAAGCTTTTATAGCTCAGCGGAAAGAATCTGTCTTTTCTGCAAGCAGAAAAATTTTTCAAGACTGCTGTCGAAGCCTTCCAATGACGAAAGAGAAGGCAGTTCTCAACGAAAATCGAGCGTGCTTCGGGTGCACGCGTCCAAAACATACTGCGTGGATTGTCCGAGCTAGAGTGTACTGCAAGGGGTGCAAGGGAAGACATGCTACGTCAATACGCAGAACGGTGCGGCAAGAGAAGCCAAAGCAAACAACAATACAGCAAGCGGAAAGCAGGACGTCGACTCTATACTCAAAATATAAAGCGTAGTTTTGTGCTTTTGCAGAAGGCTGTAGCGTGGACAGGCGGCCAAAGCGGTGGACGGCATTGCCGTTTACTATTGGGCAGTGGCAGCCAGCGGCCGTTTATTGTAGCTCGATTAGCAAAAGAAGTCGGTGCGAATGTGGTGAGACAGGAACGATGCACGATTGGTTCTTTCGGTGGAGACGAGAAAATCAAGCTAATGGACGTTGTACAAGTGACGATAGCAACACGAGACAACAAAACAATCCCAGCAATGCAAGATACGCAAGTCCACGTCATATCTCACAGATGTCTGCCTGCTCTCAGTGAGAACCTCAAAGAAAGAAGGAAACAACTGCAGCTACAAGTGAGTGATGACAGAACCGAGACAACAACGACGAAAGCAATTAGACTCCTTGCCTGCTCAGTTTGCTACTGGGAGTTTTTCACCGGCAGAACGCAGATTTGAAAGCAGACTGATAGCTAGGCTGTGTAGTGCAAGGTCCATCGGAACAAATTAAAACAAGGCTAGCCAAAAGTCACGCAATCATGGTCCTGAAGGTTGAAGCTGCGGAAACAGAACTTCAACAAGAGCTACAAAGGATTTGGAGCTTGAAACCAATAGGATTCACAAGGGACAGTTTCCACACTGCAGGACATGAATAATACAAGAGTATGAACAAAACATAGTGCAACGGAACGGCCGATATCAAGTTAACTTGCTGTGTAAACAAAGCGTCAACTTCTAAAACAACAAGAAAAATGCAATGAATCAAAAGACTTCTGCAACTTACGAAAACGCTGACAAAGAATGAAGATATGCTGCGTCGCTACGACCAAGCGATCTCCAAGAGCATGGGAATTGCAGAAATGCACGAATCTTCAGAAGCACCAACAACACCATGTTACTACATGCCGCATCAAGCGGTTATGCGAGAGGACCGAGCCACGACAAAAGTGCATGTAGTATTTGATCCATCTTCACATACAGGGAGAGGTATGTCACTGAATGACAATCTAGAAGCAGGACCAAACTTAAATGGTCACATGCTGCCTCTGCTGATTAACTTCACAAAGGAGAAGTTAGCCCTGGTAGTAGTCGTGGAAAAGGCATTCCTGCAGATTTCCATCAACGAAGAAGACAAAGATTGCTATTGGACAGTCGCAACTTGGACAGTCGCAGATTACTATTGGACAGTCGCAACCAGCAGTCGTTTATAGAAGCTGGATTAGCAAAAAAAGTCATTTGCGAAGGTGGTAAGACAGGACAGATTCACGATTGGATCTTTCGGTGGAGACGAGAAGATCAAGCTAATGGACGGTATACAAATGACAATAGCAACACGAGACGACAAAACAGTCACCGCAATGGAAGCTCTGCACGTCAACGTCATATCTCACAGTTGTCTGCCCTCTCTCAATGAGAACCTCAAAGAATGTAACAACTGCAGCTACAACTAGCTGATGACGGAATCGAGACAACAGCGACGGACTCAATAAGACGTTGTCGGCTCTGACTACCACTGGGAGTTTTTCACCGGCAGAACGCAAAGACTCGAAAGCAGAGTGATGGCAGTGGAAGCAGTACTAGGCTGGGTAGTGCGAGGTCCATCGGAACAAAGTAAAACAAGACTAACTGAAAGTCATACTGTCATGGCCCTAAAGGTTGAAGCTGGCGAAACAGAATTTTATCAAGGGCTGCAAAGATTTTGGTGCTTGGAATCCAGAGGGATCGCAAAGGACGGTTGCAATACTGCAGGAGCTGAAGTAGTTCAAGAATTTGAGCAAAACATGGTGCAACGGAACCATCAATATCAAGTTAACTTGCCGTGTAAACAAGGCGTCAACATGGAAAACAAGGAAAATGCAATGAATGGACTTGTGCAACTGACGAAAAGGCTGACGGAGAATGAAGACATGCTGCGTCGCAGCGCCCAAGAGATCTCCGAATATATGAGCATGGGAATTGCAGAAGAAGAGCAGGAATCCTCGGAAGCGCCAACAACGCCGTGTTACTACATGCCGCATCAAGCGGTCATTCGAGAGGACCGAGCCACGACAAAATTTCGTGTAGTATTTGATGCATCTTCACATACGAGGAAAGGTACGTCACTGAATGACACTCTAGAAGCAGTACCCAACTTAAATGAACACACGCTGTCTCTGCTGATAAACTTCGGAAAGGAAAAGGTAGCCCTTGTAGGAGACGTGGAAAAGGCATTCCTGCAGATTTCCATCAACGAAGAGGACAGAGAAGCCTTGAGGTTTCAGTGGTGGAAGCACGATACTGAAGAGAAGCTGCTGAGTGAAGTACAGAATTGGCGCATGACTACAATCACGTTCGGTACGACACCAAGCGCGTTTCTTGTGGCAGCTGCAGTCAAACGCCATTTAAAAGAAGTGGCTCATTCCAGATATTACGAAAATATCACAAAAGGTTATTTACGTCGATGATGCAATACTAGGTGCTGCAACGTTTGAGGGCGCATTGAAGCTGTACAAAGAAGCAAACGGATTTTCAAAGAGGCTGCGATGAACCTGAGAAAACGGATATCCAATGCAGGGAGATTAAACGAAATCATCGATGAAAACGAGGACAATGCTCACATCGAGATGATACGGAAGCACTCACGAGACAATATATCCTTTCCTGTGGGAAAGTGTGTCCTCGCAGGAAGCAGGAGACTTGACAAAAGGTACGGTGCTGCAAGCAGCATCCAAAATATTTGATTCGCTTTCAATGCTATAGCCGTTTACAGTACGCGCAAAAAAAAGCCTTTCAAAGAATATGGAAAATGAATGCAACGTGGGATGATCCACTGCCTAATTAAGAACGCGACGGGTGTAAAAGACATATCCGAAGCTGAGGAGCTCAGAGCCCTAGAAATTACACGACGCAACGCGACAAAGGACCAAACAGTAGAAGCATACAAGTTTCACGTGTTTGCCGACGCGAGTCCGACCGCATACTGAGCAGCAGCATACTTAGTTGTGCTGTACAACGATGGAACGCGAGAGTCAAGTCTTGTGACAGCGAAAAGGCGCGTAGCTCCACTCAAAGGGTCAAGTCTGACTAGGCTTGAACTAATGGAAGCGGTGGCAGCAGCAACACTGAGCGACTACATAACACCGCATTTCACTGAAGCGATTCAAGAAGAAGCATGTTGGACAGGTTGAATCGTCGTACTTCATTGGATCCAGGGTGCAAGCAACTGGAATGCATTTGTTGCCAACAGAGTTGCAGAAATACGAGAGAACACAGCTCAGGAAAGTTAAGCATTCCTTCAAAGTGAAGGCAATGCAGCGGACTTGCTCACACGTGGAAAAAGTGCAAGAGCACTGCTTAGCTCAATATTGTGGTGGTGCGGATGCGAATTGATAACCTTTGCAAATCCTGCAAGACAGAACGCGGTTCGGATGAGCCCCGCACCCTCCTCCCCCCCGCACAGGTGGATGATCAAAACGTAGTTCAGTACCGCAAACGCGCAGCAACAAAGGAAAGTAGACCAATTTTGGAAATCGAAAATTATTCATCATGCGGCTTCTTGGAGTGACAGCTTGGATATTAAGATTTGTTCACAACGCAAGAAAAGGACATCACGAGGGGCCACTAACGTGCGCAGAGATTACGACTGCCGATACATATTGGACAAAACAAGCACAAGTGTTACTCCTGCAGAGAAGTGGCGATACTGTTGCAAGTGCTCAGTCCCTTCAAATCAACGGGCACGATATCTACAATGACGACAAAAAAAATCATAAAACAAAAGGGACGCTTGCAATACAGCAATGTACGAGACCGCCACGTCATCGTCCTTTCAAAGGACAGACGTTTCAAGGATGTGCTGATGCGTCACGTGGACGAAATTATGTTGCACGGCGGAGTTAAAGCGACACTCGTGCAGCTGGAAACTAAGTTTTGGACATTACAGGGTCACCAACCTGTAAAAAAGGTGTTAAAGAAACACATAGTCTGCAAGAGACATACCATAAGACCTGCTACTCAACGTATGCCTCCCTTCCCGGCAAAGAGGGTCAACGAATCGGGACCCTTTCAAGTGACGGGTGTTGACTTACAGGCACGCTGTATACGAAGGACGAATGTCAACTTGCGACGAAATAAGTGGTAATTTTCACCTGCGCTGTGACGAGAGGAGAAACGACATGTCGCCAGCAGTTTCATGCAAGCCTTCAGACGATTAACTGCGAGACGGGGTATACCTGCCACAATCTACTCGGACAATGCCAAGATCTTCACAAAAGCCGAGAAGGAGATAAGCGGAATGTTTGAAGTGTTTAGGCACGAACGGGTGAAGGATTACTGCAGAGTACGCAACGTGCAATTGACAACGATAACCGAACGCGCACCGCAGAGGAGAGGATTTTACGAACGCCTCATACGAACCCTGAAGATGTCAGTGCGCAAAAGTCACCTCAACAAAGAAAAACTTCTGTGGAGGAGCTTCGAACAATTGTAGCCGAAGTTGAAGGCGCCATGAACAATCGACCTTTGACATCGGTGTAAGGATGACTAAATGTGCCAATGCCACTGACGCCTGCAGATCTCATAGGTGAACGGCAACAACTACACGACGGACAGATTAGGCTACCACACAGCAGAGACATTGAAGAGGAATGGAGAAGCAGATGCAAAACGGTTAGCACGTGGCAGAAGAGATGGCATCACGAACATATTAAGCAAACAGAAGTTACTGCCATGGCCAAGCCGCGAAACGTGAAACCTTTTTCCGCAGGCTGCGTGGTCTTAATTGATGATCAGGGTCCAAGGACATTTTGGAAGATGTGTAGAATTGAAAGGACCTACCCTGTACGGGACGGAATAATCCGATCTTGCCTCCTGCGGAAAAGCAACAAAGAAATTCTCGGAAGATCTGTAAACGTCTACCCTCTTGAGGGCTGCTTCAAATAGGGGGCCAAAATCCATCTACGTACAATTGGGTGGGCGGGAGCCTGTTAAGCATCATCACCAAGACTTTCCAAGACGAAGACTAAGACGACGGCTCCTACGCGTTAGTGCGCGCTACTTCGCCTTGACTTCTCCAATAAACGTTCTGGTTCGAAGGCGTCACTGGTCTCGATCATTATCAGCGATTTTACCAGCCAAGACCACGGTATAATTACGCCCCCGAGGCATGTCGTAGTGGTCGACTGCGGAAATTTCCGACCACGTGGAGCTGTTTGAACGTCCATTGATACTGCACAGCACGCGGGCGTTTAGTACCAGTTATGTTTTTCTTGTTCGTTTTCTCCTTGATGTGGACTGAAGTCCCGTCAAGAAGATGATCGACGCCGATGAAGCAGGAGGCAGGTTGGAGGTAATGAACTTGAAGGTATATATTGTAGCAAAATATTTACAGTCATATGTACATCTTGCCGAAGCACACTGATGATAACATAGACATCAACAGCGTCTTACTCTTCTACTTAACTTTTCTTAAGTTAGAGCCTAGAACACTGTTACTACATACAACGAACCTAGTCTCACTGTTCGACCACCGAGTGGTTACGGCCCAGACAGAAGTTGCATCGTACGGAGTCTTACTGATCGATCAGTTAAGTGATTACAGCCTAGACTGAAGGGAAACGAATCACGTCCAGTCTTTAGTACGTTGCGGTAACAAAGAAAAAGGGGAGGTGGCCACTGCTGGTCCGCCTCAACCTTCTGTTATCCCATCTGTTTACCCTCAGATTAAGCCACTCCCTAGTGGGCTGTCCCTAATCCCGACAGCAGCGTCTTTGCAGTTTAAACAGGCATTTTGGCATTCTTTCCCATCATGGCTCTCCCTCTCCTTATCCCACGCTCTCAGATATTCTCACAATCGAAATATCGGTATCGTAGCAGCCCTGCGGCATTCGGGCCATCTCCCACGCTCATCCAGTCGAACCCTGTCGTTCCAGGAAACACAGCGTGTCTTCGCCTTTCCCGCAGTTCGGACCTTGCACTGCTGCGACTCAACCCTTTGTTCCAGTTGGCGCGCCGAGAGCGCATGCCGGTCGTTAAAGAATTGGTTGGGCCAAGCGCATTGTCGCTTCGAGCGAGGGCGCACTTCTCATGCATTGTCCTCCGCGTCCGAGCTGCTCTTCCCCGAAACGGCCACTGAGGGGACAAGTACGGTCGCGCAGCCGCGACCCCCCCCCGAGCGACGTTCAGCGAAAGGGAAGGGTCTCGTACCAGGAACCCCTGGGGGCCAGCGTGGGAGACCAGCCGCTCAATGGGAGCAGTTTGCTTTCCATTGATAATTGCTGTCAAAGACCATGCAGAGAGAGAGCCGAGAAAGAAGCTTTGTATAGCGTACGGTGCTACGCCGTCCCTTCTGCACGATCGAGCGGCAACATAACAGTACCTTCGCCCCTATCGAAAACGTTAGCGCCGCGGCCGTGACTGATACCGCGTAATACCAGTCAGCAGCCAAACTTCATGACCAATGCATCGCCGCGGGAGCGTTGTTTTAATTAGTTAAAACTGCAGGCATTACTATGAAGTCTAAATACGCAAACGAATAACTGAGAACATGCGTATGTTCCTCCTTAAATTAGTCGCTTTAGCGCTCATACTGCCAGTTAATATAGCAGCCGATAATGTCTCTCATTAATTATGCGGAGTAGCCCCAGATATCACTAATGACTTTGTCATCTTTATACTGGTCACCGAGGTAGCTTCGACAAAGTGCAACAACAATCGAAAGCACGGAGTTAACCTGGTGTACACTACAGCCTTCGTGCGCTTTGGATTTTGTTAAGCCTGTGCGTGCTAAACTTGTTTGGGTAATATTAGTCAGCACTTTGCATATATCCTGGAATTCTAACTCAGAACCATCATTGCATCCCACTGTAATCAATTCTGAAACGCAACCGACGATAACAAGTAATGCAGCTAAACATTCATGCCTCTCCGCGTTGACTGCCCCATGGACTTTCGTGAAGGCGGCTCTATCCTCACTTTTCATGAGGCAGCCACGTTAAGCCGTAATGCATCTCCACTTATTTCGAGCAAAAAAAAAATGAAGATAGTCGCAGGACGCTCTTCAAAACCGCACTACACACCACGGTCAGGTGTCCTGCCCATCTTCTTCCTTATCTATATACCTTTTCACAAAAGGCTCCCAGAGCGCCGCCATAACCCCCTCTGGGCTGTGCAACATATGCGTGACCCCCCAAGAAAAGCGCTGCCGAAGGTTTGTAGCAGCCATTTTGGCGAGTTGGAAGGTCGTTATTATCAAACAGCGCACATAGGCGAAGACAAACAGAACCATGGGAACCATCATCTTTAACAGACAACAGGAACCTTTTTAGTGCTGTTCACAGCTCAATATGGTGGTGCCCCATGCTATCTGTTAAAAGGTCTGCACCGTCATGATTGCCTCTTTTTTCTCCAACGTGCTAGAAATGCATCAAGTTTCGCCTATCTAACCAAGTTTCTGCTACGTGTGAGGTGAACGACTTGGAGCCAAAAATTAAAAAAAAGAAGGAAGCCTACATTTGCCGGTACGCCTAACATGCTCAAGAATAACACGTGCCGTGCCGGCGTGAACGATTTCATTGGCAAATTTATTTAAGCAGTTCAGTGCACAAGAGGCCACGAAATGCAAGAAACACTGAGCCTTGCATGAAGAGAACCCTCGACGTCTTCGGTGCGTCGTCGGTTTGCTAAAAGGTGCGGTATATTCCTGCAGGCAATCAATTTTCTGAATGCGTTACCGTTTTTAACGAGTCGGTGGTCGTGGTATGCTCCTCGATCGATGAGAAACGTGTAGCGGGCGTTGATGCCGGTGATCGTGATAATTTTTATTTGTGTGCACATACCAATTCGCACGCCAGCGGCGCACGGCGCATGCGCTGCTAACATGCCTCACGTTATCTCCGGCGCGCCGCGGAGATACGCAGCCAACACGCCTCTTTGTGCTATCGCTTTCGAAGCCTGTTTTTCTTGGCAAATAAACTAGTTCTTATCACAAACTTCAAGGAGTACAGTCTTTTTCTTTTCGCTCCCACTTGGGGCGAGTACGCGACAAACGTTTTCGATGGGTCGTAATGAACAGCCAATAAAAAAATGGCACCCGAGTTGCAAGTCTGACTCTCATTTCTTTTATGACAAAATAACGGATGACTGTCTTGAGGGTGTATTAAACGTTCCTATAATTACAATGCATCACTGTATAACGAAAATTTCAACATAAAATCACCTTTTCTTTCCTGCAACAGAATAGGAGGGCCAAGGCAATTACGTGTGAAGATTTACAGCGTTTGCTGACACTTCATTATAATCCACCCCTGAAAGGGATAATCGTCTCCTAAGTGGAGGATTAGTAGTTTTCACGTACGAATTCTGCACGCAGGTATCTATATCGAGGCTGACGACTGGATACAAACGCTTGAAGTCCAACGCCAAGGTTGGTCTCACTTTCGGACTGGACACACTGATCTTCTACTTGAAGAAAGGTCAAGATCCCAGCATCAGTTTGGTGAACGCGCAATGCAGCAGACTCTATGTCACCACGATGGAAGCTGTGGTAAGACACACGCTTAGACATCATAACCATCCATTAACATGTCAGCTATGTACCCTAAAAACCTTTCAACCACCCATTCCCATCCGTTCATTAGCCTGATCAGTATATTCGACCACAGCAGTAGCGAAAGTCACATGTAAAAGAGCGATAGTTGAGCCACGCGAATTTTCAGACTAGAAAAGGCAAGGACAAACGTAATCGCACACTACACCACCTGTTTTAAAGCATTTCAAGCCTAGCATGGTAGATGTGTTGTGACTATATATTCTTGAAGATGCGTAGCACAAGACGAGGCGCCTTCTTCCTAATGGCGTAATGAAGACAACTGTCCGTACATTGCACGTGAATAAAGTTCAGGTTATGTATACAATTATCTTAAGCTTTCGCTTGACACATTGTTTTAGTCATTAATGTTAGTAGCAATTAGGTAGCCGCCTAGTGACTTAGTACGTGGCTTTATTGTTTTAGTCATTAATGTTAGTAGCAATTGACGTAGCCGCCTAGTGACTTAGTACTGACTTAGTACGTGGCGATAGGCGCCGTGTGGTCCTCCACGAGTACCTTTGGCACTAAATGCAGCTATATAAGGGAGCAAATTATGTTTAACCCACACACATATTTAACACGACCACTTGATTTAAAGCCAGGACAGTCGCTCGCTTGGCAAGGACCGATTTCACGCACGGGTATTCCGCGAGCATGCGATCACCGGCAACATTGCGTGCAAGGCCACGCTTTTAAATCAAAATCGGTCAAAAGAGCCGTCGCAGCCACGCGTATTCAGGCGGTTCTTAAGAAATCACGTGAGCTCAAGCCATAAGATATTTTAACTGATCAGATAAATGGACTTCAAGCTACCGGTTATCCAAACAGCATTATCGCATCTTTTTGATATTCTCTTGCAGCAACTGAAGTCGAAACAAAAAAAAAGGCGAATTGCCCCACATGAAAAATCCAGAGACGAAAGGCGACTGATCCCTCCCGTTCATAAGATATTGCTTTCAAAAGATAGCGACGAGATACATTATCAACCCGCAGCGCTTAAAATATAAAGTTTAGCTTTGCGCAGCGAGGAATGCAGAAGCAGTACTCTGCTTAAGAACACGAGGTATGTGAAATAAAGCAAGAACGGAAAAAGTAAAGCTTTTGAAACCATTATTTATGAGCAAGGCTGCAGGCCAATGAATCAGCTCACCAGCAATTCACCTAATTGACAGAGAGTTTTCATGTCTTGATCAGTTCTAGTGACGCACGTAACTGCCCGGTGTTTCTGCGCATGCGATCTACGTATCTGACAGCGCATAGCAACAGCCGGCCTCCGCTGACACTACCTCACAGAACCACCGGTGGTCCATATTTGCCCTCCACCACGGGGTCTCTCAATGGCATCGTGATTTCGAGACATAAAAATTCACAAATCACTGAATCCCCTGAACAAAAATTGATAGATATTGGGCGGTCACCTTTGTTCCCTTGTTTCTTCTAATGTTGTTGGGCCGTTTCAACCGTATTCGAAAGGACATGTACTACGGAAGCGCACAGCACCGTCCAGTGTGTGTGTTTTTCTGCTTCTTTCAACTACGGGTGCTTTACACGTGCGTTCATCATTACCCAGCTAACTTCACGCAAACCTTCTGGTGCACTGCCACCACGAAAAACTACGAAATGACCAGCATATTCAAAATCTGGCCCATTTTCACGGTCACACGGTACTGTCATAAGTAGCTTCAGTCGATCAGGTATACATGCAGATCTGAGGATATACTACAGCGCAAGACACGGGACTTGCATTTCAGAAGAGCAGAGTGGCATCACGCAATGCGCATTCATCAACCTGTTCTATTTTTTCAATCAACGCACACGGCAACAGCTTCGTACAATCGTACAGAGACCAAAGAAAACGCACGGCTCAGCACAAAGCATGCCGGCCTGTCAGTCCCGACCACTAATGCATCATCCTTGCTCTCTGAACGTGTAGGCCGGGCCATCTTATTCGTCGGGTCCGGCATATTAACAATCATCGCGTACTTGTAAGTAAAGCCAACTTGCGTAAATCGGCAGTTTTCCTGAACTTACCCATGTTTGGTATCAGCTGTGCCCCGCATCATCGGCTTTCCGGTCGGCGACAGCGTATGCACTCGGCGATAGTCTCGTCGAAAGGTGCCCGCCGGTGATCCTCGAAAACCAAAGCAGCTGTCAGCGGCGACACTGGGACCTTGATTGTTTGAACAGGCAGTAGACTCACTGTTCGATCACGCACGTCCATTATCGGGAAACGTAGCAACACAGCACTGTCACAAGCACACACGAAGCTGCTCGTCCGTAGACGATGACGCTGGACAAGACGCACCGACGCTTGCTTGCATCGTCCGTGGCCGAGTCGGTGCTGCAGAACGTACCAACACGCAATATTTGTCCACTCGATGACCGTGAATGGCGGCAAGGGAACAATAAACACACATAACACTGAGAAACACGGCAGGTAGACGAGCGCAGAGGATCCGTGCTACGCACGCCGCAGACACCACTGAGCGACCAGAAACAGGCCTGTTGCAACACGTCGATTTCAGCAAGAAAGCTAAATAGGTGGCAGTAGTATCGCGTTATATATATGTGACTTACCTGTTTCAAAGAAATGAGTTGCTGACGTTCCACAACACTATGAGCATGTTCAAACTAATTTTCTTTTGTTTGTCGTTTATTTTCCATTATATTTTAGGGAATTGGGGTGGGGGCGCATGATTTTAGTGTACGGAGAATGAGTAAGTTATACTACTACGTCGTTCTAAAACCGAAATCACAGGCGACTGTTATCTCGGAGTCCCTAACACCGATCTGAAAGGCAATGCTCGCGAGCTGCAAACGCCGCATTCAAAATTCAACGGCGTCAAGCGGTACACAGTCGGTGACTCATTTGCGTATATAATTATTAACCTGACAACACCATGTATCAATGAAAAGTTACATCCATGAGGGGCGCAAATATTTGAAAGTAGTCGTCGTAGCCAATAAAATAGGTAGCATAATGACCAATAATAATTACTGGGGTTTTACGTTCCAAAACCACGATATGATCATGAGAGACACCGCAGTGGAGGTCTCCGGAAATTTCGACCACCTTTGATTTTTTAAGGTGCACTTACATCGCACATTACACCTGCCTCAACTTTTGGCATCCACGGAAATGTAGCCGCCGTGGTTTCGATAGGATAAGGTTTTCAGGATAATGAAAATAAGAAAGCTGAAAAGGGAGTCAGAGGACCATGTGCGGCACCGGATACGCGTTTATGAACCACGTGTATTTGAAATTGAAATCTTAAGGATTATGCCAAATAATGTCAATGTTCGACTGTTGAATGCTGCGTGTCCGAATCCACAGCTTTTGGGGTTCTACATCCAAGGGTCTTGGCTTTTGTATTGAATCTATTAAGCCATGCCTAATGATTCCTAGACATTATTTTTCCTTCAGAAATAGAGTCCGATACAGAATACTACATATGTGCTCTACTTTCGCTTTCTCATGTGGATCATAAGAAAAAATTAATAATGGTTATCAAATACGTAGCACAAAACTCGAGTACAAATAGCACCTATCATATTGGAGAAATCAAGTTCGATATTCTAAGCCATTCTCGTAAGAGGTGTGGTATGTGAAAATTCGGCACATCGCAATTTGCACCTGATATCTGTATAGACACACCAAAACGAACATTGTTGTTGCAGATTGATTTATCTCCGTGAAGGGCTGTCAAGGACTCGTTTCGCTCAAATAAAGAGATTTTTGCGCAGAAAACGGCCGATGAAAGTCCTTACTACCGGTGCTCGATTTGTGTCGGCCGTTCCTAAAATCAAGGAATTTGCGTCATTCCCTCGGACGCAGCTTTCTGTAAATTAGCAGGACTTCCAGAGGAAGTGCTACAGTTGGCAAATTTTGTCGTTGGCCCGGCCACGATGGTCTAGTGGTTATGGCACTCGGCTGCTGATCCGAAGGTCGCGGGATCGAATCCCGGCCGCGGCGGCTGCATTTCGATAGAGGCGAAATGTTGAAGCCCGTGTACTGTGCGTTGTCAGTGCACGTTAAGGAACCCCAGGTAGTCGAAATTTCTGGAGCCCTCCACTACGGCATCTCCCATAATCAGAGCTGGCTTTGGGACGTTAAACCCCACAACTCAAATCAATCTTTGTCGTTGGCCATGGTCAATAAAACGCGAAGAGCTTCGTGACACATCACAGGCATCACAGATGGCCCTTCGCGAAATAAACACCTTGTAATTACCTGGACGAAAATGGGAATATGTCGTTGTTTCCGACCGGAACCAGAAGTTGTCGACAAAACTCACTAGCGAGCCCTACGGCTTCGATATGTATCAGTAACTCTGACGTACTGCATGCATTCACAGTGTTATTTACTTCACGCAGATGTTTCGGATTGTCTTGGCTATATGGCGGTAGATGAGCAATCTTAGAATAGGCTGTCTGGATTGGTTTTATGAGCTAAGGCAGAACATGGGGAGGGGGGATGCCATTCTAATTTGTCAGTGTCGTCATCTTCTAGTTTGCAAATGCACTGGGTTCAATAGCGTACCCCAAAAAAATAGAATAGCTTTTGCGTGTTTTCCTTCCGTATCTACTAAGGTCTTTGCTGTCGGACAAGGCAGAAATGACCAGTCAATGATTGCGTACTGGTCAGAGAGTACACGGCCTTGCCCTGTCCGACAGGATAGATCAGGAAGGACAAGGCAGGAATGACCACTGCTCTGACCAATACCCAATAGACCTTTCCTAAAATCGCAGCGCCGCGCCTTCCCCTGGTGGGCGCGCGCAAGGCACTATGGGAAAAAGGAGCGCAGGCGGGGAGTGAGCCCCTCGCCCCGCCGTCTCCGTCGCATACGTTGCCCGGTTTGTCGGCTTGCTGACTGACGTGCTGTGTTGCTGGATCCGATAGCAACACAAAAAAGCACACGCACATCTTTCATTACTTTCCCAAAATCGAGAATCCGAAGAGGGGGTGGGTACGGTCCGATTGTGAGTCCATGGTCCGGTTCTTAGTCCATTGCTACGTCCGTCAGTGTGATCCGGCAGTCGTATCGAGGGTGCTTTGGTTGAACCGCGTAGAAAATATTAATTATGATTTGTTTGTGACACGAAATAAACTCCAATTGAGTAATGTTATGCTTACAGCGGGTCAATCTTCAAAGTAGCCCCCGCTTCCAGAGCACTCCAGAGATCGTAATCGGCCGCGGTTAGACGGTAAACATCGGCGGGAGCCGTTTCACCGAAGCGGCTCGCTTCGTTGCTATTATTCAGCTTCACATCTAGGCTTCGCGAAAGGTAATCGCATGTGTTGATGCACGACATATGAGCAGGGATGTTAATCGTCTTGAAAAAAATGGGCACTTTGTGGCGAGCGCGCGACTGATTGCGGACGACGACGGCTACGGCGTCGGCCTGCGGCTAGGCCTACCCTCGGAGTGTCACTTATATTTAGCTGTTGTGATGTGTTTGCCGCTCGCGAAGGCAGTATTTCATGGACGATGTTATTCAGTGCTGCTACAGAACAAAGCAGGAGTGTGCAAAACTGTTTATTTTGTACTTAATGACGGGGACACGTTGTCTTACGAGCGTGTAACCGATGCGCTGGATGTGGGCGTTGCCTATGCGTGCAGATCACTCGTCGCCCCGTGTGTGTAAACCCGGCGTGTGTCGCACGCCTGAGCGCACGGCACCGGGCGTCGTATTGGACTAAATATCGTACCGTACGTGCGCTTAGCGCTTGAGCCGACAAGGACAAGGAAGGCGGTTTTCGCGTCGGCAGTCCGCTGCACGTAAGACAGGCGGGGCCCACTCCAACCCAAGCGGCCGGAAAGGTTACATCGACTGCTTACCAACAATATTCCCTCATCGGGTGTTCGAGGAACGAGCGTTGCCGAGTTAATACGTGAGTTTACTCAATCCATACGAGTGCGGGTTCTTCCTAGGCGCCGAAAAACGGCAACCGGCAATGAGTGTTCAATGGCATACTGCCGAGGACGTTGCCGCATGCTTGATGTTTGCTCCATAACCTCCGACAAACCGCACAATGCAAGAAATGAAAACCGCGTGGTGCTTTCCAAATGGAGCGCGTAAACCGACGAGCCTCGTCTGCCCCAACAAGCCTGCAAATACCGTCCTGCGAGCGCGGCCGGAGCAGACGACGGAGCTCGGCGCTCTTTTTTCCCGTGATGCGCAGCGCCGACGCGCGGTGGCTCACGGGATTTTTAGGAAAGGTCCATTCTTGGTTGGTGAGCCCTTCCTGTGAAGGCGGAACTGTTCAGTCGAGCGCGGAACAGTTCTTCCATATACCGTGGTACGGTATAGGATCCCCGTTCTTGCTAGTATTATGGTTCACCTCTGAAAAACGTGCCTGAATACAAATATATAGTTCTTTTCTAAATAGTCGCATGAATACAAATATTTAGTTCCAGAAAGAAAGAAAGAAAGAAAGAAAGAAAGAAATGCCGCGTGTATGGAGAACGATCGGCAGCGGTCACTACACAATGATGACGGGTGGTGTCTTTAAACACTGCCATTTGAGAAGAGACGTAACACCGTGGCAAGGAAAGCATCCATGACTAATATCACTGATGGGCCATGCCACCAATAACTCGTGTCATCCTAGGCAATTACGCCGATATAAACGATAAAGAACAGCTGCGCTGTTCTTACAGTTTTCACGGCGTGGCTGGAGCTTCCTTTTTGTCTTTTCGGGATGGATTCCATGCAGTCGGTCCTAAGGGACAAACTCTTGCGTCAAAAAGTGCAACGTAGACGTTTAAACATGTATCTTAATTATTATTCGATTGCCGAAAGGTAATAACGAATGAAGAATTGTAGACGTTCAGGTGACAGCACTTTATCGCCGAACCACGAGAGAAAGACTGCCGTTGACTGACACCGCACACGCCAATCCGCCAGAGCGCCATCGAAGCCCAGCTTCAAGGAATCTTGAGCTCAGATTTGACGACACGTATCCGCCAGAACGGGTCCTTTCTGTCCTTTTCCTTGGATGAGTCGCAGGGACTGGCTGCGGAGAAGTCCCCAAGGTGAACGTTCGACAAGAGCAGGGACATGTCGGGCCGCAGGAACGTGGAATTCAAGGCCAGGCTCTTGAGCTGCGTGAGCGCAACATGAAGCGGACCGTTACGCAGCTCACCCAGTTTACATGACACTATTTGAGTATTTTTTTTTCGTTGTATTAGGAAGAGATTCGCATGCTCGATATGATCGCGTTCACCTGGTTGACGTCGATTATGCCAGGAGAGGGGTGTGTTGCTTTTGATACCTCACTAGTTCCGCGAGACGATTTTCTGCGAGACGATCTCTTTCACGCTACCGCGTTAAAACACCGCTGCACTTGCCCTCATTGTGACCACGGGACGCGCACGGACACCGAAGCGACGTAGTTTTTGTTCACTTTTACCTCTTGGCAAATAATTCGCCATCATCAGCCTTTCTGCACCCAATGCAGGGCAAACACCTCTCCCAACGATCTCCAGTTTTCTCTGTCCCATGCTAACTTCTTAGCCAACACACTTTTTCCATTTGAATGTATACTAAAGGGCAAGACGATCGTTCGAATATTACTTAATTACCCTTTCACAAATACTAACAGAACCGCTCCAGAAGTGACAAATCGTTTAATTAGAGAGAAAACGCATAAAAAGAAAATTGGCCGCGCATCTACGTGCTTCGCTGCAAATGTTGTAGAAAGACGATAGTCTTCTGCCGGCCGTCCTATGCTGCTGGAGATATGGACGCCATCTGGAAGCGCCGTCGGGAAACATGAGCTTGTGTAGAGTCCCTGGGCAACTGCCAGGTGACAGCACCGCATCGTCGGCAGAGGCCTCTTTTGTGCACAGCGTCGCATTTTTAGAGCAGCCTAAGAAACACGACGGTCTTTAAAAATTACGTATCTGTGTATATTCCAGTAAAGTAACACACCACCTGATACTGACGTATTGATGCTGCGCCTCAGATATGCATAGATATGCGCCTCAGAACGCAGCTACCAGTTCAAGATGGCTGGGCGTTAGGCAAGTGCTTAAACTTTGGCCGGGTGGCTTAATCATGTGACAGCAGACAAACAGAAAGACCAAAATTTCTGCGTTCAAGTATCCCAAGAAAGACTATCGTCTTTAATATACATGGGGCGACGCCATCTTCACATTCCCGCACCAAGTCACTGTGACGTCATACATTTTGAAGAAGCCCGCTATGGTGCACAAAATTATTTTCTGCTAAAAAAAGCCACACTGTTTTGTAGGGAGGGCCAGTGACATAGCCTAGCAGGGTTCATCAAATTTGTCCGGGCCAACATGGCCAAAACACGAAGGCACTGCTTTGAAATGCGTGACGCCACGCTTACTTTGACGTGTCCATGTTGGGGCGTTAAATGCAAAAGTGAAACTTCAAGCTTCGTTCTTTAATACTGAACCTATGGTGGCAAAATCAACGACGAAAGAGTTCTCAAATAATAATGTATCATCCTAAGCCGATTCATTGTTTCTTTTTAGTGTCCCTTTAAAGTGGTCAGATAGATGTAACGCAAAGAGACAAAAAACAAACTCAAGACAAACGAGCGGAAAGGACTAGCGAACATACAGGAGTAGCTGATAGCAATATGTCGATTAAAAGAAAGAAGTGGACCTGGGCAGGACATTTCTGCGGAGGGCAGATAACAGATGGACGACCAAAGCGACGAAATGGCAACCAGGAGAATAAAAATTCAACACAAGGTAGGCAAAAGGAGAGATGGAGCGATGAGATTAAGTTCACGGGTGTAACGTAGAATCAACCCGCTTAGGACAGGCAAATTGGAAATCGCTGGGAGAGTCAGTCCTTCTGCAGTGGACTTAAAATGGCATGATGATGATGATTATGATTCGTCCAACGGGTTTCCGTCGACTTCTGGGTTGTTGGCACTTCGCAATACTCCACTTGGGGTCCTATAGCATCCACTGACAGCGCAGAGTGCACCGACCTATGGAGGTGAAAATGCCAGAGGCCCGTGCGCTGCGCGTTGTCAGTGCACGTTAAAGAATCCCACGTGGTCGAAATTTCCGGAGCCCTCCACTATGCGGCTTTTCTTTCCTTCTTGTCTCTTTCATTCCCCTTCCCCCACCCCCAAGGACGCTTAGCCGTGCTCCCGATATGGCCTGCAGAAATGGCGACCTTTCCTCATACGCGGGTTCGATCCCGGCCGCGGCGGTCGCATTTTCGATGGAGGCGAAAATGCCAGAGGCCCGTGTGCTGTGCGTTGTCAGTGCACGTTAAACAATCCCAGGTGGTCTAAATTTCCGGAGCCCTCCACTACGGCCTTTCCTCTCTATCTCTTTCACTCCCTTTCCCCCCCCCCTACGGACGCTTAGCCGTGCTCCCTACATGGGCTGCAGAAATTAGCGTCCTTTCCTAACCGAACCACAATCATCATCATCATCCTTTCCTTAACCGAACCACAATCATCATCATCGTCGTCGTCGTGATCATCAAGCAGCGCGTGAACTGCGCGCGCCGTAACACATTCTCGCTGCACACGTTTCGGCCAAAGGGGACCTACCTTTTTGGGGATCGTGATGTCGTCCTCGAAGAGAATGACCGTAAAATCATCGTCCTTCAGCACTCCCACGTTGACGCCGGTAAAAGCCTCGGCTCGGTTCGCGGTGTCTCTGCAGGGCTGTGAAACCGAGAGCAGCGGTTTTTGACCGAGTTGTATCGAATACAGCACAATACTCAAGAAATATAAAATGGGGGAAGAAGCCGGCAGTTGTGTATCTGCATCAAAACTTGTCATTCATGTCCCTAATATGTTCGATCGAATGTTTATACCCTGGCAGCGGCCGAGTCAGGTGACGTTCTTGAATGCCAACTTCTCCCTGTAGAACACTGAAAATGTTGTATTATTGAACAAATTTATGTATTTATTCACGTACCCTAGAGGCATAGGGGGAGTAGTACACATGCTTAAAATCAATACAACAATCAAGAACACAAATATGGAAACTAACAAACAACTATGAGGAAAAGTTTTACGAACTAAAGGAAGGCATCCAGACATCTTAAAAGAGTAGTCAGTGAAAATGATTGGGCATGTTATATAGGGCTTTAACGAGTCAATATAAATACGTAAATCTTAGAACGCTACACCAAGTGCACTCATACTCCAAAATGGAACTTCATTTGGCGACTGAATTCGTCATAGTTAGTTACACAGACAATATGTTTTGGTAGTTGATTCCAATGATTATCTGCGATAACTAAAGATGAATAGGAATACAGGGTTGTTCAGGCGAAGAGTGTTTCTAATTTGAATTCGTGGTCCAGCCGTGCAAATAAGCGGTGCGCAAGCTTGATGAGTGCGGAAAGATAGAAACCGTTGCGACAGTCATGAAATAGAGTCAAGACAGACAATAGTCAGCGCTATTGCAGAGAAGGCAAGCTTAGGGACATTTTCATCGAATTAATGCTACATCCACGAGAGCATTGAGATGGTTGTTAGGTTTCACAACTAGATTTCTTTATCGCCGGATGCTGAATGGAAAGTAAATGTTCTGAACGAGAAACACACAAACACACACACACACACGCATAGCTATATAGATTATATATATATATTATATATATTATAATTATATAATAATATATATATATTAGAAACAAGTTATGAAACAACAACAATTGAAGCTAGGAAACAATAGAGGAAGTTATTCCAATTCTTATTTACGATATTGTAATTTGGTGTAATTAGAAAGGGAATTAAAGTGGACGACGAAAAGAACAAACAGTTATTTTATTTATTATTTTTTAATTATTTTATTTATTTATTTATTTTATTTATTTATGCCATTCGTGCGTGGGTGTGTTTGTGTGGTGTGTCCAGGCAAACTTCCATAGCGCAGACATGCGGCTCGTATTCTTTACCGAGACGTCACGTGATTTTAAAGGTCATAGAATAGAACCTAGTAGGCTGAGGTATATCTAAATTCGCAAAGCACAGCGAAGCACTTACGACGACATCGTAGGCGGTGACGTACTGCTGCGTGCAGGGCGCGTTGACGTTGTTCGCCAGCAGAGTGGACTTGGCCGACTCTAATACGTAGACGAGTGTGCCCAGCTCCAGGGAGACACCCATCTTGACTCCGCTCTTGTAAGCCAGGTTCCTCGTCATCATTTTTACAAGCGATGCCTGCGCACACAATTGGCACAAAGAAAGAGCAAAGTAGGCATCGCAGGATAAGCCCAGCGCATCTGCCCATCATTGTAAGCATAATCGTTATCACTGAAAAAAAAATCCTGATTCTCCACTGCTGCGATGCTCGCATAAAGCCAAATCTGTCTACACTGCAACCAGAAAAAAAACGCATTGTCATGCGTTCCGCTTATTAGCTCTCCGTAGTACTCCGTCACGTTCAGAATACCTGCGCAGGTGTAAATTGGCGAGTCCCAATTCTTTATTCTTTCTTTCCCTCTTTTATTGATTTCTTTAGGACAATACAGAGGATCGTCCTAGAGGAACCGGCTAAAGGCAAACATTGCCTGACAGGGCCGCGTCACCCATACAGCAGTAGCAGCAGTACTAGAACAGTATCCACACAATCGCTAAACAACAAAAAGAGAGAATGAAAAGCAAGTGAAGCTTCGCATGCTTTAGAAGTAATGACCTAATAAAAAACAGAACGATAAGTAGTGGCAAACAAAGTTCAAGATTCAAGATAAAGAAGACTGGTAACCAAAACGCATAACATATTCTGATAAACACTTGTTACCGCAGCACAAAACAAGATTATAATTATAAACGATTCATCTTACTCACCATGTCCGGTGCATACGTGGAATTCATCTTAGCACTACCGGTGTAGCTAGACCTGTCAAAAATAGCTGGCGGTTGGGTAATGCAGTCCTTCCTTCGTTCTAGCCACCCCACCGATGTGTAGACGATCACTGTGCTCGCCACGGATTTACTGCGTTGAATAACATACAGCGTTTTATTAGAAGGGGGACGGAAAAAAGCACTTGGTTCAAACGCAAGACACGTCCGGTAAGCACACAAGCAACCGGCACTGTCGAGGACATCTGCAGCGTAAGGCTAGAGCAATTCTTTCGACAACAACACTATTCTTGTTCCGGCTACACCTGTACCTAACAAGCTGATCACAAGGAAACGAGCGGTACTTCACCGGAGATTTCAAGTGCGCTTTCAACGACCAGGCGCGGTGGTCTAGGGGCTATATGGCACTCGGCTGCCAATCCGAAGGTCGCGGGATCGAATGCCGGCCGCGGCGGCGGCGTTTCGATAGAGGCGAAATGTTAAGGTCCGTGTGCTGTGCGATGTCAGTGCACGTTAAAGGACCACAGTCGATGAGGGTGGCAATGTGGGCTTGTTGGTAGAGCATCTTGAGTTTGATGGTAGCGCACGCAGAACACGGACAAAAGGAAGACACACTTGACACACCACAGCGCTAACTTTCAAAAAGTTAGCGCTGTGGTGTCTCAAGTGTGTCTTCCTTTTGCCCGTGTTCTGCGTGCGCTACCATCAAACTCAAGAGGACCCCAGGTGGTCGACATATCCGGAGCCCTCCGCTACCGCGTCTCTCATAACGGTATTGTGGTTTTGGGTGGCCCAGCCCCCGGCATTATTATTATATGCAGTTTCAATAGGCCGTCTTAATCTCCTATGAAAATTTTCTTATCGTCAGCGGTAAATACGAAACGATTTGTAAAGGAATTTCCCTGTCAAACATTGTGTACCATTCTGTAGACCCTGAGCATCTCTGATTTCTCCGGGGAGCATGCGAGTCCGCAGTATTGGGCAATCCTCAGGAAAGCTTACAAATGCGCTCTCCGGCTACCGGTTAGCACCTCGACTGATACATTTCTTAAACTGGGCATCAATAACACAGTGCAAGAACACATCGAGGCCCATCTTCTCTCGCAAAAAATGAAACTTATGCAGACCCCGACGGGCAGGAACACGCTGAAGATACTGGGCATGAGGGATGTCTGCAGAGAAATTAACAGCACGGAGTGTACACCGAAGGATATTCGAGAGAAGATCGAGATGAGCCCTATACCGAAAAACATGCATCCAGAACTACACAAGGCCAGACGAAAGGTAAGGTCGCAAGCTCATGAGAGATATTTCGCCGGAAGAAAAGATGTATTATACGTCGACGCGGCGGCATACCAAGAACACTCCGGAGCGGTAACCAGCGTTGTTGATCACCAGCTTAGGGAAGTGAATTGCGCGTCCATCAAAGGCAACAACATCCTCGAGGCTGAGGAAGCGGCGATCGCGCTCGCCATCACTCATCAGGGCGAGGAGGCCATAGAAATTCTTACGGACTCGCAGGAATCCTGCAGAAGGTACAGCAGTGGACGCATATCCACTGTGGCCATACGCATCCTCAAAGCGAGAAAAATCACGTTCTCGAGATGCTTCATAACGTGGACACCAGGCCATGAAACTGTGACAGGGAACCAGCGTGCGGACGCCAACGCCCGAGCATACGCCAACCAGGGGGCGCACCACGACAGGGAACTGAACGCAGTCACAAGACGTCATGGAGCAATTTTGGAACATCAAAGAGCCTTGAGGAGGACATATCCCCCTCCCCATAAAGACCTTAGTAGAGAGCAGTCGGTTGCCTGGAGCCAACTGCAAACTAATACATACCCCAATTTGAGCCTACTTAGTAAAATTTATCCCACGACATATGACGATAAATGTCCGCTGTGCGGGGAACACCCAACACTGTACCCACGTTACGTGGGCCTGCCAAAAATGTAGAGTAGTGCCAGTAAACAAAGCATCAACACCGCTTCGTTAACTTCATAACATACCAAAATTGGTATCGCGAGACAACAAGGCTGGTCCATTTTACGTTCCTGATGCGTGCTTCGCATTTCCTTGAAGCCCGCTGTACGTGGGATCCGCCAGTGTTTTTTTCTTCCTTTCTTTCCTTTTTGTTGTGAAGCTTTTTACGAAGAACGTAGATGAATTCTTTTCAATATCATGAAAACAATGCAGGACGACAACTACTAGCCGAACGTGCGTTAAGGGGCATCTCTCATTGGCCTCCTAAACTCCTCGCTTGCTGCAGGGGCCCGCCGCCATTTGGAAGGGTCGGGGGCGGGTCTCTGCTACCGCACAAAAAACTTCCTTCCTTTGGAAGCTTTTGCCATGAACTTCGTCCTGCTGCCGGCGCGAAGCTCGCGTTTGGAGTTTTGTACGCCCACCTCTATGTAGCAGGCTGTGGCTGTCTCGGTCGTAGTATCCAATCTCGTGCGAGATGCCACTGTACAAAACATTCTTCGGATACGTTTCAACGTGGGGCACAACATCAGTGGACAAGGAAGATCAAACATTACTAGCACCATTAGGAAACAACGCACAAAGGTGTATAAAGTTCTCCTATGTGTCTTGACAGGCGCTAGCACCTACTCTTTGGTGCACTTTAGGTTGAAATACGTGGATATTCTATCACTCGGTGTATTCGCTCACATCCACGCACCCAATACGGGCATGAGACACATGTGACTATTCTTTCCTTCCTTCTTTCTTTCTTCCATTGCTTCATCCCTTTTTTCTTTCGTTCTTCCTTCCTTTCTGCCTTTCCTTCTTTCCTTCCTCTCTTTCTTTCTTCCTTTCTTTTGTTCTTTCATTCTTTTTTTTCTTCCTCTCTTCCTTCCTTTCTTTCCCTGCCCCGTGCCCGCGTACAGAATGCAGTACGCACATACATTTGGACGTCGAGGGTGAAGCGCAAAGCACAGGACAAGGCGGCGAGACTCCAGGTATGCCCTCCAAATATGCAATACCAGCTCTGCTCTTCTGGACATGTACCTCCATTTCACTAATTTCCAATAATTACCCTGACAGTTAAAGGACCTCTCCTTTGCACTAAGCTTAAGCTCTGGTATCCCTTCTACCTCAATTATTACAGTAACCAACTTTGCCCTGTCCTACAATGTACAGCAGTATTTGCGCCGCTGTCCACACACCACAATTCGAAGCGTTCGGTGCGTCTGCGCGCCCGGGGCTCCACCATATTACATGGGCTTCTCCCGCAGCTACATGCATGATGACACATGACACAAACCATACAGCTGTGGGCTGTCCGAGTGGCGGAACACGCCTCCATGATTCAAGCCCTGGCAGCCGCCTGAGGAAGGGGAGCTACAGAAATCGTCTGCCCTCCTCCCCCCTTTTCCCCTCTTGACCTCAGCAAGGACACCTAAGTTTCTCTCTCTCTCTCAAAAGTCTAATCTTGATGGTTCTTTCACAATCTTATGCTTCCACATCTTCCCTTTATTCCGTAGCAATGATCATCCGATTAATTGATTGATTTATTGATTGATTTGTGGGGCTAAACGTCCCAAAACCAGCTCTGATTATGAGAGACGCAGTAATGGAGGTCTCCGGAAATTTCGACCACCTCGGTTTCTTAAACGTGCAGTGACATCGCACAGCACACGGGCCTGAACACTCCGCCTCCATCGAAATGCAGCCGCCGCTGCCGGTATTCGATCCCGTGACCTTCGGATCAGCAGTCGAGTGCCATTACCACTAGACCACCGTGGCGGGGCAATGATCATCCGGGCGACTTTACTATAAGGACAGGGCACACCTGCACCCTTACAAATTTCATCAGATAATGCCGACTCGTAGAAATTTCTAGAACGCAGTAATTAAGTAAGGTATCCTTACGAACGCTACAACGCTATACTCGACGAAAAAAAAATAATAAAACTCGTCTCGGGGTCATTTCGTACTCACTTCACGGCCTCGACGAAGACATCCTTTATGGTATCATATGACTTGTCTCCGGCGTAACTATATACGCCCATGCCTATCACGGTCTTTCTTGTGCTTACACCGCCCTGTATGCTTCTCAGTTTCTGGAAACGCGCATTGAAAGCAAAGACAAAATGAGTTTGTTGTTGAAACAATACAGGACGAACAGCAAGAAACTAACGTGTGCCATTGCGCATACAGTTCATCCTCGATATAACGAAGTGGCCTCTTCGTCCCTCGCAGAGCCCCCGAAGCGCCTGTGTATAGATCACGTCGACCACCGTGCGGATTCTACTGCCCCTCAATGAAACCACAAAAGGCTTCCTGAAGGTATCAAAAGAGGTGCTGTTTCCCTATCTTTTACCAGGTTCGCGATAGCTAAGCGATTTATGAAGTGCACGCGGCTGTTTTCTACACCGGGTGACTAGCTGTTGCAAGAGAAACCGCTTATACCACCAAAAACAACATGAGTGCCGCAGTACCAAAAAGCTCTGGTGCGCTTCACGCTAGAAGCACCCGCTGCGTGTCTTGCTTTACAACCAACGCTCACGTGCACGCTCATGACGCGACCTGCCTTGCTGCACGTCTTTGTGCAACGTACTCTTCTGTTCAAGATTGCGATCACTATTTTTTTTACCAAACTCATCCCGGACGCGTTCCTTGCATAGGGAAAACCGGAAGTGAACCGTAGAACGCAGGCGAGAGAGATAACTTGTGACCGGAAACAGAAACTGGCTGTGTACCTTGCAGCCGGAAATGAACGTAAGCACTGAAGTCGCTTCGCCGCGTGCCAGTGCCATAGCTGCACTTAACATTGCATGCGGACGATGTTCAGCATCAAAAGGTTTGCAAACAATGTCATAATTTGTTGTAGTGTTGCAAAACAAGTGGCGTACGTCCTGTATCTAGTTGATGCGCTTGACTAAAAGAGTGCTCCACTTACTTCAAGAACGAGTTTCGCCCGGTCGAAGAGATCTTTGAGCATAGTAGATGCCTCGATTACGTTCAATATACCGTAGTGCTTGACGTTTTTGGGGACAAGGTCCTTCAGCATGGTCTCCACCTTTGCGTTCAGGCCCATGACCGTCACGTACCTGAGAAGGGATTACCGAGATCCAAGGTTAGATGTCAGTCACGACGGCTTGTGCAGAGCGTTACCCTTACAAATTATGCAATATGCATCTTAGCCATTTTTATATTAGTGCTTTCTTTATACCGTATAACTGTATTATATTTTACATTACATTGCAAGTGTACACGCATGCTGTATTTAATGTTACTGCTTCCATATGTGAGGGCCTTCAGGCACATTCAAGCTGTCTAGTGCAGCTTTTCCGCCTGAAGGACCCCCAACAATTTCTTTGCAACATAAGAACGCTTCAAGTTTCAAGTTTTGAATCTCCAGCAAGCAGAGAAACCATAATGTTGAACGGCGTCCGCTACCTTAACACTTAATGCGAGAGCTTTCAGGTCTCTTATGTTTTAGTTCCGCCTCATGAGGCGTGCGAAAGGACAGAAAGCTCACGGCGCCGCGAGTGCGTAGGAACGACTGTGATGCGATGCTGAACGGCGTCGCGACGCCGTTCACAGTTGGAATGACCATTGCCTGGGGAGAAGGAAAATGCAAGAAGCAGGCGCGTTGAGGGTCAGCGCTTTGGTGGCCATGGAGAAGAAGGTAAGAGCTGGGGCACCTGTACAGCGTTATGTAAACGGTTGGGCACCACGCGTGGTCAGCCGGAGTGGTGTAGTGGTCAAGGTGTTCAGCTGCCACCTAAAAAAAAGCGGGTTCGATCCCAGCTGCGGCGGTTGCATTTTCGATGGAGGCGAAAACGCCAGAGGCCCATGTGCTACGCGTTGTCGACGCACGTTAAAGAACCCCAGGTGGTCTAAATTTCCGGAGCCCTTCACTACGGCCTTTCTCTTCTCTCCTATCTCTTTCAGTCCCTTTCCCCTACCCCCAGGGACGCTTAGCCGTGCTCCCGACATGGGCTGCAGAAAGCAGTGTCCGTTCCTTAACCGAGCCACAATCATCATCGTCACCACCATCACGCGTGGCCTCCGCGATATGCTTCGCTGACGCAGGAGATCGCGGAGGCCACGCACCGTGATCCCAGCGCCCTCGGGGAAGTAGCGAACGTTTGGTCTCAAAATGTGTTACGAAAGTTCCACTTATCCTATAAGTTCATGCACTATCAAATGTGCAGCAGGATTTCGCCTCCAACTGTGATAGATGCACTGCACTAGCCGTTCACTATTTTTCTTCTTTTTTTACATGGCAAATGAGTTCTGCGGAAACCCGCAAGGTGGAGTAACGTTTACGAAAGGGAAAATCAGCATTCACCCGTTTGTAGCACAAGGCTACAAGGAAATCCATACTGATTTCTCAGAAATGAAAGCTTCCTAGCAGCCGAAAATTTCGTCCTGGTCAGAGGTTCGAACACCTGTCCGGGGCGCTCGCTCTGTCAATTGAGCTAACCAAGAGGCTAGCGATTGACAGCGCGCGGGAGAATCCATCGACAACTCGAAACGCACGAGCACGAATATGGCAAATGAGCTCTGCGGAAACCCGCAAGGTGGAGTAACGTTTATGAACATCTGGCCTGGAGTTATTGCTATTGGGCTCCGCAAACAAAGCAGTTATACCATAATACGGGTACGAGGTAAGCTGGAGATTACTAACCGGGCGTCGAATCCGATGCCACCGGAAGTCTTCTTGTGTCCAGCAAGGGCATGCTTGAAGGCTTCCCAGCTTTCAGTGGTCTCGACGGCGTGCAGCGCATCGGCCACTACTGCGACGCTGGTGTAGTAGATGTAGTGGCAAAGGCCGTCCGGCGGTATCATCTCGCTGAACAGAGCACTGGAGCCGACCGTGCAAATGAGCTCGTCGACCGAAACTGCGAATGGCGGCGACGAAGTAAGGATTAGGGGCGGGAAAAAAATTACTACGAGAAAGCCTCAATTTAAAGGGCAGCTCCGGCGGATTTTTCACCATGTCCTGGTATCAATTTTTTCCAATGGAACTGATCGTCCTATAACCGCCAGGGTGGTTCACTTTGTTCATAAATGCACCAATAATTTTAAATAAGCAACTGAAAGTCGTCGTCAAACTGAAAGCGAAACGAGTAGATGCTTCGTGAAGAATGTGCGGTGACGTCACAACCTCCCCGTCACCAGAAATGCAGAACTGGCGACAAAGAAATGCCAGGAGCGAGGTCATACAACGAAATACTGAGTTATGCCAGCTTTTCTAATCTTGACAGCGACGATTTGAGCGCTGAAGTACCGCCGTTTTGCTTTTGAAGGCCCGCTTGCTCGGGTAGGCAGAGTGGAGGTGGTGACGTCAAAAGCACAGTGTGGCCCGTGTGGGAATCCAATAAAAAATTTTAAAATTCATTTACAGGAAAACTAAATTACCTACTTCCGCCTGGCCTGTACCGAGGAGAATATATATTGAAAATTCTACAGAGATCAGTGGACCCTGAAAAATCGCCGGAGTTGCCCTTTAAAGGGGCCCTGCAACTATCTTTGAAGAAAACACTGCCGATCGGTCGTGATGCTGCTGCGAACACGTGGGCCAAATATTGTTGCACGGCACGCACCAAGGAATTCGCGATTCAGTTTCCAACACACATGGAAGGCGCCCGCTCTTCTTTGAACAAATGCGGTCACACGGGGCCCGACTAGGTCGCTGGAGCCAGGTATAGCATTGGCTTATTTCCTGACCGCGGAAAGATCATCTGCTACGCTTTTTATGCTCGTTTTGAATTCAACACTAAAAAGTACGTGCAAATGTTAAAGAGAAACAAAAAAAGCAGCTCAAGTGACTCATGTGACGTCATTTGAAGTCACTCAAGTGACTCATGACGTCATGTGACGTCATGTGGCGTCATTTGGCCCGCATGTTTACAGGAGCCTTCACGACTGATCGGCACCGTTTTCGGACTTGCTCAAGAACTGTTGCAGGGGCTTAGTGCGTTAATTACCGAGTAAAATTTCCTACAAAATACGCCTGTCAAGTTTCTGCACGGGTGGTACAGGGGGATTTGTCTCCTCCCTGCCTCGCAGGAATTTACGAAACACGAGCCACTGCACTTAATCCTGATTCACGCTCAAGCCGCAAAGCCCCGCCGCCTGCGGCGGCTGCGCAGCCTCGACGTGCGACATAGAGAAAGAAGGCAAGATGAAGTCGAGTAGTGGATATGGTGCTCGGCTTCGACCATAAAACGAACCCGGCCGCGGCGGCAGCATTTTCGATGGAGACGAAAATGCGAGAGGTCCATGTACTGTGCTCATGGGGCGTTAAAATTTACGGAGCCCTCCACTACGGCTTTTCTCTCGTTTCTATCGCTTTCAGTCCCTTTCGCCTACCCCCCCACGGAGGCTTAGCCGCGCTGCCGACATGGGCTGCAGAAGTTAGCGTCCTTAACCGCGAACCACTGTCATCATCTCCACCAGCCCAAGACGGAGCGCACACTGCCTCGTACGGCGGCAAATGGCGTCTTGACAGTGTAACCTGTAGTCGTCTCGCCTCAGCGGGAGCTACAGGAAAAACAACTCATTTCTTCCAAGTTTGGGACGAGACTTCTATTTTTTACAGCTCTTGCCTGCAAGCGGCGGCGCACGGCTGCGGTTCGTGGGAGAGAATACAGTGGAGCTCGTGAACTGACCGGCCCTTTCGGTCACCCTCGCCAGAGAGGGCCGAACGGTGCCGGATCCCTTTTTCCAAGAAGTGAGAAGGAACGGCGCGTTGCGACCACCACAACCCTAAGGGCCCGTTAGCGCTCAAGCCACATTTTAGCTCCGATTAATGCTTCACTATGTGGACGAAATGTTCAAAGGGTAACCAGGGAAAGCATGGTGACAGGATGAAAAGGACAACAGCTCTCATCCCGTGGTCCTACCCGGTTTATTACCCCTTCCACCTTTACTTGTACAGTTGAGCAACTTAAGATCGAGGCCCAGCCGTACCGGTGCATGTGCAGTCGGCAGCGGAGCTGTCACGCAGAAAGCAGAAGCTCTCACCCTTGATCCACTAACGAGACCGCTGCATTACCATGGTGCATCAACGACAAGAAAGAAAGAAAGAAAGAAAGAAACAAAGAAAGAAAGAAAGAAAGAAAGAAAGAAAGAAAGAAAGAAAGAAAGAAAGAAAGAAAGAAAGAAAGAAAGAAAGAAAGAAAGAAAGAAAATCGTCTCGGGTTACGCAGGAAGGAAAACCGGACAAGCGCTGGCGCTCGAAGACCCATTAACGAGACTGCTGCATTACCATGATGCATGGATGACAAGAAAGAAAGAAAGAAAGAAAGAAAGAAAGAAAGAAAGAAAGAAAGAAAGAAAGAAAGAAAGAAAGAAAGAAAATCGTCTCGGGTTGCGCAGGAAGGAAAACCAGGCAAGCGCTGGCCCTCGAACCACTATACCCACATCCTCGCCTCAACTCATCTGCTACATCAGAGTGATAGTGACAGTGCCACATTTTAGCGATAGTCATGAAAGGAAAAAGGAAGTCCGTTACCACAGAGGGATAAACCTGCGCTCTCTCACGACCCACATTCTTGCCCTCAGCCCAGTGCGACATAATACTGATAGTTAACCCGACACCCTTTGTCCCAGCTCATCTGTCACAGGCCGTGCAACTGGCTTCACACTTCTTGTCCGTTCTGAGCTCTGCCAGCGCGCAAACGTGGCATACCACGTCGCCCAAGATTCTACGCTTACGTACGCTACCCTTAGTCCACGGAGGCTCTTTCGTTGCGATTCCACTAAACGCGTGACAGCATACGACAAGTCGCAACCCTCTGGATGTCTGCACGCGCTTTCGCAACCTAGACCGTAAGCTGTCCTGACTGACTCTGCCAACAGTTAAGTTGGGCGTGGCTCTGCTATCGCAAGCAACAAAGACCAGCGGAGCTGTGGGAGCATAGCAAAGCGGCTTCTGCGTCGGGGTTCCTGAGAGTAGTCTTTCTCGTCTTCCTTCGTTCTCCCAGTTTCTCTTTCTGTCGCCCATAGCGTGTTGTGTTATCTCTCTTCCTCTCTGTCTGTCTACATCGTTCTGTCTGTCTGTCAGCTCTCTTCCTCTTTCTGTCGCCTATAGATAAGTGTGGCGAATCGTCCTAGCCTCACCCTGTGGGTATTTCTCCCTATTTTTTACGCATCTCTCTTTAGTTGTCTGTCTCAATTTCCCTTTCTGTCGCCCATAGCAACTAGTGTTACAGCCTTCGGTTCACTGCAGTCATAGGGTTACCATAAACGCTTGTTCTGCGAGCGTACATGTTCTTCCTTTCCTTCAAATCTGCTCCGCTATGAGTAGATCGCTAAAAACGATTGAGAACAGGGAATGTCGCAGGAGCTAACGCTTCGACAAGGGACTTGTCTTCGTCAGGACAGCAACTGTCTTCTCCAGCTTTCGTTTACTTCATCGATTCAAGCCTCCATCTTCCCCTGAGCTTCTTTTCTAGTTTGGATTCCTTTATGAGTAGCTACTTATCTCGTCCATTCGAATATAGTTGTGTTTCCTTCCGCATGCAAGCAACTAACTACTTTTGCTTTTATAGGAAGGTACGCTTATTTACTGATGGCGCAGCATCGCAAACTGATAACTTGGGCTGTTTAACAATTCCTTGAACCCCACGTCACTTAAGCACACGCGTGGGTTACCATTTGACCCTTATCAAACTTCGGCCACCTGTCGTCGCAAACCGAACCCCTATCCCCCTAGTCGAGCACAGCAGCTTCTTAACAGTCGAGCCACGGCTGTGCGTAGACACACCATAGTTGAGCGTGTCTCTCGAAGCGCCATCATAGCATGCGGACAGAACATGAAATTAGATACTCCAACTTACACCCTCTTGTGGTCTTCGTCTTAGTCGTTGTCGTGGTTGTCGTCGTTGTAGTGGTCGTAGTCGTTCTCGTCGTACTCTTCGTGGTAGTGGTAGTTGTTCTTGTGGTCGTCGTTGTCTTCGTCGTTGTCGTTGTTGGAGGCGCCCTTGTAGGACTCGGGGTAGGCCTCCTTGTTGCAGCGGTAGTAGGAGGAGGTGGCGGTGGCGGTGGTGGTGGTGGTGGAGGAGGAGGAGGAGGAGGAGGAGGAGGAGGAGGAGGAGGAGGAGGAGGAGGAGGAGGAGGGAAATGCATTGGGCTTGGAGTAGGCGTCGCTGTCGGTGGTGCTTGAGTACGTACTCCGATATGAGGGCCTGGCATACGTGGCGTACTGACGATCCCTGGCAGAGGAACGCCTGGTGTGGAGACGTGTCCTGCCGGTACACCAGCCGGTACACCAGCCGGTACACCTGGCGGCACACCCGCTGGTATTCCTGTAAGAGTGCGACGTGCTTAGCTCGATGAAGGGTAGACCCACTTCGGAAATATAATGCTCGCCAGGCGCGTTGCGCAACTTAACTCCTTTCTGCGTAATTCACGATTCGCTCGCGGGGCTATTCACGTTTTCTATTGACGCCAAATTGGGGAACCTGTCCGCACGCTCCACGGCAAAGGTACACGTGTTCATACACCTAACAAAGCTATCGTATAGACTCCCCATTAGCCTGTTTCTATGGACCGTTTGCTATTCGACCAAATCTCGACTAAGTTAGGGAAATGGAAGCGACACTTGAATGATGTCCAAGTGTATTCCGTGGGGCTACGGGCATACTGTCTGACTCGTATTCTGTACTCGCAGAAGCTGATGTTTAAGGCATTTTTTAGGTGCGAAGCTCCTCTTAGTCTAACCTTGTCCCGCGTCAGGCGACAGTCGTCAGGCGTAACCCGCGTGCCGGGAGGCACGCGCTCGCCCTCAGCGCGTGCCTCTCTCTCTCTCTATACCGGCGCGTGCCTCTGCCGTCTTGTGTGAGAGAGAGAAAAAGAGCGAAAGGCACGCGTTGGCTATGGAAACGCTCTTTCTTAGAGGAACGCTCTACCAGCTCGCAAAGAAGGAGAACGCGCCCTCACCCGCGAGATACAACGTTGGCGCAGGCAGTGTCTCCTAGCGAGTTTCTTTATTGAGAAATACTGACTGCTCGCGTTGGAGAAGCGTTCACCGGCAACCCATATATATATATATATATATATATATATATATATATATATATATATATATATATATATATATATATATATATATATATATATAGACACTGGATCTTGATTTGCAATGAAGTGCCGGTGGGAGATTTCACTTGTGCATAGTTGAACCATAAGGATTCGCAGCGTGCGCGTTAACTAAATTAATCCGGAACTCGGCACGATCTACGATGAACATCCCGAGCTTCGCCCACTCATCATCATTCACTCCGTGGATATGGTGTAATTTTTTGCTTAATGAAGTCGGTTACACCCACACCTAGCAAGAAATGTGTTCTTTGGCGACGGTTTTCATAAACTGATGAGGTACATAGGTTTGCGTACAAACTTTAATTGGGCACTGCTGCGAGGAAGAGGTGTACTAGCGCATTCAGCGCTTCAGTTGGGTCTAACGACAGTGGTTGTATTTTAAAATTGTAGCTGTTAGCCAAACCGTATTAACGGCGTATTAGCTGTGGTACCCAAGGGTGCGCGTACGCTTCTACTTTGCAATGCCCAATGTTCGGCGTTCGCTCGCGCGCTTCTTGGGCACGTGACGCGGCCCACTGCTCTAAAGTCCCTAGATATCTAGGGACTTTACACTGCTCCAATGGCAAAGCTGCCGCTGGCGGGCGCACGTCTTGCACGTGCAAGCAGAAGAAGAAGGACACTGTGTGTCAATTTGTCAAGGAGCACAGCGTCTTGCAAAGCTATGCGTTTGCCCATAGCTTCTCGCCCCGAGTCGTGCAGTCTGTCGTAGGGTCCAAGCAGCTCCTAGGATATCATAGGCATGCGAAGTCTAGTACAGCAAAAAATCCACGCACATCCACGGAGTGAATGATGATGAGTGGGCGAAGCTCCGCATGTTCATCGGTGAAAATCGTGAATCTTCTGTGAATCTTGCCCAGTACATCATCAAAGACGTGACAAACACTGTGTGTATATATACAAGAAATTTTTTATTCGTGAGCGGTGATTTTCCATTTTCGTACTGGAGCTGTGTTTTCTTTACGAGATTCCTGCGCTCCCACGTCGTAGATCGTGCCGAGTTCCGGATTAATTTAGTTAACGCGCACGCTACGAATCCTTATGGTTCAATTACGCACAAGTGAAATCTCCCACCGGCACTTCATTGCAAGTCAAGATCCAATGCCTATATGGCCTATATGGCCTATATGGTGGCCGGTGAACGGTTCTCCAGCGCGAGCAGTCGGTATTTTTCAATCAAGAAACTTGCTAGGAGACGCTCCCTGCGTCAACGTTGTCTCTCGCGGGTGAGGGCACGTTCTCCTTCTTTGCGAGCTGGTAGCGCGTTCATCGAAGAAAGAGCGTTTCCATAGTCAACGCGCGCCTTTCGCTCTCTCTCTCTCTCTCACAAGACAGCAGATGGAAGAGTGAGTGGGCTCGCGCTCCGGGAGGCACGCGCCGAGGGCGAGCGCGAGCCTCCCGGCGCGCCGCGCAGCAGCGCCGCAGCGCCATCTCGTGATCGTTCTGAGACCTAGAGGTGGCTACTACAACGACAATGACAACGACGCCGGACTAGCCTATGCCCTAGGGAGCTTCGCCCCTAAAAGGTGAACGGCGCCGAGCCGAGGCGACGCGTGACGCGTCTGCCATCGTCTCTGGTTCGACGCGAACATCTTTACGTCGAGCACGGTTCTTCTCTGAAGCGTGCTCACCCCCTTCATTAACTGCACATAATGACATTTAAGAATTTTCTGAGTGCCGCTTCATTGAAAGAATTCACGTTACCTACCTTGTCTGCAGAGAGTGTCTATGTACTGTTGTGAGCAACATGAAAGGGAACACAAGAACGAGCGGCAAACAACCTCGAAATCGACTCGGAGCGATACGCGGATGGCGCTGTGATAAACGAAGTGGAAAGGAGGGCGACCTTCCACTAAACCGTTGACACTCCCACCACGCCGGAAAGCAGCAAGTTACACCATTTCACGGATAACACGGTATCATCCGATATTCCACGAGACGCGGTAATTGTCGCAGTGAGATGCAGCGATTCGTTTCCTTTTTTTTCATTCATTCTTTTTTTCTTCACACAAGCGCTTGGTGCAATGCCAAGTCCTGCACTATGTACAGACAAACACGCGGCAGGAGTGCCAACATTTGTTAGAACAGCCTACCCCTCTCCACTGTGTTTCCGACGGCTCCTACCACGCATCACCGATATTTGGCTTTCAAGCTGCTGGCCACGTATTCCTGTGTTTCCTTTCATATTGCTCACGATAGTATATACATATACTGTCTGAGAAGGATGGGCACATTGAAATATGCAAAAGTTATCAGTGAAAGACAGAGGTTTTAGATGCGGAGCATCTCTTGCTCGCGAGTATGTCACGCGTCAACCGGCGTCCGCACTCACACTACGCATCCACGACTCTCCTCTCCCTTCCCTCTCTCCAACAGCTGCTGCAATAAATAAAGCGGGTAGAGAGCTCGCGCGCGCATCGCTTCAGTAGTATCTCCTCCTTCTCCGATGAAAGAAGTCGGTGGTGCTGTGTGATGGAAGCAACAGTTCCGTCAACGAGTGGGTTGACGCAAGTACGCATCAGCATCAACCCACACTCTGACAACGGTCGCGCGATGCGTGGTAACGAACCAAGTTAACAACGTCATAACACGCAAGGTTCATCGCAAGGTTCACCGCAAAGGTAACACCGAAAACACTGCAAACCTGTAAACACCGCCGTTCAGTACACCGTAGAAACTCCCAGCGATGCTCCGCATCACCCCATGGTCCCCTTCGGGGAGATGGTGCAATTTTTTACCTTAGAGATCGGATTGGTAGCATTTCGCAGTGCAAGAGCGGTACGATAATTATCGCTACATTTGGTGAAGGCAAGCAGGCGAGTGTCAGTGGTGCCATTCGCAATGCGCGACAAACATTTCATGGAAAAATGGGCATTTCTTTTTATTACGTTGAATCCAAATGTTATAAAAGAGCTGTAAGCGAATAAAAGCGTTCAACGTAATAAGAATTGGTTGACACAGACAAGCGTGACACAGACACAGACAAGCGACACAGACAAGCGTGTGTGGTGTTCTTTGTGTCGGCGTGCGTCTTTTATGCACTGCTTGAAAAATATGAATTTTGCTTTGGGAACCTTTGTTCATTAAAGCGCCTGGGCCATGCCGGAGGTCCTCTGTTAATAGAAATGGAAAAAAAAACGTGGGCGAGATGGGAATCCCTACTGACATGAAGAAGCAGAAACTGGCGTGGCCAGGGCATGTAACGCCAAGACAAGACAACCGTTCGTCATTAAAGGTAACAGGGTGGATCTCTAGAGGAGGCAACCGTGGCAGTTGTCGGCAGGAGGTCAGGTGGGCAGATGAGATCAAGAGGTTCGCGGAGACAAATTGGTCACAGTTAGCACAGGAACAGGATAACTCGAAATCTACGGGAGGAGGCCTTTGCCCTACAGTGGGCGTAGACAGGCTGATGATGACGACTTACATGAAACGACCCGAAAAAACACAGTTGCTCTCGCGTCGTTTTCTTTTTCTCGAGTGTGTTTGTTCGGGCAGTTTCATGCCAGCATGGCCTGCGTGGTCGGGTGCTCCAGGCAACGACGGCAGTTTAATTAATTCCACCGATTAATTGATTAAATAATTGGTTGAATAATTAATTAATTCCGTGATTAATTCCGTCGAGGACGCCGACGCTGACACAGACGCCGGATTCCCTGCGACGCTAGCTCCCTTAACGCGATCGAGTTAACAAACGTGCCCTCAAAGATGTCTGCCGATACATTTAGGACGTCACATGCTTACCGGGTCCTGGTGGCGTACCTTGAGGAAACGCAGGCGGAGGAAACGGAGGTGGGCTAGCGCCACCACCACCGCCGCCGCCGCCACCGCCGCCACCACCGCCGTCTCCTTTTCCTCCAAAGAGGTCCCCTTCGTCGACTTCATCTGCTGCACATATAAGATCAACATGAAGCTGGGATAGTCGTGGGGCATCTTGTATGTGAACTGTGGCATTTACTCCCTTAAAGGGCCCCTAAACAACCCCGAGGTCCAAAATTTGTTTTAAAGATATAACTGCGCTCCTGTGCGATGTGAACATGCTCCCGCAAGAATTTTGCGAATAGGTGCAATAATAAAGAAGTTACACGGGTCTAAGTGGCCGCTTGCGTCGGTTTCGTTTTCTCGGTCGGCCTCCCAACCCTTCTCTGCCGAGGAGAGGGTAGGCGCGGCACGCCCACTTTTGACACGCGACATGACGTGAGCAATTGACGTCATTGACGCTTGCGCTGCAGCATAGAGATAGTATACTGAGCTGCAGTACCGGTTGCTCCGGCCAGCCCTGCTCCGGCGCTCACGCGGTGGGATGGCCACAGGATCTGACATAGACCTGGTTTCGACCAATCAACGTGCTGCAACTGCGCAAAGTTCGCGGTAGAACGTGACGACACCTAGGATGCGAGCGCGACTGGTCAATCGCAGGAAAGAGGCGCAGGGAATAGTTTTTTTTTTTTTTAAATAAGGCGTCTGTGCGGCGCGCAGCGCTGTCATATTCGCAGAAAGTGATCGCCGCAACCTTCTCTGTGATTGAGTTAGCTTGTTTGGGCGGCTTAAAAAAAAGTAGGAGCCTGTTTAGTGGCCCTTTAAGTGTTTTCGAAACTGCGAAATCGTCCTGTTTATACAGAGGGCGCTCGGCGAGCGGGAAAAGGAACGGAATTAACATTCACGTGGTGACGTGACGTTGAAATTCTAACGTCAAGTAGTGGTGACGTCACGGTCTTGAGGGCGTCTACGAAGGACTAGGCGGCTTTTTCATCCGTAATGTGGAAATACGTGCTGTCCAAGCGGGCCAGATGCTTAACGCAACAAGTTCCGGGAAATTGCGTTCAGCCAATGAGGCCAAAATGCAAATAAATAAATAAATAAATAAATAAATAAATAAATAAATAAATAAATAAATAAATTCAATTTTAAGTGAGTGCCGTCACACTTACGCGCGGAGATTCGGAGGAGAAATTTCATAAATGAAAACGCTGGCCTCGATTTGTCCTTGCTGTGTAATAACCATATGCTGCAGACTTCGATAAGAAATAGAGCATTTTAAGAATATTTGATCAGTCTGCGTAGAACTAAAGATGCTTCCGTCCTGACAACTGTCACACGACGTCAACGCATTCTTTTTATTTATTTTTTTTCGGTACGTGAACTTCAATAAATGCCAATAAGATTGCTGTCCAAAAATTCGAGCACTCCTTCACCGGAATAGCACAGCAATTCTATGAGAGAGAAAACGACAAGGAACTCATGTACAACTGCGGTCGTACATTCAGTTGTATGCTCATGTATTCTTGTGTCCTTATTTTTTTTTCTCGTGTGACCTATACGCTAACTGTTGGTTGTAGCTTGTTCGCGTTACCTCCAAGAAGCGAGGACAGTTTATTTCCAGAAGCGCAGGGAGGTCTGCCTGCACTAGTCATTTTTTTTCTGGCCTACTACTCTATATCCTGAGGAGGATGAAAAGGGAAGAGAGAGAAGTATGAATTATGATGGCGAGATGAAGAGGTCTGTACGTTCAGGGTCACGTGACTGGGCAAAGCCACTCTACAGTCGTTCTTCTAGTCCAGTGGCACGAAAAAAAGGTTCTACAGTAGCTCCAATAACAACGGACGCGCTGACGACGTCAGGTCAAGGGCCCAACTCAAGCCCGTCGCACAGTGGTCTTATGTCAATCCTTCCTACTGATCCCAGAAAGAAGCGCTGGTCGCAGACACATTTCAAACTGCGCGCTCCCGGTCTGACGCTAAGGAGATGATCTTGACGAACAGTTTTGACAAGATGCCATTGGCTTACGTTCAGGAGTTCCCAGAAACATGAAGCTGACGAGTGCAAATAGCACAATGAGGCAGCACAAGCCGCCGACCAGGTACATGATGTTCTGCCCGTCCGATCCGCCCCTGTAAATGCCATAATTAAAAACCTGCATTCACGATCAATATACAGCTGGCCTGAACGCGCACGGTACTCGAAGCGGTGTTTGCCAACACCCTTATGATTTACGGCCAGAGTTGAAGAGCAGGTCGATACCAGGCTTCTGATGGTACACCGACAATAAGGTCCTATACGTAAGCCTCGGTCCCTACGGGCAAAAACATCGTCCACACGATGCAATTTTGCACCGCTGCCAACGGGCCTGTTTACATGCGCTACGCTTATACAACGCTGATTGTACACCGGCTATTTAAAACAGAAATTGTGTAATCGTTTCTCAAACGAACCTGTATGCGGGGAGTGTACCAGTGTATGATTTCTTTTGTAATCCGTCAAAGAAAAAAAGTCTACCCCTTGTGTATGTAGAGTATTTACTATACGGTTATTTCTAACGATTGTCACGTGACTTCATCGCAATGTTTATCTGTGCGCGTTAATAATATAAAAAAAGTGAGCTGGACCGAACCCTGCAATAGCCAAATACCAGGCCGGACCGCGGTAGTTGTCGGTCAAAATGGTTCAATCATTCCACAAATAATAACATTCGCAATACCACTACTAATAATAATAAACGAGACGACATAAAATAATTCAGCACACTACTGTAAACGAAGTATCAGCACTGTAACGGTTCTATGACCGTGGCAGCCGTTTCATTTAAAAACGTTTAAAAAAATCGCCAAATTAATGTTTTACAATTTCCTGTCCAGATCCTCGCCATTAAAATTTGCGAAGAAACAACTCGCTTTCATTACTGCTCGTCATAAAACAGAGCACGCAGGATAATTATCAACTTCAATAACACTGCAAATTTTACGTCATAATACCCCTCATAGACGAAAGTGGGAAAACTCGGTGTCATACACAGAACTGTTTCAACAGGTCGCATATTTACTTACCCTTCCGAAGCTGGAAAACAGGGAAGTTAGAGCATTCAGCCGTTTCATTTTACTATGAATCATCTTTTGTAGGGGAATAAAAGACATTGTTACATTGCAAGCAGGCATTTTTTTTTTTCAGGAGAACACAGTTTAACCATGTGCTATTTTGGCAAGTAAAACCCTAGAAATCAATCAATCAACAATCCGCTATTTGCAGTAAACCAGTTCACTGTGCTCTGACCAATCATCAACTGCGTGCAACAAATGAGGCGTCGAAGACCATCTAATCCTTCCTTGATCGCTAGTAAAGAACAGCTAGCCGCTCTCTTAAGAAGGTCCTGCAATACATTGCAACGATCATTTGTGGAAGCTGCAGTGAACATGGGGTCCAAATATTGTTGCGCAGCGCACCCCAGGGAACTGGCAACTTAGCTGTTAAAAACAGGTGGAAATGAATTGCGCTTCTTTGAGAAAATAACATCACACGGAGGACTGGCCACATCACTTGACATTTTTTATCTGCGTGTGTGTTTTTAAACATACAAACATAATGTGAATATATAAATGTTCTTTGTTTGCTTAACAGAAAAACGAGGCAAATAGCGCATTACTGAGCATTTCTCCGCCACGATGAATTAAGCCAATGCTAGTCCATCCTCAAGCGCGCCGTCGCTGATTCCTGTTGTAGTAATTTGTCGAAAGCCGGGCGGGTGATTTCCAGGCGTAGTTGAAACCAAATTGCAAATTCTCTGGCGCGTTCATATTTGGCTTTTCATATTCCTAGGAGCCCTGGTGACCGACCGACACCGCTTTCTGGACTGCGTTGGAAAAGTGTTGCGTCGCCCGTTTAAGTAAAGCACGGCAAGTATTCACGAAAACAACGCACGACAAAAAGGCTCTTAAGAGAGAATTTCAGCCAATGCCGATGCCGGACATACAGGTATCATAGCGACGTTGACCGACCAATGGCAAAACAAGCACTTACAAGAGAAAAAAAAATTTTAATTCTCCCACAGGGCTCGCATTCACAAAAGGAACGTACGATAACAATATTCGTGAAAGGAAATTTCAGCCAATACTGATGCTGGACATATCACTAGCAAAGCTGGCCAAGCAATGGAAAGAAGCACTTACGAAAGAGTTGTTTTGTGAATTCTGTCCTAGGTTTCTTATATCTATTTTTTGTTAAGCTTGTACCAATGTGATTCGTGCCACTGTTTTGAGCTGGTGTGGACACTAGGTGAGACTGAGCTTCTGCTCGGCCACGTCATTTAGACCACTTCCACGACACAATGCCACGGGTTGAGTCACCCGTTTTCCGAAAAGAAAGCCTGAACACAAGAACACGGTACAACGCACGGAGAATATTCTCATAAGCCAAAGTCACGCACGAGCCCCCTATCCTTCCCAGTTCGCGCACAACGACACATTAAAGAATTTTCGCTTTTTTTTTTTTTTGCTATTTACACATTCGGGTACTGCGGTCTTTTTTCTTAAGCAAATGCTAAAAATATCGCAAAATTAATGTTCAAGAATGTGCCGTCCGAATCTTCGCCGTTCAACTTTGTGATGCAACAATTCGGTTTCACTGTTTCTCTTAGTAGAAGTACGTGATTACATTAGAAACACGTACTAGAAGTACACGTGATCAGCACGGCTGGTAGCGGCTACTGATTACGAGCAGCCAGCAGAGGCATACAAGGCCCATTTCTCAACGACTCACATGACTCACATGTGCGCTGGTGTAAAGTATATTGACAGTGATGGAATCATTACCTCACAGCGCCCGTATTATTCCCTTTCGATAACAACACTAATGCAAATGAAAGAAAAAAAAGCGTTAAATGTATTGTTCTTAGACGAAACGCCTCAATTTGTTGCTGCCAGTTTCAGCTACTCCTGTAAGCCACTCCGGAAGACCGGTATCCGCCAACGCAAAGTCAATGAGCAAACCATTGTAAAATTCTCTAGTCTCGATCTTAGCGTTGCACCGTCGTGCTGTGCCGTTCAATTGAGGTGCACTCCATAGAAAATCAGGGTGCTACTTACTGGATATGCCACTGAGAGCTGCAAGCGAGAAAGCACAAGACACAGAAGCTTAGAGCAGCGTTTTAAAATTACACTAGCTTAGACAAGCTTAGAGTGGCCGCAACAAAACAGCCGGGCTAAAAGGCGAAGAAAAGACACACACGCAACAAGCGCTGGTGTGTCTTTTCTTAGCATTTATGTCCAGTTGTTGCGTTGTGGTGCGCTGTAATACTGCAATATAAAGTCATGCCAACTCACCCAAGTCACCGTTTTATTGCAGCCCATAACCGTATTCTTTTCGAACTTAGAATATGCATTTATGCACGCTATGAATATGCATCCAGTTATGATGCTGTATTCACAATGGGCTCCAGGAAGAAAAAAAAAAGGACGGCATTTTTCAGAGAAGTTCTTACCTGACGACTCAATTGACGAGAGTCCGCCTGCGAATGCGGAAAGAAAACAAAAGAGATAATCACACAGAATTGCATATTGAGGACACCGTCTTCGCTGTTAATGCCCGCAACATATCTGTTTTTGCTTGAAGATGTCGCGGTGAGGTGGTTGCATTCACAAGAATTTCATATAAACATTGCACTCGCTAATTAAACCACAACATGGCATGCCAGTAACGGTTGCTCAACTAGCCCTATCGGCTAAGGATCCGAATGTTTACGCTGAAGCGTTTGTAAATCCATTTCCGTGAAAATATGTTGTTGTTGTTGGTTTCCTAAATTCTGGCACATACCCACCCTGGGGGATTGCACAAGATGTGAGAAGTTGAAAGAGTTAAGTCATAAGTAGCGTGAAATGCCAATCAGAATCGAATAAATAGGATGGAATTAACGGTGAAGAGCACGAATTTATGACCAGAACCGCCCTGAATCAATTATGAATTTTTCAACAGTAGAGCATACATCCCCGTGGCAATGTCCTAATGAAGAGGCTCCCAAAGACAAAATATTGGAGACGGAGAATTCCAACCCAATCCTATGAAGAGAATCTTTCAATGTGCGTTTTCTTAATGAGGATAACCGAGTACATTTTAAAAATAATGTTCGATAGATTCGTCTTCGCCGCAATTTGGACACAAAGGCGATGAGGCCAGACCAGCCCTGCGCATATAAAAAAGTTTAATTTAGGAATGCGGCAACGTAACCGCGTGAAAACAACTTCTAGTTTTCTGGAGGTAAAGGCATTTCTATACCAAGGGAATAAGAGGTGTCGATAGTCAGTTAAATTAGTTAATAACGTATTACTAGATTCTTGCCTTATCGCTCTCCTTCTAAATCTGCAGCAGTTATGAGCGCGGATGCAGGATGTAGTGAGACAGTTGGACCACTAAGAGATGCCCTCGCCAAGCTGTCCACCATTTCATTCATTTTTGTGCAATTCTTTTGTGACCTTTGTGACCATTCTTCTTCTTCTTCTTCATCTACCTTTGGGTGCTCAGGGACCACGAGTGAGCCTACACAGAGGGGTCCTGGCATATGAGGAGTGCTGGAGAGGGGTCCAACGTGTCTTCCAATGTCAAACGTGTCGCGGTCGATAGCAACCGGTGCGTGGTTCCACGCAGTACGGTCGACAAAGTCGTCATGCGCCCTGTCTTCTTAAGTAACTTTTTATGGCTGAGCGAAGGTATAAATACCGATATGGCTGATTAATATGTGTAGACTGTGTCCGCGTGCCTTCATAGAAGTTAAACTGTCCAGGGAGACTTTTCATTATTGCGGTAAAGATATGGTTTTAATATATAATGCTTGATCCATATGTTCATTGCATGTATGCTAGAATACATGTCTTTGTACAACGGTCTTGAGCAGTGTTTCGTAGAATCTGTTGCGCGTCCAAGAATCATAGCTGTTGTGGCACTGTAGCGCTGGCCACGCTGGCCTAGGAACGTCGTGTTTGCGAGCCTGGAGGTGCCGATGCCGCGTTGTATGCGATGTACGCTGCGTTCTTGTGCGGTTCTTCGCGGAAACTAGAAAAGAAGCCACTATTTTCCTAATCCTGCGACATCAGCGCGTTGCTTTTTTTTTTTTTTTTTGTCTGTGCATAGCGTTATTTTGTGTTACGCGATAGTTTATATACTGCAAGAGCTAGGACCAATAAGTCCAGAAGTCCTACTTCGAAAAATTCAATGCATTCCTACTACTAGACCTGCACTGTTTGGCCGACATTGACATTTCATTTAGCTACCACTGTTTATAAAAGCGTGCTAGCTTTCGTTCTCAATGTGGTGGGTGCAGAAATTATCGTTGTAGATTGCGATACAATGACGCATTCGTGTGAACGGAAAAGAATAAATATGACTTAAAGCCAGGTGTTCATTGAGCGAACTTACTCATTGTTGATACCTCAGATAGTTCAGCTGCGGTAAAAGAGGAAAAAGAAAACAGCACCAGGCGTTAGAACCCTTGCGCAGAGCTTCGCAAAGACCAAATTTGAGGAAGTTGCAAGGCCACCTTGGAACTTACACATGGTTGAGCCGTATTGCTTGGGCTAGACCGGTGAACAGTGACGGAGAAGAAACGTAGAAGGCTTGCACTCTGCACGTAACAATGGCGAAAAGAAAAAACAACATGTTCAGAGATCAATTCCTGGACGTATGCGATCGTGCACCCAGTACAGTAAGAAGCAATACATACATACATACATACATACATACATACATACATACATACATACATACATACATACATACATACATACATACATACATACATACATACATACATACATACATACAATATGCTAATCCTAAACAGGTTCTAATGTTGGCAAGACGGTAAACAATCCACCCTTTTCCAATTATTCACCGAAATTATCTGACAAGGTTACGAGATAATTTTGTTGAATCCTTTTTCGTGCCCTCTCCTAAACAGCACAATTTCCTGCTGTTACGGAGTGGGTACGAAAAAGAACGGACACAATGCAGAATTCATGATTATATACCGTATAAACTTGCATAAGTCGGGAACTTTCACGAATCTTGGGCTTTCAGAACAGGGCGCGCAAAGTACGCGGAAATTCCGGGAACGCATCCGCGATGGCATGCCGACAGACTTGACGCAGACATCAGGAAGATATGCAAATAATACAGCAAAAATGACGGTATATACCTGTTCACTTAACACAATGTGTGCACCAACCGGCCGAAGCCGATCTTGGTGTGCACTTAAAAGCACTAACCGAGACGTCCGAATGGGAATCGTAGCCAAAGGTCAGCAGCATCCCACAACTTTACTATCAAGCATAACTGCCATCAACTTAACGGTATACTTGGCAGAGGCACTGTTTTCATTTTCTCCTGCAAGAGCAACTTTGAAGTTTGCTGTACAGTTGCCGTAGCACCCCCCGTTCTGAACAATCAGTCAAGCCACAACCGGCTCATGCCGCAACCTTGCCCCGCCACGGTGATCTAGTGGCTACGGTACTCGGCTGCTGATCCGAGGGTCGCGGGATCGAATCCCGGCCGCGGCGGCTGCATTTCGATGGAGGTGAAATCTTGAGGCACGTGTGCTGTGCGATGTCAGTGCACGTTAAAGAACCCCAGGTGGTCGAAATTTCCGGAGACCTCCACTACGGCGTCTCTCATAATCACGGCTGGTTTTGGGACACTAAACCCTACAAAACAACATGCCGAAACCTTGGCTGTCGAAATCAACAGTGTATTATGAGTTCCGTGGGAATGTGCCTTCCTACCTCTAGGGCCTTTGATCCCTAATCCTCCTCCCTAAGCAGCATAGCATGTAGGCGCCTAATTATACGCCGCTAGAATTCACTGTTTTTCAACAAAGAGCTTTCTCTCTTTCTCTCTCTCTCTCTGTGGACACAGAAATGGTCGGTCTAAGAATTTGACGTTATTTTTCTGCTGGACATTGGTGGCCTGTTATATGCACATCGAGAACGAAGGAGACTGCTCTAGATGACCGGTAAGAATTAGCAGTTTCCTTATAATTGTAATCACATCGCGAATGAGGCTTGCCGGTTGCTAAGACGCCATCGACGGTTAGGACAGTTGTGAGTAAATATTCCAAGTTCTCTTTCGCGGCCTCTACTTTCACTCGGCGCCATCACATCTGATTTCATAGCGTTCCGCGTACGCCTGACGGCTCATGACTGCATACGGTGCTGGTGCAACAGCACGTCTAGTTCCCTACCAAGACAGCGAGGCCTGGTGAATAGCGTAACTAGCAGAGGCCTAACGCACGGGCCCAGAGAGCTGAAAGACAAGCGATGTCAGTGCAAGGCAGGCGCTGCGAACGAGAAAGAAAATAGCTTTAGAAAGTGTTCAAGCTTACAGAGACGGGTAGATGATTCGTGGCCTGAGCGAAGGACTAGAGGAAGCGAAGATCCTCACTGATGATCAGGTAACCAACTGAATGAGATCCAACGGTTGGGGTTGCCAGCAGTTGCACGAGGACGCATGCGCGGTGGAGCCTCTCGTGGAATGTTCCTGTTTTCCTCTTCTCTGGCACATACCAGCTCCGCGGATTGGCCGAGAAACGCTAAATATAAAAGTATATTTCGTGAGCATACTGCGAATTACCAATCACAATGAAATAATCAGAATGCATTTAACAATAAAGATTACGAGTTTAGGAACCGAACTGTGCCGAGTCAAGTATAAACAGTGGAGCATACATCCCCCGTGAGAATGTCCTAACGAGGGGGCTCCCAAAGAGAGAGGATTAGAAAAAGAGAAGTTCAATCTAATCTGTTGAAAATAATCTTCTAATGTATATCTTCTTAGTTGTGATACCACAACCACGGCGTTCTAGTGGCTATACTAATCGGCTGCTGATCGGAAGGTGGCTAGAGTGCAGGGTAAACGTTGACGGAGGGTAAACGTTGACGCCGGAGTACTGCGCCATTTGAATGCACGCTAAAGAATGCCAGGTGGTCTATATTTTCGGAGACTTACACTACAACGTCTGTCATAACCATATCGTGGTTTTAGGACAAAAACCCCAGAAACAAATCAACCGTAGTAGCAATAGGCTTTAACCGGGCACGCGTCAATCAGTAGTGTGCGAATATTTTTGTTTCGAGGTCAAATAATTTCCAAAGAAATCATTGTAATAGTTACCAAGTGTATGTAAAACAAAACCTAGTGCCTTAAACGTTCCATTTGTAAGCAAGTTCTTGTTTGTGCACGAAAAACATCAAACGCCATCCCAGAGAATAGTTTAATAACACAACCTAGCTCCGATCCCAATCGAGACAACAAAATTGATTTAGGACTATTCTTATGTCATACATTTTTTTATCCGTAGGCTAATTGCTCTGTGTGCAGGAAAACGAGGTGCTTTATTATATGGGTAAGAAGCTGTCACACTAACGTTGAAAAACGTGGATAGCTCACGTCTCGTTCACTTGGTATGTACGAAAATTTGTATAGGTCGTGACATCAGTATCATCACTTCATGTACTTGCGACGTGAGGACTAACACTGGCTCAAACACGAATTCCTCGGCCAGAGGTATGCAGGCATGCGCCACACGCCATTATGCGTCTTGGCCTAATTATATTACCGTTCTGTTCGATTACCAGAGTTGAGGTCGACGTCAGCAATTTCCAGTTCATTCATTCATTTCTTGAAGGTACCTTACAGACCTCACAAAGAGGCACTGGTGAAAGGGGCATAAAAAACAATACAAGAGAATGCTACGTGGATAACACAAACACCGAATAAGAACGCATGGTTAAAAGGGCACCTCGTCCCTTCTGCAAGCCATCCTCAAGTAACATCAGCTAAAGAGCTTGCTGGCGTACCGTCAGGCAAAAGACACATCTATGCTTTTGGAGTACTTCCACAGAGGCACTGGTAAAGGGGGCCCAAAAAAACAATACAAGAGCAATGCTACGTGGATAAGACAAACACCGAATAAGAACGCATGATTAAAGGGGCATCTCGTCACTTCTGCAAGTCGTCCTCGAGTAACATCAGCTAAAGAGCTTGCTGGCGTACCGTCAGGCAAAGGAAACATCTATGCTTTTAGAATACTTCCACCACATCCCCTGCGCGCACTAGGCTCCAAATGGGCGTGTTTTTTCCGGAGGTATTACCTGCTTGCCTGCTGTCGCGTACACGGCCTATATTGCATACTCTACCTTTGCATTGCATACTCTAATCTTCGTCCAGATCGCAAGCTGGCTCAGTGTTGTCCGCTATTCCATCTGATTCCACCGCGCCAAGAGGTGGAGACTATTTTCTCGCCCTAACTTACCATTTTCCCGTGCTCGCACTAGCTCCTATTGCTCTTTAGAACGCAGCACAATCTATTCCTTTCACGAGCTCGTGCGCGACCGCATAAACTAAATTAATTTCCCGTGGTTGTTCCACAGTCCCTGGTTCATGTATGTCTATAGATAGTATAACTCCGACACTGTTCCTGAATGCCGACTCAAGTTTCACGGCTCCCGATAGCTCAGTCAATCATCGGGTATTAGGTCCTCACTGATGACCGTTACTTCGCAACCTGTGTCTAGCACAGCTTCCGTCGCTATATCTCCACATGTGATCGGGATAAGTTCGAGCTTTGACCTGCCTGAGCTAGCGTTTTGCCCTAAAGCTTCTGCCCTCGCCCCCAGCATCCTGTCTTTCTAGCGCCGGCTCTTCGTTTCCAACGGCAACGTTGGAACCCTCTGTTATGGTCCACTGCCGTTCTTTGTCCTCAGACGTCAAACTTCCACTACCGCTCTTTGTTTAACATCTGAGCACAATCCCTGGCTAATCGCCTGCTCGAGCTCTACTCTCCGAATGGTGATGCTTTCACACTCTGTAAATGCATCTTTCTCAACTCCAACTCCACTCATCGCGCTGCTAACACCTCTGAGTCTGGCCTACTCTGATCTTGAGGGTCTCTGACGCGTTATCATCATTTACGTTAAAGCGCTGCGTACTCGCCATTGGGCGGGTAACACGATTAGCCTCTCTGAGCAACAACAGCCTTGCTAACTTAGACAAAACGCATGAAATACAGCTCACTCATTGCTGCTGGAGATGGCTCCTGGCGTCTTGCTTCAGAGGACTTTCAACACCGATGGCTCGCCGGTGTCTTGAGCCTCTATGGCCTGTCGGAGACTTGCTGGTTGTTCTTGGTGGTGCTTGCCGATCCAGTCGGTCTGCGTCAGTAAAGTTTCCTCTTTGTTCCTTGTCGTCGGTGACGTGATGCATTGGATGATTGTCGGCAATGAATGCAGGCAAGGAACTATGAAGGTCAAAACAATGAAGCTACTTTTATACCTGAAACGATGTATTACATTTGTCAGAACATAACTTGAAAAAGTACACCGAAAGATTCGACACTATCTCGGTCATCTAGAATCTACCTGAGATGTTAGAGCACACACTGTCGTTAGCCTGCTTACACTGTAAGAAGCCTTACTCTTATACCACCGCGTGGTTACAGCCCGGGCTGCCCTCTCTCCTGTTATACAGGTCAATATTTAAGGCAAAGACGCTGGGCACCTTTGGCCCGTCCCACGGTATAGAGTACAAATAGGATATGAATATTAGCAGACCACCTTCCATGCGGATGTACATGCTGTTAAAAGTAAATACAGAAATAAACCAAGCTTTCCCCTCTCTCCGAATCTCTGTCGCTGTAGTTTCCGGCGAGGTGCGCGCACACTTGCACCGCCGCTTCCTAAGCACTTCAGCAGTACGGGAGGATCTAAGGGGAACAAAGAGATTAAACCTGCGGTGCCTTGCGGACACCGATACCACGACGTGGTCTGAGTGAAAGGCTCCTGCGGCGCTTCTTTGGACCCTCCAAAATACTCCGACGTTGCTGGTGCACTGGACTATCAAGTTGTGCCCAATGGCTTAACGTCAGTCCCAGCGGCTGCCGCGCACTACACGAAATTATACGCGTGGTGCGTCTTAAAGCCTTATTATGCACGCTGATTAACTTTGACACCTTTTAGTCTACTTCATTTATTCGGATGTATTTCCACTGTTATGTCCAGTTCACAGCATGAAAACTGGACACGACAGTTTTGTAGAGGAGGGCAGTGACACGCGTAATTCGTTTTGGTTCGCTTCCTGGGAGCGCCGCTAACGCTATCTTGTGACGCGCAGCGCACGCCGCGCTTCATCTTGTATGCTGCTACGGAATCGTGTCGACCGTTCTAGCAAAGTTTGTATGTCCGACGCGCACATTTTAGCGCCTTCTAGAACGACAAGTGATAATACCAAAACGCGCTGTGATGAATCTATAAGAGCCGACACATTTCAACGCCAGTCAGTTTGTACCGTCAACCGACTCAGCCCACCACTATCATCTTGCCGTGCAGTGTTCTTTTCTTTTCTGGGCATATGTCATCACCATCAGCATCACCACCACAAAGTGGCTTGAACCGCTTCATAGCTTCGCCCAACAAACAGATCGACTGCCAACTTTTGAAGCCTGCCGCGCCCTTCATCACCACGACCACGTGACACTACTTCATAGTAAGCGCTGCTGGCGCGTGCAACGCCGTATGAAATTGTCGTTGCCTCCATAACTGGCCCATACCCACAGAGGGATCGGTCACACAGTAGTTACCACAGTCTATGAACAAAAAAAAATGTCATCACCATCAGCATCACCACCACAAATTGGCTTGAACCACTTGATCGCTCGTGTTCCTCAAGGAACACGTGCCTGCCTCGGCCGTTGGCTAGCGTTCCTTCGACGCTCCCGACTACTGAACGGACGTCCACTTCTGCTTCGAGGCTTCTCTACTCTGTCCACTGAGAAGGTACGGGCAGGTCACTGTGAGTGCTTCGACACTTCCAAGCGCTCGTAGCGCGTAATCCGGTCCTCGTTTACTATTTGGGGCCAGTGATTTGCCGTACCATGTGGTAACGAGACGCCCTCTTGCACTAACCCTACACGCTACCGTAGTCCTGCACCATAGCGATACCTTCGAGGATTCAGAAGGCAACATCGAGTTAGGTAACTTCGAGAACTGCGTGTTGCAGGGTGCTCAAGGTCGGCTTTTAAGAGCGGTAAGCGATGGCGTTGCCGTGCTCCCTTTAAACGTGAACATTTGACAACTCTGTCTGGTTGGGCAGGGTGATGATAGTTGAGATGAGGTGACACAAACCACAAACGTAAAAATTCCGACGTTTCGAGGCCAGCTTCGGCCCTCCTTCAGGGAAGATGGGTCGCCGCTGGAGAGCAAGGTGAATATAGGAGCGCGCCTTTTGTTTGGTGCCTGGAACATGCTGTGAAGTACGTTTAAATAGGCACTCGTCAATGCACCCGCAGACCGGTTTATGCTTGCAGGCGTCGCCTCGATGTGCCAGGTTTCGACAAATAGCCGCTTGCGGAGGTTGGTCTCCACGTCAGTAACCTTGGACTTGTCAAACGAGATGCGGTGGCCATGAAACTCGCTGTGTTCCGCGAGAGCGTTCTTTTGGCTTTCAAAATTTCTCACGTCACTTTTGGGCTACCGCAGTCATTCAGGTAAGTTTATTTCTTTTTCTTTTTGTTTCTCCTGTGTAGGGGTGGCATCGCACTCTGCCCACAGGATAGAATAAACCACCTTCTGCTTTCTATTTCGGGGGTCTGTCTCTCGGTCGTGGAAAGAAGTGGCCAAGCGTGTTCTATGGCATGTAAGCCACTTCCATTCCCTGTCTGTAGGTGCACTGCTGAGTGCCTATTTCAACGGACTTCGGCACGTGTTCCTGCCACCAACAAAAGAAGCGCTCCTATATAAACCTTTCTCTCCAGCGCCGACCCGTCATCCCTGGAGAAGGCGCCAAGCTAACCTCGAAACGTCGGAATTTTTAAGTTTGTGGTTGATGTCACCTAATCTCAATTGCCGTGATCCCTTTACATACATTTACAAGACACACGGACCAACAGTTGCCCTCCCTCCTGTGTACGACACTCGGGTGGAATACACCAGGGAGGTCGTGGGTGACTACCTGCTGTCGGTTATCGGCTAGTGGTGTCTGCAGTCAGGGTTGGCAGCAGCCTGCGTTCTTCGGAGTTTCTTGTCGCTCGCCGACAACGTCTTCAACGGCTTTTCTGCGACACCAGCTCTCGCGTTAAATAAAGGAAGCAGGCTACGCGAATCACAGACAGAGCTGACTATTTATCTTAGGCAAAGGTCATAACAGTCGCAACGATTCCAGAGCTCCGTACCAACGTCATCTCACCGCCTCGTTTGACATTTTTTTTGCATTTAATGTGTTGTGTTCTAGTGGCGCAACTTGCTGAGCTCCCGGCTGCTTACTGCGTTGTAACTTCTAGTCATCGACATTTTCATCTGCGACATTCACCCACGCAGTGCATTTAGAGAATCAATAATGGCAGGGTTCGTGTTTAACACGTGCTTGCACATATGCAATGGCGCAATTAGCATATCGTCGCAAGCTTGAATATAGTCTTCGGTCACCCATTTATCTACCCAATCGTTTGGATAATTAACGAAAAATTATTTCATGATGTCACATATACCTATGCATCTCTCAATAGGCGCCTACATATCAGCACGATAGCCTTCACGTATGCGAGCGTTATACCAAATGTCTGCTTTAGACTAACCAACCTCCGATTTTTCCTTCAGCCATACAACTCGACCTTTAATTGAGCGTTCGTTAACGTCCCCTATTTGACTGCCGAACGCTTTAGGTTTTTATTGTCAGACGTTCTGACGCGCATGCAGGTTTTTCTCGGCCGCTGCTTCCCGACTTTTCACCGGCTTCGATCCAGTAATCCAGCCTAGCCATGTGTAAGTGCCGCCACTGCTTCAGCCTTCAGATTGAGTGTCGCTAGAACACTCTGCAGTGTTTCTAACAGCTGATTCTCTCGTCGTGCAGCTCACATGTCTCAAATGTCTGGGATGTCGACGTACCAAACCGGTAAGTTCGTTAAAGGGACAAATAACTCTTAGCCGCTCTGGTTTCAGCCTTTACACTTTTGTAAGTGCCCCTATTGCCCTCCACTTAGTGCACCGTTAATATGAGCAATCAAACGAACCACTTGAGAACGAACGATAGATAGATAGATAGATAGATAGATAGATAGATAGATAGATAGATAGATAGATAGATAGATAGATAGATAGATAGATAGATAGATAGATAGATAGATAGATATGTTCGAAGTAGCTTCGGTTAGCCAAATAAATGATTCGCGCGTACAATGTTCATAGGTCCCTTATCAGACGCTGAGATCATTATCAGATGCTAACATAGTTACTTAACAGGTACGCGAAGAGACAGGTCTATTTTGGCACACTTTCTTTCGCCTTTCTTATGAAGACCTATATGTGTATGTATGTGACGCGAACTAGAATATTGACATTATTTGCACGCGTTTCTTTAGGGTATACTAGTAGGTTTATCACGCCTAGACACAGCTGTGGCGTTCGCCCCTTAAACTGCGATCTGTGCTTAAAGTAACAACTACATGTGAGATAATGCTCTCTTCTGGGAAAAACTTGCAATGGAGGTGACGCTTTGTGACAGTTGACGACCCACGAAAAAAAAATTCCATCTGGCAAATGCCAACAACCATGCGGAAATCCTGGTGCCAAATTATTATCCGTAGTTGCACCGTGTACAACGTATGTTTGACACACGTTAGCGCAGTCCAAAGTAGAGCGCTTCCATTCGCTAGAAGTGGTCGTTCAACAAAGTGCTCTCAGCCCCATTATGTCCAGTATTTCATGATCCTTGTACCGATCCGAACCCGCATTACTGCATAAGAAACAGTGAAGCGAGAAACTAGCGAAGTACTCATACCAACATACGATTCAACGCACCTGATGTTCTACTTCTCTAATTTGACTCTTTTTCATCTCTCCAGGCAGGCACTCTACTATTGAGTCGTCGAGTAAGAACTGCTCCGGAAATCTTTCCTCTATTTCATTGAGTATAAATCGCGATTTTTGTGGTGTATGTGGTCGCGCATTACACGACTCTTTGCAACCGCTAAGTTAAAGACGGGCCAGTAAGTTCGACAGGCAACAGACGCGATTTCATAATCTTCAGGGGAACTGCGCTCCTTCTATCTTTTTTTCTGCGCACTGCTGTGACTGTGCTACTGTACTAATGCACCAAGATTTCAGCTTTCTCGTCGATTCAAAGTTGGGGACTGAGTCCCCAAGTAAATGAGGCTAAATACTGAAATATTTAGGGACGGAAAGTTCGGAGAGTTACTTCTGATCCTTGCTTTTTTTTTTTTCGCGCCTTTCCAGCTGTGAGTACTCACTCTGAATACTTACTGTCAACCTCCTTCTTCTCTTCACCGCGATAATACTAATGCAAGCAACTCTCGCCTCTTTTACTGCATTACTGAAATAGTAGGTTCTTTAGACTAAAATATTTTGCGAGTTTCTCATGTTGCCCTTCCTTGCTTTCGAGACAAACGCACGTCGGACCCATTAGACACCCCGTGATCCGATTCCCCGCAATTAGTTTCCACTCGTATTCCAAGTGTAAAATTGTTCCCATTCCTCCATTCCTTTCGAACAAGCTTTACTACTGCTATAGTAAACCACCATGCGCATTAAAGGTACGTGAATGTTCGCTCCTAATTGTCTGACAAATCCTTACGCCATCCGATATGTTCATTCCTACACCAGGAAGCAGGCGGTGGCTCGCTTTCTGTGAAATCTCGATCACGGACAACATGCGCGAGTATAAACGCAATGGGAATTGGGAAAGCCGAATCAGATTTCTGTTTTGTACTGCATATGCGAGACGCACGCACGCACTGTCGAGAGTGATGCCGTTAGCCTCTACTTGTCAATATACGGAGAGGCGCAGAATTGCTAACCCATTTAGTGCGCGTGATTTTGTGCCCCTGTTACAGCCTCTTCACACAGAGGCATTATCGCTGATCCCACAAGTGCATGTACATCGTACTTCGACTTGCCTCTCTTACATATATCCTTGCCCAATCCTTGCCCAAATCCCTGCCCGTATCCTTGCCCCAACATATCCTTGCCCCAATGACCACCATACATCATTAGATGCGAGGCCCCGTACGTCGCAGATTTCGAAAGCAGATCCATGACTCTCATTTCTTGGACGTTTCTTCTTCGTTTCAGTCGCTAGTAGCCTGGCCGGTAAGTAGCACAAAGCGCTTCTATCAACTGCACTTCATTAGATGTGCACAGCAGAGTGAAATGGTAATAAGACTGTTGCAAGTTACGTCGCAACTAGCGAACACATCAAGGCATGCAGAACAAAGGCAGCGAAGAGGGGTACAATATTTGCTTCATACTCATGGCTCAAGGCTTCACACTTTCCTCAAGTAGTAACAATATAGAAAAATGGCACAAGTAATAACCAGATGCACAGGCGAGTCGTGACGACATACCACTTCATCCCCTCTAGCTCCTTTGGTGCTATCCAGTGTGCTGTCTTGTCATAACGGGCCTCAACAAGAACGCTCACTATACGGTAATTAAGCGTTGACAATCAAGTACAAAATGGCTGGGTGACGAGTTGTCAATAGCCTGTACTTTTAAAGGCACTCCAGCGACCAGCTAGGATACCTTTAACTGCAGGCCTTCGTCACATTGGACCGTCCTAATGCTGTCACTACTAAGGCACTTTGTAACAGCGCTAGCAAGACTCTTACACTTCACTAACAGGCCACCAGCGCCACGACTGTCCGCTAACCAGTTGTCTAACTATAGCAGTTAGGACGGCAGCCGTAGGGTAGTGAACCGACATCTACAGCCGCAGTGCAAATTTCGTACTAACGCCGCCTTTTACGATTTACTTCGCTGGGAGAAATTCAAGCTTTTCCCCGCTCTGTTTTACAGATCAAGAACCGTAAGTCATGTTGCGAGCAATGATAAGTACTGCTGCTACGCACCACGTGTATCGCTATTTAAAGCTTAGTGCATGAGACACAGCTTGAAAAGAGGCTTGCAGTGTCACAGGAGGTTGGAGAATTTTTCCGCATAATGATAAAATTTTATGGAGTGACTTTGTACGTAAGGTGGGATACCATCGCAGAATTACTCACGCGCCAAAACTTGGCTTTTATTGCGATAGCAATTATATGGACTGTCTCGACGGTTGTCGCCGTCGGTGTCGTCGTCATGTCCAGTGTAAAGTCCAAAATAATTACAACTCCCCCAACTCCCGCGCATCGTACGTTACACCCACGGGTAAAAGCATGCGAGTGGGGGCGACGAACATTGCTTAGCCCTTCTGGCCAAACTGTGACTTTTGAATACGAAGCAGCTAATGATCGGGGCTAATTCACTCTCTCCCTCCCTCCCTCCTTCCCTCCCTCCATCCATCCGCCGTGCGGCGTACACACCCGCACTGCGCATGCGCATACTTCTCCCCCTTCTTTCCTTGTCTCATCTCCTCTCCTCTCGGCATTCGTCCTCTCCTTTCCGAACGGCGCGCGTTGACTATGGAAACGCTCTATCTTCGATGAACGCTTTACCAGCTCGCAAGGAACGAGAACGCGCCCTCGCCCGCGAGAGACAACGCTGACGCTGGTAGCGTCTGCTAGCGTCAAACCGATGCAAACGCGGTGTGCACCCCCCCGTGCTGCTTCGCATCGCCTCATGGTCCACTTTAGTGGGAGATGGTGTAATTTTTTATTTTGTCAAGTTCGCCAAAACAACTACTGGGTTCATTATAAGATACAAAACTATTCCGCGGTCCCAACAAATACACTATACGTCGATCGAATAATTAAAACTTGTTCGACGGTTACGCACTGCAAAAGAACTGTATCGGAACTCTTGGGGTTGTGTGGCAGAACGATAAAAGGCGCATTTAGCATTGCAGGTTCGCAGAAATATCGATAAAGTGGTCCGGAGCATATACGCCAAACTAATATGGCGTACCATGTTAACGTGTCTCGTATTTATTTGTGGCCAACTGTGGAACTCAGTCGAGGTATTACTCAGTTACGATTCTTCCAGTACCGATGGCAGTTCCGAAAGAATTTATTTTTCCTCCTGCGCAACGGGACACTTATCTTTATGTTCGCTATTCTGTAGCACCGTAAATATCGCTATCACAGCCTTGTACTCGTTGTCTGAGGGCGAGGGTATCAGTTCTGGGTCGAGGGCAAAAAAAATCCACGCATATCCACGGAGCGAATGATGATGAGTGGGCGAAGCTCCGGAGGTTCATCGTAAATCGTGCCGAGTTCCGGATTAATTTAGCCATGATTGGTGCTGTATGGACAGGCAACTGAGTTCTCTGGAACACTGTGGTATTCGTTTTGCGTCTTCTACCTTCCAGAAAAGTTGTGCACAACTACTGGGGCTACTGCGATGGGGCTACTGCGATGTAATACGAAACGAAACCGAAACTGAGTGATGCCGCAGCAGACGAAGAGGAACCGGCGTGAACTCGTGACACAAGAGCGCGTGCCAGCGTTCGAGGCGACGAAGAGGAACCGGCGTGAACTCGTGACACAAAAGCGCGTGCCAGCGCTCGAGGCAGCTCAGCGTTCGATGAAGACGAAGTGGCTACGACGGACAACAACGGCACACAAGCCTACGCCTTAAGGAGCTTCGCCCCTAAAACGGGTCTGGTTTTAGGGGCTAATCATCTTAAGGGTCGAGGCTTGTCGGTTGTCCGTTGGCGTCCACACCCCCACTGCGCACGCGCAACAACTGGCCCAAGTTCGCGAGAAACGAGAACGCGCCCTCGCCAGCGAGAGACAACGCTGACGCAGGCAGCGTCTGCTAGCGAGTTTCTTGATTGAAAAAAGCGACTGCTCACATAATAAAGTCTTCTCTCTCGCGCTGCACCAACCGTTCACCGCTGGATCTTGACCTGCAATGTAGTGCCGGTGGGAGATTTCTCTTGTGCGTAGTTGAACCATAAGGATTAGCGGCGCGCGCTTTCAGTAAAGGTAATACGGAACTCGACGCGATCTATGACGTGGGCGCGCAGAAACCTCATAAAGACCAGGAGCATAACTGACAACGCGTGTGTAAATATACAAACATGTTGTCACTCATTTACATGCATGAGTGGGCAATGTCACGGGTGATTCACGATAACACCGAACGCTCCCCAGTGCTTTGCCCCCTCGTCATGGTTCACTTCGTGGAGATGCGTGAATTCTTCCTTCTCACAACCTTTCTTCTTTCTTACTTTCCTTTTCCTTTCTTTCTTCCTTTCTTTCTCCGCGGCGGCTGCACTTCGATGGAGGCGAAATGTTGAGGCCCGTGTGCTGTGCGATGTCAGTGCACGTTAAAGAACCCCAGGTGGTCGAAATTTCCGGAGCCCTCCACTACGGCGTCTCTCATAATCAGAACTGGTTTTGGGACGTAAAACCCCAGAAAACAAACATCTTCCTTTCTTTCTTTGTTTCCTTGCTTCTCTCATTCTTTCCTTCCTTCCTTCCTTCCTTCTGTCTTTCCATCTTTCTTTTATTCTTTCCTTCTTTCTTTCTTTCCTATTTTCTTTGTTTATTCCTTTCTTTCCTTCTTCCATATCTGTTTTTGTTTCTTTCTCATTTGCTTCCTCCCTTCCTTTATTTCTTTCTACACTGTCCCTCGCATAATCACAATCATGCGTCAGTGTGGGTGGTGGGCCGAGTGCAACAGCTATTTCCCTTCTGCGCAACAGCTCCTCTGCTAAATGACTACGCTCCGTATAGGAATGCATACTCCCGCCATGAAGAGTTAATACGCAAGAAAGCAGTTTCGAGAACGGCGTAGAGAGTCAGCTGGTGTCTCGAATGGACGATTCAAAGCAAGAGACTGTGTATAGACTGGCTGAATGCAGAGACAGAGCATCAGACTACTTACGGTTTCGTTCTTCTTCCACCGCTCGCATAATTTCGAAAACCAGTTCCTCCCGTCCGTCAGCGCGAAGAAGGTGCTTAACCTCCGCGAACTAATAATGCGGCCTACAAAAGTTTCGACGTTCGTATTTTCAGGGAGGAGAATGAAACGTTCAGAATCATTTTCGCCATCACTGGCATCTGCCTCTTCATGGGTCTTATCGGATTCATCGGCTTCATGCTCCTCGGATCGACTGAGGGTGAGTGAAAGCAAATAATCAATTGCTACATGTTTATCAACACTTATCAGCAAAGATATTACGTGTGCCAGTTGTAAAAAGCACAGCCGAGGTATATGTTACACTGTTGCGAATCTTCCATAGAAGCCCATGTGCCCAGAAGAAAGGTGGCTCGCATGAAGCTTAGCAATACCTATTCAGGAGGCGAAACGTATAGTGGTACCAAAAATGACGCGGATGTGACGCCACATGCGTTAAATACGAAGACGCATGACGTCACACTTGTTGTCAGTGGCGCGAAATTCGCTTTTTGTATTTATGTCGCAGATTCGCGGCTGGGGGGGGGGGGGGCATTTCATTTTTTAAATAGCTTGTCTTTCCGCATGTCTTTGTATGCTATATACAATTTATTTATTTATTTCCCCTCTTACAAATACAGATGGAGGGGGTTGCAGGTAAAAGCTGCTTAAAGGCAGCTTGACCAGCCTACAAACCTAAAGTACAGCAGGGAGGCAATTGTAGAAATTATACAATTCAAAACGTAAGGATTACATAATTATACAAGGATCACCGGATAATACGCGAATCAACGCTATGTACATATAAACAAACTTAAACCGAAACTGAAGCCATATTATCTAAATACTTAGCGTGAAGTTCTTTGCGAGTACAGGTAAACAAATCGAAATCAGTAAGAGCATAACTATTCAGCAGAGACGGAAGAGTATAATGAAGGCGTTCTTTTCCAAGGTTAAGTCGAGGTGTCGGCACGAACCATTCTTCACCATGTCTTGTTAGGTAGCCCACTGATTTGTTCCTTAGTTCCGCTAATTTCCCGAGGTCACTTATATTCTTTCTTATTTCCGATTTAAAGAGGACACCAAGGCGATATTTATAAAGGTTGTGTACTTTAATCACTCCAGACTGACTGAATAAATCTGCAGTTGGACATTGGTATGGTGAGTTATACATGTGTCTGAGATATCTTTTCTGGATTTAGTGAAGGCGTTCGAGGTTAGTGAACGTTGTAGTACCCCAAACCAACTGGCAATAATTTAAATGCGAGTTGAAAATTGAGTTGTATATCAGCATCTTAGTTTGTGTGGGAAGGATATACTTTAAACGTCCTATAGCACCAGTAATTTGAGCTGTTTTGAGTGATACGTGGGCAACATGATAATCCCATGCCATACTGGAGGAAAATATGACTCCTAGGCATATTTTCCTCCAGTATATTCTCCTAGGCAAATTTCCAACACCGCACAGGAATCGTTGTACGCCGCTCTGGCTTCCTGCATTTAAAGAGCTTGATGAAATGCGCTTTGTATAAATTCAATAAAATGTTCAGTATTGCGAAAGACCGCAGTAATTTACTTTCCTGAGTGCGCCATGCATCTTGGCCTTTCCTTAATATATCCTTTGCATTCGGCTAACTCAAGTGACCTCATAACGTGTGAATTTTGTTGCATCAACATTTGTCATGGATATATATCCAGCGCGCCGGGGTGCTCCTAGTTTCCGTGGAGATTGCACAATAACAACAAGAGAACAACACTAAAGGAAACATTTATGTTAACTGCTACCGTTTATTCGCGTCGTACCATCAAAACCATTCTCTATTTCATTACTCTGTAGCCTCCGACGCGTAGCAAGGAACCCAAACGTTTAACAACTTCTATATACCACCCACAAAAAACGCCTATAGCAACCATTTACTACAACACGCCGCAGTGAAAGTCTGGAATGGTATCCCGCATTATATAATGAATGCTCAGGACTTCTCGCGATCGCTTAAAAAAAATACTACTTTTAAGTAATTTTCTCTGCTTCCTGAGCTGACTAGTACATTGCGATATCATGTTTTGACCATGTACATATTCGGTTTTGTCTTTCTTTTATTGTGTATGTTTTGTGTTTCGTTGCAAAATGCTGCAGTCACCTAGTTCACTTTGTTAAGGTATTTAGAGGATACGTCACTGATACTCACGGATACGTCAGGATACGTCACCCCAAGTTTCATTTTTCAGATCTGTGCACCTCTATTACCAATCCTATTTGTGTTCGTTACAAGTCATGTTTCTCCTTCTGGCTTTGTTTTCTCGAATTCAAGTGACTACTCTTAGTATTCAGACATTATTTCTTGCGTGGTGATCATTCCATTTTCTATCTTTATTTTTTTACAGTTATTACAGTTTCCATTCTGTATATTTCCAAATGGGACCCGCACTAGCCTTTGGCTACGGGACCATTAAGTTTGTGCGTACTTTGTACAAGATATGTGTGCAATAAAGTACATTCATTCATTACATTCATAAACAAAGACGCAGGGACTGTACAGTCGGCACAGATTGTAGCAGGAAAAAAATTTCAAGCGTATCCCAGGCACTACGTGCACACATATCCTTCACTAATGCAACTAGAACCCGTGCTCATGATAGCGCCACACCTAGAATGCATAACATTGGGACAAGAGGACATACTGTTTTCGTCATTGTAACAAAAAAAACATATACCACTGCATTTGCACAAATTATAGCAAGTCCACCACTCGTACGCATATACACATGTTCCCCGATTTTAAATGTTTTATTGGCAGCAGGGTGGGAACGACGCATTTACGTTGGAGGCAGCAGTGCAACCGGGTTGATACAGCAAGCTTTAAATGTTTTAAAGGAGCTTAAGGAGGTTTTGCAAGCACCCCAAGAAAACATTACATTCTGCCCGTTATAACCAACGCAGGAAACAGGCATGCGCATAGATCTTGCCGCGAGCATACCTAATCGATTTTGGTCGCACACTTGTGCTTAATTACCATACAAGGGTTTACGCGTTCTCAAATTCCAGTCTAAAGTTACGGCGCAATCGGGCAATCGACAGGCACCTGCAGACATTTTGTATTCTTGCAGACAACACCGTTTCTTCGGGAATAAAGTGATCATCGTTCGTTTGTTCTGTCGCAACTGCCGCGCGAGGATCGCTGGAGCCGACCCTTATCCGATGTTTTAACACGCTTACCCCATATTTTAACGGGCTCGGATGTTTTAACACGCTTATCCTATATTTTAACCGGCTTATCCGATGCTTTAACACGCTTATCCAATGTCTTAACAAGCTTCAGTGTTCAATGCGCACATCGCTCGCTATGTAACACATTCCGGAAACAGGGGGCTTCGCAGACATAAAAGTCGCACCGCAGAAATTAAAATACACAGAAGAAGAAAATGCAATCACTCTGCAAGGGGGGGGGGGGGGGGGATAGCAACACACTGACTTTCCATGGACGCTTTCCTGGAGCTTCGTAAACGACCCTTATCTTTGCAAGGACACATGAATATCTGAAGACTGCGAAATTAAAAGGCACAACGCTCTATTTCGCTCGTCACATGTCTTTAAAGCTCTCATTGAAGAATAACCTGTTATAGTATTATAAATGCTGTTTTCCTCATAACAAAGCCATTTTTCTTTAATAGTGTTTGTCCCCTCTTCCTCTAGTTAAGCTTTAATTGAAACTTCCATAACCTAAAATGTTGATGTCGCTGACAAGTGGCCCTTGACCACTACGCGTGCAAAGCTTTGCGGCCATGTTAACTGACCTTGGCAGAACCATGCCATTGCGCGTGTACTAGACAGTATAGTGATAGTCTGTAGTACATCTTCGAAACATCGCGCATACGCAAGCAACGCCATCAAATAGCACTGCTCTTCTCATTTACCTATGCTGTCGTTGGCTGCCTAACTTCTTGACGCTGCATGGGTCTTCCCCTAATGCAGACTCGCCCATCATTCAGTATGCTCCCAATACGTTCAAACATTAGTTCCGCTATCACTCTATAGTGGCTGTTAGGCTTCCTTTGTGCGCAGACTGTTGCCATGTGTCTGTTATATGCGAATCCGACAAAGCCATTCCAAATGCACGCATGGTTTCGTTGCCTGATTTTTTTTTTTTGCACGCCGTACAATATACTCGCGCAAAAAAAAAGTCCTTAACTTAGCCCAATATAATGTTTGCTTTACTTTGCGCAGCTGAAGAACCGGAAGTTCCGGACCTGTTCGCATCGTCAGGAGGAGGTAGCAGTGGTGGTGGAAGTAGTGGTGGCGGAAGCAGTGGCGGCGGCTCGTTGCCAGCTTCAGTTCCCGTAACTACGCCCCGAGCAGCAACACGTGAGTGTTTCCGCCATTTTATGAGAGGAACTGGACACGCGTTTGCTGACGCAGTTGCTAGTGCGTTCCCGGGATTGGCGGACGCATGCAGGTGAACTCCGTCTCTCAATTGTGACCGGAGGCACCCCGCCGTAAGTGGACGAGGTCAAAAATAATCGTGTTTCGCGAACACATCAGTCATCAGTGAATACTCGCGGGTCTATACAGCAGAGACCGGCTGGAACATACCAGCAAAATTACAGCAGCATGGCCCAAAACGCTCAATTTCCCAGAGCGTGTTGTTATTTTGCAATGTTTATGAAGGCCTATGGGCAGTGTTGGCGGCACCACAACGCAGGTCTTGCGTGGTCGGGCAGCCCGGGACACCGTTCGGCGTCATATCCGCCATGTGAAACAGACGCTTTTCTTTCTGTCGCTTTTCTGTCGCAGTTTCCGCGACACGAGACGTCTGCGGCAAGAGCGTTAAATGAAGGGGGTCAACGTGTGGATATGGATGCCAACAGGCCCGTCTACAATCAGTTTTGTTTTCTGTGCTACCATATAGCTGGCCCTGGTCCTTCTGGACAAGGACCGCCCTCGTCAGGCGGGGCCCCACCTGCGGTCCAACCACCGCCAGTCATCCAGCCACCGGTCGCGCCCCCGCCTGCAATACCACCACCGGTCGGACCGTCCCCGCCTGTCGCACCCCCGCCCGTGGCACCCCCGCCCGTCACACCCCCACCTGTCGCACCCCCGCCCGTCGCACCCCCACCCGTCGCACCCCCGCCTGTTGCACCTCCGAAAGTCACCCCACCGCCGACTCCGAAACCGAAAGTCACTCAGCCACCTGTTCCACCGCCTACGCGGAGACCTCCGCCGCCGAAGCCACCTACGCCTACAACAAAGCCAACGACAACTCCGAGGCCGTGTAAGTCGACTCTGACTTTTTTCGAGTAGCTCTTCATTTGTGCGATATCGATCGAGCAAACACATGTTACCATCACAGGGCGACGCGCCGCTGCATTAAACCGGTGGTTGACGGTTTATTGCAGCGGCGACCAAAATTTGGGGTTAACGCGCGTCTCGATCGCCACTGTTGCGTGGAACTGGTGCAAACACACTAGCCCGGTTTCAGATGGATGAGTACATTCCGGTTAACGCTGTGATGGTAATAAGCACTCCTACTCTATCTGAAAGGGACCCTAAAGAGAAAATTAAATCAGTTTATACTGAGAGAGTTTTCTTCGAGAATTCTAATGTCGTTTGATTGAATCATGGTAGATTCAGTTGTAAAGGAGAAAGTAAAGTTTAAAGTTTGGCTTTGAAATTCGCGCGTAACCTCTGCACGTCAGCGCGACCGTGACGTGAATGATTCCAATGTCTTTTTCTACTATTTTGTCCGCATTAGTTCCAAAAATTTCGTGAAACTTTCTACGTACTAACACAATGGAATTCAATTTTGCAAGTACATAAATTATGTGGGCCCATAGCACGCGCCTTGGCGTTACACCGAGGTGGTGCGGGAAGCTCAGGGTGGTGTCGCGAACTGTGCATTTCTCCTTGCGTGTTAGAGTGCTGTTTTGGTATCGAGGAGGAAGGATTTACTGATAGAAGAAAAATCGCTTTACTCTTCAGGGTCCCTTGAAAAAGAAGAAGAGGTACTTGAACAAAAATGGATCTTTTCGGGCCGTAAAGCAGATCTGTAGATAAGAAAAGAGACGTATTTTAGACATGTACTTCTAGATATTTAAAATAAGTGTTTGCTGCAATGCCCCTCAGTGGGGTTTTATTAAGGCAGATAAAGAATGCAACTCCGAGTTGAATGCGATGTGCTGCGCCGCTGTATTCAGTGCTGCTTGTTCAGTCTAGCAAATTTGATACAGAGTGCACTCCAGGCATGAACACGATAGACGTATATGGCCAAATATGCATATCTGGCTAGATATGGCGCGTGTCCGTATGTGACCGTATTTGCCAAATGCGTACCAGAGTCTTACATGACATTCCTCGAGTTGGTCTTTTATTGTCACGTATCCTTCTATCAAGACCGGGCCAAATGCGGCCACTACGGACACGTGCCATGTATAGCCAGATATGCCAAATTCTTAATATCACCATATATGTCATTTTTGTAAGGGTAGAACTGGTTTTATTTTGTTTTTGCTGTCGAGTTATTTGCGTAGTCGTAAACCCGCCACCCTCGTCACATCTCTTTGCAGTCTCAGTGGACGAGCTCGTGTGCACGGTCGGTCGTACGGCCTTCTACGCCGAGGTGTACCCTCCGGACGGCCTGTGTCACCACATCTACTACAGGGACGTCGCGGTAGTCCATGGTGCTCTCATCGGCGTCGAGATCATGAGTAGCTGGGAGATGTTTAAAATGGTGATGATGAAGTACACGAAAACTTCAGGCGGTATGGCATTTGATGTCCGGTGAGTGATTTGTAATAGTCGCCTGGTTCTATGAAACGCTGCACCAGAGTGGTCACTGAGAACTGCATTGTATTGTTTCATAATTTCAGAGATGCTACGGAGAACAGTCAACCGTTTTTTCATGTAATTACGTCACAAATGCAGCTATGTCACTATTAAATCATTCGCGCAATCAATTAAGCGGAGCACCGAGCGCCAACACAGATATCGGCTGGTCTCTGTCGCCTTGCTCTTTACCACCGCGTGTTCCTCAACTCGCTTAGCTCCGGGATGCACGCTAGTCACGGCTGTGCTTGCCACGGCAGCTGTTGTGCCAAGGCCTCACTAGGGACATGATGTCGCTACTGGGGCCCACCGTTATCGGCAATGGTGCGGTGGCCAGAATACCACCCTGCTAATACCAGAATACCACCCTGCGACACCCGGCAGGTGTCGTGACGATGCCGTTTGCTCCAGAAGCTAGCCGAGAAAGCCAATTACGTCACTCGTTGCATTTATCATTGCACAGCCCGCGGGCAGGGGAGGTTCAAACTCCCTCACAGTGAGTCGCGTCAACCTATAACGATGCGCATATTTATTTAAAATCTTCTAGTAAACAGCAAGCTTATTGAGCAGCGCCGATATTGGTTTTATTACCGGAAGGACATCAGGTATCGGCGTACTGTACAATTGTGCGAAAGCACCAAAACAGTTTCGGCGTCTCTTTAAGGCATTGTAAGTGCGCTTTGCCGGCTTTCGGCAGAGTGTACCGGGCCGTAAAACGACCATGTTAATTTTAGCGCGTGTTAGAGATATGTACTACCGGCCAAAAAAAAGTAAACGAACCATGCCCTAGGCTTAATCCTAACGGTTGGTTTAGCGACATCTCCTCTTCTACGCCGTTTTCCGTGACCGTTCCGTCCCTATAGGGCGCGGCGGATGGCTTTGCTGTGTCTCACCCAATCTATAACACTGTAAACCATAGGCGCAACGTCCCCGACGCCAATAATATGCGGCCGTTAAGGACTGTATGGTAACTCAGGGTGATAACCCCACCTCCAGAATTTTGCGGGCAGTGAGGAAACGTCACAATCTACTTCCACACGGCATTCTTTGGTGTATATTTTCGAGGCTGGGAACTTCCAGCCGCCGCGTCCACTGATGTTTAGCGGATGGAGGTCGCAGGTTTGAATCCCGGCTGCGGCAGCTCCATTTCGCAGGAGGCTCAATGTTTAGGCCCCTGTACTGTGCGAAGGCAACGCACGTTAAAGAACCCTAGGTGGTCGGAACTTCCGGAACCCACCACTACGGCGTATCATAATCATATCGTGGTTGTGGAACGTTAAACCACAGAAATCAATCAATCAATCAATCAATCAATCAATCAAGCCGCTTTGCAGCTGCAGCACAAAAACGCGTGAGGCCAGAGATCTTTCACGGCATCTGCTAACGCCTATATAACTGTTTATTGGTGGAAAGCCCTACATTTTGTGCAAAGGAATCCAACGACTTTTAACACGAGGAGTTCCTGAACACTTGATGGAGAGAATTCGGCAAAAAAAAAAGACATCGGCCTTCTGATGTCATTAGATTCCGAAGTGCGTGCGCAAATTTCAATACCAAAACTTTGACATTCATTTTCGCTTTTAATATTGAACATACAGTAGGCAAACTAATGGCAATTTAGTTTTCTAAATAAAAGGAATAATTCTAAACGATTTCATATTTGTCACTTTCCTCTCCCTTAAATGTGTAATTTGGTGCGTTCACTGGTCTTTTTCCCTTTTACTCGTTCTTTTTCATCGATTCATACCATGTCTTTCCTGTCCATCTTCGAAAAATGCGCAAGTTCCTCCTCTGGACTAACTAGACTTCCTTTGCATGCCAGTTTGCCGCTTAGAACGCATCGGCCCTGCAACGCCGCCTTCTAGGCTCTGTTGGAAATCCGAGCAAATTATAAACCGCTTTATTGACTTCAATACACGGCGCTGTTGATGTCGCTGTTAGACAATGCTTGCCACCGTCGGTCCATTTCTCATTTGCCAGGTACGCGTCCCCGACCAGCCTAAATGCGACGGTCGAAAAAGAGCTCGACATGCTCGCATCGAAGAACGTCAAAAACTACGCCGTTCTGAACGTGTTGGAAGTACCGGACAAGCTGAGCAAATTGTACAACGATGCCAAGCCACTCCTGATGGTAAGTAAGCTCGTACCTTCGACTATTCTTTGTCGACCTGTCGAATGATACACTGATTCTCCGGAATGACCTAAGGCGAGAGGCGATTCGTGGGTCTTCATGGAGTAGGGGACCTTGAAAGTACGGTGGCCGAAAAGATAATCTTTTTACAACTTAAGCGTTGGATATGGCGCTAGCACGCAGCGTTATGACGGACTTCATGGGGAACCCAGTTTCACTTTACCTGGACTTGGTGGGCGCATACTTTGTGAGTCAAATGCTATCACACGCAGCACAACAGTTGACGGGATCAACTCTAAATTGCTAAAGAATACCAAACACGTCACCAGCATGTTCTTATGTTGCATCTTTCAGCAATCTCTGTCATCTGGAGTGGTGCCTCAAGATTGGAAAATAGGCAAGATAATTCCAGTACCGAAAAAAGGCTCATCATCTTCATGTAATAACTATCGTCCCATTTCTCTCACCAGTGTCTGTTCCAAACTTATGGAGCATATAATTTATTCTCACGTGGTAAATTTTTTAGCGTCTTGTCATTTCTTCAATCCTAACCAGCACGGTTTTCAAAAGGGCATGTCTTGCGAAACTCAACTCGCTCTTTTCATCCATGACATATCCTCTCATCTCGATCGAAACATACCCGTTGATTCCCTCTTCTTAGACTTTCAGAAGGCATTTGACAAGGTTCCTCATAAACGGCTATTCCTAAAACTTTCCCGACTAAATCTCAGCCCCCCTATTTACAATTGGCTCTGTGACTTCTTATCTAACCGTCAACAATTCGTATACGCTAACCAACACTCCTCTTCCTTATCTCCCGTTGTCTCTGGCGTGCCACAAGGCACTGTTCTGGGGCCGCTGCTTTTTCTAATTTACATTAACGACTTACCTAATGGTTGTACTTCTAAAATCCGTTTGTTTGCTGATGACTGCGTAATTTATCGTCCCATTCTTAACAACGCTGACGTCCTCACCCTACAGTCTGACCTTTCTCTCATAGAATCCTGGTGTAACAAATGGCTGATGTCTCTAAACGTAAGCAAAACATCCCTTCTAACTTTTCATCGTCGTCAATCATTCATTTCTACTAAATACACGATAGGTGGCTCGGAAATAAACGCAGTTTCATCATACAAATACCTAGGTGTTACCTTAAGCAATAACCTTACTTGGTCCGTTCACATCTCTAACATCACAAACTCGGCTAATCGCGCGCTTGGCTATCTGCGTCGTAACCTGCGTCTTGTTCCTCCCCAGGTAAAACTACTAGCATACTTAACGCTTGTTCGACCAAAACTTGAGTACGCTTGCTCAGTTTGGGACCCACATCAAACTAACCTCTCATCCGCGCTAGATTCCATACAAAATCGGGCGGCCAGGTTTGTTCTTTCAGATTATTCTTATCATACCAGTGTCACCGAACTCAAGTCAAGCCTTCATCTACAAACCCTTGAGCAGCGCCGCCAAACTGCAAGATTATGTCTTTTTCATAAGTTCTATCACCTTCTACGTCAACAGGCTAATATCGAACCCTTGTATCGTTCCTCATCCCGTCACGACCACCCAAAAGCAGTTTATCCCCCGGCAGCCCGCACTACCGCCCACATGAATTCATTCTTCGTGCAGACTGCGAAGGACTGGAATCGTCTTCCTGCCGACGTGGTGCACCACTCCAGCCATTCATCCTTCAAGACATCAATAGAAACCATCATGTGCTAGTTATACCCACCCCTCATGTAATACCCCTCACGGGGCATTTGAGGTACTAATAAATAAATAAATAAATAAATAAATAAACACTTCAAGACTGGTACAGGCAGACCTCCGTATCCAGACGGTTATGAAGCGACACCCGCTTTCTTTCTTTCTTTCTTTCTTTCTTTCTTTCTTCTTTCTTTCTTCTTTCTTTCTGTCTTTCTTTCTTTCTTTCTTTTTGTCCCCTGTGGCTAGCAGTCGTTCTAGCTCATTCCTATGCGCACCAACCCCAAATTAAATCAGTTTTGCTCTCGAACTGATTGCCTAAATGATCACTTTATTTATTTATTTATTTATTTATTTATTTATTTATTTATTTATTGAAAAAGGCCAGAGACATTGAGTAAGGGCGGTAAGAATGAAATTATAGAACACCTCTTAGGAACAGGATTCCATTGCACGCGACATCTAAAGAAGCCTCGGAATGTTTTATTTTTATTTTTTGTTGCTTTCTAAACTCAACGTAGATTTAGTATTGCAGCAACACTAAAATGAAACAACGAACCAATTTAAACTGTTCTTTTAAAACTCTGCTCCTTACAGCTCTACCATCACGCGTTTCGTAATGCTCGAGGAAATAAAGGTCAATATTTAATTTTTAAAGCTTCCCGCGGAAACAGTCGCGCACAGTATGCGCACGAGGAGTCACGAATTAAGCTACCTTTTTTCGTATCTTGGCCACAATGGCCCTACAACATTTTATGACGCCTTTCACGTATCAATAATTCAATCAAGCGAAGCTTGCAAGCACTCTGGAAAAGAGTTCACGTAACTTCATATTTTTAGTAAAAGTATGCCGAGGAAGCAAAAATCTTCTCGCAACAGAACTGTACGTAAGAGAACACTGCTTGAACGTAGTCAGGAAACGGTGCCTGTCGGTCGTCGGGGCCCCTTTGAACATGTGAGGCCAATATTACTGTACTGCACGCACCATAGATGTCGCAGTCAGCTTGCAAACACAGCTGGAAAGCGGCCGCTGTTCTTGCAACGAATGACGTCAGCCGAAGCACCGACTACGTCACTTGACATTTTAGTTTGCGTTTAAGAGAGGTAGGCACATTTTTTGTTAGTTGACCTCAAAACAAAAAATAAAGCGCGAAAGGTGATCTTTCCACGATCATGACATCAACCAATGCTATTTTTTTTCCTAAAGAGACTCAGAAAAGTGAGCCCAGTGACGTCACTCGCTGTAGGAAGAGCGCAGGCGCGTTGCAGCTGCGTGTGAAAACAAACTACACGTTCCCTTGTGTGGTGCGCAATGCAATGATATGTGGCTCACTTATTCACTGCAGCCTCCAAGACTGACAGGCAGAGTTTCCTGTTTTTGTTCAGCACAGTCAGTTTTCTTCCACATGGTCAGTTTTATTCAACAAGCGTCGCAGGGCCCCTTTAATGTTATGTTTTATTCAAGCGATGTTCCATTTTTTTCTGCTCGGTTATCTTTAGATGCGAAGCAGCTCATGGTCGGGGTTATGTCACTCCCTCCCTCCATCCCTCCATCCGCCATGCGCCGTCCACACCCGCACTGCGCATGCGTATCCTCCTCCACTCCTCTCGGCATTCCTCCTCTCCTCTACGAACGGCGCGCCTTCAGTATGGAAACGCTCTTTCTTCGATGAACGCTTTACCAGCTCGCAAGGAACGAGAACGCGCCCTCGCCCGCGAAGGACAACGTTGACGCAGGCAGCGTCTGCTAGCGTCAAACCGATGCAACGCGACGCCTAGTCCAGCGCCTCCTAGTCAAACCGATGCAAACGCGCTGTGCACCTCCCGTGCTGCTTCGCATCGCCTCATGATTGAATTGAATTGAATTGAATTGTTTATATTTTTTAACATAATACATGTCAAGGGATGGTACGGCTAAAGGCAGATTAACTGCCTGACAATGGCCCTACCACCCAAGCACTGTTCAACAGGGTTGTGACCATTATTAAGAATTTATACAATAGAAAGCGGAAGCTCTGCACGGAAATAAAGGAGAGAAAAAAGCATGACATAGCGCTATTAGCAAGGGATGACGACATACATACAAGATTAATACAATCGATTTCTTTTTTATTCTAACAGGTCGTAAGGCACATGATGTTAGAGGTCTTACTCCTATGAAGGCACACAAGACAACAAATACGATTTGACAACACGCTTAAACAGGGATGTTGATACGACTTCATACACATTGCTCAGTACTTGCGGATGTTGGTTTAAGAAAGAAGGGATCATGTATTTAAGTTGTTTAGTGCCGTATTTTGTTCTGCAGAGTGGAACTTCGAAGTGGCTATGTCGTAAACTATATGGCCTGCGGTTAGTCAAGTACATGTGTGAAAAAATAGATTCATTTTGATGCATTTTTCTGTGTATGTATGTAGCAAGCTTGAGGTTGTATAGCTGATCGACTTTTAATATCTCATTTTTTAAGAAAAACGGTGTGTATGATCAAGCCATGCAAGGTTTTCTATGTTTCGAACCGCTTGTTTTTGAAGGACTGTCAGCCTACATAAATTTGTTTTGCTTGTAGTGCCCCAGACTAAGAGGCAGTAATATAGTTGAGAATGTATGAGTGTATAGTACAGCTGACGTTTTAGCCAAATCGGAACCAGATGCCGGATTTTATAAAACACACGCGAAGGACAACGCTGACCCAGGCAGCGTCTGTTAGTGTGAAACCGATGCAAACGCGGTGTGCACCCCCCGTGCTGCTTTGCATCGCCTCATGGTCCCCTTTAGCGGGAGATAATTTTTAGGGGCGAAGCTCCCTATGCAGTGGGTCTGTCCATCCTCCGTTTGTAGTAGCCACATCTAGTTCGTGAAGTGCTCACTAGATGGCTCGCTTCATTCAGGTGTATGGGAACGCGTACTATGGGAGTCTGTCTGTCTCTCTGTCTGTCTGTCTGTCTGTCCGTCCGTCCGTCCGTCTGTCTGTCCGTCTGTCTGGCCGTCTGTCTGTCCGTCCGTCCGCCCGAGCGCTGCGGTGCTGCTTAGCTAGTACGTGAATTGATCAATAGATGGCGCGGAGGCGCTCGCTGCGTGCTCTAGTGTGATAGGAGAGCGCCTGATGGCGACACACAGTGTTTGTCACGTCTTTGATGATGTACTGGGCAAGATTCACGGAAGATTCACGGTTTTTACTGATGAACATCCGGAGCTTCGCCCACTCATCATCATACACTCCGTGGATATGCGTGGATTTTTTTATGAGATCTAGAACGTACAACGATGGAAGCTGTGCTGCCCCGTCTAAAAAGACGATGGCCCTTCGCGCCACGCCAAATTATGTCAGCGTGGAAAGTCTATACATTTGCAAGGTTAAACAGGTGTCTCCAAAAATTGCTGGGAATAAAATGGAGCCGAAAGTGCATTGTCATTGGTTACTCGAGGGACCTACCGGCTACCGTATGCTGTGCGATAAACTTAATGCACTCATCAATTTGGTGTTTTTTTCTCTCTTTTCTCTTCAGAAATTGAAGAACCTGCAAGGAAGTGATAAGAAAAGAAAGACTTTAATAGGCATAGGAATACTGAATTACAAGCTTAGCAATGCAATGTCAAGGCTCCGGGATATCTTTAACGACGCTGTCAAGTGAGTATATAACTCAGTTCATCCCGTATGTTTCGCAGCATTCACAGTACCATCGCTCCTTTAAAAAAAAAGTGTTATAAATCCCCCCTCCCCCTGCTCCGGAGGGAGCTTTGTGAAAAAACAAATTCTACAGCCCATGATACAATGAACAGCTCTGTCAAATTCTGGTTACCATATTAGTAAGTGAAAGAATCAAATTGTTAAAAATTCTGTCGAAAAGACGCTATCCAGTAAGGCAGAAGCAGTTAAAGGTCCCAACAGATCACGCGAGGGCACGGCGAAAGCTAGAAATTCACAGTACAGTCTGCAAAACCTCATCCATAACGTGACAAGTCACAGGAGACGGGAACAGCATGATGAGTGAGAGGAAGAACAAGATCTAGAGGCCGTTACTTATCAGGAGCGGCAGAAGACTATCGTCTTTCGACGTCTTTTGCAGCGATGCGAGGAGATATGCGGCCACATTTGTTTTACAGCGTAAGCTGTTATGAGATCACAACAACGGCGCCGTAGTTGTCCGCCGCCGCCACCGCCGCCACCCGTGTTCGCCCGTGTCCGTGACCATATCGCTCCTCGTGAAGAACAGGAAAAAATTGCTGCCATCTATTGGCGCTGATTCCTCCGCATAGCCTTCGAAATTTGTTTTACGAAGCTGTCGTCCGGTTAGTCCGTCTGTCTGTCAGTCCTGGCCGTCCGCCGCAGCGCTGCGCGGTGCTGCTTAGCTAGTACGTGAATTGATCAATAGATGGCGCGGAGGCGCTCGCTGCGTGCTCTAGTGTGATAGGAGAGCGCTGATGGCGACACACAGTGTTTGTCACGTCTTTGATGATGTACTGGGCAAGATTCACGGAAGATTCACGGTTTTTACTGATGAACATCCGGAGCTTCGCCCACTCATCATCATACACTCCGTGGATATGCGTGGATTTTTTTATGAGATCTAGAACGTACAACGATGGAAGCTGTGCTGCCCGTCTAAAAAGACGATGGCCCCTCGCGCCACGCCAAATTATGTCAGCGTGGAAAGTCTATACATTGCAAGGTTAAACAGGTGTCTCCAAAAATTGCTGGGAATAAAATGGAGCCGAAAGTGCATTGTCATTGGTTACTCGAGGGACCTACCGGCTACCGTATGCTGTGCGATAAACTTAATGCACTCATCAATTTGGTGTTTTTTTCTCTCTTTTCTCTTCAGAAATTGAAGAACCTGCAAGGAAGTGATAAGAAAAGAAAGACTTTAATAGGCATAGGAATACTGAATTACAAGCTTAGCAATGCAATGTCAAGGCTCCGGGATATCTTTAACGACGCTGTCAAGTGAGTATATAACTCAGTTCATCCCGTATGTTTCGCAGCATTCACAGTACCATCGCTCCTTTAAAAAAAAAAGTGTTATAAATCCCCCCTCCCCCTGCTCCGGAGGGAGCTTTGTGAAAAACAATTCTACAGCCCATGATACAATGAACAGCTCTGTCAAATTCTGGTTACCATATTAGTAAGTGAAAGAATTAAATTGTTAAAAATTCTGTCGAAAAGACGCTATCCAGTAAGGCAGAAGCAGTTAAAGGTCCCAACAGATCACGCGAGGGCACGGCGAAAGCTAGAAATTCACAGTACAGTCTGCAAAACCTCATCCATAACGTGACAAGTCACAGGAGACGGGAACAGCATGATGAGTGAGAGGAAGAACAAGATCTAGAGGCCGTTACTTATCAGGAGCGGCAGAAGACTATCGTCTTTCGACGTCTTTTGCAGCGATGCGAGGAGATATGCGGCCACATTTGTTTTACAGCGTAAGCTGTTATGAGATCACAACAACGGCGCCGTAGTTGTCCGCCGCCGCCACCGCCGCCACCCGTGTTCGCCCGTGTCCGTGACCAATATCGCTCCTCGTGAAGAACAGGAAAATTGCTGCCATCTATTGGCGCTGATTTCCTCCGCATAGCCTTCGAAATTTGTTTTTACGAAGCGCTCCCTCGTGAAGCAGTTTTGTCGTATCGTTCCATGCGTCACGCGACAGGCGACGTGCGCAGCCCCGACAGCAATCTGACATGGCTCTTCGATATACCTGATGGCGCTTCCTCGCAAGATGCGGACCGCTGCTGAAGAAGTGAATCGCAGAGCTACGCGCGCGGCTGCAGCAGGGCAACGTCGGGCACAGCAGACCGCCGTGCAGAGAGAAGCCCAAACCGCAGAGTAATGGCGCAGGGGATACCCACCACCTGTACTTGCATTAGTTTCCCCAAGCGTTTACAATGGCCTCTAGGAAGGTCGCTCCTTCAGCTTACGCTGTCACTGTCCTGCGATTCCGCGCAGGCCTGGCTCTTTTTTCTGACTCCGTTCAAAAAGTGCTGGAGCGAGGACTCTTTGAACAATGGCAGCTGCGCTAACGTCGATGAAAACTCTACATTGCTCTACGGACAAGGCTTATCTCACAGTGATCCCTGAACAATGCTTACGGTGCCTCACTCGCTGCAGCCAACACGTGGCGGACACCGTCATCGCCTACTCCTCGGTGGGGTGGATAGAGTCGAGAAAAGAGTGCTACAGCCACCCGCCGTCCGTGTTCGACAGGAGGACGTTCGACCAATCGGCTGCCGTAGAGGCTGCCCGGATGCCAGAAATCGTAAGTGAAGCGCCGCTGACCAAAGTGAAGGCACGAAAGACTCCTCATCTATTCATAGTAATCGGCACTAGACGAGGTCTTCTGTTTTTCTACTCTTAGTTTCCATAATAGATCTATTTCCTCAAACCAAACGCACGGTAACATCTACGCTGCTAAATACATTCAGTTAACGTCACTTTCAAAGAGTCCCGGGTGGTGGATATATCCGGAGCCCATCACTACGACGTTCCTCTCCATTAGCCTCCCTCGGACACGCAGCCATGCTACGTATTAAGGGCTTCAGAAAATGCCACCATTTCCTTAATCGAATTGCAAGTACTGGACTAAGCACCACATTGTTATCACCTCTTTCTCCGCTGTCTCTCGTGTGCCGGCTGACTCTTTTTTTATTGAAGGGGCGAATAGGAGAGGTTGGTGCCTTTAGTAGGTCACCGGCTACTCCTTCTGACTGCTGACTTATTTCTGGGGTTTTACGCGCCAAAACCAAGCAATTATCGTGAGAGGCGCCGTAGTTGAGGGATGCGGAAATTTCGACCACCTGAGGTCATTCAGCGTGCGCTGACATCGCACAGTACAAGGGCCTCAACATTTCGCCTCCATCGAAACACAGTCGCCGCGGCCGGGACTCGATCCCGCGACCTTCGGATCAGCAGTCGAGTGCCGCCGCCACTAGACGACTGTGGCGGGGCATATCTGTGCTGAACCTGTTGATCATGGAATAACGACCTGCCTACTCCCAAGCCTAGTACACTGACCATTTAACCGTTCATAGCAATCATGGGAAGATCAATAGATAACTACGACACGCCGGTAAAGGCTCTTAGGCTATCAGAACACTAGCACGTCAACAGCGCGGCGGTGTTTTACGAATCGTCGTAACATGATGATTCGTCGCAGCGCGCAACAATGAATACAAGAGGAATACACAAGGAACACAGCAGATGCGCTGTACTCTCAACAGAAGATTATAATGAAAACGTGACTTTTTAGCAACCATAATCATTCACGATAATCGTCATACGCGCGACACAAACAGGTGCGACACAAACCTTGTGTCTTTCTTGTGTGTTCCTTATTGAGCGCTGCAAAAAAAAAAGGATCATCACCATGACACTCAGCAAACTCCCCCAGCTATCTATTATCCAGAATCATCGTAACGTTAGCAATGTGTTGAGCAGCATGCTTTCAGCACGTCCCTTCTAGTGACGCTTACAACAAAATTTTCTATACAGCGGTCCATAGCAACTTTGATGACGCGAGACAAGACGTTCTCGTCGGACACCAAGATGGGCCTCTCATTTGAGCTGGGCACACTCGCCTACAATTTAAGGCAACCAGGAGGCACCTTCGATTCGGTCAACGCACACTGCAGCCTCATGTACGTCACTAAATATGACGTTTTGGTAAGTTAATCGGCTTTTGTTTCGTTCGATTTGCCGTCCCTCTTATTACCCGCAAAAGAGCACGTGGCAAAACTTTAGGTTTTTACGCGCGCATGCTTAGGAGCCTGTTGGCAGCTGCTATCAAGTATACCTGCTTCTTTGCAGAAAACCAGAAATATAGCGGTATGACTCATAATGCATTCGACCGCGATGAATCAGGTCAACAATAGAGGTAGGTGGAGAGGCACAAGTCAAGCAAGAATGAAAAGATTGACAGAGCACACAGCGAGATGTAGCTTACGCTACCACTAGGAGATTTGTTTTCCACGTGGAAATGACACCACAAGCTTAGGGTACCATCCTTGGTCACCTCAGGACACCTGACTTCCGAACTCGAAGGTTATAAAATTATTTCTTGGTGGCCATACGGAACCACTCATAACGATGCTCTCGTCTGTGAAACAGAAGTGAAACTGGCATGTTCAATATTCTCTACACTGTATTGTCCTCAAGTGCGGGGACGATATGAGACATTGCAAGGGACGATATGAGGCACATCCGAAGTGCCCTGTATAAATCTATACACACACCGACTCTGCTCCGCGCATTCTTTCATCACTGATCAACGCTCATATGAGCACGACGGGAATTGTATGTTCAATATTGTGTGCATTGTATTGTCCCCGAATGCGGCGACGAAGTGAGTGAGTGCAGGGGACGATATAAGACACACACACAAAGTTCCCTGCTTAAATCTATACATACACCACCGCTGCTTCGCACATTCTTCCATCACCCAACGCTCATATGAGCACGACGGGACGGACATTTATCGGCCTCTCACGCTCAGTTTAAGTACATGCACGTGACGTCTGCGATGTCGACGTTCGTGCTGTGGGGATGGCCAACGGCCCGGCTTGAGACTACAGAGGACGACGATGACGAACTGCGCGCGTGTGGTGCTGGGGCGCGCGCTGGCGTTCTGGCCTGGGCCAGGACTAGCCTAGACGCGCTGCTGGGCACGACGGCTCTCAACTGGCCAGCTGGCCGGGACTGGCTGCTGCGGGCCAAGACGCGGCAATCTCCCACAGTGCCTAAACGAACTTTTGGGAAAAGACTTTCTTTGGCTAGGATTCAGAAGCTGTCACACGAGCGTCTTCCAAGCTGAAGTCGTCGACGGGAAATGACCGTAAGTTTTTGTCCCCCTTCTGAAGCACGTATAAGCAGACGTCGCGCAAAGATCTGCATAGACGGGAGTCGGAAACTAAGCAAGCTATTTATCAGACGTCGTCAAGATACAAAGTAATACAAAAATACGAACAATTAAAATAAGCTAGAAGAGCATGTACTCAGTATCGATCGCAATGGCTGCGACCAAATACGACTCTCCACGAGGAACGCTGAGCACCAAGTAAGCCTGGCAGCTCCTACGTGCTACCCTACAGTCGCGGAACGCACCAAAACGGCAGTGAGAGACATCTCCACAAACTTCTCACCAGCTACGCCGGATCGGAGAAAAGCCTTACCAGAGAAGCCTTGCTATGGCACAGCTAACAAGGGGAAGGCAAGAAGGCTGCATACGAGGTGCCGCAGACACAGTCCAAAGACATCTGAAAATCTGTGGACTTCAGCTGCGCTACCGAGGAGTCGGAGTGCCTCGTGCTGAAAGCATGAGCGAGAGAGACGGCCCAGCCAGGGAGGAGCCTAAAGCGAGCGCCACTCTGAAATGGACGACAATCGCAAAAGCTGACATTCCACGAACCTAACAAATCCCAAAAGGCGAGCTTCACATCTATTAGAAGAGACAGGGAGCAACCATGCCCTGCAGGTATACATCCCAACGGACCATTTCCCAAATCAGTAACTGGCCATGGCGATCCCAAATAAAATAAACGGGCTGAATGATTAAGACAGGGTAATAATGCAAGCTCCGCTCGACAGCCCATCGCATACGGTAGGTCTACATGGCTTATAAAACCGCAGAAAATTGGTACTTTGTGACAAGGACGGCAACCAAAGTGAACGTCTTCTTAGGGCTCGGTCTCACGGACCCCAAAGAGAGGTCCCACAGGGTAACCGAAACTAGAAGCCCTTCGGGTGAAAGAGCCATACCACCTCAGGGTGATTCCAGATATTGTTACGGGGTAAAAGCAGGAAAAAGACTGAAAGAAAAGATTGACAGAGCACCCAATAAAATCTGGGTGTCGCTGTCACTGTTCTCCATATAAGGACCTTAGCTCCATCGCCTGCGTATCAGTGAGTGTCTTTAAGTTTCAATAAAAGCGGTAGACCTAAAATCGTGTACATGTGCTTAAGCAGCGAGCCAGCGCAAACGAAATTGCTGCGCGCTCATGACCATTGGGAAATCAAACTCCTACCTCGCTCCCGTTACTCTCTAGTGGCGCTCAACTTCGAGCACCTTTATCTTGCTTTCATCCTCGTTTAGTGAAGCGTTAGACATGCCTGAAGCGCAGGTCAGGTAAAGTAGTTTATTATACAAAAAATGGCGTTGGCGAACGAACTCTTTTAACGCGTACGCTCAATTCGCTCGTACTGCCCTCCATTTCTAACATTTATATCTTCCATTTGCATTTCTTGTTTTCCAGCCATGCAAATTGGATGTTTTCGCAAACCGAAACGAGTTATTTCAAGGTGTCAATGTAGCAGATGTACCGAAAGATACAAAGAAAGTTTTCCTCTTCGAGGACGATGCTACCATCACGAAAAAGGTACGCCCATGAATGACGAATGTGTATATAGCAGCAAACCTATCGAATGCGTGAGCTATACGTTTACCGACTCCAGCGAGAAATCTCTCCATTTTTCGCCTACAAGAAGACGCTATAAAAAAAAACAAGTATTTAAAGCATCTTAAAGGAGTACTGAAACGATTTTGCTGTGGTGCGAAATATACAATGTTTCGTCTTCTAGCCATGCCTTGTTTACGCTGTCCACACACCGTAGCCGGGAAAGACGTACAAAGTATTTTAGTTTGACTTCAAAGTTTTCATAGCCCAGCATCGCAAGCCAGCCCCAGCGCAATGGACACTACGGTGACGTATGGACACAGTCTCCTAAAATATGGCCGAAATCGCTGTCAGAGTCGTTGGACGACCGTGAAATCATTGCTCTTTGCGTGCCCCACGTGTAATTGACCACAGTCGATAGACTCGCAGCGACTCTATCATGAATTGCTGCCCCTACTGCGACTTGCATGTAGCGTTCTACTGCTGCCGACACGTCAGTAGGAGGCTACCCCCACGAAATCGAAACCGAAAGTGGGCTTTCAAGAGAGCCATATTAAAATTATATTCATTGCGTTGCGAGACAACACGACACTCTTTTAGGGGTTCTCACGCCAGTGCTTTTATTTAAAGAAACAATACAATAATGTAAAAAATTCGTGTCAGTACTCGTTTAGCTATACAAGCACGTTATACGGGGTTGTCAAAATGGAAAAGAACACGAGGTATAGAATAAGAGCCTCCTGTATAGCAACGGGCAACGCCGTAGCCGCCTAGCAGATATTTTGTGACATTTTAATGTCAATTTTGTGAAATTTTAATGTCAAGTACCTCACCGACCAGACGCGTCTGTGTGGTCTCACGAATTGCATTCTGTTGACCCCCATCCACGTGCTCGTTCTACTCAACTAATTAGCGGCCTTGTTGATAAAATTAGCGGGAAGTAAAGTTTCCCATGAGCGTGCCTGACTGCCTGGCCTCCCGCTTTTTCTTTCATTTGTATTCTTTCATTCTTCCCCTAAAGTTTTTTTTTTCTTTCCTCTCTTCTCAATCCTCCATTCCTTCCTTAATTCCGTTGCTTCTATATTTCCCCGTGCTCTCCTAAGCAAGGTGGTAGAAGATGCAATTTATTTATTTATTTATAAATATATCATCCTATCATTTAACTACCTTATCACTTAAGGGGGGGACACTGGTCTTAAGCAAAATGTTTATTTCCACTGCCACTAGAGTATTTAAACTTACAGGCAATGCATAGTTTAAAGTGCTTGTTTCACATATTAAAGTAGATTTTCTTTAAATACTGAGGAAAGTACTTTGCACAATGCTTTTTGTTTTAGGTTTCCGGGATGACTGGCAGAAACTATGATAAAGTAAGCTAGCTAAAAATTATGCAGACATGTTCGTGAATATTTGAGGAGTGCAAGAAGCACTGTTTCTTGTTTCTACCTCAATTTTATCTAAAGTTACCAAGGATTAAAGATCTGACTTGATATGTGCATTTCTTTCTTTTGTTACTTCTTCAAAATATGTAAATGTTGCAGGGCATAAAAACACTATTACATGTTTGTTGCACTCCTTAGGAGACTAACAACAAGATAAAATAAAAATGACTGAAACCGGATTGCTATAAAACTAACTGCGCCTCCTGGAAAATCGCAAACAACCAGAAAAAGCTTTCCAAGAAAAGTGCAAAGAACTGATGTCGATGTACCAAGTGTAAAAAGCATTTTATTTGCTTCGATGCAGCAAATTGCAATAGCCAATGGTTCAGAAAGCTCTAGGGAAGTAAACTACATGAGCTTTTCATTGCTGCCTCCCTTTGCAAGCTTTCAAATGGTGTGAAATTTAATTTCAGGGGGCGTGTCTGGAAAGAAGCATAGTTATTAAATACGAATTTCTAGCAAAACTGTTTACTTCTCAGGGCTAGATTTCTCTGAGAAACTGCAGAAAAACATGCTCGCCATCGTAACAAAATTAAAAAATGAGCTTTTTCTTAATTTTTTTTATTTTTAAGACCCATGTCCCCCCTTAACTACTTATAACTTAACACAAAAACATTTTATGACGCTTCATCTACTTTGCTATGATAAACATGTACCTAACTGAATGTGTTCAGTGCCTAACCAACACCACCTCTGAATGTGGCAGGCAGTCGCGACGCGTATGAAGTGGCGAGCTCCGCCACTTCATAGAGGGCTTCAGGCATTGAACTTTTCTGGGAGCAATTGGTTTTCGCGTGTAGCTGTCGACTGCCACTATTGCCCTCGAGTGCCACAAAGCTGGCGCTACTGTCGGTGCGACGTGGTACGAGTGATCACGTGGCCATGTCGTCTGCTGCCGAAGCGGCGACGCGATCTTGAACACTTAACCTTGTACGCGGTTCTGAATAAGCGGGAAGGTTTCCCCGCTTCGGGCATCTGCTTGGCCAGAAGTTTGAAAGTGCCAGAAGATTTAGTAGGCTGCACTTGAAGGCGCCCAACTTGGCACGCTGTTGCTCGTTGCCGGGCGTGCGCTACGGAGTTCGCTGTCAGCTTTCACGTGTACCAGCAATGCAAAAACACTTCGTGAGGCTTCGTGACAACAGGGAAGCATGCCGTCGGCTTCATCTCGCACGCGCAGCAAACATGTCCTCTGGGAAGATATAAACACGCCCACGACTGATCGGCACTGTTTTACGACTAGGTTTTTGAAAGGCTGCAAGCCCTCTTCAACCTATAATACGTAAAGCGGAAAAGATCCTTCTAAAGCTGTCTGTTAAATATTCGCCTTTGCGCTTTTCACGGGAGGAACACTTTTATAAACACTCGCGTATCTACAAAGTGCTGCAGGACACTTCTGAAACTAAGATGGCGTGGCAGTGGACGAGCCTTGCGATGCACCAAATGGTGCTTCGCAAGCTAATGTTGACGTGTCTGTCGATGTATTTCGCGACGCTGTGTAATCGACAATACTGTCGCGGTCCACTGAGCGTAAGCGCCCCATTGTTCGAAGTACAAGAATTACTGGGTCAGAAACACAAGAAAAGGATCCAGGGGCCGAGGTCAAAGAAACTTCTTCTTCCTCTTTACAGCGGTCTTGCACTCACAGCGAGTCAGGTCATTCCGTCATTGTCTTCCCTATCGCCATTGCACACCGTATAGTGGGAACATGGCAATAGTTTCGCCTTAACAAGATCAATCTGTTGGTGAGTCAGTTCTGCGAAGTCCCGCGAGCACGATTCGTGAAAAAGAAGGAGAAAGTAACGCCAGTTCCACTTCGTGAAATCCACCGGACAGCGAATGTGTTGCCCTAATGTCCAACTAACAAGGACCTCCACGAAGTCCGTGCCCCAACCAAAGAAACACCTGCTTTGGCTGGCACCAACACTAAAGGAACATCAATGCAGCACCTCACAGAAGTTAAGGCAATCGGCTTCGGAATGTGGGGACTATTCTCCGCCCCTCCGCACGCGCAGTACCCAGATTTCTTTTTTTCTTTCTTTCGTTCTTTCTTTAGTAGAAATACAAGCCATTAATGCGGTTCCCATATGTGTTCTCGTCCCGGGGGTGTACAACCTGAAGGCTGCACTTGGCTTCGTAGTGTGGAAGCCCTGGTTCGAACCCCCGCACCATCAACAAATTAGTTTATTTCCTAGTGGCAGTTGAATGCCTGAAGCCCTCTATGAAGTGGCGGAGCCCGCCACTTCATACGCGTCGCGACTGCTTGCCACAATCGGTAGAAAACCTCAGGCGTTCACGAGGTATGCGATGTGAACTCATCCCTACAGATTTCGAACATGGGAGCGCTTAGTTTTGATTCCTCAAAACGAGACCGCATGACCAGCAGGCTCGGCCAGTGTGTATCACGCGGACTACTACTACGAGAATGACGCAGGATCTTTAGCTGGAAAACGCGCCATACGCCCGCTTAAAGCAGGGGTAAACGGAGAAAATGTAAATTTCTCCCCACGGCGTCTTCCTAATTGGCGAATGATTGATTTGCGAATGGAATGAGAGGGTTTTGATACATAGGACTAGCTCCAAAAAGAAAGAAACTGGCACTGGTGCGTCACTTAATGAGATATCAAGAAAATTGTTGGTCTTTATAGGAACACTTACCATAAAGAACTCACAGTCCAGGCAGAGGACTGACATGATTTTCTCGTAGACCCGTGCTTCAGTTTTCTTTTCACATCAATGTTTTCACAGACCACCTTGGCGCACTGCCCGCGCGGTGCGTGGCCACGCGGCCTACGAGTCACTTGCTGAACTTACAGGTAGCGTTGGTAGAGCTGTATGTATGCGTAAAACCACTCAGAAGCATATGCTTGGGCCTGAAAGTGCTACTGCAACGCCACCCAACTCCTCCCAATGAGGCCCTTATGGCCTGAACGCAGTGTAATGGAAAGACAAGCTACGGCACCCTTCAGATCAATGAGGGGGGACGCTCTGTGCCAAACCTCTTAGGCGCCCGTGACCCGCCTCTCCCTTCCCCCTCCTTACCTTTCGTGCACGTTTGTGAACCGGGTTCTCCATTAATGGGAGCCAAGTCCAACTGCTGCGCATCCCATTGGACCTTTACGGTCAAAACGCAGTGCAACGTAAAGTAGGGGACAGGTTTCGCTCTACCACTGCCCCTTCCCCCTGAGATGGCTGGAGAACGTCGCTCCCGTGTTGATCTAAACGAGACGCCTACCTTACACGTGTATATGCTAGGGCGCATGGAAATAGGCTGTCCAGGAGACCCTAGAGGCGGCGGAGACGAGATCTCAACGTCCCCACGTGGGAGACCTAAGACCCGGTCTGCAGAGCGCTGCAGCACATTGAATAATGTTGTTTCTGTTCATTAGGCAAGCTGTGTAACCGCAGTGTTCCTATTTTACGCTCGCAGTGCAATAACCTGGCCCAAAACTCAACCTACTTGAGGCACGGCATGTCACTGCTGCTGAACAACGTTGACCTCGGAGACTTCACCAAGAACGGCAGCTGTGCCGACGACGCAGACAGACAAGACCCGTTCGTGCGGATCCGCATCGTCAGGGCAGTTCTTAAGATTCCCTGAACCGCCGGTGGTGGGGTGCCGTGTGTGGCGGCAATGTCCAGCTGACAGTGATGGACAAACGGGACTTTCTCTTACGGCTCTGCGATAAAGTGCTGTCCCCTGGACGTCTACATTTATTCTTTGCGTAATTTATTAATAATCACTCTTACCTCGAGCTCTCTCTTCTCTATAGACTTAGAGTTGTCTAAATCAACACATGTGTCGACGAAATAAGCCTTTACACACGGGCACGTTTCCTTCAAGACAAAAGCAAATCGGCTACATCGCTGGAATGCCGAAGCAATTCACGCGATAGCGACACACTTTAGGGAGGGAACATCGTGTTCTCGAACGGTGGCGTACTGCCCCGTATGCAGTTGCGTGAAGCTGTGTAGCATGCAGTTGCACACTACACAAATCCTTAACCGATGCTACGAAGCAGGAATAAACAGGGCCGCCACAGAACGTTTGAAGGCACGAGAACGAACTCTAGACAAATAGGTGTGCTACACATCTAATCGTCCACAATATGCAGCGCGACCGTACGAAGCGCAAGAGCAGCACTTAACATTTTCTCGAGTTTAGCTCTCGCCGAGCTACTAAGTTTTTAGCAAACCCTTCACTTCACAAACATGTTTATTCTCCCTCTCTCTCCACCGACAAAACTTGACCTTATGCGTACATCAGGCCTCGAAACACATCTACAAGAACCTGGATCACTTCGCTAGTAACAGTCAGCATCATCGCAAAGTGATTTTCTTTCTTTATTAGCCTTCGCATAATCAGCTACCATGATGCAGTGGGCCGAGGGTAGGAGTGGGCAGTGTGGGGCAGTAAATCGTAGATAGAGGCCACTGCAAATCTTCATGCACTAATGCACAACTATTCGTTATTTCTTGGTGCATAATCGCTACCATATTGAAGTGGGCTGAGGGCAAGATTCGGTGGTGTGGGGCAGTGAATACTGGACAGAGGGCACGGCAAACGTTCAGCATGCACTCATGGACTTATTTTAGGGGCGAAGCTCCCGAGGGTGTGGGTCGTTCCCTCCTCTGTAGTAGTATGTATGTAGCCACCTCGCGCCGCCGGGAGGCTCGCGAGGTGAGAGAACTCGCGAAGAGTGAGAGAGTTCGGCGCGTGCCTCCTGGCGCCCGAGCTCTCTTACTCTTCCATCTGCTGTCTTGTGTGAGAAAGAGACAGAGAGAGAGAGAGAGCGAAAGGCGCGCGTTGACTATGGAAACGCTCTTTCTTCGATGAGCGCTCTACCAGCTCGCAAAGAAGGAGAACGCGCCCTCACCCGCGAGAGACAACGTTGGCGCAGGCAGCGTCTTCTAGCGAGTTTCTTGATTGAAAAATGCCGACTGCTCGCGCTGGAGAACCGTTCACCGGCCACCCATATTATACATATAGGCACTGGATCTTGACTTGCAATGAAGTGCCGGTGGGAGATTTCACTTGTGCATAGTTGAACCATGAGGATTCGTAGCGTGCACATTAACTAAATTAATCCGGAACTCGGCACGATCTACGATGAACCTCCGGAGCTTCGCCCACTCATCATCATTCACTCCGTGGATATGCTGTAGATCTTTTCTTTCTTTCTTGGCATTTGCATATTCACTGTCATCTTTCAGTGGGCTTAGGGCAAGAGTGGGTACTGTGGGGCACTGAATAGCGGAGGGCACGGTGGACTTTCGCCATGCACTCACGCCCTCTTTTTCTTTGCTTCTTGGCACTTGCATAATTGATATGTCGCAGTGGTCGGCGGGCAAGTGTAGGTAGTGTGGGGCGTTGAATACTGGTTAGAAAGCTACGAAAAGCTTCACCACGCACTCGTGCAGTTCCTTCTTCCTTTCTCGGCGTTTCCACGATCGTTATCATGTCGCAGCGTGCTGAGGGCAAGAGTGGGCCTAAAATAGGAACTTTATCTCCAACAAGTCGTCCCAGTTTGTTGGGGGTAATTCCCGCGAAATGGTGCTGCAAGCGACTTGAAAATGCCTCAAGGACATTTGCGACAGCAACAGCAGTCAGTGTGCAAGAAACAGCCAGTAAAGTAAGCACATCTCGCACGTTACACGAGCCGGTGTTAAGCATTGATAAGTGCACAGGGTTACAAGATAACAAAGAAAAACATTCAAAATATTCACGGTAAAGCTGTACGGCACGTCCAAAACTACTACAAGCGCATACAATATATCAAAAGAGAATAACACGTTGGTAACAGCAGTTTCGCATATCCATGCATTTCTTGCACATACCGGTGCCATGTAACAGTTGGAGAACAAGAGTAATTAATTTTATTTATTTATTTATTTATTTATTTATTTATACGTTATTGCGTTCATCCAGATGAGTTGGCAAGCAGGAGGCAGTAGCAACAAGTACAAAAATAACTTTACATACTTGACAAATAAAGATACAACAATCGTGTCAAATGAATAATAAAAATGGTCCTAAAAAGCGATATGCAAGGCATACAGACAACTTTTCGAGCTCTGGTCTGCGCAAACCGATTGCAGAAAGGAATCGAAGACGCGACAAACATTTTAAATTAAAGGGTTTAAAGGAAGCAATTACAGTGCGCTCTCGAAAAAGTAAAATTAGTGCAAGGACAACGTCTGAAACTATAACGGTTGTAAATTCTTGTCAAAGCGATTACAAGTCAGGTGCTTCTACAAAAGAATCAGTAGTTGTAGATGCCACAGTGCTGGCTGGTAAGCGGTTCCATTCACGAATTGTCTTCAGGAAAAGAGAAGTTGCAAGAATTTTCAGCGCTGCAGGAATACTATTTTATTTCTTTAGAATGGTGCGGCTGGTGGCTTGCCTGGACGCTGGATGTATGTAAGCGTGTTTATGTATACAAATTTTATCATGGAATAACAGGCGCATGAATTTTAATCTCTCCCGTTGGCGCTTCTTTTAAAGGCTTCCTGATCTGCTCTCTTTACTTTTTAAAGCACTCGCAGACGTGCGCCAGCTATAAGAACGACGTACAAACATAAGCGCTTTCATTTGGACATTTTCTAGATTGTTTACGTTGCCTTGAATGTATGGATTTAGAAACTATCCATGCATATATACTCTATTACAGGATGGACTAAAGTTTTGTGCGCTATTAATTTCACCTCGCGTGTACAGCACCGCAAATTTATTTTTAAGTAACGAATTGTCCGCATTGCCTTCTTCGCAATTTCAGATACGTGTTCGTTCCACTTCATGCCTGACGTTATTGTCATGCCGAATTATTCTCTCCGGTTTAAATCATGCCAGTTATCAAGAATTGAAGGAACATTACAGGTTAGCAATTAAATGAGGATTAAAGAGCGATTAAATTTCACGCTGTATTTACCGCACAGTATCTGCGTCACACAAGTGCATGCGTTTGTGGTGCGCCACTACAAAGCACAAGCGTACACGCATTTGTGCAGTGGGAATCGAGAAAATGCGAAGCGCGCGTAAGGAACGTAAAATGGATATGCACTGTTGTCTCGCTACACCGATTTTGGTACATATGAAGATAACCAAACGGCCGCAAGAGCACCAAGACTGTGGCATGTAAACCATGCCGCTCATGACACGCATGTCATGATTGTAATGTAATGACCTGTCATTTACCTTCGTCATACAGTCGTGTTGTGCCACAGCAATTTGGGTATACATCCCATTAACGAAACGCGTGGCATGTAAATCATGCCGTTCATGACGTGCATGTCATTATTTTCATGTTACGACCTGTCACTTATGTTCGTCGTGCTGTCATGTTGTGACGTACCAATTTCCGTAAATATCCCATTAAGGAAACGGCCAGTAGAGCACTAAGACCGTCGCACGTAAGTCATGCCGCTCATGACATGCGTGCCATGATTTTCATGTTATGACCCGTCAGTTATGATCGTCAAGTAGTCATGTTTTGCCATGCCAATTCTCGCATATATCCTGCGTGGGCAAGTAAAAACAAATGAGGAAAGAAATCGGAAACACAGTGTGCAGACCAATCAAAACACAGGGAGTAAAAATAAATGTTGCGGTGCTCCCTTAATAAAGTTCTTGACTGACTGACTGACTGCGGTGCTGCCGTAGAAACGCAACACTTTAAACTTTTCACACGCACAATCCATAGCGCGCCCTCAATTTCGCTAGCAGAAAGTTCTGCGTATTTTTGCGTGTACTATATAACCGAGACTAGAACATCACCATTGCTACTGCACGTACAGTGCCGATCGGGCGGAATTGAAATGCATGTGCCAGGCAAAGTGATTCAAAGGGGCGTGAAAATGTTTAAAAGCGGCTGGCGTTCTAAAAACACTGAGTGATTGTGCTTGCTCATGGGTGTGTGTGTATGTGTGTGTTGTTGTTTGTTGTTTTGTGGGGTTTTACGTCCCAAAACCAGTTCTGATTATGAGAGACGCCGTAGTGGAGGGCTCCAGAAATTTCGACCACCTGGGGTTCTTTAACGTGCACTGACATCGCACAGCACACGGGTCTCAACATTTCGCCTCCGTCGAAATGCAGCCGCCGCGGCCGGGTTTCGACCCCGCGACCCTCGGATCAGCAGCCGAGTACCTTAGCCACTACACCACCGTGGCGGGGCTGTGTGTGTGTGTGTGTGTGTGTGTGTGTGTGTGTGTGTGTGTGTGTGTGTGTGTGTGTGGTGTTTGTGTGAGTGTGTGTGTGTTTACCTCCTAAGCACCAAAACTGAAAACTGTGCCTACACGTCACACATTAGATTCCCCCCCCCCCCCGCCCCAACATCGTTCATCTGAAGCCGCTCGTATCTCTCGGGACATTCGGTCATTTTTCTGTGAGCGATCCGAAGACCTTGCGCAGGGAATATTGCTTAAGACACAACAGCAGATTTCCTTAGCAGCCCCCTGTTCACCATCCCCAAGCCTCAATGGAAGCCAAGAGCAAGTTTGTGAGCAAAGATGGGGCTCAGTGCGGACCCAGCAGAGGCGGGTTCCAACCCCGCCCGTAGCGTCGCATTTTCGATGGCTAGGGTCCGTGTACTAGGTGGTCAAAATTTCCGAACCCTTCCGACTAAGGCTTTGCACTCTTTCCACTCCTTCATTCCCTATAGGCTCCGTCCACTGGCCAGAGAGCGTTACGTAGCTCGCGTCGGACGGCTCAGTGTCGCTGACATTGGCCGCTTGGGGTGTAGTTATGAGGTAATGAGACGCGTGCGCGTTCGCCCTTATCGCGCGCATGGTGGAAGCCGAGGACTAACAGCGACGCGCGCGTTTCTTCGCTGCTTTTCGGGCGTGCTACGAAGAAAAGCACACGCACACTCGCGTCGCCTTCTGGAACAGTTTGCTGCAACTTAGTAACGCGTGTCTCAAAGAACAAGAGAAAGTGGAGCGCGCGCTGTACACCTGCTGCTGGAGTTGGAGAAGCGCGCGTTGCGTTTGCGTATCGTCCGGCCACAGTCTGCCCAATTTTGCTTCTTCTGTCCGCCAGGCTGTGTATTCTGACGCTGATGTCGCACATGGAAAACTAGACTGCACGGAGCTTATACCTAGAGCACCACGAACGTCGAGTGGTGCTCGCGATATGGGCTGCAGAAAGGAGCGTCCTCTGCTGACCGCAATCACTATTATTCCGATAAGGGCTGCTGAAGATAACGCGATTTCCTTAGCCGCACAAAAGTTATTATTAATTACTAAAATATCGAGTTTACCACAAAAGCACCTGTAGGAACATGTTAAGGCACGCTGTACAACGATGGCAACGACGGCTTATGTGTCTGTGAGGCGTGTGATGGCTGGCGACGAGCGGGGATTTGGCTAAATCATGGATACGGCTGCGCAGTTAAAGCTTCCACATATCGACAGCTCTCTAAGCGAATCACATTCACCCGCACTATAGTTAATATATCTTTGCTCACCTGAAGCGCCTGCTCAAGAATTGAAAAGAACAAACAGGTGATCGCAGAGGCTCTCATAATGACCGAGGGAGGAATGTGGCCACACCGTCTACGCGAACTTATTAAGGGGCGCTGTGTCGCTATGGAAGTGACGGTGGGTTTTTTTTTCTTACCTGCACTACGTGCAGGATCGTGCATACGAGTGCAGTACACAGCAGAGGCTATGACGTGTGGTGCTACACTTCACTGAACTAACTGCAGCCAGCAAACTGCGCCTTCCGCGTAGTCAGCGTCGTCTTCTGTGAAAGGTGCCCGACTTCACACTTCGCCCATACATTAACATCCACTGGCTGCGCATATATGTCCTTGCCCGAACATAAAAAGCGAACTACTTTCACATCGGGCACCAATTTCGACAGACTTTAGCTAGATACGCCGCGATATGAGCAACGCGCAATAACAACCTCGCAGCGACAAGCCTCAAACACCTTGTACTACATCCATACGCACCGTACGTGAGCAAGAATCTTTTTGTCGCCATGAAAAATACAACACCTTAATTGTCGCATACGAACTCGACTGTCACCACCACACATGCCTTTCTACAACACTATCAGTCGTAGATAAAATGGCGCCGCGCTTTTGCAATAACCATCGTTTGTCCGTCGTCTGCTACCGCCAGCAGACAAAGCTCGTCGGTAATTACAGTGGAACATTAAAACATGTCTTCCTGTAGGTGGGCGGTGGTACACTTTTTCTGCACGGACAAAAAGAAAACATGGCAAGTTTCTTAGCTACAGTCGTGTGGCAAGTGTAAGTAAAAAAAAAGATATGCGTCTGCAAGGCTTGCGCTGGCTGGCGTCGGACGACGCTTTGGCTCAAGCGTGCAAACGGCTACATAGATAAATCCTCCATGAAACAACGCATTTATAAACGTGTTTCATACACTACATTTTACGACAAAAGGTTGCTCACCTGCCGGGCATAGTCAAACGGCGACAACAAGAAACAGATGACGGACGAAACCGCAGCGAACATTGCTGTCTTCTGCCTTACAAATTCAGCGGCCGTTCGCCGCTTTTTCTTACGTTTCACAAAATGGCATGTACAAGAAGGACTCCTCAAAACTAAACTTGCTTTTATGTAAAGGTAAGCAAGAGTATGTCCTTATGTCATGCTCCAGTGTTATGATAACAATTACGACGAGCGGAATGCTTCCAAGCCATACGCCACTCGGAGGCGTCGGGGCTCATCGTGAACGATGTCAATCCGAAATCCAAGCCATCCCAGCATTTGCACAAGGAGGTTCCATTGAACTTCCGAAGTGGAAGTCCCTGCAGCCGCCTACGGGGCCAACTGAAGCCGGCGGCGGCCATGTTACTAGAGCAAAAAGTACGCGGGCGCGCCATAGACGGCAATGTATTAAGAGAGGCGCTCGACTTGTTTTGCAACCTCACGATGAAACATAGAGACAGAAACCAACTTTATGCTTATGCCAATTACCAACGGTGTCTTCTAGTCGGGAAAAAAAAATTTCCCGCGTTCGTACTTAGCTGCAGGCGCCGAGGAAAACAAAAGAACACAGCTGACTGAGAGGTTCTGTGCAAATCGTACTTGTTGGCTGGCTTCGTTTGTTAGTAGAAACTAGGTTTTTATGATGCGGTGATGCGATATAGCGCAAATGTGTGGCACTGTGCGAATGCCAGCTGACGTAAAATGTATATGTGCCCTTTATTTAAACATGTATCAAACAGGATTGAGTACAGCGAGTGCTTTCTGCATATGTTGCCTTATTAACCGCATGCTTTTTTTTCGTATTCCACGGACGTTCTTTCAAATGGTTCGTTGCTCTTATCGTTTGCAAAGTCTTCTCAGATCCGCGTCTATCAAGACCCGTTGGGTGCGTTCGGAAAACTTTATTTAGTTCTGACTGTAATAGAAGATATCTTACACGGGGGACACGCGCCGAAAAGCATGCACTTGAAGACAGAGGTCGGGTTGTTCGGTGTCACTAGAGCAGAGGTGATCGAGTGGCTGTTTTAAGCTTTCCATCCACCCCTCCGAACACCACATGTTCTCAGTCAGAAGGCTACGCACAGCATTCTTTAATTTTTTTCTTCACTTTAGAAACCAGTAGCACGGAGAAACACGCCATACGTACGTGCTCGCTGCGTTTGCGCATTCGTCAACACGTATGCATAACAAATTCTGCGTCTATGCTCCGCAAAGATGCCCTTCCTCTAAAGTTCGCATACAAACACTACATGGACTATCCAATATGTGCATCAGACGCGTGTTTTAGCAGAACTCGAGCCCGTAGCAAATCATGTATGCACGCATCTGAAAACCAAGCACTAGCAAGTATTTAAAGCTTACAGTTAACTTTGATACAGGCGTAGGGATGTAATATATAGATGCGAACGTTTAAAATTGCCCTCTGTTTTAGCAAAATGCACTGAAAACGGCCAGCCGTACGTGAAGAAAGTGAGAAAAACTTACACGTGAAATGTTCTTCCAGGCTTCTTCTCAACGCGATTTGTGCAGCCGAAAACGACGCGCGAAGTCACCGTTGCCTTCTCAGATATTTAGATCCTTAGGAAAAACATGACACTGGTGTTTAAACACCACGAAACAGCGTCGCGCTGTGTACGCGCTCCGCCGTCTGTGTGGCCGTCTGCTACTCTTTCCTTGAGCAAGATGGCGGTAACGGCTTGACTTTCGGCGGGCCGCTTCCACTCCATAAAATTTAATATATAACCTCTTTGTTTCATACACTATTTTTGCGATAGTAGGTTACTCAACTGCTGGACAAAGTCAAACGGCGACAACCAGAAACAGACGACAGACGAAACCGGAGTGAGCATTGTTGTCTTCTGCATTCCAAATTCAGCGGCCGTTCACCGCTTTATTTGCATTTCATAAAACGGCCTGCACAAGTAGGACTTCTCGAAACTAAAGAAAACTTGCTTTTATGTAACGGTAAGCAAAAGTATGCCCTTAAATTCTGCGTCAGTATGATAACAATTACGACGAGAGGATGCTTCCAAGCCAGACGCCACTCGGAGGCGTCCGAGCTCATCGTGAACGATGTCAATCCGAAATCCAAGCCATCCCAGCATTTGCATGCATACAAACATGGATGCATACAACAGCATCGCATATTCCGTTTTTCCTTATCGAATAACTAAGAATTTTTAAGCAGACGACAAACGATTCCAGAGTGAACGAGACGCTATCGTCTGCTCGCCAATTTTCGCGGCCGTTCGCTGATTCTTACCTTTTATAAAGCGGCACATGCAAGCAAAAGACCTCAAAAGTCAATAAAACTAACTACTGGTGAATATTAGAAAAATGTAGCTTATTGCGTCGTCTTTCAGTGCAATGTTATTTCCAAACGAAAGGCGTCTGTAGAGACGGGTGTTGTAGTTATCACAGTCGTTCAACAAGCATGTCAACACGAATCCAAGCCATCCTAACAATTCTTTGCACAGAACAGCATCGCAGCGCCAGCTTAACGTCTAGTGACAATCACTGTTCAACTATTTAGCATTATTTCGAGCCTTCACCTTCTCGTAAACATGTGATTTGTTTCGTAAAGTAAAGCTGGTAAAGTTTTGTGACAGGTACGTGATTCGCTTCTGGAAAACGGCGAAGTTGTGTATCTACAAACTGAACGACTGCGTCTCGCGTACTTCAGCGAGCAGACTACCGAGAAATCGACGACGCAGTTTGTGCCAGCCGGTAAAAAGTGAGAGAGAAGACGGTAAAAAAAAAAAAACTTGGTAATTGTTTTGATGGATCATGTGACGCAGGACACTTTAAAACTCCTCATAGACGCACTTCTCTTGCGATAAGTTTCGCTAGAGTCCCCAAATTCACACGCTGAGCCTAAAGTCCCTAGATATTTTAAACGGAAAAAATATCTAGGGACTTTAGCAGAGCCTAGAGAACTTGTTGGACGGAGCGCTTTACAGAAGAGGCGCTGTTCAAGGCCAGCGGGGAGTGTTTCGATTAAGAGTAACATAACCATTGCTAGTGCTTCGTTATGGAAGATTTGGCGAAGCTCACGTCTCTCACACTTTTTGAAACTTTCCACCCCTTACAGGTTTGCGCTTCTTTTTTTCCTAAAATGTTTCCTTCGCAACATCGTTTCATTCTTTCACAGCAAAGGCTTTTAACTTACGTCTTCAGGTACGCTCGCAAATCACTGGAACGCTAGAACAAATGATTCGTTTCAAAAGCTGTAAATAACCTATGGACCTCAGAATTTCGCAGCGTAACGTCCGTAACCCATTCTGCGTTTCAGAAAAATAAAAACATTCCCACTACAATCCACTACATGCACTAGAGAAACCGAATAGTGACCATGCAGAACAAGCAGACGTGCAGACGACGCGACTACTCAGCGATTAATTTCTTAACAGGTAATTAAGCTACAGACTACATATTTACGCTACGCGTCAACCATATCACGGCCCACAATAAATTCGAATAAGGTAGTGCTGCAGTTTACTGTTCTCTCATGGACCTCAAATTTGTCAAGCGTCTCCGACCACGCCCGTAAAGAGGCAGACAATATGAGTTCGTTCAGTGCCGATTCCACTCGAACGCTTTGAAATACATTCGCACATCACGTTAAGCAACAACTTGGTTTGGACGAGTCGGTTCGTCTTGTATCAACTTGAAAGATTGCGAAGAAAGGAAGTCGGGAAAGAAAACGACCACAACAGGATGAGAGCTCGTACTGTTGTGTTGGTTTATTTTTCTGTCTTTGCTTTTTCGCGTTGCTTCAACTCATGGCATCACGTTGGGAATCCAAAAGACTCGCCTGTATATGAACTCTCTGATTATTCGTTCAAGTTTACTGCCTGCGCTCGTAATGTATGCTTGGGCGTAATGCTAACCAAACACAGTTTCATTTTTATGTGCCAAACGTTCCACAACATTGCTGATCGTGGTACACCAACAGCTTTTTCACTACATCGTCAACTGTGATCTCAGATTTTTCAATATTTATTCCATTGCGTAAAATTTGTTTATCAATACTAGTCAGACATAAAATGAAGGCGCGTAGTTAGTGAACAAATCAGGGATATATTTCAGGGCGTTGAAATCCTTTTTCTTTTTTGCATGGATGCTCGAAAGATCTCGGAACGATCGCCCTCCGAAATTAGGTCAACCGACGACACATTCTTCAGTATTTCAACGAAGCCCATGTAACCCACAAAACACTAGCGTCCCTTACAAACAAAAAACAACCAGAGCCTTTCGTTACCACGGCAACGCCGGCTGGGCAGCCCACAGGTGGTAATGCATTAGCTTGCGAACTTGGAACGCTGGCTTGGGACGCCGGCTCAGACCTCGCGGAAGGTGCAATCATGTGACCACTCTTTGCTTTTGCTTTTTGCTTCTTTTCACACATATTTGGCATTCGAACGGCGCAATCCAACATGAAACGAGGGGGGTGGGGGGGGGAGGAAAGGAGGGGAATGTAGGAAGAAGAGTCCACTTGTTGCGAGGAGGAGTGGGTGAAAGATTACCGGTCTTCATCCGCCAGCAGAAGGCACGTTAATCGCGAAGACTTCGCGCTCATTAGTGACAGCATACTTCCGACTCTTCAAAGAGGCTGCAATCGGAGCCGAGCTTCGATTCAACACGGAACCTTTCCTGATCGAATACTTCGCGAGCGTTGCCGCTTCGATGGAAGACAGCACGGACGACGATTTGTTCTACACGGTGCCGTTGGCGATGAGGATCCCGACAGAAAAAGCGGAGCCGGACGTGGCCGCGCCGACAGCCCGTCGCCGCCGCAGATCGAGTCCAGGACGGTACGCCGCTAAGCCTCGTGGTGAGTTTCGTTCGCCATTTTCCAGTGTCTGGGCGACTCTTCGTGTTTCGTTTGTAGCGAGGAAATGCCGAAAGGCGCCTTTAATCGCCGTGCGCTAGGCGACAGCAAACAGCGTGTTGTTGTTGCGTGTTGCGTGTTGTTGTTGCTGTCAGCGTTGATGTCGCAGCGCGTGCGAGTGAACCCTTGTCTTGCGAGCGTGAGAAGCTGCCCGCTTCCTTCTTGTTGGTCAAGATGTGAGACGTCGCCATGTTGGCGCGTAGCCGGCTTCCTGGGGCGCCATTCATTTTGTTCGTCCGCTTTTTCTCCCTCACTTTTCGTGTACCGGGATTTGTCATTGCACATTCGCAATACCTGGGGATCTTTACTTTGCGGAAATGTGTTAAACTTAGGTGATTTTTGTTAGACTACAGGCACTGATTTTAATTTTGCGTGTGTTTGACTTCCCCGACCATGAGCCTTTGTTGTTTTGAAGGTCACCTTGAAACAATCTTGGTGTGTTCCGGTTGCCAAGGCGCCGGAAATTTCCTGGCCATTATAAACCCTAGGTTCCACGAGCTATTTGAGCTTGGTGGTTTTTTCTTCCTGGTAGTAAGCAGATAAGAAGAAAAATTAATAAGACTATTGTAAATTATACTCTAAGTAAGCACGGCATTTTTGATGCCAACTGCTGCTCACACAACCGCAAAGGCTATTATTATTATTATTATTATTATTATTATTATTATTATTATTATTATTATTATTATGTAAATAGGCTATTATTTGTATTATATTTTTGTATAAGACAGAATACCAACTTTTTTCGATCTGTGTTGTCATTGATCGTCTACTGATGTGTTGGGCCTAGTCCTCCGAGCCTCCTGATGGCTTTGACAGGCCTCTTGCCCTTTCGTACTTTCCCCCAAGGTGACAATTATTATTATTATTATTATTATTATTATTATTATTATTATTATTATTATTATTATTATTATTATTATTATAGCGATGTCTTGTTACTTATATAGTGTTATGGTGAGTGCTCGTTACCGGGCACGCGCTCCGCTGCAAGGGATAGCCCCCTGATTTCTTCACCTTACTGCATCCACCATGACATTGAATGCGGCAGTGGCGACAAGTTGGATGGATGTTCCTTTTTATTCTTGTTGCTTTGTTTGCTTGTTTTGTATACACGTTTCGGTGTTTGTTGAATCTCGAATAGGAGGTTTTATTCTTGTTCATTTTATGTTATTGTGATGAACATGAGTCGATGTTTGAAAGAATTGACGCTGTTTAAAACCAATACGGTCTCTTAGGCGCTTGCATTAACAAAAACAAATGAAAAAAAAAAGTCGTGTGAGTTTGGAGAATACGGACCGGCTGTTTGTGACTGGCATACCCTATCTTCTCGCATAATGTCAACAGTATTAGTTACCGTATGTGCTGAAGCATTACAAGCACGGTAGTTTGGAGGTAGCTGTATTAGGTAAAAGTGCCCATTGGCTGATGATGCCTGTAATGATAACTGAAGTCAGGGAAATTAAAGGTACTCTTAGCACAGTTTTCAAAATTGCAGTGGTGTAATCATTGTAACTGCGGTCTACCCGTGTGTTCGTTTTTGTGTGTGTTTGTGTGTGTGTGTTGTACCTGCCCGCGTGTGTGTGTGTGTACGTGTTGTGCCTGCGTGGTTGGTTGTATGCATGTGCGTGTGTGTGTGGGGGGGGGATGTGTTCACACGCGGAGATCCGTGAGCGAGCTTGCGTGTGTGCGACTTTCCTTATGCGCCTACAAGAGTGGGCCTTCACAATTTGCTCCCTCTCGATTGTGCCACTTTGTCGTCCAGCAAGGGACATCCTCGTTTCTTCTGCCCCTTCCATATCTTTTGCTGCAGGTCTGGTATTAGCTACGTCAGACCAGCTAGCGGCCGACCGCGCGCTCTTACCATAAGGCAAGCTTGTGTATTTAGGTGGAAGGTGGTGGCTATCGCGCATAATTCGATGCGGTGTGCGAGCTTGTACGAGTGTTTGTGTGCAGGTGTGCTCGTAATTAAGCGCCCGTGCTAATTGCGCGTGATCGTCTGCAATCCGTTTGTTCCCTAGTTCCTTTGTTGGCGTGTCTGATCACTTGCTCTCTTGTCAGGCTGTTCTTCGGGTGTATGAAAGCATGCTCCAGTGACACCAGACGAACAGCCTGCTAAGGGCGTTTGTTTGTTTGTTTGTTTGTTTGTTTGTTTGTTTGTTTGTTTGTTCGTTTGTTCGTTTGTTTGTTTGTTTTCGACAACAACCATCATCTGCTTCATGCGCGTTCCCTTGACTTCACGTCGTAGGCGGCGTCTAAAGGTCGGAATTTGTGTGCCCTCGGTCCGCATGACGAGGCACTCTTCTTTAAGAAATTCGGCGTTAGTAGCCATACACAAGGTTCACATTAGTAATTACGCTCACGAATTGCGGAGGCATCGCCCCGAGATTTCTCAGGTAGTGCTTAAACCACGGCAGGTACCGCCTCCGAGAGATATCGGGCTGCAGCGTCGTTATCGAAGCTAAAGCTTAGACTGCTGCTCGTAGATTGTAACCTTAGTTTTGCCTTACAAGCTGGCTTTTCTTGGCGACTGGCGTGCCTGAGGAGATGCCTGCCACCGCGTTTTAGATGAGCCCAGCTCTTGTCCTCTCTTGCGTCGACAAGACTCAGCCGTGAGCCTCTTGGCGTGACCTAGAGTGCCGGCACAGCAAGAGACGTCCTGGCTTAGGCTATAGCTGGAGTAAGCGAACGGTAAGCTTGTATTTTGATGTTTCGTAGAGAAATGGACCTGCCTTGTGGACAAACTCCCCATAGTGGTCGTGTGCAATAAGCTTGGCTCTACATTCAGCCACGGATCTGCGAGTCACTTTTTTCAGAAAAAAAAAACTTTCAACGTGGCAAGAGCACCCAGCAGCTAGAACCGCCGAAGGAGAAGCGTGTCGGTATTTTCTCGTCAATGATAGACCCGTCAGGTGCGGAAATTCTTCGCGGGCTCTGCTCACCCTGGTAAATGAGCGTGATTACACACTCGTAACTCTGCAATATTCCCTAGGTTAATTGCCACATAACAACGCACGCGCATAGATGGGCTGTGCGGATGTTTTTTGTTTTTTTTTTTACGTTTCGCGCGAATAATACCATGGTTGGTGCCAGCGTATTTCAAATGTAAGGGCTGGACTCACATTTCGCACTAAGCATCATCCAAGGAATGGGTAATATATATATATATATATATATATATATATATATATATATATATATATATATATATATATATATATATTATATATATATATTATATATTTATATATATATATTTATATATATATATTATATATATATATATATATATATATATATTTTATTTATTTTTATTTTATTTTTTAATTTTTTTAATCCTTTTTTGTCATTTATGCTGTGGTGATTGCCATTTTTACAATGTACAGTGGCTTTATAGTTCCGTTACATACAGGTAGTAGAATCCCTCGGGGTTGCAAGTGTTCCGCCTTGCTGTTAATTGATAGGCTACGGGGTCGCCTCGTGACTCGCCGCAGCCGACCACGTGTTCTGTCCAGGAAGACTTCATAGCCATTCCGTGTACAGAATACGCCTTTGTAGCCGCACTCTCTCCCCTTCCTGTACCCTTAAAAGGAGGGTGCTCGGCAACAGCTTTTTACTCTGATGAAGGCCGGTCCACCGGCCGCAACGTTAGTAAACTTATATTCTTTTTGTTAATCGTGTGAATCTCTTCTTTTGAAAATATTTATTCGGGCTCACGGATATCTTCTTTCTGAACTATATATATATATATATATATATATTCATTTGCGGCGTGATTTCGCTGATACGTGAAGAGGAAGTGCGCTCCTAGGATACAAATTATAGTTTTCGGGAATCGTCCTCGTCCCTAAAAAAAAAAAAGAAGAGTTCGCCATTGCTTCTGCAATACTACACCCACGAATCCACGGACAGTCTCATCAAAACGAACATGCTGCTGCTTTGCTTGTTGAAAGGTGCAAGACTGCCGAGGTTGATATGCGCTAGAAAAACGAACTAGCGGGTCTTTAACGCTATAAATAAGTTATTTATTTTTATGTAACGATACATGTCGACTCTTCTGAAATCATTACATGCAATGTATTGTAGAAATGAACAGCATTGACACATAAGGAATAAATCAAAATTCAGCAGCAGGCTCGTATCCATAGTCACCTAAAATTCACTTCCAACTTAGGCAGACCACTGTGTTTTACAGCGAATACATTGCAAATTCATTCCACGTTTGAATTACGCTGCGCAAGAAAGTGTGCATGAACTTAACGACATGGGGAGCGCAGTTAGCTTGGATTGTGCTGATATTGTTAGTTCCGGAGCACAGTTTTTGACGTGGTAATATGGATGTCTCTTTGCTAATAATCATCTGTTCTTGGAGTATCTAGAATAATGGTCTTGAGCGATCTTTTTTTTCCTCCTGCGCGTTTTCACAGGTCCAGCTCAGAAGAACGGAGCATCTCTGGGGATCACTCTTTTGATGTCGCAACACATAGACTGCACCGCTTACAAGCAAATTTTTGCTAATTGCTTCTTCAGGTAATTTTTATGAGGGATTTATACCACGGGCGCGTACTCAGCGAGTGACCTTATGAAGGTATATATAATTTGTAAACTATTTGTCTTACATCGGTTGTAGCTCCCTACAGTATTTTCTTTTTCTTCTCATGAGGCATAAACTCCCCTATGCATTTGAACAAACATGTTACGTATGCTTCACGATATAGTATTATTGTTATATCAAGATGATTCAACTGACTAGTATTTATGGAAAACTTGAATTGCAAGAAGCAACGTTCGAATACTCGCCAAGCTGCCACCAGTACGGCAAGCTAAATTTGTTTCGTGGACTCGTCGATTGAGCTAACCTTTCCCCTAGGTCGGAGGGTGAGCCCAAAGCACACGCGAGCAGATGAAGCATAATTTATTGAGGGAAGTGCCGTGCCAAGAAAACGAGCATGTCGTAAGACATCAACGAATTACAAAGTACGGCAGTAATTGTCGCGTCCGTCCTACCTAGTCGTCACTAAGGTTGTAATTTTGGCATCACGTAAATCCATTATGTAGTCGTCGTTCGCTTAGCACCGTGTCCTTTACTTCATGTTGGTGTCACAGAAAACCTGAGCGATGCTGGCAGTCTGACCCACAGGCACCACAAGCAGCATGCAGCAATAGATTGGTAGCCTCCACCTCCTCAGCAACTCCAGCTGGGTGTACAGAGGCAAGGCAATGACTAAGTTACCTTAGAGAGCGGGGATGCGAAAGTGAGGGGGGGGGGGGGGGGTTGCAGGGGTCTATATGCCCTGTGAGCTATATGTGGCAAATGGAGCGGGGCAACGCTATCGCGTAACACTCTTAAATGCCAAGCTGGAGCATGCTCATTTCAACCCTCGAATTGTGACCCAACCAGCATCGGCAACCAAGTTGGCTTAAGCATCGCTTACGACGCAGGTCGCGGCCGCAAGGCAGCATCAAGCGGCGCTAAAGGAGGTAGCGGCAAGCGCGGGCGGGGCCGCAAGGCCCGTGCCAGCGCCGCCACATCGGACTTTGTCCCAGCGTCTGCCGGTGTCTCTCGCAAAGCGGGCCATGGAGTCCAGCACAAGGCGACCGGCCACACCAGGTCCGAAACTGCCGAGGAGAAGGCTCTCCAGGCCGTCACTATGGTGAGCACGTGGCCATGATGTCACATGTCTAGTTGCGTTACAAGAGTGAAACAACTGGTATTGACACCTTATTGAGAATAGAAGGGGAAAATTTTGGAATGGGCAGGGCATGTAATGCGATGGCAAGAACACTGTCGGTCGGTCATTAAAGGTGACAGAGGGGACCTATAGAGAAGGCAAGCTTGGCACAGGGCTACGGAGAGTTGGGTGGGCAGATGAGATCAAGCGGTCTAAGCAGATAGCTGGGTACCACTTAGGACAAGACCCGGTTATTTGGAGAACTGTGGGAAAGAGGTCCTTGCCCTGCAGTTAGGCGTAGACATGATGATGATATGGATGATCACGATGATGTCACGACTGTAGAGCCAAACGTAAATGACTTATACATGTGTGTCCTTTTCTTGCTTTAGCGCGACTCGTGTCGAACGTGAAAAGTAGGAATCACTGTGTTTCATCTACTTCATTTAGGAAGACATGCGTCTTCCTAAATGTCCAAGTGTTAAACGGTGTAAACATTTCCTGTAGTTCCTATACGCAAGTGCCAAATGGTGTAAACAAGTCTTGAGTAACTGTATCAAAGTGTGTGCATTAGTTGACTGGAGCGTGCTGACCCATTAAGGCAGCGGTAAAAGAAAAAATTCAGATCTTGCAAGTCACAGAGTGAAGACGGGTGCCAATGATTCAACGAGAAACCTGCGTCCTAAACACGCAGATTCCGCAGCGGTCAACGCTGTCCAACGGTAGAGTGAGCGCGAATAGCTCACCATTTGTTGTTTCGTTGAGGACGCCTTCATTGCTGAGATTTCTGTCGACGTCTAATTGCAGGACAGCGAGGCCGACATCGACCGGCAGGCCGAAGAGTACGTCTCGAACATTCTGCCAGACCAGGCGATGGTCGTGTATCCGGATCACACCTCCGGGCACGCACCAAACATGGCCTCCCCCACCTACGGCGACTCGTACGAATGCCCCGAGGAGATGGACGTCATGTCACCTAAACGCCGCAGTAAGTCGATTCATTTTCTCGACTACAAGCCCCAATGGTGTGTCTGGCCAACTCTATAGCTTGCTGAGTGTTCCCCTCTGATGTGGAACATGCCAACTGGCGCCGATGTTACCGTAGTTACGTGTAGCCCAGTATAATCATCACTGCTTTATTGGACTGATTTAAGACACGGCGTTATACAACGATCACAACCGTGAGATGTTCACTCAGGCAAGTACACATGTCCCAGTGTCTACATCTCGAACTCTTCGTCCACAGCGCAAAGCAAGCCGTCCTTCCGCAATGTGCAAGCGGGGTTTTTTTTTTGTCCCCAAAATACGATCTGCTTACGAGGCACTCCGCAGTCTTGAAGGGTTCATCAGGACTTGGGAGTTTCACAGCATAGCAGCATCGCGACATTATGTTAGGGGCACTTTACAGCAACTGTTTTTCTACATCTAGATACATTTAAAGATGTGTTTGTGCCTTGATGTTGAAATTTACAATGTACCTATTGTACAGCAGTACTGTGCAGGGCGAGGGTATCATGTTACCTTAATTGTCTGAAATGAACCGAGCTGTTCAAGAAGGCCCTCCTGTGGTGTACACGAGGTGCTTCAAGAAGACGCCGAAGCCGGTGTACCTTCAGTCTTCATTTGAGGTGCCACTATTCCCAGCACAGTAGTTCCTTCAGACACAACGTGCAGAATTACGCTAGTGTTTGTGCCTTGGAACGTAGCTGAAGCCACGAAGCATCCTTCAACTCTTAATTTATTCTTGCAGTAGTCGAATGGCTTCACTGAGAGACGCTTCAAAGGGCAAATGCTCGCGAAAAGTTTTTGACATAGGTCTTTTGGTAGGACAGTGAGAGACGATCCAGTACCAACAAGGGACGATACAAACTGACCTTCCACGACCACTGGTGCGTAAACGCCGTGTTTGCATCCTTTCACAACTTAAAACATATTTTCACTACTCTCTCAACTGTAGTGATCGTCGTAGAATGCAGAATTTTCGCTGAACGATTAGGCAATTGTCACCCAAAAACCTTAGTGCCCAACCTTCCCGCAGAGGGTACATGTTCGCTTAGGCGCCTTGCGTGTACTACCTTGTTTGCAAGATTCTCCTTCCTTGCAGAACAATAGAAAGCTCTAAAATTTATGGCGCCTTGAATTTCATACTTGCATGCTTCGAGTTGGCACTTGTCACAGCGTGCATGTTAATCTGCCTGTTTTGGTGAATGTTTTTAAAACGTTGCTTATCTGTAACATTACAAACAGGGACTTCATCGCGAAGCTCGTTAGCGTGGTCCACCGTTTGTTCATACTGGTTTGAAAGTGTGATATAGTGTGAAAGCGTCAGTGAGGATCCTTCAAAGAATACCCGCTCACGTAAATGGTAATTCGTTTTTTAAACTGGTTGGTCACGCAGAATCTCATCAGTAAGCGTTCCAAAAGTGCAGTCTACAATGAGTATTTTCAAAGCAGCTCTGCACACGTCTGCTGTCTCACCTGCATGTTCAGCATGGTGACTGAACCGCTCTCAAGCCATGATGACGTTGACGGAACGCTACAAATTCGCTGAAAGGAAGCAAATCGCAGAGTCGTGGCGGTCTACAGTTGTCAGGCAATCACATTTACATAAATGCCCATTTTTCGTTCGAGTCCCCTTTTCATGCTTTGCTTTAAGGGCACCAAAGCGAGAATACAAGTGCTTTAGACCGATAAATCACTGTTTTTATTGTATCCCTGCTCCTGTGAGAAATCGTGACGACTATCAGCAGTGAAAGTGACGAAATCAAAGAGTATTGTATTTCAATTTTTAACTGAAATCGGTTTGCGCCCCGACTGCAGCGTCGCACGTCAGATTAACCATTTCTACTGAGTGGACGAAATGCTGTTATGCTGCTAGTAGCGACTGGCCCTGAAGAGTTGGGAATTTTCACAAAGTTACATCGCGCATGCTTGCAACGTACTGATTATCGGGAGTTTACCAATGGAAACGTGTTTTGTCCTTCCTAAACCTACTATAAAAGACACACATTTGTGCATTACGATTTCATTTCGTCTGCAACCGACAAGGGTAGTGCTGTGACGCTTGTGGGAAGCATGCCGCAGTGGAGAGCAGGGTTCCAGCCCTGCGAAATATAACCCCCATATTGATTGGAAGCAGCGTAAGACGTCTCCAGGTACTGAAATGCGAAAGGGCATGCCGTCTACTTCAGTTTTGAATTTGTAGGTTTTGAGATTGAGATTTGGTTTATTTCACCATAATCGATGCAAATTATAACAGTTTACAGGTTGAAAGAAACAGTACCACTTATGGTGAGGACTGCAGGGTAAACGCTGCAATATCTGCAGCTTGACAAGCCCCGCCACCCCGATACAATCACTTCTCTTTTCCAGTGGCGATTTTGAAATTATTTGTGCATCAATCTCAAAAATATCCGGTGAACTCGCTTCAATGAAAAGCTTGGCGGGTAAAATTTGGTATCAGGGCCCGCTTAAGTGACTTTTCTAGCATACATATAGCGCCTGTCTTCTTGTTCTTACCCCAACACTGCGTGTCATGTGTGCTGCCTGAAGCACACCGTAACATACGTCGGAACGTACATGCGCACGCACCTTTCTCTCTCTCGTTCTCTCTCTCTTTCTCTCTTCCTTCCTTCCTTCCTTGCTACCTTTCTTTCTTCCCTCCTTTCTTCCTGTAAGCTATCTGGTTGTCCTCCCCTCCACGACGCGCAGGTGGACGCCCTTCCCGTGCCGCGCCGGTGCGCCGACGGCGACGCATGCCCGTTGAGGGTGACGAGCGCGTGGTGTGCAAGGTCCTGTCAGGCAAATGGTCCTCACGGCTGCCCCTGGGGACGGTGGTGCGGCGGCCCTCAACCAAGCTGGTGCAGCTCGTCGCGCAGGCCATAAACGAGAGTCCACACCAGATGCTGCGGGTCACGCACGTCTACGCAGCTCTGCAGTGAGTACGCCTTCCCGAATGAACTTATGCTCTGTATACTTACGCTCTAAGAAAGAAAATAGTGTTGTAAGAGTCGATGTGCATTGAGTGTGTTCCCCTGGGTTTCGTCGTCGTGTTTCTTTAAACCTGAGATGACGCGGTATCTTTCCCATCGTGTAAACCACCGCTTCCACCCCTCGGGTCGCCGAAAGTCGAGCTTTTCCGGCAGTTCGACAACGAAAGGGTTGAGCGGCGTTGCAGGCTGAGCTGTGGGCACTGTAGGCGTTGCCGTGGGTGCTGAAAAGTTCCTTGTTGCGATGCCGGCGTTTGTTAGGCCTACACGTCCGGTGCCCTCCTCACTGCGTTGTCGTGACTTCCACGTATCCCACCGCTGCCACCATGTCATGGTCGAGAACTGAGCACACGAACGAGCAGATGGATAACGACAACTATTTAATGACTTAAGGATTAAAGCACGCGGGCTCGCGTGGCTACATGTTAGCTCAACAGACACGATCGCACGCACTCCTCCCAGAGAACATCTTCCCGCCTCATCGTCGCGCTTGTCACGTGATGCGGTACACATAGCGCCATCTCCCGCCCGCGACAGAGGCTCTGGCGAAGATGTTGAGAGCTATTTTTGTAGATGCAACGCACTTCAGGCCTAGGTGTCTTGACAATTCCTCGGTAACGAATCTACGCTGGCTCCAACCGTCGAAGACACCTCGGACGCAGTGGCAAAAGCCATTTCTCACAGCTCAGGGGAGGAACGTCTCCACCAAGACGCAAGTGGATCCATCGCTATTGCGTCATCTTACCTTACAGATGCACAAACTGTTGTGCTTGTGCACTCGTCCTCAAGACCCTGGTGTAAGCGCTGAGAGATCCTCTTGTGGTTGCACATGCATACTTGATGCATGGCGGCCGTCGCACTTCAAGCAAGAGATCTTCCGTTCGCATCAGCGTGCCTTATGACCTTGAATTGTACATAGGAAGCACCGTTTATTACTTGACAGAACGTCATTCTTCTGCGCCAGAGTCATATCCACAGGACATCCACAGGATATCCGCAGGACATCCACAGGACATATCTAGTATGCTACTTTCTTTACAGTCGCTCTTCTCCAGGTTTTCAAGTACGGCTGAGGGTAGCTTCAGCAGCCCGTCCAGTCCAGAGGAGTCAGGAGCATTGCATGCAGTCACTCTGTCGACATGTGCTATGCATGGACAATGGTAGCTCACTACGACTTCTCTTGGTAGTGCTGCAAGGATGATGTCACCGAGCATGAATGAGAACGACGATCTTTTTAAACCCAACGACTCCATAACTAGAATATTGACGAGTACGTGGTCGTAGAGCAGCGCGAGAGATCGTGTATCCTTGGATGTACGAACATGAGTCAGCTGATGTACTCTTGAGAAGTATTCCTGCTCCTTGCGCGTCTTGTTCCCGAAGCGCTTCTGCAGGATGTGTATGGCGTCCTGATGGGATTCCTCGGTCGTTGGAAGACACGCCACCGCTGAAGCAGCGTCTCCCTTGAGAAATAGTCGTAAATAGTGAAATTTTTCTGTTGCGGTTAGACTCGTGTTGGTGTAAACAATCTGCACGAAGTCCTTCCAAAACTTCAGGAATTACACCTGTCTTCAGAGAAGGGAGTAATCGTAACTTTTGGTACCTTGGCGCCCGTCGTTTCCGATGGCGAAGCAGTCGCATGAGTAGCCGACTTTTAAGCCTCTGATGTGTGCGCAGTTGTTCTTTAAATGCAGTCCCGCTACATAAAAACGCAGCAAGGACACGCGTCGCGTTTTCCTCATGTTCTAAGACTGTTCCAAACTCGTCTTCGAAGTCGTTGTCCTTTATTACGCTCTCTACTTGCACATTTGTCTTGTTCAGCTTGACGTTATTCGTCTTCAGCCTCTCATAGACGGAGTCGAGTTGCTTGTGCATTGCGGAGTCGTTAAGAAGAACGGTACTCGCCTCACTGATGACGTGACTGTTCAAGGACCGTCCTGAAGTCCGCTTTGCCTTGAGCTTTTCCATGTCCATGCAGGCAGCTCGCCGCCGTCAGTTGGTCTTTCCCGTGTTTCGGCACAAAAGTCTGGCGATTATGGCGTGTGGAAGCTGCAGAATAAATAGACTCCATATATGCTACGAGGAGAGCGTTTAATCAGACTTATCTGGGCCGTGATGGCCCCACTGACAATCGGGAGTCTGCGTTCTTCCTCTAGTGCTCGCCGACGCTTCTTCCTCGGTCCGCCGGGTTGTCTAATGAAACCAACGACGTAAGTTCCTTCGTTATGAATATATGCCAACTACATCAGCTTTCTGCCGTTCAAGGAGAGCACTTGGGAACGTTTTTTCTGGCTCGAAAGACAGGTGTCGTCATGTCTCGCGTGGCTTATCGTTATCGCTGCGCGTGCGGCAGTTCCCGGAGACGAACCTCATGAAGTCATTAACTTAACATAGGAGTATGCGCAGAAAATCAGCAAGTGCAAATTTCTCCGAGAACGAAAACGTCACTATTACAGGGTGCATGCTTAAGATAAGGGGAAAACATGACCAAGATATCACAGGTATTCCTGTCAACTTGCTTCGTTCGTGTCCGTCTATGTATGCGTCATTCCACTGACGTAGTGTGCGAACAAACCCAAGCTCCTTCCCTGAATCCAGTTGACGATTACTGTTGAGTTGGAGAAAGGCGCCTCAAACAGAATGTTGTTAAGAGCACACGAACAGTGAAGCTCGTTCCCGCGTTCTTTCGTCAAGCCACCGGTTCAGCACCACACTACCACTGGGGCTAAAGAAAGCCCCTGCACCACCCCCCCCCCACCCCTTTAGCTTTTGCAGTTTGTACGTATAGCGGATGCTTCATTTAGGTTCCTCGAAACTTCTAGAAATTCCACGTACGCATTGCAGGTATACAACCATCTCAGTATAGTTTAATGTCATCTTGACCATCGCAGCCTACCTCTAGTGACCGCTGGTAATTAAATAATATTAGTTAACTCATAAAGTGATGCTTAGAGCACACAGTGTACAATGGACAAACAGTCGAGCACGTTAATGCACCTTTACGAAAACATGCAGCACCGCGCTTTCCGTTGATGGCGGAAGTCGACGAGAGGACTCGGCAGCCTCTTACCAGCCGTAGGAATTTGAAGGCGCCTGGATATCACATGCGTTAGCAGTAAACAAAGTGCAACGAGGCACGCAAAAGCTCATAGTCTAAATGCAACAAGCGCTTAATGCCATACGAGCAACTTCTTTTTCAACGGTATTTCATTTCTATCCAACTTCCCTCATACCGGCTAATTCCCTGCAGCTGGTAAGCGAATAGACAAGAAGCAAGAAACTCGAAGCCTCTTCTATCTTATGTGTTCGCTTACGACCTCTGGTGTTCCTTGCAGAAACAAGTATCCTTACTACAAGCTTTTGGACAAGAAGGACATCAGCAGCTGGAAGGTAAGTGACTCGGAAGCAGCTGCTTTATCACAGCAGTCCCCCGCAGCTTAACATGGACGTAGTGCCATATGGCTCAAACATTAGAATTGACCTAGATAACAATCACCGCCAAGCAGATTTCATTCGATGTCCCTTGTGAGCTTTAAACGTCTAATGCTAGTGCACCGCACGGAGTAACAGGAAAATAGACACGTGTGATCATTACATTAGTGTTAGCATTATATGTGTGCACGTGCCACATTAAACAGATCCATGTACAGCTGAAGTAGTGAACACTGAATGTGATTCGCACTAACGCGAGCACTCAGAATCGCTACATTGTCTATGAAATGGGTACCGCCATCAATTCGCAGCGCAGCGTTTTGAACCAGCTTAAATACGAAACCGAGATCGTTAATTTTCGCTCAGTCATGTATCTGAGAAATTTATATAATAAGCGCGAACGAATACAAGATCAATAGTGCTCCATGGACGTTACCTTCGTTGGTTAAACAAAATAACAGCCCTAAGCCAAATGTAACAAACCTAAGCAGGTGCTTTCGAGTCGATGAAAAGAGAGAAAGAAATAACAGGAATGCAGCATGCATAGCTAGCTCCTTCGCCAAGATTGAACCATATCTCCCGTTATATACACCATTTTCCATTCACGCGGCTTTCTCTGTTTTTTCACGTCCCAGATCTAGGAGTTATTGTGTCAGCGAGACGCAGCATAACAGGCCGTAAAGTAACCGGAAGAGTATGCTAAAGGAACCCTTCGGAGGGGAGTACTATATCAGATCGAAATATGTACATGTCTTATATTTTAACTATTAGAACCATGCGCCAGCATTTTTCACCAAAAAGCACCATTAGTGCCGAATCATCGTAGCATCGTAGCTTAACTCGGGGCTTACATCATAATGTGTGTACTTGCCTATCGCAGTCATTCTCTCTCATATAAATCATCATAAGCAGCAGCATCTTACATACGCCCACTGCAAGGCAAAGGCGTCTCCCATATCTCTCCAATTAATCCACTCCTGAGCTAACTGCGGTTGCACTGTACTCAGGAAGTCTCAGCTCGTCGGCTGAGACTTCCTTGGCAATGTGATAACGGCTGCGCCTCTCTACAGCACTTGCTTAGCAATCATGCTACGCCTCTCTACATGCACTTGCTTAGCAATCTCCTCGTACATATCTGAAGAGCTTTGCTCTCTTGACCGGAACACATTTCGGAAGTCAAAGGTGCCGATAGTTTATTCGCTGTCACCAAACGATCGACCCAACGATATGGAAACAAGAAAAAATACGAAATATGCGGGTTAGGAATTTGTTGACGAATATACCCCAATGAGTGAAACTAGGGTCTTCGGGGTGTTTAGCATGACGGACGTGCGATGGCTCTTGAGAGGCAGCCCTCGTAAGGCGCTCTAGAAATCAGTGTAAATATAGTGAACACTACTGTACGGATAGCCAGATGCTTGCGAGTGTAGATTGGCTACACACGATATTAGAACCCAATTACAAAAAAAGGGCGTTATCTCAGCTATCCCGGTTAGCTTTCGGTTACCGCAAAATATGGCCACATTCTATCGCAGAGTACTGCAGAAGTGCGTGTACATCACTGCGAACATCAATCCACGATGTTAAATAAACAACGGCAATGTTGCGGCAGCTAGAGGAAATCATAAAGACGGCTACCCCTTCGCTTTAATGACGCCATGGTAGACACGTAGTATGACCCCGGCAGATGTCTCTGTGTGATCTTCTGTTACAAATTATGTATTTGTACTGCATCGCTTTCTATATTATTTTTCATATTTCCAACTGCGATACATTAGTGCATGTCGAGGCATCTCTCTCTCTCGTTCTCCTCTCTCTCTCTCTTTTTCTCTCTGTCTGGCGCCGAGTGATGCGAGGTGAGTAGTTCTGCGTCTGACTCCGGAGACACCGTTTAGTGAAATCAATGGAAAAGGGTGATATTAAATCACTCAATCACCCCGCAGAGCTCGGTGCGCCACGCCCTCTTTCAAAAGTGGTTCATCAAGCTGCTCCCCAAGGCATCGCTGTGCGAGTCGGTTCGACCTCGGAGTTACTTCTGGGGCGTCAACTACGACAAAAGGTAGGTGCGCGCTCGTGCGGCGCCAGTGTGTGTGTGTGTGTGTGTGTGTGTGTGTGTGTGTGTGTGTGTGTGTGTGTGTGTGTGTGTGTGTGTGTGTGTGTGTGTGTGTGTGTGTGTGTGTGTGTGTAAGTGGGTGGGTGTGAAAGTCGGCAACCTCTTCGCAGCACAGTCGCAAGAGGCTGTCTTTTTCCAGAAATCTAGTGTGCAAAGCATAACCCTTTATTGTGGAACTAGGAATTGTAATCTAGTGCTTTCTACTGCTTTGTCACATTCCCGTTTTCCCGCTTACTGCGGCTGGGCCAAAATCACCAAATGCAGTGTGCAGCGAGAGGAGTTCCAGTGGTATCAGCCCGCACGGAACATGTATCGCCTGGTAGACTTGCCCATTGTACTGCGGATAGTTCATATCCTTCTTACTACAAGTGCATCTTCTTTTTTTTGTTTGTTGCTCTATTACGTTGTTTTTTGCTTTTTGCCTCCCGGTAGAGCTTTTGCTGCAATGATCAGATGTGGTTGGATGTACAGAGTGGGAAAAAATGGCTTCGTGACGAAAATTAGTCCATATCATCCATACCAAAATACCTCCGAGTCCCCGATGTATATGCTAGATCTATTTCGCTAAGCTTGACAATGTTTCCTGCGAACCACCAATGGCGGTGATAGATTAGTAAGGCGTAGTTGTTGAAGGTGCAGCGCAGGTAGACACGTGAACAGTGGCGAAGAAAACACAACGGACAGCATTTCCTTCAACGGCGACAGGGAACTCTCGTGCTAATGTGTCAAGATAATATTGTATCGAAAACCGCATATATTCACCTGATTACGGCGTCTAAGTAGGCAACTTATGCTGTAGCTAGGTTTATGTGTGATGAGAAACTAATGCAGCGTGCTGGTGACAGCGGCGCGGGTGTGTAAGAATGACAGCTTGGGCATATCGCGTGCATTTAGTGTCTGTGGGAGTTATGCAACACGCAGCCCGTTGTCATGTGGCTTGGTCAGTACGCGGCACTAACCACTCGGCAGGAGGACGTGTGTTCATTCTGGCCTCGAGCGAACACTAGGCCTCCGGTCGCTGAAACTCTGGACAGCACCTTCAGTCGAGTTGAGCTAATGTCTCGTCGCGCTTGGCCACTCTGGGTGCGCAGTGTATGTGTCGATAAGTTCGCATCGCGTACGTTAGGGGCGCTTCTTCGCCATTGTGCACGTAGTGCAATGAACTGGGAGACACTGACCACTACATCTGGGCCTGCAAGCGCTTTTGCACTGACAGAAAAGCACTCGTGGACAACATGCAAAAAAGAGGATTTCCACATGTGAGCCCCGAACAAATTATACATCCGGAATGTACACGGACGGTTCGCAAGAAGGTGTCAGCCCTGCCTGTAAAATTTCTCCAAGAGACAGGATTGAGTGACACGTGGCGACTAATTCGACATGGACAGAGACGCTCGGGCGGAGCAGTTGCCGGTCAGGTCTGCCAGGCTAACACCGCCTGTTGCCACAACATCACTATCACTATCGCGTACGCTAAGGGTCAGGTGGCAACCGACAAACGTGACAGAGTGCTTATAAATCTACCCGCAAGCCTTGAGGCTAGATGATGCCACACCGGCCTGTGGCCATACTATGAGATAAACAAAGCGCATCGAGTCAGCTCGTTGACCGACCTTGGGTGGTTGCGTGCACTAGACGACAATGCACTGGGAAAAGGCAGCAGGGTATCATGGTTCTTGGCATTGTTCCGGCACGAGATGCATGCTCGTGGGGTCACTTACTTGCGCGACGTGCTTTGCAGGCAACCGTGTTCGGTCGAGTTGGTGTGGCGCGATGAACTTATAGTACTTGGTAAGAGAGTTGAGAAGGGAAGGCGGGAAAACTGACAACAAACTTCTGCTTCACTACCCTGCACTAGCGGGTGGGAAAGAGAAATAAAGAGGGATAGAAGAGAGGAGGGATAACAAGAAAGAGTAGGGGAGAGGGAAGAGCGGGGGAACTAGTCTTTTAATAGGCCAGTGCCGTAGAGAAACATCAGAAAAACATTGAGCTACTTCCGCTGCGACGGTACTTTCACTCGGCATTTACAGTCTATTCCAATAGCACCCTGTTGCCAAGGCTGGTAACGCAGCGGCTAGTGCGAGTCTGCGCGCACTCTAGCGAGTACAATTGCAAAGAGCGTCTTCTATAGTTTTTTTTTGCCTGCCCCAGTGACTGCAATCAGCCCTGTCGTCCATATCAATTCTAAAAGCAAGAGCTTTTGTAAAAGCGACGCCAAGCCACAGCCGGCAGAAAAATATCCTCTTGAGTCGAAAGAGGCCAGATGGAAGTCGAAGCCTAATAGTCAGGTCCAGTCGACGTAGAAGTCTGTTAGCCCCTGTTCCACAAAGTTCCTTTTCTGCGTTTGAAAGGGCACGAATTCTTGCGACCGTGTCCCGTCCTGCCAGCGGTATGGGATCTTGAGAACCCACCACATGAGCAGGTCGAGCATTGGCATAGGCATGCTTGTTTACCATGATCGGCTTGGAATTCACTACAATGTCGTCTTCTCCTTGATCGACGAGATGGTGCAATAAGAGTCTGGTTTCTAGAACTAGCTGCTCGTGGGGTCCGCGTCTTGAATGAATTGCGGCAGGTTCCGCAGCAGCTGAAAAAGTTTGGCCAGACAGCCTATTCTTAACCATAATACCTTTTGTGTCAAAGATTACCGATCCTGAAGGCGCCTTGACAGTTGTTGAAACTTCGGTATATATGTGGCTTTGATGGTTTTATGTCTCGTACTGCAACAGCAGAGAAAGGTGTCGGTCGTCGAGAGTTGTAGTCTTGCCTGTATCCCTGGTTCTGTCAGTCGAACTCGCTTCTGAGCCGAGCACCATGGGGAATCGAAACTCTTGCTGGAGCTGTGTAACCTGGTCAAACGACAGGATTAGTCTGTCTGCGAAAATGAGGCCTGTGGTCGACCTTCTGGGGGTGAAGATAGGCAGTGAGAAGGCGCCCGATCAAGGTCTCTTCCGTGTGCTTTGAGCGCTGCCAAAGCGATATCAGTGTTCGCTGGTTGGTAGTTTGCAATCGCAATTATGTTAGCTGTTGACGGGCATCGCGGTAATTCATGCCAAATTCTAAGTGCCTTAGCCTGGACGTACTTGGCAAGGTGAACGGAAACGCTATCGCGTCTTTCCGGGTAACGCTATTTAAGACTCCACTCGCTCCATCGCTTCTAACCCTACTAGAGCAAAACCGTCGACCACTCTGGATCGTGGAGTCAGCATACCGTGGTCGACCTTAATCGCTAAGGTCGCGCACGGGCTACTATTCCTATTTCCAAGTTAGATCTCTAAATGTGAGTAAATTAACACAGGCACATATAAAGATCCTTTTTATGGGACCCGAGAACCTCATTTATTGCTCACCTTATACCTGTACTTCGAAAAAAAAAGATTGCTGGGTATACGTGGCACTTCCTAAGAAAGTCCCACTGCGCTCCGAAAGCGCAGTGGGACTTTCTGTTGATCTACTGCTGTCCTCGGACCACTGCAGCTTCATCTGCGGTCGCTTTCCCCGGACGGCGCTCACGACGAGCGGCATATGGAGCTGCTCTAGCCTCTTCCGCCGTGCCGTACTTTCTCGACATTCCACGTTCGTGGCTCGCACTTGCCGCATCGTCGACCACAACCATGTGGAATGAACATCCCAGCCCACGCGGCGATGTCTGGTGATGACAAGGCGAGCCAGCACACTTCGGGCGAAGAGCCACCGTTGCCAGAACGTCCTCCGGACGCTGACGCTCACATTTTCCTTCCGACCCTCTCCCACCGCCACCGCCGGGCATGTTTTGAATGATTCTACAGAGCTGCCGCTGCAGACATTTCACGCCTTTTCCACAGCCAGTGCCCCCAAATAGAGAAAGGCGAAGGAATACGTGTCCTGGACTGTCATCCTGGACACTGCAGAAATCCGCCATCCGCCACGTCGTCAGCTCTGATAGGTCCGAAGGGCTGCTGCGGACTACCTGATTGCCTTAAAATGCGTTCATTGCAGAATTTGACAGCGTCCAATATAGACACCCGGGTCCAGTGCTTAGGATTTCGACTGCACGGATTTTAAAAACGCGAGCTCGAACCCGGACGCGGCAGCTGCATTTCGCTGGAGGCGAAATTGTAAAGCGTCCCTTGTACTGTCCGATTCGAGTGCACGTTAAAAAAATACCAGGTGGTCGAAATTTCCGAAGTCCGGCGTGACTCTCCTTCGAACTCATTTGTTCCCGTTCTCCCACCGCCCACGGACGCTGAGTCTTGCTTTATACAAAAGCGCCGATAAATAGCGTCCTTTCCATAACTAAACCATTTTTATTATTCTCTAAAGCTTTCGCCTTAAGATGGAAATGTATAGAAAATGTCTGTATGACCGATAACGCGTGGCGCACAACAGAGCCAACGACACGCAGACAAGCACCACGCGTGACACTGCAAGAGGCGAAAGCATGGTGCTTGGTTGGCATCCACTTTTGTCATATATCCGATTGAAATGTTGATGGCGGAGTGTATTATCTCACTCAAGCGCATTAATTCTTCTCAAGACGTCGCGCCATAAAAGGTACGCTGGCAACGTAGAGCTCATTAACTTAACGCCCTATCACAACTGCAGTCGGCTTTCGCCTGGAAACGCTACAGAGCTAAACCAAACGCTGAATTCTTATGTACAGCTTTAGTTCCTCTAGCACGCAAAAATACAGGAAGAACTACATTGGATAATGACGATCATATTCCGTGCTAAAAAGCAGTAGAGATCACGCAGTAGCAACAAACACACTAGGTATTACGCAGCGCAAACTACCGCAACCACCACCATTCTCCGTTTTACGCTGCTTCCCAGAGAAAGACATTGCGGAATAAAGCAGCCAGAAAGGAAAGATGCTTTGGGAGCGTTATCACTATCACTCTAGTAGCTATGGTGCATGGACAGGTTCAAGCAGTCTGACCATACATCTACCTTTTCTATTGAAGTAAACACCGGCTCGCTAACGCACTGTTTCGCTATGATAACATTTCGTTCTATTGAAGGAATACTCGGAAGTTCTTACCATGTGCTTGATGCAACCGCAGGCCACGCGAGTGGGAAATGCCCGGGGCACGTCGCAGAGAAGACCAGCAGGACGACGACAACGAGACCACGATGTTATCGTCGGCACTTCACCTGGAAAACGAAGCGCCCACCAAGACGCTATCGCAGGGGAAGTTTCCGCCCGCCTTCCGGCTTGAACTGGAGGACGCACTTCACCTGGAAAACGAAGCGCCCACCAAGGCGCTGTCGCAGGAGAAGGTTCCGTCCGCCTTCCGGCTCGAACTGGAGGAGAGCCTCTTCTCGCTGCCGGAGCCCAAGTGGCCGCCGGTGAACAAGCGGGCACGATCCTCCGGCCGCCGCAACACCTCCGAAGGCTTGCCGGGGCCGTCGACTCCGCAGCCTATCGAGCCAATTGGAAGTCCCTCGTCTTCCCGCTCGCAGTCCAACACGGACCTGTCGAAGTCAGAATTCGTGAAGCTCGACCGCTGGCTGGCGCCGGAACGAATGGACGACGCCTGCCAGGTAGGCGTCCCCACCACCTCAGCACCGCTTGACGCGTGGGGCGCCGACTAATGCCAAGCGGAATGCGTGTGGCATTTGTGGGCGCGTCGTCGTATGTACTACAATCGGGACCAAGCCTACCCTTTGGCACCCCTCTCCCCTTAGCCTCCCCTCCTAAACTTTGGATTCGCGCGCGCAGACTTAAGTGCCTACCGCCGTGGTGGTGTAGTGGTTATGGTCCTCGGCTGCCGCCCACAAAACGCGGGCTCGATCCCTACCGCGGCGGTCGCATTTTCGATTGAGGCGAAGGTGCCAGAGGCCCGTGTACTGCGCGTTGTTAGTGCGCGTGAGAGAACCCCAGGTGGCCAAAATTTCCGGAGCCCTCCACTACGGCTTTTCTCTCCTTTCTCTTTTCTCTCTCCCTACAACCACGGACGCTTAGGCGTGCTCCCAACGTGGGCTACAGAAATTATCGTCCTTTCCTTAACCGAACCACAGTCATCATCATAAGTATTGATCTGGAAATGCCCGGGGCTTGAAACAGAATACTTGGAGACCTAAAGAGACCCAGACGCGAATTATACACGTGAGACGGGTGACCCTCAAGAGAGGTTTCATTCCCACTGTAGCCTGCTCGACAGCAATGTTCCTGTGACTTGTGATGCATTGCAAGCGCTAACGAAACAAAACTTTGCTCTGGATTCGGCCAGCCGTCATGCGCTCCGCTTCTGATGGACTTCCAGCGTTTGACACAACAAGAAACAATGAAGTAGAACGAGAACAATAGCGCTGGAATCTATTGTTATTAGTATTTGCAGAAAGATGACAGACGGACAATAGAAAGATACCAGATAGGAAGAACGCTGGATCTTCAATCCGTTACGCTCCATTGCATGCAGCGTTCCTGTCTTCTCCCCTATTTCATTTGACCGACCGCCCAAGAGCGCAGAACCGTACTCCCTACAAGAGACAGAAAATAGCGTCATTTCTTTAACTGAACCACGATTATTTATCCATGCTTGTTTTTTTTTTCGCAAGTGTCCAGGGTCACACTAGCGGGAGAGAGAGATAAAACTTTATTTTCGTCAGTTACGGAGGTAGGTGATCCGCCAGGTCGAGCCTGGTGGCCACCTGCTCAGCTTTCTGTATGGCCTGGAGCTGGACGCTAAGGCTGGTGGAGGTCAGAACCTCCTCCCAGCGGGAGACGCCAACTGCGAGCTTTGCGTCTCCCTCTCGCCCTTCCGTAGCCCTGCGTATTCTCACGTCGAGGGTACCGACGGGGTATCCACGGTTATGCGTCAAAAATGGTCATGACAGCTCCAAAACGTGGAACCTGGCAAGCATGCGGTCATACGCCGGTGTTTCCCAAAGGAAATCAGTCGCTGCTAATGGGCTTGATTTACCGTGGCCACTATAACCACGTTAGACGCCGATAACTCGTTAGAATTGCTTCTGACGCCACAACACAACACATGCATTGTCTGGGTACACAAGCTTTAGGGTCGGCACACACCGAGTCTGAGTGCACTGCCTCCAAGATGGGCGCACACAATTTTCCCAACGGGATTGAACAAATTTCTGTTATTGATGCAATTAAATCCTGAGTATTGCTCCTTTCCTAAATTAATTTAAATCATATTAGTTTATTTCTAACTGGTTTTATCCATTATACACTTGCTTTTTAACCATCGTTTGACAACTTGATTTACCGTGACGACAACAGACGCCGACAGCTCGAGACCCTAAGGTGCTTCGCCCCTAAAAGTGGTCGATGTGGAACTTGAATTCTCCTCATCTTTGCCGCTGTTGGAAAACGGGAATCATTCTGCAATATCAGCTGTCAACTTTCACGGCCAAGTCGCTCCAACTGCGTCCACTCCTGCACTTTCCTATGCGGACCGGTGGAGGCGACCGTTGTCACGTCCCTCCAAATAAATTATTGCGTTTTCGTAACGCACACGTAACGTAAGACCGGGCAGGGCGTCAAAGTCCCCAGACGTTCGCCACAGACAACTAGGTCACCGACGCGGTTGGGTGACGTGCAAGCGGCATAGCACTCATACACAGCGCTTGAAGCTGGCAACATGCAAGAATCTCAGTTGCCTTCCGTTGAGGAGGGCAGTGTTTGAACTTAGCTCCGAGGTGGCGCTGTGCCCTCGCCACTTATCCTCTAAAGTCACCAACGCTGTTTCTACAGCGTAGACGACGACCTTCGGTTAAGAGTTAGTCGCGCTGAAAGAAAATCACGCTTCCGTGCGTATCCGGACTCTACAAGCAGGAACAACTTGCAGCTCCGCGCTAGGCACACTGCAGCTTCACACCAGGTCAGATCCCGAAGTTTCGTGGCGTAAAGCGGGAGCACGTCGGCTCCAAACCTGCTAGATTTACTCCCAAAAATAATCCATGTGTTGCTCCCACATTCATTCCTACGTCTTTCTTGTTAACTTATAGAGAAGCTCAGGGGAAGATGGATGCTTGAATCGATGAACCAATCGCAAAATACGACTTAGAACAGGGAATGTCGCAGGAGCCAGCGTTTCGACAAGCGGACTTGTCTTCGTCAGGGCGGCAGGCACGTTTCGACAAGCGGACTTGTCTTCGTCAGGGCGGCAGGCAACCTGCCGCCCTGACGAAGACAAGTCCGCTTGTCGAAACGTTGGCTCCTGCGACATTCCCTGTTCTAAATCGTGTTTTGCGATTTGTTCATCGATTGTTAACTTATGGCATTATAGTGCGTACCAAGTGAACTAAGTACGGGTTTTCGATTTCTTGTACCCTATTTTTCTACATGTCTCAGCTTTTTCTTTAACCTCACCTTCACAAGAGACAAATGAGCGTTTCGTCTTAATATGTGCAGCCTTCTGCAACAGCCACCACAGAATCGACCCCGTCCGTGTCCATAACGATGGCAACGCAGTCGACCACGGCGTCCGTGGTGGAGGCCGCCGTTAACAGCCTCGAGAAGCCGTGGCAGACGCAGCCGGGCGAGCACTTTATGAAACTGCGGCCGCAAGACGAGCAGCAGCAGGAAGACATCATGATGCTCCAACAGTCACTCCAAGAACAGCAGGAACAGCAGCAGTTCCACGACATGCTGGAGGCGTCACTCCAAGACTGCAAGGAAGCGCAGCAGGCCTGGGGCGAACTCGTTTCGACGCAGCAGGGCGACGCGCTCATGAAATACCTGACTACGACGGAGCCCGGTCGTGAGTTGCCGATGACAACCTTTTGCTTGCGCTTTGTCTCTTCAATGAGCTATGGCAATGTGTTAGGTGGAGTGACGAAATTGTCCATTTGCAGTCGTTAGATGCACGTAAGTTCCACGGTGCAAAAACCACCGAGACGGCGAAGCTGTGCTTTTATTGATAATCATCAGTAACTTGGGAAGTACCCTATCAGTATCACGGAACACTGTCACAATCACGTCAAGTAGCAGTGGATGGAAGTCAAGGATGTAGGTAGTTGGCCGACGCAGATTTTTCCCCTTGCGTAACATACAACGGCGGACAATGTTAGCCACTAAAAATTTATCGTGCTAGAAGTGGGATCTGTTCTCGCAGAACTGGAGAGTTGGTGAATTGGAAACTGGTTAAGAAGCACACTGTCAGAAGGTTTTAGGCTGTCACCTCCACATTCTCGGAAGGTCCTCGACAAACCCTGCGATCTTCTTGTGTGTACTCGCACGTTTGGCCGCCGTAAGAAAATTTCTTCGTGTCGATCAGAATACGGAAGAAAGCTTGAAAACCGACGCGTACCACGGACACTCATTAACTGGTGAAGTTTGCTCCGCCACGGTGGTCTAGTGGTTATGGCACTCGGCTGCAGATCCGAAGGTCGCGGGATCGAATCCCGGCCGCGGCGGCTGCATTTCGATGGAGGCGAAATGTTGAGGCCCGTGTGCTGTGCGATGTCAGTGCACGTTAAAGAACCCCAGGTGGTCGAAGTTTCCGGAGACCTCCACTACGGTGTCTCTCCTAATCAGAGCTGGTTTTGGGACGTTGAACCCCACAAATCAGTCAATCTGGTAAAGTTTCCGGGCGAAACTTGAATTGGCGACAATGAACCTTCAGATATGCATGCATTATTGCAGAATGATTCGGAGCTTCGCATTGGTGCGCCTTCTTTCTTTTCACTTTTGCCGCGTGCTGTGTCCCAGGCGCGACGGATCCTTTCGACAAGTTCGTCCCGTCCGCATCGCCACGCGGAGAACAGTTCTTCGGAGCTCTGGCGTACACCACTGACGACCCGCTCGCGCCACGGCCTGTCCTCTGCTCGCCGCGCTACATCAGCGAGGCGTCCTCGTCTCCGAGAAGCACATCGAGACCTTCAACCCTGATGCCTGCACCGGTGAAGCAGCCACCCGTTAACGACGAACCTCCAGCGCCTTCCCAGCACAAGGTAATAGTTTCACCTTCGAGTTAGGATATTAAGGAACTTCAGTGGTTTGGCATATGTGCAACCATTTGCGTAATATCGGATAACAGCACGCTGCTACATTCGAAGCATTCCCTAGGCAAACCTGGACCACTTTGACCATATCCGTTTATCTGCCTAGCCCCCTTACGTCTCGGTATGGAATGAAAAACTTTATTGGGTCTTAAGGAATCAGTCTGCGACTGATGCGGGCCGCTCCCACGTCAGGGCAGAGAGACCGAGACACTTTGCCACCACATGGGCCCTCTGGACGGTCCTGAGTTTGTCCTTCAGCACTTCACTGTGCAGCATCCACTGCAACCACTGTTCATATTGAGGACCATCACCGGCCAACGCCGAGCAGCGCCAGAGCGTACGGTCTAAATCGAGTAAACCCCCACGCTTGCTACAAGAGACTGAAACCCCGGAGCCCTGATTAATTTCATTCATGATGACCGGGTTAGGGCGCGTCCGTGCCTGCAGATGCCTTAATGTAACCGCCTGTGGCCTGTTTAATTTATATTGGGGTAGGGGGAGTGCCCTGCGCCGGAAGTAATAGTGCTTGGTGATCTCGTTGTAGGTTAACAGCTGGTCCCTGAACTAGGGAGCGCGAGATGCAGCTTCCTCAGAGAGTGCACAGTACCTAAAATCATCGTGCATCCCTGTGCGCCACCTCGTCGAGCTTAGGTGGGGCTCACACCACTGACCCCATGGGCGTCGGGAACAAAGAAGCTGTATGCGAAGTGATATCCCTACCCTGCAGTAGCCTGTAAGCCTGTTCCGCAACGAGTCTCCTTCAGAAACCTTTAATTGCAGATTGCGGGTCACTACACACCAATACCCTTGCCGAATAAAGTAGTGGTTGAGCAATAGCCACCTGCTCAGCGACCCCCGGATCCTTTGTATAAACAGAAGCGGCATTTCGAACACTCCCTTTGCCATCTACCACCACCACTGAATAGGCACCTCTCCCATTAATCAATGGCGCGTCAACAAACGCTGACTCCTCCTCCTGATCCTCTTACTCTCGCAACAAAGCCCTAGTTCTCGCCAACCGCCTCCCTACAATGTGCACAGGTTGCACATTACGTGGAAACGGACGTACCAGGATAGTGGCCCGAAGGTTCACGTTCAACTCGTGTAGCCGCGTCTCATCGCGTAACTGCTATTCACTCTAAGATGTATCCAGCCGCTGGTGCACCTAGCAACCGCTCTCTCTGTGCTGCACGCTGAGACTCGGCAATATTATCTAGAGTATTATGGAAACGCAGTCAGAACATCTTATCTTTCGACGTGCTCACAGGCAGACCAAGCGCCTGCCTTATCGGCTTTTCTGATTAAGGCATCCAATTTGGCTTTCTCGCCCCTATTCCAATTTAGCAGTAGCTGCCACATACGAGAAATCACGCATAACCAATGCGTGAAATAAGCTCATCGCACCTTCTCCTAAACTCCCATGACCATTGGAGATCCATCTGATAAATCTTACGGCTTCCTCCGTCTTCTTGGTAATACTATTATTGGTTCCGCTGTTGAAACCATTCGCTTCAATTGCCAAACCCAGGACGCTGATAGCTTCAAGTTCGGGTATAAGCGACCGATGCCTAGCATAGATTGTAATGCAAGGCTCAGCTTCTGGCGCCCAATCCTTCGGCCTTGCCTTCGTCAGGACGGCGACTTCCTTGCGACAGATGCACTGCCTGTACCTAGACCATGTGTTTCTGTATTCATCCTGCTTTCTAGTGCTTCGCACACAATGTATTTCCAAGCTATCTACCACGACCGAATTTTTTTGGAAACTTTCGTTCTAGCCATTTATATTAGCCACGCTAACGCCTGTCACCCAAATTCACCTACACCCTACCCCCCCCCCTTTTTTTTTTCTTTGTTGTTCCCACGTGTCGCTCTTCTCTACATCTGTGGACCGGGAGAGCGTGCAATGGCGTACATAAACGAACGCTCGAGAAGGCAGTCGCTGTCCTGACGAAGACAAGTCCACTTGTCGAAACGTTGGCTCCTGTGACATTCCCTGTTCTAAATCGTTTTTAGTGATCTGTTCAACAATTCAAGCCTCGATCTTCCACTGTGCTTCTCTTCTAGTGCAGCATCCAACAAATCGCGAGGAACACGGCCTCAGATGCATGAACGCGCAGTGGGTTACACTTGGGATTAAAGATGACTTGCGCGCAAATAATGTGAGGACACAGAAAGGAGACACGGACGAGCGCAATCCGTGTCTCCTTGTCGGTGTCTCCTTTCTGTGTCCTCGTCATATTTGCGCGCAAGTCATCTTTAATTCCAACTATGCACCAACTCGCCCATCAGAAAGTCTTGTTAGTTGCACGCAGCTGAATTCCAACAAAGATATAGCACCGGTCGTCGAATCCTTATAAACTGCAATGCAGCACACAACTCCCGCGTTACGAGGCTTCAGACGCAAACGCACGCAAGCACGGGTGCACGCAACTGCATTCTAGCAGAGCTATAGCACCGTTCAAAACTCGTACAGCGGACACCTCCTTTCAGTTGCGACTAAAAGAACCACTTCCTATCCATAAGCTTCACGACACTGTATCGATCTCCATCTGTTTCTTTTATGCTCAGAATATAAAGGGGGCTTTCTCGCTTTTTTTTAACGGGGAAATTGAGGGGCGGGTTGGAGGCGAAAGAAGCGTTTGTGTTGTTTTGAAATAGTTGTAGTGATTAATAACCCGAAAGCACTCTGTTCGACTAACAAATATCTCGGCTGTCGCCTTTTAAGTGTCTCCCAAGTGACAGCTAAGGTTTCTTAAGTATTTTTGTTTCCCTTTTTAATCATTCGCTTTCCTTCCTTGCTAAATTTTAACGCGTCTCTCCCACTCTCCAGGACGCTTCGCCGATCACAGTGATGCCGCTGGACCACGCCCATCGCCTGGGCCACGTGTTGATCAGCATGGGACGGCGGTCACCGCACAGCTCGGATGAAACCGTGTCGTGCCTCTTCTTTCAACGGCCAGTATGGGAACGTATGTTGCGGCGCGGGATTTACAATAGGGGGGCAGAGCCAGGGAAGAGGATCTCGGCGATCCTCGTGGCCCCCCTACCATGGGACACCACACTGCCCGGGTCCCCGTCAAGCCATAATGACGATGAGGACAAATGCGGCGACTCAGACTTCCGGAGCGCAATTCAAGCAGATTTCCTGAACTCCTCGCCTGCCCGCGAGTGCTACGAAAGCAAGTCGCCGCCCTTGTACCTCGGCGACGGCTTCAGAGCGGCACTGCCATTTTCCCAAAGTGCGCCAGAATCGTGTCCGCCATTCCTGTAGCCCTCAAGCTACCGACTAAGCAACGTGCATGGCACGCGTCTTTCTTTTTCTTGGCAAACGCCGGCTACAAGGCAACTTATTTTCCGTGGCTACGGAGCCTTTCGGCTCCGTAGCCACGGTGGTATGAAACTTGGGGTACATCGGCGAAGGAATAAGTTTCTTACTGTGATAATTCCGCTGTTGGCTACTGCAAGTTAGCAGGACGGCTGATCTGTAATCAGCGAAGCGCACGAGGTGCAACATGCAAGCAACATGCTGCTTGTCAGGAACAGGCGATAAACGTGTCCCCCCCCCCCCCCGCCCTTACGCCTTCCACTGATTGTCACGAAAGCTTTGGAGTGAGTAAGAATCTTCCGAAAGACACAAAAGAGATCTTGTGCTGGCGACAGAAAACGAATACGCGCCTTCAATGTCGTCGGCGCTGCGCTGAATATGAATTCCCGTCCTGCTAATGCCCAGTCAGCATTAAGGCCGTCTACCGCGCTTTGATACAGCCTGCTGGCAGCTTTGTCGCTCATTGCTAATCTCTTCAGATAGCGTACATTTTTTATTGTATAAATCGCAATTTTTTTTTTGCAGCTGTGGGTTATCCTCCCTAGCTTTGGTGCAGCGAGGATAGGCAACCTGTCTTGCGTTCCATAATCCGAGCAGGTGTTTGGCTTGATCGTCGAGTTCCATGTCGTCTTTTGCTAGGTTTGTCAGGTTGGAAAATGTTGGGTAATCAATTCACCAGAGCGATTAACCACCCGGTGAAATGGTGAAATGACAGTCGTCATTTTTATCTCTGTAGTTTTCTCTAATGCTGTAGCACAAAACGAAACAAAAGAAAACATATATAAGCTTCTCTTCCAGCCATACATGACTCCCTCCAGAGAAGAACAGCCGCCTTAAGGTCAAGCCGACGGAAGCCACGTTGTTTCATGATTCATTTTGTCTCCTTCCAAAATCGACGCAAATTGATTCCAAGTACGGTGTAGAATGGCGATTCAACGGTCCCCTCCTTTCGGTGTTCGAGCTTCGGTGCAGCGGTTGTGGGTGGTGTGGAGTATATAACAGCCCACGATTGACGAACGCGTGCAGCGTCGCACATTTCCTGGCAACAACAGCTATCACAATTACTCACTCGTGACACGTTTTCCTAGCTGGCTCAAGCCTCAGTCTTTTCCTGCTATCTTGTTTCCTGTCCTAAAATGGTGCCTTCGAGCCCTCTCCCCCTGCAAGTGATTGTGTGCTGCCCTGCCTGCGAACGCAGGCAGAGCACTCACCTACACATGCATGAAACCCGCGGCATGGCGTTTTAAAACAGGTACCTATAGCTTCGAACCTAACGCACGGACTCTGTCGCCAACAGGTTCGCTTTCCGAAGTCTCCGGTGGTCTGGAAGTTGGGAGGTCCAGAACAGGAACCGTGTCGCTGCTCGTCCATGCTGAAGCAGCGTTCTCTGCATCGTCGACTGCCACGCGATCCACGCTGTAGCTTCCTTCGTACTGGTGCAGTTGGAACTGCATTTTTAACCGTTAGCCCACATTTGGCCTTATTTAGCCATTCAGCCACTATAGTCTGTCGGTGGAGCTGCATTAGTTATTGTCTAAGCGTTCCCATCATTAGGCAATTCTTCCAGCCCTGCTGAGGGACATATCAGCAGGCATATCGTGTTGTTTTGAAGAGGGCAGGGTTTAGATTTCATCATCCATCACTTTGCCACACTCGGTTAATCATCACCAAAAAAAAAATCTTCCTCATATATTTGTTCAGAATACTGGGGTGTAAGTATAAGGAGGCCTTAGTAAGGGTCATCTAACTCCGGAAGCGTAAAACTTGGGCTAAGTTTTGCGTGCATGTGTTTCTGCATTTCTGTAAGCATGTTGTTCTCGTTAGCTTGCGTTCATCTCCAAGTTAGGAGTCCAATAACACTCGAAGCGAATTTTTTTTTTCTCCTCGCTCGAATCACTACACATGTATTTCGTTATGTTTCTATTTGATGTGCGTTATTCATCATGTTCCTCTTCTATCGTTCGTTTTCTTTACCGCCATTCTGGCGTATCAGTGCGGGCGCAAGTGAAGTGTCAACAATCACACGGGCACCACAGTAATTATTGAAAAATTAATGCGCTCGCATACGAGTTAGGAAGAATAATTCTATTTTCACACAAAAATCGATCGTCGAAACTCAACACCCAGTGCTATTTTTGAGTGCGTTTTAACTTTACATATTGGGGTTATAGATATTGGGATTTTCAAAGTTATAGCAAAACCTCAGTGTAATCTCATTCCCGTGTTAATAAACCTTGCCGCTTGTTGCTAGCGTACTGACTTCAAGACATTCCCGACGGGACGTGAACGCTAAATTGTGTTTCGGGAAACATTGCTGGAGGCAATGACTTTTTTTCTAGGATGAACGCGCGACCTCATGCGTGCTCTAAAACACCATTGTTTCTCAGTGCAGTCACACTGATGTTCCCATGGTACTGCTCTTAAGTTTTGTTGTTACGTCTACCAGCTAGAAGCAAAGCTGGAGAGTGTACATTCAATAAAACATTTCACATAAATAAAAATGCTGCATCTTGTTGTCCCTTCTTTGACCACCTTGTTATCGCCTCCCACAGAATCCCCTAGAGAAGATATCCGGAAGAAAGGTAATTGCAAACTGAAAAGAGAAAGCGGATGTGAACTCGAGAGGGCGGAACTGGGTCTTCGTTCATGCGTCCCTGACATATGCTAGCTGATGGCATGCTGCCTTTGCGGCGCAGGTTAGCTGAAGGCATCACCTTGGGTGGTCTAGGAAAGAGGTTTCCCTTGTCCAAGAGCTTCAATAATGTTATTTATGCAGCCCTTAACAAAACGAGGACTTGAAAGAACACGCGCACAGAAGCTCCTTATGCGGTGCCCAAATAACGCTTCTTGTGAATTTCACCACGAAGACAAGGCCAGTACCATGCTGTGTACAGTAATTTACCTTTTGTGACACACTAGCGTATACGGCTCTTAGCCGTGTCCCCAGTATGGGAGACAGAAATTAGCGTCTCTTCCTTCCTAACGAACCATCACTACTACCAGCGTATAAAACGAAGCGTTGGTGCAAGCATACGAAAACGGTGCAAGAGAAAGAGTGAAGGAATGACCAGTGTACTCTGACCCCCAAACTAAATGAAGATTGTAGCGCGAAAATCAGTTTATTGAGCAGTCGTCATCAATCTTTTCCACTATCTGCGACTGTGCAAGAACTGAAAGTTATAGCCTTACGGAAAGGAAGTACGTAGGCTACTTTCACGAAAAATTGCCCTTTGAATGTGTTATAGCACGCAAAAGGCTTAGAAAATTGTGCATAAGTGCCTCGAAGGTACGTCAGGTCACACGCATAGAGAGTCGCAGGGTCGTTTTCTAAGCTTTCTCTTCGAGGCATCCATACGACGACACGGTGAAACCACGATTAGGGTTAAGTATAGACATTTCGAAATAGCTCAACCAACAATGTATCAATATGCTGGCTTGCGCTCCACTATTGTATAACACAGATCTCAGGGTAAAGAAAGAACAAGCGTCTACATATGAGACCCTAACCTAATGTTTAGTATCATGTTCCTCGACGAATACAAACCACAATGCCCTGACTGCTGCGAGCTCAGTAACCTGGAACATATGCTCTCCTGGTACCACTCGTTAGAAGGATCCGACTAAATTAGAGAAGGCCAATGGAACTCTGACTAACGGAGCTCGCAACTACATTATCAACTCCAGGCGGTCCAGAAGCCTAACAATGCAGCGATTAGGCTGCGCCTTCCCGTCCCAACGTAGGATAGGCCCGGCAGGCCGCCGTAGGGCAGCTTGTGGCCCTCAGAGCTCGTGTGAAGAAACTTATTTATGGCATACCTGTTTCGCTGTGCGCAGCAGCTACGTTTCATGGTCTGCACCACTGTTCGAACGATCGCCAGCAAACAATATTTTTAAAGACGATAGTCTTTCTTGGGATACTTGAACGCGGAAATTTTGGTCTGTCTTTCTGTTTGTCTGTCACACAATTCAGCCACCCGGCCAAAGTTTAAGCACTTGCCTAAAGCCCCGCATCTTGAACTGGTAGCTGCGTTCATACTTGTGAGCATTGTCGATAAAAAAGCAAATATTACGCATATCTCAGGCGCAACATCAACACCTAAGTATGTGTTCCTCTACTAGAAAACACATAGACAAGTAATTCTAAAGACCTTAGTTTTTCTTCGGCTGCGCTAAAAATGCGACGCTATGCACGAAAAAAAGGCCCCTGTCGATGATTTGGTGCTGCCACCTGGCAGTTGCCCAGGAATTCTGCACAAGCTCATGTTTCCCGATGGCGCTACCAGATGGCGTCCATATCTCACCCAGCGTAGTACTGCCGGTAGAAGACTATCGTCTTTCGACGACATTTGCAGCGAAGCACGCAGATGTATACGCTGACAATTTTTGGGGTTTCATCTCCCCACCAACACAAGTCGACTTTTAGGGTTTTACGTACCAAAAACGGCCAGGGATTCCATTCCGCGACCTGTAATTTCTCAAGCCAACACATAGCCATCAAGTTATCATGGCGGGCAAATTAAGCCGATTCCGCAAAGGTATGTGCCAGTGACTGAAAGGGGCAAGAAAGACCACCAAAGAAGCAAAAGGACACTGCTGCCCGGTATGCGGGACCATCAGCAGCAGCAACACCGGTCAAGTTACATTACGCTCCCTAGTATTTCTTCAGAAAATTTAGTGTCTTTAAGTAACCAATGAGCACGCGCGGCCATGTACGCTGTCTTCCGTGCTTCTACACTGTCAGCGTTCTACTGCTCACAGTTGCATTTCCAAGAGCCATCAGGGCGGCCGTTGGCGAAATGACTAGCAACCATCACTGCTTGAAGCCACGCTCCATACAAATAGTGTTTCGTCACGTCCCAAACAGAAACCCGTCTTCAGGTGTTATGGCTGACGAGATTTGATCAAGGGGGGCCTACAAAGTACCTGCGGAGATACGTCAGACGACGCGCTGTTTTGACCACCCGGGCCTCATCTTGGTCCACTTCAATCAAATTACACTAGCGTACTCGAAGCACGCGCGAATCGAAATTCGTCTTGCCAGTGCCAGGAATCGAGACCTCGATCATGTGCTCACTATGAGAATGACGTAAGCCAGAGAGTTCGCTTCGTTATCGGGAAAACGACGCCAAGCGACTCTCAAAGATGTGGAGTTATACAGATAGGCACGTTGCAATACGGCAGTAATTATGGCGTAGTGGCTACTTCCCTACTTGGCGAAATAAGAGTTATGGCGCAGTGGATGCGTCATAACTGCGAAACACGCCATAACAAAAACCCGCGCAACCGGAGTCTTCCCAATTCTGTCTTCCAAATTCAGCGGCCGTTCACAGCTTTCTTTACGTTTCATAAAATAGCGTGTACAAGAAGGACTTCTCAAAACTAAACTAAACTTCTTTTTATGTAAAGGTAAGCAGAGGTACGCCCTTAAGTGATGCTTCAGTACACCGGCCGCGGTGGTCGCATTTTCGATGGAGGCGGAAATGCCAGAGGCCCGTGAAGTGTACGATGTCAGAGCACGTTATTAAGAACCCCTGGTGGCCAAAATTTCCGGAGCCCTCCACTACGGCCTTTCTGTCCTCTCTATCTCTTTCACTCCCTTTCCCCCACACTCACGGACGCTTAGCCGTGCCGACACCCCCGGGGGTGTCGGCCGTGCTCCCTAGATGAGCTGCAGAAATTAGCGTCCTTTCCTAACCGAACCACCATCATCATCAGTATTTTAAATGCGAAGCATTTCTTAGCGAACTTCGGCGAGTTTGAGCGTATCTATCTATCTATCTATCTATCTATCTATCTATCTATCTATCTATCTATCTAGCCGCCTACGATTTTCTGCTCTCCTGGCCGTTTCGCTAATCGGATCTTTACGAAAATTGGTATGCCACATCATGACTACATGACGAACATAAATGATAGGTCATAACATCAAAATCATGACATGCATGTCATGAGCGACATGATTTACATGCCACGGTCTTGGTGCTCTCCTGGCCGTTTCGCTAATGGGGTGTATACAAAAATTGGTATGGCACAATATGACTGCACGGCGAACATAAATGACAGGTCATAACACGAAAATCATGACATGCGTGTCATGAGTGACATGATTTACATGCGACGGTCTTGGTGCTCTCCTGACCGTTTCGTTTATGGGACGTATACGGAAATTGGTATGCCACGACATGACTGCATGGCGAACATGACTGACAGGTCACAACATGACAATCATGATATGCATGTCATGGGCGACATGATTTACACGCCACGCGTTTCGTTAACGGCATGTATACGAAAATTGGCATACCACAAGATGACTGCATCATGAACGTAAACGACAGATCATAACATGAATATCATGACATGCATGTCATGAGCGACATGATTTACATGCCACGGTCTTTGTGCTCTCTTTGCCGTTTCGTTAGTGGGATGTGTAGGAAAATTGGTATGCAACAATATGACTGCATGACGAACATAAATGACAGGTCATAACATGAAAAGCATAACATGCATGTCATGGGCGGCATGATTTACATGCCAGGCGTGTCGTTAATGGGATGTATACCAATATTGCTATGGCACAACACGACAGCATGACGAACGTAAATGACAGGTGATAACATTCGAATCATGACACGCGTGTCATGACCGGCATGATTTACATGCCATGGTCCTGGCCCTATACTGCCGTTTCGTGAATGGGATGTATGGGCTCCGTCTACTGACCAGAGGGCACCACGTAGCTCTCGTCGGACGGCTCAGTCGCGCACGGTGGAAACCGAGGCGACAGCGACGCGCGCGTTTCTTCGCTGCTTTCCGGGCGTGCTGCGAACCACACGAACGCTCGCGGCGTTGCCCTTTGGAACAGTTTGTCGCAGGTTTGGAGCGCGCGTCTCAAAGGAAATAAAACGAAAGAAGGTGGGACGGGCGGTCGCTGCTGCTATAGAGTTGGAGACGCGCATCGCTTTCGCGTATTTCCTTGTGACAGTCTGCCCAATTTTGCTTCTTCTCTCCGCCAGGCAGTGCATTCTGGCGCTGATGTCGCACATGGAAAACTCGACTGCACGGAGCCTATATGAAAATTGGTTTGGCACAACAGGACTGCATGACGATCATAAATGGCAGGTCATAACATGAAAATCGTGACATGCATGTCATTAGCGGCATGATCTACATGCCACTCGTTTCTTTAAAGGGATGTATACCTATATTGCTATGGCACAACACAACTGCATGACGAACGTAAATGACAAGTCATAACGTGAGAATCATGACATACGTGTATGAGCGGCATGGTTTACATGCCACAGTCATGGTGCTCTTGCGGCCGTTTCGTTAACTTCATATGTACCAAACTCGGTATAGCGAGACAACAATGCAAATCGATTTTACGTTCCTTATGCGTGCTTCGCATTTCCTTGATTCCCACTGCACGTGGGATCTGCCAATTTTTTTTACAATTACGACGAGCGGAACGCTTCCAAGCCATACGCCACTCGGAGGCGTCCGAGCTCACCGTGAACGATGTGAATCCGAAATCCAAGCCATGCCAGAATTTCCATGCATACGACCATGGATGCATGGAAAGCCTCCGTTGTTCCCTCTAGGATAACTGTAAGAGTTTTTATGCAGGCGACAAACGCTCACCGAGTGAACGAGACGCTGTCTTCTGCTCGCCAATTTTAGTGGCTGTTCGCCGATTCTTACCTTTCATAAAGTGGCACGAACACGCAGAACCCCGAAAAAGTCAATAAAACCAGCTTTTGGTCAGTATTAAGAAAAAAACTGTTAGTTCTTATGGCCCCTCTCAGCGCAAAATTGTTTATTGCGAAACTAAATGCTTCCAGGGGCGTGTCTTGAAGGTATCGAAGCATGCCACTACAAATCCAAGCCATCCCTTTAATTCCCAATCGTACAACATCGTCCCAGCGCCAGTTTATAGACATAATCGCTGTTCAACGATTTCTCATCATTTCAAGTCTACACCTTCTCTTAAAATTCTGCCTCGTTTCGTAATGTGCAGCTTTCTGCCACGTGATTCGTTTCTGGAAAACACTGAAGTCAGTGCTGTGTATATGTCTACCAACTATCCACGACGCGTCTGGTGTCCTTCAGGGAGATGACCGGCGAGAAATCTACTATGCACCTCATGCAAATCACCGAAAAAGAGAGAACTGTAAGAAAGAAATTGGTAATTCTTTTGATGGCTCATGCGAAGCAGGACACTTTAAAACACCTCATAGACGCACTTCCCTTGCGACAAGTTTCGCTACAACCACCAAATTCACACGCTCAGCCTAGAGAACTTGGACGCAACGCTTCATAGAAGAGGCGCTCTTCAAGGCCACCGCGAAGCGTTTCGATTATTAGCGGCCTAACTATTCCTAGAACTTCGATATGGAAGGTTTGCCGAAGCGCACATGTATTTGGCACTTTATTAAACTGGCCACCTTTCATGGATTTGCGCTTCTTTTTTCTTAAAGTCTTCATTTCGCAACACCGTTTCATTGTTTCACAGCAAAGGCTTTTTAATTACGTCGTCAGGTACGCCCGCAAATCGCTGTAACGCTAGAATAAATAATTCGTTTCGAAAGCTGTAAATTACCTACAGACCTCAGAATTTCGCAGCGTATCGTCCCTAACCCCCACTGTGTGTTTGGTAAAAATAGAAACATTCCCGCTCCAATCCATTACATGCAGTAGGGAAACCGAATAGAGACCATGCAGCACGAGCAGAAGTGCAGATGGCGCGACCGTATTCAGTGGTTAATTCCTTAGCGGGTAATTAAGTTACACATTATAGATTTCCGCTACGCGTCACGCATATCACGGGCCACAATCCGTTTGAATAGCGTAGTGCTGCAGTGTACTGGTCTCTCAGGGACTTCAAATTTGTCAAGCGTCTCGCATCACGCCCGCAAAGGGGCAGACAATAAGAGTTCATTCAGTGCCGATTCCACTCGAACGCTTTGAAATACTTTCGCACATCACCTTAAGCAACAACTTGTTGGTTTTGACGAGTCGGTTCATCCTGAATCAACTTGGAGAACTGGGAATAAAGGAAGTCGGGAAAGAAAACGCACACGACAGGACGAAAGGACGAGAGCTCGTACTGCTGTCTTCGTTTGGTCTTCGGTAGGCGCTTTTTCGCGCTGCTTCAATATCGCGTTGAGAATGCGCGAGATTCACCTGTATATCAACTCTCTGCAAATTATTTAAAGCCTACTGCCTTCGCTCGTAACGAAGGTTTTCGCGTAAAACTGACCAAACACAATTTCTTTAAGTGCCAAAAGCTCGAAGCATCACTGATCGTGATGCACCAACAGCTTTTCCGCAACATCGCCAAGTGTGATCTTAGATTTTTCAATATTGATTCCGTTGTGTAAAATGTTTCTGAGTACTTATACTAATCGGTCCTAGAATGAAGACGCGTTGTTACTGGACAATGATACATTTCAAGGCGTCGAAATCCCTTTTCTTTATTGCACGGATGCTCGAAGTATCTCGGAACGATCGCCCTCCGAAATTAGGTCAACCGACGACACATTCCTCGCTATTTCAACGAAGCCTATGTAACCCACAAAACACTAGCGTCCCTTACAAGCAAAAAAAAAAAACAACCAGAGCCTTTCGTTACCATGGCAACACCGGCTGGGCAGCCGATAGGTGGTAAGGCAGTAGCTTGCAAACTTGGAACGCTGGCTTGGAACGCCGGCTCAGACCTCGCGGACGGTGCAATCACGTGACCACTCTTTGTTTTTGCTTTTTGCTTCTTTTCACACATATTTGACGTCCGAAAGGCGCAATGTAGCCTGAAACGAGGGGAGGGGAGAGGGAACAGGAAAGGGAGGGAATGTAGGAAGAAGAGTACACGTGTTGCGAGGAGGAGTGGGGGAAAGAAGCCTGCTTCCGCCAGTGAAGACTTCACGCTCATTACTGACAGCGTAGTTGACGAAGGCTGCAATCGGAGCCGAACTTCGATTCAACACGGAACCTTTCCTGATTGAATACTTGCAAGGAGCGCCGCTTCGATGGAAGACAGCACGGACGATGACTCTTTGGACACGGTCCCGCTGGCTATGAGGTTCCCGACAGAAAAAGCGGAGCCGGACGTGGCCGCGCCGACAGCCCGTCGCCGCCGCAGATCCAGTCCAGGACGGTACGCCGCTAAGCCTCGCGGTGAGTTTCGTTCGCCATCTTCCGGTGTCTGCGCGGCTCTGCGTGTTTCGTTTGTAGCGCGGAAATGCTGAATCGCACCATTAATCGCCGTGCGCTAGGCAACAGCAGACAGCCGCGCCTCTTTGCGTGTTGTTGCTGCTGTCGGTGTTGGTGTTGCAGCGCGTGCGAGTGAACCCTTGTCGTGCGAGCGTGAGAACCTGCCCGCTTCCTTTTTGCTGATCAAGGTGACAAGACGTCGCCATGTTGACGCATAGCCGCCTTCCCGACAGCTGGGGCGCTTTTCATTTTGTCCGTCCACGTTTTAAATGCGAAGCATTTCTTAGCGAACTTCGGCGAGTTTGAGCGTATCTATCTATCTATCTATCTATCTAGCTGCCTAAGATTTTGTGCTCTCCTGGCCGTTTCGCTAATCGGATGTTTACGAAAATTGGTATGCCACATCATGACTACATGACGAACATAAATGACAGGTCCTAACATGAAAATCATGATATGCATGTCATGAGCGGCATGATTTACATGCCACTGTCTTAGGGCTCTCCTGGCCGTTTCGCTAATGGGATGTATGCGAAAATTGGTATGGCACAACATGACTGCCTGGCGAACAGAAATGGCAGGTCATAACATGAAAATCATGATATGCATGTCATGAGTGGCATGATTTACATGCCACGGTCTTAGTGCTCCCCTAGCCGTTTCGCTAATGGGATGTATGCGAAAATTGGTATGGCACAACATGACTGCCTGACGAACATAAATGGCAGGTCATAACATGAAAATCATGACATGCGTGTCATGAGCGGCATCATTTACATGTCAGTCTTGGTGCTCTCCTGGTCGTCTCGTTAATGGGATGTATACAAAAATTTGTATGCCATAATATGACTGCATGGCAAACATAAACGTCAGGTCATAACATGAAAATCATGACATGCATGTCATGAATGACATGATTTACATGCCACGCGTTTCGTTAATGGGCCGTATACGCAAATTGGCATGCCACAACATGACTGCGTCACAAACATAAATGACAGGTCATAACACGAAAATCACGACATGCATGTCATGAGTGACATGATTTACATGCGACTGTCTTGGTGCTCTCCTGGCCGTTTCGTTAATGGGATGTATACGAAAATTGGTATGCCACGACATGACTGCATGGCGAACATGACTGATAGGTCACAACATGAAAATCATGCTATGCATGTCATGGGCGACATGATTTACATGCCACGCGTTTCGTTAACGGGATGTATACGAAAATTGGCATGCCACAAGATGACTGCATCATGAGCGTAAATGACAGGTCATAACATGAAAATCATGACATGCATGTCATGACCGGCATGATTTACATGCCAGGCGTTTCGTTAATGGGATGTATACGAAAATTGCTATGGCACAACACGACAGCATGACGAACGTAAATGACAGGTCCTAACATTCGAATCATGACACGCGTGTCATGACCGGCATGATTTACATGCCATGGTCCTGGCCCTATACTGCCGTTTTGTGAATGGGATGTATGGGCTCCGTCTACTGACCAGAGGGCGCTACGTAGCTCTCGTCGGACGGCTCAGTCGCGCACGGTGGAAACCGAGGCGACAGCGACGTGCGCGTTTCTTCGCTGCTTTCCGGGCGTGCTGCTAACCACCCTAACGCTCGCGGCGTCGCCCTTTGGAACAGTTTGCCGCAGGTTTGGAGCGCGCGTCTCAAAGGAAATAAAACGAAAGAAGGTGGGACGGGTAGTCGCTGCTGCTATAGAGTTGGAGACGCGCATCGCGTTCGCGCATTTCCCTGTCACAGTCTGCCCAATTTTCCTGCTTCTCTCCACCAGGCAGTGCATTCTGGCGCTGATGTCGCACACAGAAAACTCGACTGCACGGAGCCTATACGAAAATTTGTTTGGCACAACATGACTGCATGGCGATCATAAACGACAGGTCATAACATGAAAGTCGTGACATGCATGTCATTAGCGGCATGATCTACATGCCAGTCCTTTCCTTAAAGGGATGTATACCAAAATTGCTATGGCACAACACGACTGCATGACGAACGTAAATGACAAGTCATAACGTTAGAAACATGACATGCGTGTATGAGCGGCATGGTTTACATGCCACAGTCTTGGTGCTCTTGTGGCCGTTTCGTTAACTTCATATGTACCAAACTCGGTATAGCGAGACAACAATGCAAATCCATTTTACGTTCCTTATGCGTGCTTCGCATTTCCTTGATTCCCACTGCACGTGGTATCTGCAATTTTTTTTTCCCTCAGTTTTCGCGTTCCGGGATTTGTCAATGCTCATTGGCAATACCTGGGGACCTTTACTCTGTGGAAATGTGTTAAACTTTGATGATTTTTGTTAGACTACAGGCACTGATTTTAATTTTGCGTGTGTTTGACTTCGAATAGTGTCCGACGCATGAGCCTTTGTTGTATTGGAGGTCACCTTGAAACAAGCTTGGCGTGTTCATGTTTCCAAGGTGTCGAAAACTTCTTGGCCATTTTCAAAACTTGGTGCGAATAGCTATTTCAGCTTTGTTGCGTTTTGATCCTCGTGTTACACAGATAAAAAAGTTTTAAAAGAATATTTGAAATTATACTGAAGGAACCATCGCACTTTACATGCCAACCACTGCTTAGGGAATGGCAGGGAATATTATTATTATTATATTATTATTATTATTATTATTATTATTATTATTATTATTATTATTATTATTATTATTATTATTATTCGATGTCTTGTTACCTATATATTGTTATCGTCAGTGCGCGTTACCGGGCACGCGCTCTGCTGCAAAGAATAGCCCCCTGATTTCTTCCCCTTACTGCATCAACCATGACATTGAATGCGCAGTGGCGACAAGTTCGATGGATGCTTTTTTATTGGTGCTTTGTTTGCGTGCTTGGTATTCACGTTCCAGTGCTTGTTGAATCTCGCACAGGAGGTAGAAATATGTTTTATTTTTGTTTATATTATGTTATTTAATTATGTTATGAGTCGATGTTTGAAAGAATTGACGCTGTTTAAAACTAATACGGTTTCTAAGGCGATTGCATTAAAAGGTGCAAATGGGCAAAAAGAAGTTGTGTGAGCTTCTAGAATGCGGGCCGGCTGTTTGTAACTGGAATACCATATCTGCTCGCATAATGTCAACAATATTAGTTACCGTATGTGCTCAAATATTACAAGCAGTGTAGTTTAGAGGTAGCTGTATTAGATAAAGGTGCCTATTGGCTAACGATCCTTGTAATGATAACCGAAGTCAAGGGAGTAAAAGGTAGGTACTCTTATCACAATTATCATGAAATTGCAGCGCTTTCATCATTCGAACTGATGTCTGTCCGTGTTACTGTGTGCGCGTGCACGTGTGCTTGCGTGTGTGCGTTTGTGTGTGTATATGTGCGTGCGCGTGTGCTTGCGTGCCTGCGTGTGTACGTGCGTATATGTGCGTGTGTGTGTGCTTGCGTGCCTGTGTGTGGGTGTGTGTGTGTGCGCGCGCATGTGTGAGTTTGCGGTTGCTCTGATGTGTGCTTGTCTGTGCGTGTGCGCTATAGTGTGTGTGTGTGTGTGTGTGTGTGTGTGTGTGCGTGTGTGTGTGTGTGTGTATGTGTGTGTGTGTGTGTGTGTGTGTGTGTGTGTGTGTGTACGTGCGAGTGTGTGTGTGTGTGCGAGTGTGTCTGTGGGTGTGTGTGCGAGTGTGTGTGTGTGCGGGTGAGTGTGTGGGTGGGTATGCGAGTGAGTTTATGGGTGTGTGGGTGGGTATGCGAGTGTGTGTGTGCGAGTGTGTGTGTGTGTGTGTGTGTGTGTGTGTGTGTGTGTGTGTGTGTGTGTGTGTGTGTGTGTGTGTGTGTGTGTGTTCACGCGCAGAGATCAATGAGCGATCATGCGCGTGTGCAACTGTCCGCATGCCCCGACAAGGGTGGGCCTGCCCCTGACAATGTTGCTCGCGCAGGATTGTTTTATTTTCTCGTCCGGCTAGAGACATCCCGGTTTTTCTTTCCCCTTGCGCAACTTCTGCTGTAGGTCTGGTATTAATTACTATCGACAAGCTATCCGGACCTACCACCCATACGATAAGGCAAGCAAGCTTATGTTTTTAGGTCGAAAGTGGTGGCTATCGCGCACAATTCGATGCGGTGTGCGAGTTTGTACGAGTGTTTGTGTGCAGGTGTGGCCGTAATCAAGCGCCCGTGCTAACTGCGCGTGCTCGTCTGCAATTCGTTTGTTCCTCAGTTCGTTTGTTGGCGTGTTTGATCACTCGCGCTCTTATTAGGTCGCTCTTCAGGTGTATGAAAGTGTACTCCAATGACACCCGCCGAACAGCATCATCAGTTCGGGCATTTCTTTTTTTTTTATGAGCAACAACCATCACGGGCATCATGAGCGTCCCCTCTACAAAAGGTAAGGCGTCTAAGGGTCGGCATTTGCGTGCGATCTGTCCGCTTGACGAAGCATCCTGTACATTAAGGAATGCGGCGCCAGTTGCCACACAGCAGTTTCACATTAATAATTACGCTCTGAATGGGGACGTATCGCTCTGAGATGTCGAGGTTGTATTTACACCGCGGCAGGTAGCATCTGCGAGAGACACCAGGCCGTGGCGCGGTTATCGAAGCTCGAGCTTAGGTTCGCAGATTCTAGCCTTACTTTCGCCTTACAAGCTGGCTTATCCGCACTACAAGCTTGCTTGCGGAGATGCCTACCACTGCGTTTTAGAAGAGCTCAGCTGCTCTTGTGCACCAGCTCCTCCGTTGACAAGCATCGGCCGAGAGCCGCTCGCCGTGACATAGAGGGCGAGCACAGCAAGAGACTTCCTGGCTAAGGCTGTAGTCGCATTAAGCAAAGGACAAGCTTGTATTGTGATGTCTCGCAGAAAAAAAAATTACACCATCTCCCGCTAAAGGCAACCATGTGTGGACGCGAAGCAGCGCGAAGATGGTTAGCTTGAGCGGGAGATGGTGTAATTTGATTGAGAGGACGAGTGAGAATGTATAAGCGAGAGAACGAGGTGGATGCGTGATGGCCCGTGCGCGCCGCTTCGTAGAGGATTCCTAGAGGAGAGGAAGGGGGAGCCTAGGAGAGGAGAGATAGGAGGAGGGGGCGCGCATGCGCTGTGGGGGTGTGGAACGCGGGCGCTGCTCCGTAGAGAAGAGAGGATTCCTAGAGGAGAGAGAGGGGAGCGTAGGAGAGGAGAGAGGCGGGGGGGGGCGCATGCGCAGTGGCGGGTGGACGCCGCGGGAAGGACAGAGCCCCCCCATTAGCTGCTTCGCATCTAAAATATGGCTGGCTCGTGGGCCAACCCCCAATACTGGGTTGAGTGTGTGCCGCAAGACTGATTCTTCACATTTAGCCATGGATCTGTCAGATCCCACGAGGCAAAAGCACCCAGCCGCTGACACAGCCGAAACAGAAGCTTCTTTCTCAACCATCAACCATGATGCGCTCCCTTAACCAAGATAGACGCCTCCCGTGAGGAAGCGCTTCGTAGACAAAAGGTACCACGTCAAACAAACGAGGACGTACGAAGACGCTAATGTCACATACGGGCGCCAATAAATGTCACCCCTGTCCTACTTAGTCTTCGCTAACGTTGCAATTTGGGCCTCTTGGTAATCCATTATGGCAGTCATCGTTTGCTTAATCGTCGTTTTCCTAGCACCGTAACCTTTACTTCATGCTGGTGTCACAGTAAATCCTAGCGACACTCGCAACCTGAGCCGCAGACACCCCAAACACCCACCGGGTAGCAGGTTGTTGCCCGCATCCACGCTTAACCACTCCAGCTGAGTGTGTAGAGTTGAGGAAATGACTCAGTTACCTTGAAAAGGGGACAGAGGGGAGCGGGCTACCTGCCCTGTGAACAATATGCGGCAAACAGAGCGCGGCAGCAGTCCGCCGCGGTGGTGTAGTGGTTACGGTACTCGGCTGCCACCCGAAATCCGCGGGTTCGATCCCGGCCGCGGCGGTCGCATTTTCGATGGAGGCGAAAATGCCAGAGGCCCGTGTACTGTGCGTTGTCAGTGCACGTTAACCCCAGGTGGTCTAAATTTCCGGGAGCCCTCCACTACGGCCTTTCTCTCTATCTCTTTCACTCCCTTTCCCCCACCCCCACGGATGCTTATCCGTGCTCCCTACATGGGCTGCAGAAATTAGCGTCCTTTCCGAACCACAATCCATCAATCAATCAATCAATCAGCGCGGCAGCGCTATCGCGTTACACTCTTAAATGCGAAGCTGGAGGGTCCTCATTTCAACCAAATTCACAACCCTGTTTACAAGCACAGCTATTTGGAATTCATTTCCATTCAACTTAAAATCATCACATAACGTTCATGTTTCCCCCTCGCGCAGCAAGAAATATTTTGTTCATGGATTGGTCAACTCATTCCAATTGTGAAATTAACAGTTAAAAGCTTTCAACCTTTACGTGCTATTTTCGTATTCAACATTTGCTTTTGTACAACTGATACCCCTGATGATGAAGCAAGTGGTGTTTGTCATAAAGTGCTGTTCATTATTCTTCCTGCTCTTCCTGTTCTGGCACTTGCTTTTAATTATTTCCATGGCATCTTTTTTTCTTCCCGTAGTGAGCATTGCCTTTTTATTATGTATTGATCTGTAAATATTGTCAGTCAAGTTTGTTCTTCATTGCTCATGCGTCTGTATGCTTTTGCTGCATTTATTTTTTAACTACCCCATTCATGTAGCCACAGGGGGTCCCTCTGTCAGTTTGTCTGAAACTATGGGAGCTCCTTCTGTAATGTGCTAACCACGCATTTCAAGTGAAGCATTTAATAAACTTGAATTGTGAACCAACCAGCATCGGCGCCAAGATCGCTTAAGCCTTTTCACGTCGCAGATCGTGGCCGCAAAGCAGCATCAAGAGGCAACAGCAACCGCGGACGGGGCCGCAAAGCGCGAGCCACCGCCGCCTCATCGGCCTCTGCAGCAGCATCTGCCGGTGCCTCTCACAAAGCGGGCCATGGAATCCAGCGCAGAGCAGGCCACTCCAAGTCAGGAACTGCCGAAGAGAAGACGCTCCAGGAAGTCACCACGGTGAGCATGTGGCCATGACGTCACCTCTTTCTTTGAGTTACGAGTGTCAAAGTCCTGGTAATAGCTCCTCAGTGATGATAGAAGAGCAGATGGGCACGGCCAGGGCATATTTCATGTATTTTTCTCGTTTCATAAATGTGACATGTGGTGCCTCCACATGCGACACATCCCATAATTGTAGCATGAGGCACACGATGTCTTATTGCTGTACTTGCGCATAATGAGTGTATTCTTCTTTCTTCTCCCTTCTTCGATGCAGTGTCACGCCATATGCCTTGTGAAGGAAGCCCGAATCCCCGTCAAGTGAACACAGTTTCTATTTTGTTCGGGCGTCCTCCATTTTTTTTCTGTCTCGCAAGAAAATGTAAATAAACTGAATTGAATTGAATCGATGGTACGGCAAGACAACCATCTGAGCAATGGTTGTCTTGCCGTTAAGTGTAACAGAGAGGATCAGAAGGCAAGCTTTGCAGTGCACAGAGGTTAGTTGGGCAGGTGAACTCAAGAGTTTGCGGAGAGAGCAGGGTCGTAGTTAGCGCATGAGACATTTAATTGCAGCACTGAGGGAGAGAGGCTTTTGCCCTGCACATAGGTGCAGACTTGATGACGATGTGTATGGTCACGACGACGTCATGGATGTAAAGACAAACGGAAATGCGACATACCTGGGTGTCGTTTCTTGCTTTAGCGCAACTCGTGTCCAGCTCGAACGACAAGGGATGACTGTGCTTCATCCATTTCGTTTAGCAAGACTTTCGTCTTCTGTGCTTCTCCTTCGCAGTCAACCCACGCTGCGCTGAAGCGAGTGAAGAATAGTACGTACGAACTCGCCATGTCTGCTACACCTGCGAGTACATTCGTAATTCCCAATGCTCGTCGGTCAATGATGACCAATAGTAGAGCAAGAAATATCGCTCACCCTTTAGTGTTTCGTTGAGGGCGCTTTCATTGCTGAGATTTCTGTCTACATCGGATCGCAGGACAGTGAGGCCGACATCGACCGGCAGGCCGACGAGTACGTCTCAAACATTCTGCCAGACCAGGCGATGGTCGTGTATCCGGATCGCAACTCCGGGCAAGCACCGTCCGTGGCCACCCCTTCCCGCGGTGACTCGCACGAATGCCCCGAAGAGATGGACGTCATGTCGTCGCCTAGACGCCGCGGTGAGTCGATCCATTGAGTGAAATACAAGCGCCACTCGTGTCTCTGAGCAACTCTTCAGCGACTTGAGTGCTCTCCTCAGGTGTGGAAGATACCAAGTGGCGCCGACTTTTAACGTCGTTATATGTAGCCCAGTATCATCGTCATTGCTTTATTACACTGATTTTAGACACGGCATTGTACAAGGATCACAATCGCGAGATGTTTACTCAAGAAAAGGATGCATGTCCCGGTGTCTACATCTTGAACTCTTCGTCCACAGTGCCAAGGACGCCATCCTTCCGCACTGTGCAAGCGGGTTTGTCTATTCTAAACCACGATCTGCTTACAAGGCACTTTAGAGTGGATGACTCAGTTTCACTTTGATGTGGAAGGGTTCATCGGGGCTTGGCAGTGTCGCAGTGCAGCAGCATCGCTACAGTTTCTTAGGTACTTTTGAGCAGCTGTTTTTTTTCCTCCGAAATGCATTTGAATAGTGTACTTGTGTAGCAGGAGTGAAATAGTTTTATGACGTACTGAATATATAGCGGTACTGCGCAGGACACGGTCATCCCGTTACCTGTTTTTAGCAAAGGAACCGAGGTGCTTCAAGGATGGGATTGAAGACTGGAAGACACATTTGTGCTAAGCCAAGCAAAGGCGCGCCCATGGTTTTTACGTGTTTGAAGATGGAGGCCTTTGTGCTTCCGAACGGTTGGAAAAGACCTGCACGAGTGCGCAAGTGTTTAGGTACTTGAGATGACCTGACAAGAGGTATCGCCAGGCTACAGGACTCTGCAGTCATCAAAGTGCTGTTCAAAATTCATAGTGCGAACTTGTGCTCGGCTGCAGCGGTAGAAATTCTATCCTCGTTCGTCAGCCCTGTGTTGAGCATGAGGTGACGCTTTCTTAGGGGTCGGCCGTTTCATAAGCTGCGTTTGCTTAGGCGTAATTAACGGAACAGACTTCTCTGCTATAAACCTTCCGTGTAGTAGGACTGTACAACTTCTTTCTTAAATCATTGGTATCCATTAGCGATTCGTGCGATATGCTTGACTTGCACGTTGTAATGGCCTGCAACATGATTTACAAAATTACGCAGGACTTAACAAATGTAGCTCAAGCGCATCAGCACCCCGTAATAATTTAAAAAAAACACACAACGTTATCAAATATCTGTATTCGTGGATACATTGTTAATTTTTCTTTTTATAAAGATATCTCCGAAATGTCACGTAGCATAAAGGACAAATATATCCCATTCTCGGTATTTAATGCTTTCAGCATTGTATATCGCTATGTGCACTCTAGTATGCTTCATCGAGCGTCGGTGTGCAGCTCTGGTATGAACATAGAAAACGGTACCAGTCAGTCTCTGACGCCCCTGTGTGAGCCAAATGCTACTGTCCTGCATGCACCAGGGAGCAAGCAAAAAGGTTGGTACAGCACGAACCAAAGGACTAGCTAGCCCCTGTACGGTAGACCTCCGTACCTTAAGGAATCTCTGAAGCGCAAACCTCGCACGTTGCTTTTATCGTACGTTTCCTTGCTCTGAGACTTGTCGATGACTGTAGCACCACAGGAAGTGGCAAAGTCAAATAGTACTATATTTCGATTCGTACAAAAGCGGCTTGAACGCCGACTGCAGCGTCGCACCTCAAATCAACACTAAGAGCGAGTCGACGAGACGTTATGCAACTGGTTCCGAGTGGCCCGAAACAGTTGAGAATCAAAAACAAAATACTTGCACCATGCTCATACTGCACTGACTATGGGAAAATTAAAAATGGAATCATCATTCACGCTCGCTAAAGCTACTATGACAGACACAAACTTGTGCATTGTGATTGCACTTTGTCTGCAACTGACACAAGACCACTTGTGGCAAGAAGGCCACAGGGGACAGGAGGGTTGCAGCGCTCCAAGATGCAAGCCGCGTTGTGAATGGAAGCAGCGTAACACCTCTTAGGGAGAGTAAAATCCGTAAGGGTCGCCGATGTCTGTTGTCTACTTTTGTGCTTAGTTCATAGGCTGAATTACTTCTGTTTACCAGCGCTAATCTTCTTAAATTCTGTTTGCATCACACTCAAAAATATGCGAGGCGCCCACTTTATTGCAGAACCGGCGAGTAAGATTTGATGTTAGGGCCCCTTTAAGTAACTTTTCTTCATGTAGTTTGCGTCTGCCTACTTGTTCTTACCCTAACACTGTGTGTCATGTGCGCTCGCTGAAGCTACGTCATAACAACATGTCCTAACGTACAAACGCACGTAACCTTCTGACATTAAGCTGTTTGGTTGTCCCCTCCATGACGCGCAGGTTCACGCCCTTCACGTGCCGCAGCGGTGCGCCAACGCCGACGCGTGGCCGTCGAGGGCGATGAGCGCGTGGTGTCCAAGGTCCTGCCGGGCCGCTGGTCCACGCTGCTGCCCGTGGGCACGGTGGTGCGGCGTCCCTCGACCAAGCTGGTGCAGCTCGTCGCGCAGGCCATAAACGAGAGTCCACACCAGATGCTGCGAGTCACGCACGTCTACGCGGCTCTGCAGTGAGTACGCCCTTCCCAACAACTGAACCGCGCCAACCCTTTTTTCTGCACACTTACACTCTAAGAAAGCAGTAGTGTTATAGCAGTCGATGCGCATTCACGAGTCAGCCTTCCAGTAGGTTACATAAGCAAGGGATCCAAACTAGAAGAGAAGCTCAGGGGAAGATTGAGGCTTAAATCGATCAACAGGTCGCTAAAAACGATGGAGAGCAGGGAATGCTGCAGGAGCCAACGTTTCGACAAGTGGACTTGTCTTCGTCAGGACAGAGGACAGCGACTGCCAAACGTCAGGACAGTCGCTGTCCTGACGAAGACAAGTCCACTTGTCGAAACGTTGGCTCCTGCGACATTCCCTGTTCTCAGTCGTTTTTAACGATCTGTTCGTCGATAAGGAAGAGATGAAATACAACTACCTATCACGTAGACCGCCAAGTGTAGCCGATTCACAGGCGGCGCTAGCAGTCTTTAGCATGAATCAAAGGACGACTCGCATTGGGCGCTCACAGGAGGACGACAAGTGAGACTGCAAAGAGCGATATGGGCTGGAACAATGTTTCAGGTGAGAGAACGGCAAAATTAGCTTCGAAGAGAGACTGAGGAGCACTAAATACAGTGTATGGGCAGAGCAAGTACTTGCACAGGAGTAATGTTGCATCAGAGTGGGGAAAATCCGCTAAGAAGCGAATCAGCGTAATAGACTCGTAGTCGAGGCGGAATGGAGGGGCTGAAATTTGTATAGGTATTGCAAAATATGGCCCGAAAAATAACAGCTTTTCTCAAATAGCCACGCGCCCCCGCCCACTCACCTTTATTACCCCCCCCCCCCTTTAAAAATCGGGCTACGACCGTGCCGTGCTAGCAGGTAGTATGATGCAACTACCAAGGTGACCGTGAGCGCAAGGAGTCAGAGTGGGGCAGAGGATTTCTTAGCAGCGGTGGAACAAAAGCCAGCTCTGAGCAACTACTGAAAGTGTAAAGGCGAAATAATAGGCGAAGCATTTCCCGGTAATTTAAAATGAAGTGCTTTACTATTCGACAGAGGGTCTCTTGCCTTTGAACGCGTAGTTAGCAGCGAGATTCACTAACAACTAAGATAAATCTACTTCGTGTGTCAAAGTCAAGAAAACTACGGAGCACTTCGTTTAACGTCGCGATATCCACCCACTGGGCGTTAGCCTACACGATGTCCTAGGAGTAATGGACAGCATGGTAGAGATGAACGGGCCTGGGTCTGAGATCAACGAAATGCGGTTCGAAGCTTGCTGTGGGAACAGTAGGGAGAAGCAACAAAAACTAAGTAGCATCAAAATAAAGGTGACTATATCATAAAACGCGATATGTAGTCAACAAGAAATTTCCCTCGTAAACAGGAAGGTCCTAATTCAGATAGCCAGTTTACCTGCTGAGCGTGGCGGCGCAAGCACCACCGCCCCTTATTAAGCGGACGCTCATACCATCCATCCATTTGTCATGTTCTTTGTCTATAGATCGTTTTTTTTTTTGCCACACCGCTCCCTTATATAACATGGAGTACAGTTCATTGGCTAGAAGCGAAGGTTAAAGCGTTAGGAACTACGTTTATTAGCAGCCGTTCTGGTAGACGCTTCAGCTGCGCGAGCTCTTCAGCATGGGCTCTCTCGTGGAAGGAGGTGCTTCTTCTTTGTCGATCCGACGATTCTCAACTTAATTCAACACACTTTAGGCCACCAAGTCACTCGTCCAGCTCAAGCAAATAAAGTTTTTTATTGTCTTGGTCGAAATGGACGTCGGCGGGCCATTTAATGCGAAGACAAAAGTTGGTCATTAAGTGTAACAGTGGATTCCTAGAGAAGGCAAGCGTGGCAGAGGGCGGCAGAAAGTTAGGTGGGCAGATGAGATCAAGACGTTTGCGGGGATAAATTGAGCCCAGTTAGCACAGGACAGCGATAATTGGAGATCTACGGGAAGTGCCTTTGCCCTGCAGTGGGCGTAGACAGGCTCATGGTGATGATGTTGAGCAATAACCCCCTGCTCTTCAACCTTGCAAGAGCGGACATGGCCCCTGTTAAAACTTCAAGAAACCTTGCGACTTTCCACATTTATCGAGGTAATTTCTCGGCGTGGACATTGACGACGTCTGCTGGTCCTACGGGAAAGTGTGATCGAAGTCGCAACATATATTCTTTCGTCCGCCTCTTCCAAAGGTTCTCTGCTAGGCGTTTTCTGTATGTGCATCGTCGGAGAGCTTCCGTGCGCGTAAATACCACTCCCCCTCGTTGACTCCTCGTGGTAGCGCCGAAACCCTCCGTTCAACGATGAGATCTGCAGGTGTTAATGAACCAGGCTCTCCGCTGTCCGACTCGACGTAGGTGAGAGGCCTCGAGATCACGACCGCTTCTACATTCGTAAGCACAGTTGTCAGCTGTTCATTGTCAGCTCTTCAATGTTGCGTGGAGCTCTACGGAAAACCTTTCTCTGTGGAAGCTTAATGGTTCTGACCAACCATTCGCACAAGTTACACCACCACGGAGCCCTGGGAACAACCTTCCAGGTGATACTCCTCTGGCTCAAGTATGCCATTACGTCCTCCTGGGAAAGCAACTTCAAGAGCTTCTCCGGGTTTTTTGACATCTTAAACGTTCTTGCGTTGTCTAAAATGCAACGCGGTAGACCCCTTCGCGCTACAAAATGTTGTAAAGATATGAGTAAGGCTTCTGAAGTAATGTTACAAAACAGTTCGAAATGTGCTGCTTGTAATGCGCCACATGCAAAGAGCGCGATGTAACATTTGCTCTCTCCGGCTAGAGTCGCAACAAATAGCGGTCCTGCGAAATCGACTACAGTTACTTCGAACGGGATTGTCGTCGTTAAACAGTGACGCGCTATGGCAGCAGTCAGAGCGTCGCCGGAGACAATTCTGAAGCGCCTACACGTATCGTATCCGTGTATGGCCTTCTTCGCCAATGTTTGTGCCCAGCAGATCCAACAGCGCTCTTGCAGCTGTGACTGAGCGTCTCCGACTCCCCCGTGCAGTTATTTCACAGTGTGCTCGCATGGTTAGCACCACAGAGAAGCTATGATTGTGGGGAAGGATCAACGGGTGTTCTGCTTCCTCGGATGCTTGAAGCTGTAACAAGCGCCCGCCGAAACGAAGGATGCCGCGGGCATCCAAGAATGGGTTGAGGTCTTTGAGGCGAGAGGTCGCCTTTGCAAACGCACCTGTTGGCACAGAGCATATATTTTCGCTGAAGCCGTGATCCTGTACATGCGTGATCCCGCATTCTTCTGCATCGACGATCTCTATGTACTAAGAAACCAGTGCGTGCTCTATCTTTGTGTCGACACTGTTCAGTGATTCCGAATATCCATGCTGTGACCCTTAGCAGCTTTTCTATTCTGCTGTAGCTCGCAATGCCCGGAACCGACGCTGACGTCGACAAGCTTGAAATCGCAACGTGAAAGGCAGTTAATAGATTTTTTGGGCTGTAGTGGTCATCTCTTCTCTGATTCGCTTATCCAGTCTGGTCCATGCCTCCACGTACTACTAGACAATAACTCGTCTATTGAAACACCGCTGTCAGTATATCTGCTCGATTCATTAGCCCCGGACAATATCTGCACATGGAAGGATCGGTCTTTTTCCCTGATCTATTTCACTCTGTTAGATACAAACTGCTTCCATTTCATTATGTCCCCTTTTTATCCATCACAGTGTGACTGTTGAATCCGACCCCATGGTGTGGTGGACATCTACGGATGTGAGGGCACTAGAGAAGTAATTGAGTAGACTTGATCCAAACAAGGCTCCAGCGAGCTCCAGTCGTGGCAGTGTCACTGTGTTGATAGGTGACACACGTGTTCTTACGATCAGCAACTCCGGTCTCGCTGAGCAATCCGGTACGACGTAAACGGCTGCACCATATGCCGAAGGACTTGCGCCGCAAAATACGTGAACCTGTAGCACTCTAGTTCACTTGATTTCGCTTCCAAGATAACGTGGTATGCAAACGTTCTGCAAGAGTGGTAGTTCGTGTACCGATTCATGCCATTCTTCTTACAGATCCTGAGGTAGCTGCTCATCCCAGCCAATTACACATGTCCTTAACTCCAGAAAAGAAAAAACCCAGATGGCAAAGGTGAATGGCGCGACAAACCCCATTGGGTGAAACATCCTTGACGCAGCTCGAAAAGCAAACCGCTTGGTGCCATATTTCTCTTTCATAAGTTCGGTAAGACCCCTCAAAACAAAATGTGAAAGCATCCGTGCGCGGATTCCACGTGATTAGAAGTACCTTTGCCTCATGGAGGACAGCCAGATCTTTTCCTGCCGACTGTTCCTCATGCTCCAATGCGTTGAACAGGCCACTTTAGTTGTCGTCCGTTTCCGTGGAGTCATCCCTTCCTCCTGCATAATCTATTTAGCTTCTCAAAAGCTTCGAAGCGCCATTTCATCTTATTGCTCCAGTTTCTAGACCATCTACGTAGAATGACTCGCTCAGAAGTTTCGCGGTTCTGGCTTTGCTTGAAAGCACACTCTTTAGATGGTGAAGCATAGTCGGCGTCAATAGGTAGAGGCTACATGTCACCCAAATGGCACTCGCCTCATTGGCCACTCTTGAATATCTTCTTCTCACGCAGTGGTTTCCTTTTTCCGAACCAGAAGAACCCAAAGGCGTCTCTATCTTTGTCTGCGATTGAGATTTGAGGGAGCACTTTGTCAGTGTCAGTCAATAGTACTATATGGTGCGTTCTAAAGCGTAATATGACCATCAGATCCTGGTGCAGGTTTTCACTCTCTTCGAGGCATTCATAAAATGAAAAGCACCCTACGCTGTGGGAAGAAGCGTCGAAAACAATCCCGATCTTTGTGATTAATGCGTGCTCGCATATCACCTACCTATACGGCATATAATAAACCTCTGCCGGGTTCAGGGGTGGCCCGTCAACAATTTCAGCGGGCCGAGCTCTAGATATTTCCGTATGGTGCTGTCATACACCTCCAAATGCCCTTGCTTGCTCGACAGTCGGGAGAGAAGTTTCCGAGGTCTTCTTATGGAGATTCGTCTGCTGTCCGAGACCTCAACCTCTTCCTTCCAGAGCAACGTCACTTCATACCTTCCGTTCCTAAGACTGGTGGTTTCTTCTAATTGTTTCATTACTGGACTGAGCTTGCTCTCAGTGTTGACGGCGTCTGATATTCCCACGGTCTCGAGTTCCCCAAAAGAATGTAGCAAGCTGTTACTTTCTTGGACACTCATGTTCAGTACGCAGACCATAATCCGCGATGCTATTATGTCTTATGACACGCTGCTAGTGTTTCCTTGAAACATTCACCCCAGCTTTTAGGTCAGAGCATGAAGTGTCTCACTGCTCGCGAAACATGTAATCTTACCCCGTCATCACAGTCCACATTTGGTCAGAACCGATGAGAACGCTTATACCTACTAAGGCGACAACGGATTCGTATAGTTGTTGATCAACGATATCCTTTCCAGACTTCTGGATTCCCACGACAAAGGGTGAGCTACCTGTACTTCCCTCGACATCTTGGCATGTGTGTGTGGAATCTCTGTCGCATGCAGGACAACTTCTGTGTCTGAGAACTGGCTCCTTAGTCGAAGCTGCACAGCAGGCCACTTCTGCGCTGCTCGATTCGACTTGCTTGCAAACGTGTTGCAGCAAATGATTCGTACAGGCCTGGCACTGAAACTGCAGACGTCGTGACAGCCGCTCTGTGACAAAGGTGCCATGACTGCCTACATTTATGACACCTCGTATATATCGACATGTGACACCCGTTACTGCCCAAGCACGGAACGGCTGCAGGAGAACGCTCGTCAATGAATCCTAGATGGTAGGCAGATTTTTCCATAGAGACAAGCACACAGTCCTGTTTGTGCTTGGTTTTCTTGCTGGTGTCCTGGCATTTGTTCTCTCGGAACCACTTGATCTTCTGGCTTGTTCTCTACAAATCACACGCACTTGTCGGATGACTTCCTTGGCAGGTAGAGCAGGTAACCTTGTGTCTACAATCACACGTCCTGTGACCTTTAATTGTGCATAGAAAGCACCTCATGTCTCGTTATAAAATCTACTTCTGCAACAGTCGGAGACCAAGCGAGCAGTCTTCCGTAGAATGTGAACTCGACTTACAAAACACAGTTTTCAGGTACTTTCATAGCGTTGTTATGGAGAACTTAAGACGTAGGCTTTGAGCCACAAAAACGGCGAGAATCTTTTAGCTCATTCTCATTATGACTGTCTGCTACTCGATAGTTCGCGAACTTGTTTTTCTCTAAGCTCCCCAACTCGATGGACAGGAAACTTAAAAGGCGTTCCAGCTCTGTGATAGACTCTGTATTACTGCTGTCACTTGTCGCCTCAAAAGACCGGTGGTACTGGACCACTATACCGTTTAGTAAAGTCTCCAGCAGAAGTTCTCACATTCTCGGAAGTGACTTCTTGCTCACCCCAGGGGTCTCCAGTTCTCTGATATTGATGACTACCAGGTCGTACAGCTTGCGAAGAGCTATGGGGTCGATCGGCAGGACAGAAGGCAACTCCTGCTAGAATCTCGAAGCATATCTTGTGTATTTCGATGGCATCTTTCTAACAAACTTCTTTGTTTGGCAGGCCTACAATAGCTGAGGCTGCGTCCCCTTTTAGGAAGAACCTCAGGTAGTTGAACTTGTCAGACGTTGTGAGGATGCATTTGCTGAGAACCATCTGGTCGTATTTTGCCCAGAAGTCGTTCTACAGACACACATAGCTAGCGAATTGGTCGATTATAAACTTGGGTAGCTTGGTTCCAGAGGCTCCCGCACCACTGGCTGCCGATGCTGTCCGAGGCTTTGGTACGGCTGAGGTGGCTCCCCAAGGCAGTCTCGCTTGCTAAGCAGCTGACTCATGACGCTGGCAGCGCTGGCCTCATATTTCAGACCGATGGTGCATTCTTGCCCGAACTCTTCGTCTGCTGTGCGGCCCTCTAACCCCTCGATGATTTTCCTCAGCGCATCATTGTTTGCCTTGAGACATCCGTACATGGCATTGAGCTGATTTACAGTGGCTGTTTCGACGTCCAAGAGAGCTCTTGCCTCGTTGATAGTACTGGTGCTCAGAGATCCTCTCGACGTCTGCATCGATCTCGGCCTCTTCATGATGGCTAACTCACTGGTAGCCTTCCGTGGTCTCCGGAAAGCTCCCAGGTCTTCGGCACCAAAATGTGCATGTTGTAAGTGGGTAAATGTGGGCCCAGGATCCGTAATAATTGACGCGGCACTGAAGTACTTTCGTGCAGACAACACAGACTGCCACATCAGGCGATACATTCAACGTTCTAACAACCACGAGAAATCTAACAACAAAGTTTCGTAATGTCTATAACTATTACGCGCATGAACCGTCCCACTCGCCGGTACGTTGCGGAGGGTTCCTCGTCGTTCTAGCCGCTCCGTGAGATAGTCCAGCACCTCTCTAGGCACCCTGATCGGGCTGCGTCGGGGCAGTAGAGGAACAGCAGGCCGACAGGACGCCAGGCCATTGCCGTACCGGTCACCGGCCGGTCGCCGACGCGAGCAGCGGGCACCCCGCTACACCTTGCCTGCTGGCGGTTGCCCCCCTGGTGCCAGTCCATGAGCACGCTCAGGTGCCAGATCCTCAGGCCAGCTACAGCGTCAAACTGCTCCTCACAGCGTTAGTACTGGGAGCAGGGCGAGCATCGAGCTCACCAGTTCCGCATAGCTGCAGGACGCCTGGTCGCGGGAAGCAGCACAGCACGAGACGTCACGCTCACCAGGTCCACCTGTCTGCAGGACGCCTGGTTGAAGAAGGCGCTTGAAACGCCGATCAGCCAGCTGCCGTTCGAATCCGGTCACACTCTCTCTGCTTGAGCCGCACGCCGCACTCGCTTTTCCTCTTTGTCCCGTCGGTAGCGCATCGCGCCGAGCCGAACTGCCGGTTCATCTTCGCTTCGTCGCGGCCACACTATCCATATCACTGTGTAAAAGAGCGTACGGTTCACAAACAAGAAGCGAGGCTTAAAGCATTAGGAACTGCGTTTATTTTCAGCCGTTCTAGCAGACGCTCTAGTTGCGCGACCTTGTGAGCACGGGCGCTCTCGTGATGATGATGATGATGATGATGATGATGATGATGATCCTTAAAAATTACGGCACTTACCCACCAGGGGGGATTGGCCAAGAGGTGATTACGTTTTGATTTTAAATTATTGGAAGGAACCGATAGAGAGAGAGAAAAAAGGATGTAAGGAGATGCTTCTTCCTTGTCGGTCCAATGGTGCTGAGCTTAATTCAACACTTTTAGTAGTCGGCGCTTGTGCTTTCTCTTTCTTTTCCGTTTGCCTGAGTTTGCACGCCATGCCATGCTTTCTCATGAATCCGTCCCAACTAGATCAGCTCTGGGCCAGTCAAGAAAAAAGAACATTTGGCGACGTTTTTCTGCTCCGGAACAGCACCTGGCGCCATATCTCGCGTGGCTTTCCCTTCGTTCTCGGCAAGTGCGGCACTTCCCGGGCAAAAACCGCATGCGGTCATAAACATAACGTAGGAGTCTACGTGGCAAGTCGGTGTGCGTACTTTTGTATGAAGGAAAACACGAAAAAATACCATGACGTCACTAGTATAGGGCGCGTACTCAAGACAAAAACCAAATGCGCAAAAAGTCACAGGCACTTGTGTCATGCTGCTTGCTTCGTGTCCGTCTATGCAACCGTCATTTCACTCATGTTATGCACAAACAAGCCTAAGCTATACTTTCCTGAAACCAGGTGACCATTACTGTTGGGTGGGAGAAAGACGTCCCAAACAGGGCTTTATTCGTGGTGCACGAAAAATGAAGCTCCGTCCCGTATTCTTTCGCCAAACGCTCGGCTGCGCACGAAGTTACCATTGACACCGCCAGAGGGAATGGGCCAGACCCCGTGCACCTTCCCCTTAATTTTGTCAGTTCGTATGCATTCGGGATGCTCCAGTTAAGTTGCGCAAAGCTTTTAGAAAATCCACGTACGCGTTACAAGCACACAACCATCTCAGTAGAGTTAACTGTCATCTTGACCATCGCAGGCTACATTTAGTGACTTCAGGTGATGAAATAATGGTAGTTATATAACTAACTCATAAAGTAATGCTTAGAATATCGAGAACGTCAATGGACCTTTTCGGAAATGTGCAACACCGCGCTTGCTACTGGTGGCGAAATTCGCGAGAGGACGCACTGGCCTCCCAACACCGGTAGGAATATTGAGGCACCTGGATATCACCTGTGTTGGGAGGAAACAAAGTGCACGGGGGCACCAAAAGGCTCGCACTCTAAATACAACAAGAGCTTATTGCCATACGAGCAGTTTCTTCTCTAAGACGATTACATTTATAATAAACTTGCCTTTTACCAGCCAATTTGCGGCAGCCGATAAGCGAATAGTTAAGCAAGAAACTCAAGCCTGTGCTGTCTCTCATGTGTTTGCTTACCCGTCCTCTGACGTTCCTTGCAGAAACAAGTATCCGTACTACAAGCTCCTGGACAAGAAGGACATCAACAGCTGGAAGGTAAGCGACTTGGAAACAGTTGCTTCTAGCACAGCTGTCCCCCGCAGTTTAACATGGCCAAGTAAAAATGTGGCTTAGTTCATTAGAATCGACGCTATTAACGATCACCGCCATCAAGCTTTCATTCGATGTGCCTTGTGAACTTTAAACGTCTAATGCTACTGCACCACAAGGAGTAACAGAGGACTTGACACATGTGATCACTACATTAGTGTTAGTATTATGTGTGCACGTGCAACAAGCTAACTGGAGGTTTAAAAATTGCTGGCATTGTCTGTGAGACAGGTGCCAGCATCAGCTGCCTAAGTGTGCAGTACAGAGAAACGCACTTGCAAACTATGAGTCTGATAAATCGTGAATTTTGGACGATTCATATTGCGAATAAGTTTTCTAATAGGCGCAAACGAAAAGAGGGAGGGTCAATGGTGGGCCAAGCAGATTAAGTATAGTTGGTTAAACAAAACAAAACGAACAGCCCGTGAATATAAAATCGCTAAGAGAAGATGCTTTCGAGTCAGTGAAAAAAAGACTCGAATGATGTATGCGTCCGATAGCGCTGCCGCCTATTCTGAACCGTATGGCCTTTACTCTCACGATATACCATCATATCATACTCATATCATGCGCTTGTTCGGTGTGTTCAGGACAGAGATCTAGGGACCATGCACAGAGATCTAAGACACAGCGGAACTGGCGCTGAAGTAACCGGTACACTGTGTAGAAGGCAAAGCTCCTTACGATTAGTAGCACAAATCAAATTGTCTCCGAAAAAGTCTTATATTTTTTAGGGGCGAAGCTCCTTAGGGTGTGGGTCGTTCCCTCCTCCGTATGTATGTAGCCACCTCTAGTTTAGTTTATGAATGGCTCAATAGATGGCGTTGTGTATCCAGGCTGCTACCTCTAGTTTATGAACTGCAGCATAAACTTGACTCCCCGAGTGTGAGGTACATTTAAAACTCGATTTAACGAACTAATTTGGCCCCCAAATCAGTTAATAACGAAAATCACTAGGATTGTAGTCCCCTTTCCTCCGACCGAGGACGAGGCCGAGAAGGCACATCGTTGTAAACTCAAGCAACGGTACGAAGAGATGCACGACGCTTTGGAGAGGGGATCGTTCTTCTCGTTGGAAGAGTTTCTCGCCACCTTCGACGTTTTCGACGTTTCTCGCCACCTTCGATGATTTCCCCTCAGGAGCTTCGCCCACTCATCATCATTCACCCCGTGGATATGCTGTGAGTTTTTTTGTAAATTAACACCAAGCGTTAGCATTTTTCCCATAACAGCGCTATTGGCGCCGCATCTAGCCACTTATGGGCTGAAAAGGTTTGCGTATGTTAATGTGCGTGAACGCCAATCGGGCACTCATTCCCTATCACACACATCATCATCACGAGCAGTATCTTACCCACGCTCACTGCAAGGAAAAGGCATCTCCCATGCCTCTCCAATTAAGCCGGTAATGCACTTACTACGGCCACATTACCATAAGGTCATGTGCACAACAAGTTGCAGACCGTCGGTTGAGAGTTCAGGGAATTCGTGAGAACAGCTACACCTTTCTATACTCATATATGGAAATGTCTGTTACCCGGTGGTAAGAGATGTTTCCAGATGAGGGCACGCCCAATGCAGCTTTAGACGCCATACACATGCGCGTGAGCAACCTCGAAACCATCGTACGATTTACCTCACCGACAAAACACTCCACCAACGGGTATAGACAGCACAATACGTAATTTTCTTCTTCTAAAGTTGTGCGATCCGACAGCTGTGTCTGTGTGATATTATTTTTATACAAAATATCTACTTCGTACTGCATCACTTTCCACTTTACTTTTCATAATCAGGCTTTCTCCTTCCACCTGTCGAGGTGCCTCTTCTTGGTGCATGTCCAGGCACCTCTTCTTGATGCCTCTTTCTCTCTCTCTCTCTCTTTCTCTTTTTGTCTGGCACCGAGTGATGCGAGGTGAGTAGCTCTGCGTCTGACTTAGAGACATCATTTAGTGAGATGAATGGAAAAAGATTAAATTACGTCACACAATCACCCCGCAGAGCTCGGTGCGGCACGCCCTCTTTCAAAAGTGGTTCATCAAGCTGCTCCCCAAGGCATCCTTGTGCGAGTCGATTCGACCTAGGAGTTACTTCTGGGGTGTCAACTACCACGAAAGGTAGGTGCGCGCTCTTGCGGCGTGTGTGTGTGTGTTAAATTTGTCCCCCTGGTATGGAAAAAAAATTAAAATAAAGTGGGGGTAGCCCGCGCCACCAGAAGGTATATCGGGCTTAAAGCCAATCGCACCATAAAGAAATAAGGGGAAGTGTTCCCAAAAAGAAAATTTAGTGGAAAATTTAGTGGGAGTGTGTGTGTGTGTGTGGTGCGTGCGTGCGTGCGTGCGTGCGTGCGTGCGTGCGTGCGTGCGTGCGTGCGTGCAACCACTTCGCAGCACAGTCGCCACCGGCACAATCGCCACAATGCATAACGAGCCATTGTAATTGTAGAACTATAGCGATTGTAATCTACTACTTCCTGCTGCTTAATCACATTTCCCGAAGTTTTCCCGCTTACTCCGTCTGGCCAAAGCACCAAATGCACCAAAGCACCAAATCCAGTGGGCCTGCATGGACCAAATATCGCCTGGTGGACTTTGCCATTGTACCGCGTCTAATCCATATCCCTGTTACTGTGGGTTAATGCTTTTCTTCGTTTCTTGCTCTATTATCTTATGTTCTTGCTTTTTTGCCACCATGGAGCAGCTTTTGCTACAGTGCTCAGAGGTGGTTGGATTTACACAGCTGAAAAAAATGCCTTAGTGGCGAATATTAGTCTATGCCATCAATAGCAAAATACCTCTGAGGCCCCAATATTTATGCTACATCTACTTCTCTTGGCTTGATGGTATGTTTCCTGCGAACCACCATAGGCTGTGATAGTCCAGTAAGGCGCAGCTCTTTAAATGCAGCGCATCTACAGACAGGTGAACAGTGTCACAGAGCACACAAAGGACGGAATTTCATTCAATAACCACAGGGAACTCTCCTGTTAATATGTCAAAATAACTCTGTATCGAAAGCCACAGATATCCAGTTGATTACGGCGTCTTGCGTTATGAGATACTTATGCGACGTTCTGGTGATGGTGGCCCGGGTGTGCAAGAGTAACAGCTTAGATATATCGTGTGCAGTTATAGTCTGTGGCAATTCGATAAAACACAGCCTTTTGTGACGCGTCTTGTTCAGTACGTGGCACTGAACATTCGGCAAGAGGACGCGTGTTCGTTCTGGCCTCGAGCGAACACTAGGCCTCCTGTCGATGAACTTATGCACAGCCCTTTCAGTCGACCTAAGCTAATGTCTTATCGCGCTTCGCAACTCTTACTATGCACTGCACGGCTTGATAGGTTCGCATCGCGCGCATGACCGGTCAGGCGGTAACCGACGAATGGGACAGAGTGCTTATTAGTCCTATACGTGCAAGGGCGTAATAAAAAACGTTGACCCCTCCCTCGACGACGCAACGCTCAATGTTTGATTCTACACGACCGTAATTCCACAGTCCATCGAGGCAAGACGCACAAAGAAGACTAAAGTCGTCGTTGTCCTCTTCGAAGGGTTGCGCGTACCTAGAAGCGCGATGTGCGAAACTGCCATGGTTCCCTGCTCGAAGCACAAGCGGCAAGCCCACAGGCAAGGCACAGCCAGAGCACGCTCCTGATTACCGCATACGAGCGCTCGAACACGAAGACAGGCCCTCAAGAAGGAGCTTGAAGAGCTTCGGGCCACCGTAGCTGGGACAGAGAGCGGCAACGTAAATATCCAGCCGAGCTCATCTACACCGCCAACACTATGCGTACAACAAACGATCCACAAGACACACAAACGCAAAGCCGTAGAACGCGACAGCAAACAACGGAGGAAGACGGGACGGTCCCGAGCGGTAACGAAGCACCCCCATCAAACACCGATTGTGCGCTAAGTTCAACGATGAGATCGAGACATTGGCAAGCATACTTGCCAACTTCATGAAAACCTTCATGGCTTACACAAAAAAAGCCTACCAGAGGTATCGCGACGCTTGAAACAATGGTAGCCGGCCCAGCAGCGAAGGTTGCTCCTCATTTCCGAAACGTGCGTAGGCCAGTGGTCACGGTAAGCGTCCCGAACATAATCTCTAGAGCCAAAACCAAGCCATTCAAAACCCACGAGCTCAGTGGAAGAAGCGAACCGCGACGCGCACGTACTCCAAAACCAAAATGGCCACTGATCGTAATGACATCAAGATCCCGCAGGAGAAGGGCAACTCACTTCCGAAAAGCAAAGCGCCACTAATACAACTGTTGCTAGCATGTAAAGAAAAGCCGCAAGTAATAGTGCCACAAGAATGCGGAAAAAGCAAAACTGCTGGGGACATTGGCCTCCAGGGGCACAATGTAGCTAGGCCGACCCTGCGTCCCGAACAGAACAAGACGGGAGGAGTGGCAACCCTCATCCGGAAGTACATCATGTTCGCGGAAAGGGACACGCCCGCATACAAGCAAGGCCTGGAAACTGTCCTCATGGAAATTATACCACACAGGACCATTAAAAGAGAAGCATATTTGTGCTCAGCCTATACAGTCCACCATCGGACAAGAAAAGAGACTTTAAAAGACCACCGACTTCCGCGGTTAAACTGGTGGGCGAAAATCCGCTCATGCTAGCGGGCGATTTGAACGCAAGGAGCACTGAGTGGGGACACGCAAAGATCGAAGGCAAAGGCACCAAGCTAGCACAAAGCGCAAATGCGCTGCAACTGCAGCTCATACAAAACCTTGCCTTCCCCTGAAGAAGAGGCAACACGGCACAGCTGGACACAATGCCTGACCTAACCTTCACCAAGAACGTCAGAGCTACCTGGTACAACCTCTCCGAGGACCTCGGCAGCGACCGCAACGTACCGGAAATCACCATCAATAACGACTAGAAGAGAAGCTCAGCGGAAGATGGAGGCTTGAATTGATGAACAGATCGCCAAAAATGATTGAGAACAGGGAATGTTGCTGTCATGACGAAGACAAGTCCACTTGTCAAAACATTAGCTCCTGCGACATTGCCCGTTCTCAATCGTTTTCATCAACAACGACGAAATTCAAAATCACGAACTGCGATCACTTCCGTAAAATAAGAGAGGAAAGAGGCAGTACGGACATATTGTACGAAGCCCTCTTAAACGAATTACAAAAGGCGGCAAACGAGGCCACCAAGGAAGTCGAGACGGACGCGTCCGTCCAGGCCATGGACTCCCATCTTGTCAGCTTGCTGCAGAAAATGCATGATATCAAAGAAGCTTAGAGCGAAAACAACCTGAGCAGACAATTATGCGCAGAAATTGCGGAGCTTGGCCGCGAGATTGAATCACACGCCAAAAATCTCTGCGCACTGCAACAGAACAACGCATGTGACGAAGTAGACAGCAAAATGCGCAGAGGAACCAAATGGGGGCAGCTTAAGCACCTTAAGCACCTTATGGCGGACACCGACTAACCAACCAAGGACGGCACCCAGCTGCAAATTGAACGGCTTTTGCAAAAGCGCGCCATGGAAAATTATGGCCTCCAAGCTCGAACCGTCCCCAAAAACACGCGCGCCAGACCGTTCTTCGTCATCTCCCTGGCGATCGGTGCCCATAGTGGGCAGGCTGCTTACTGCGCGTCATCACTCCCCCCTCGAAATGCTAGTCGAGAAATACCTGCCACTTCAAAGCAAAGTTGTAGCCCGGGAAAACTACAGCATCGTATAAGGAGGCCGGCCACAAGAGAAGCTAGACGAACCATTCAGCAAAGGTGAAATACGGCAGGCGCAACAGCAACTAAACAGCAGGTCTGCGCCAGGCCCAGACGGCATCGAAAACAAACTGCAACGAAATCTGCACGATAAAGCACTCGTAGTTATCACGAGAAAGATAAACGAGGCGTGGTAAACGAGTACCGTAGCACAAGAATGGCGTGCGGCAAGAGTTTCGCTCCTCACAAAACCTAGCAAGCCGATGAGCATCGGCAACTTAAGGCCCATATTACTCACATCATGTGTCGGAAAAGCGGCCGAGCACGCAGCCCTAAACCGCATAACCGACCACACTGAAAGAAATAAACTATTGAGACACATTATTGGTTTCCGAAGGGCACTGTCCACACAGCACGCCATGTTTTTAAGAGAGCGCATAAGCTACGGAATCCAGCACACGCCCAAAGCCATAATAGTCCTGGACCTGGCCAAGGCCTTTGACACGGCAAAACACGAACAGATACTGGGAGAAACCGCGCACATGAACTTGGGCACGAAATTCTACTACACCAAAGCCTTCCTAGCGAACAGAACCGACACCATTAGCACAGGACAACTGTGCAGCGAATCCGAATGACTCGGAAATGTCGGCACCCAGCCACGGTCAGTACTTTCGACACTACTTTTCAACGTAGCGATGCATAGGCTGTCGGAGAAGCTGGATGAAATCCCATCCATGCACCATTCCATATACGCGGACGACATTACAATATGGTTCCGGGGTGGCCATCAAGATGGCACGACGGAAATAATATTACAACAGGCACTGACTTCAGCGGAACAATTTCTTAAGCCAACCGGACTCGCACTTTTCCCTCACCAAACCTACGCTAACACTCTCCGAACCTGGCAAAGAGAAACAGCAAGTACAGCCCACAGCTAACAACCACAAAACGATATCGCAAGTATACACAGTCAAGCTTTCGGGGCTAGTACTAAGCGCCGAGGCGAGCCAGAACACGGAGGCGCTCAAACGCCTTGAAAAAAGCACCAACAACCTCGCAAGAGGCATTGCTCGAATCGCCAACAAGAGAGAAGGTCTCCTAGAAGACAACATCATAAAGGCGTATGACGCCTTCCTTGTGAGACGTAGAATACGCTTTTTCCATTTCTGAAACTAACCAGGGTCGAAATTAAAAATATCAACGACAAGGTACTGAAATATGCACTAGGCTTACCCAACAGCCCGAGCAACAAGAAGGTGGAGCAACTCGGGCTACACAACACGGTTGAAGAAATCTTTGAAGCTCAGAGAACGGCACAGATCATGCGCCTATTAACAACGCAGGCAGGACATATTCTCCGAGACGCAGGCATTAGCCCCATTATTCAACCAGAGTAAAATACCAAACTCACGAACGACGTGAGGAGACACATCAAAGTTGAGCGAATTCCCCGAAACGTTCATCCGACGCTGAACGAAGGTAGAAGGATGGATAGAGCGAGGGCTCTCATAAAGAAGGCAAGAAAGCACGAAACGCACGCCCTCTTTGTAGACGCCGTTCACCACACGGCAAGCGGGCGTTTGCCGTAGCGGTCGTTGACATAGACGGAATGATAATAAGCGCGGCAACCGTTAAAACAAGACACGCCCACGAAGAATAGGCAATGGCGGTCACACTAGCCCTGCAGAGCTACTGAGCCCATTCCAAAATTTACAAAGACTCCAAGACGGCGGCACGAAACTTCACGACTGGCCTCGTCGACAGGAGCACCGCAAAACTCGCGGACAATGCAGTGCGAGAATACGAAAAGCAAAGAAATGCTCATTGAAAAAGAAAAACCGTAAATTCACATATATCCTGGTTCCCGACGCACATGGGTCAGATACCGGGACGCGACGACCTGCAACACCAACGGGGAGGTCAGCCGTCTGGCGCTTGAACTCACAGGCCGCGCCAGGGGGAGCAGAACGAGGATCTCAGCTACAAAAACCAAGCACTCACCATACCTCGATATCACGTCACATTACCAGGTACAAAGACGCACCTTTCCGTCGCCGCGCACAAAACTTAACAAAGCACAAGAACTCACGCATAGAAGACTGCAAACGCGTGCGAATATAACACCCTCCACCTTGCACAGAGCACATCTCCCACATGCTCGCTTTGTCAGCACCGATACTGTAACTTTGGTCACACGCTCTCGCTGTGCCCTACCCACAGCACAATGCAACTCAGCAGCCAAGAGGCTTGGCAGGAAGTCCTCACGAGCAGTGACTACAAACTACAACTATACAGGTGGTCCAGAGGCCCCGGGACATCGCTACAAGCCTTCAGCAGCCAGCGCCGTCCTGGACGAAGCCACCAGACTGACTTAGGGGTCCTCACGGCCCCGGGTCCGCCTCCTCACGATATTTCGAATAAAGTAACTCTCTCTCTTTCTAGCGTAATTGAACTACTCTTATTATTCTCTAACGCGTGCGCATAACACAGCCAGGGACACGCGGATAAGCACCACGCGTAAAGCAGCATGAAGCGAAAGCATGCTGCACAGTTGGTATTCCACTGACAAGGCATTCACATTTGTCGCAGATACGAGTCGAAGTGGACGAGAGCGCGTATTTTTTCGCTCAAACGAAATAATTATTCTCAAAACGTCACGCCATAAAAGGTATGTTGCAAACGTAGGGCTTATTACTTAACTAAATGCCATATCACAACTGCAGTCCGCTTTGGCCTTGAAACGCCACAGACGCAAAGCAAAAGCAGAATTTTTACGTGGAGCTTTAGTTCCTCTAGCACTCAAAAATACAGGAAGAACGACAGTGGATAATGACGATCATATTCCGTGCCAAAGAGCAGTAAATAAAGACCTTTTTAGTGTGACAAATGTGTATGTCTTGTGAAACTTTCTTGCTGTTTTTTTTTTTACTTCTTTATTAAAACTTTTCTGAGATTTCTTTCTGAGAAACCTTTCTGAGAAACTTTTCTAAGCGAGATGGAGTAGCCGGTGCCACAACATCTCCTAATCACCACTTCAATAATAAAAAAAAAGACCACGTAGTAGCAACAAACGCTCTAGTTATAATGCGGCACCAACAACCACAACCACCATCATTATCAGTTTTATGCTACTCCCCAAAAACAAAATTAGCGGGATTAAGCAGCCAGAGAGGAAAGATGCTCCAGGCGCGTTATCACTAGCACTCTAGTAGCTATTATGCATGGACAGGTTCAAGCAGTCTGACCATAACTCTACCTTTTCTATTGAAGTAAACACCGGCTCTCTAATACACTGTTTCGCTGTGACAACATTTCGTTCTATTGAAGGACTACTCGGAAGTTCTTACCATGTGCTTGACGCAACCGCAGGCCACGCGAGTGGCAGATGCCCGGGGCACGTCCTGCCGTCCACGAAGCGCCAGCGGGTCGCGGAGAAGACCAGCAGGACGACGACAACGAGTCCGCGATGTCACCGGCACTTCACTCGGAAAACGAAGCGCCCACCCAGAAAGTGTTGCAGGAGAACGTTCCGTCCGCCTGCCGGGTCGAACTGGGGAATACCACCTCGCCGCCGGAGCCCAAGTGGCCGCCGGTACACAAGCAGGAACGACCTTCCGGCAGCTGCACCATCAACGAATGCTTGCCGGGACCGTCGGCTCCGCAGCCTCTCGAGCAACTGGGAAGTCCCTTGTCCTCCTGCTCGCTGTCCAATGTGGACCTTTGGAAGCAAGAATTCGAGGAGCTAGACTGCTCACAGCATTCGGTAGGATCGGACGAGGCCTTCCAGGTACGCGTCCCCTCCTTCTCCGCAGCGCTAGGAGAGTGGCGCGCCGATTAGTGATGACTCTGGTTAGGTAAGGACAGGACGCTAATTTCTGCAGCCCGTGTGTCGGGAGCACGGCTAAGCGTCCGTGGGGGTAGGGGAAAGGGACTGAAAGATAGAAAGAGAGAAACCGTAGTGAAGGGCTTCGAAAATTTTGACCACCTGAGGGTTCTTTAACGTCCGCTGACAAACGCACAGTACACGGGCCTCTGGCATTTCTCCGTCGAAAATGTGACGGGGATGTGACGCGGCGGGGATAAAGCCAAACGGTATGGTATGTGTGCGGCGTTTGGGGGCGCGTCGACGTGTATACGGGACCAAGCCTACACTTCCCATACCCCCCCCCCAACACCTCCCCCCCCCTTACCCTCCCCTCCTGCACTTTGGCCTCGCGCACTCGAAATCATAAGTACCCATCTGGGAATGTCAACGCTTGAAAGAGAAAGACTTTGGAGCGCTAAAGCGTAGGGGACGCGAACTACACACGTCGGCGCACGAAATTCAAATGCGGCTTGATTCCTGATATAGCCTGCTCGACAATTTTGTTCCTATAACTTGTAATGCGTTGCCAGCGTTAACGAAACAAAAGATTCGTTGTGGATGCCGCCAGCCGTCATACGCTCCGCTTCTGATGCACTTACAGCATTCTACCCAATAAGAAACAATTCGGTAGAACGACAACAAATAGCAAGAGAGAGAGAGAGAGAAACTTTCTTGAATGTTGGTCCTGAAGCTCGACGAGGTGGCCCGCGTCCACGTTGGCACCACCAGACCAAGTTGGGTGGCTTCGTCGTGGACCTTCTGGACTGCCCGTTGTTGATCCTGCTGTGACTTGCTCCTTGTGAGTCTAGTCCACTTTTCCCATTCGTCATCAGGGTTGGTGAGAGTCGCGGGGCACCCCGCCAGCATGTGTCTGATACCAATGATGTCGTTACGGGCAATGCATTTTACTTCTAATTGTAATGCCAGCTGGGTGAATTTTGTTCCAGCCTTCTCCCTCTTCGTTGGAAGATGGCACATAGATAACAAATAAAAGATAGCAAATAGGAAGAACGCTGAGAACCAGTTTTTAAATGCGGAGCATTTCTTAGTCGCACGATGTCGCGCTTCGGCGTCGGCGGTGGCGCCGCCCCCACCCCCGCTGCGCATGCTCGGCTCGACTCGTGCCGGCCCACCGGGCGTTCAGCAAGCCGAGCATGCGCAGTGGGGGTGCGGCGGAGCGCAAAGTTCGGAATTCAGCCAAGGGCGTCTTTGCGGAACTCTCCCCCGTACTCCTCTCCCTCGAACGCGGGCTGTGTGTATATAAGCGGCGGAGCGCGCGTTCGGAATTCAGTCAAGGGCATCTTGGCTTTAGCTTGACTTGACGCTTTGCTTGTCTCGAGTAGATGCGATGGAACGAGGCGCTTCTTCATTCAATAAATAAGAATAATAAAGACGAAATAACAATTAAGCATTCGCATACTATACCCAATTACGCAACACTCACGCGATACCCCCACCACTCTGCGACGCATTTACTCGAGTTCCCCCCGTGGGAAGATGCGGGCGACATTTTTTTCCTATCTGTTACGCTCCACTGAGCATTCCTGTCCTTTCTACTACTTCATTCCATTTCACCGACCACCCAAGGGCGCAGTTCCCGCTTGGCTGCTCTACCCGGGACACTCAGCGCTCCTTGGTGGACCGCGCCCGAGCGGCGATCATCTCCAGTGGATTCCGGGATAGGTGGACCACCCAAGTGCATCTTTAGTGCAACTCTCTGAGCCTTTCCGAATAAACGTTTTTCCACCATCCAAGGGCGCAGAGCCATGCCCCCTACAGGACGTAAATAATAGCGTCATTTCCTTAACTGAACAACAAATATTTTCCCATGCTTGCTGTTTCTGCGCAACTGTATAAGGCCAGACTAGCGGTAGACGCCAACTGCAAGCTTTTCGTCTCCCTCTCGCCCTTCTGTTGTCTAGCGGATTCTCAGGCTGAGGTTACCGACGGCCCATCCACGGTTACGTGTCAAAAAAAAAAAAAAAGTCAGTTTCGCCGCAATTGCGAAGCAATGAATGCGATAGCAAGAAACTGTAATGCTATACGAAGTGAGGCTCGCAGCTTCAGGAGCAATATTAATTGTAGCAAACATGCGCTTGCTAAGTGAGCGCCTCCCGCGGGCAGCGCGTGCTGGTACGAACGTTGCTTGTCACAAAGCTACGCATGCAAAGCTAGGGGAGGCCGCTAAATGAACAAACAGAAGATAAGCGCGAACTATCAAGTGAAGCACTCACGAAACGAACGCACAGATATACACCGAACGATCGCGAATAAGCTGTCACAATGGATACTCTCAGTTTGAACAGCGCTCCTGTTGCAAATGCGGCTGCCCGTTGCGCTCCTCGCGCCGGCAAATACGTACAACGTCCACTAGGATTCCACCTGTATTAAAATGCATCCGGCGAGAAAAGGTCCACTATGATTCCCCCTCCATTAAAATGCAACCGGCCCCGCCACGGTGGTCTAGTGGCTAAGGTACTCGGCTGCTGATCCGAGGGTCGCGGGATCGAATCCCGGCCGCCGCGGCTGCATTTCGATGGAGGCGAAATGTTGAGGCCCGTGTGCTGTGCGATGTCAGTGCACGTTAAAGAACCCCAGGTGGTCGAAATTTCCGGAGCCCTCCACTACGGCGTCTCTCATAATCAGAACTGGTTTTGGGACGTAAAACCCCACAAAACAACAAATGCAACCGGCGATGCTTGAACTCAATCCGCGTCTTTCAGGGCTAACAGGCCAACCACGTAAACGCTATGCCACTGCGTTGAGGGAGCATGGCCGAGCATCGCTGGAGGGAGAAAAAGGAGGAGAGTCTACCATCCCGAACAATGAGTTTCTGACGACCGCGGTGTTGTAGTGATCATAGCGCTCAACTGCGACCCCCCCCCCCCCCCCCAAAAAAAAAAAAAAACGCGGGTTCGTTCCCGGCCGCGGCGGTTGCCTTTCCGGTGAAGGCGAAAATGCCAAAGGCACGTGTACTGTGTACTGTGAGTACACGTTAAAGAACCCGGGGTCGTCGATTTCCGTAGCCCTCCACTACGGCACTTTAGCATTACTGATGCTGAGCCGTGTTCCCGACATGGGCTGCAGAAAATAGCGTCCTTTAATTCATAGATCGAACCCCACTCAACCTCCAAGAGCTCGATTTTGTACCTTTTCGACTTTTGTACCATATATTTTACCATACTTACTTGCCACTTTTTCTTTTTGTCACCGCTTACTTTTTTCGACATCACCCTCACGTGAGACAAATAAGCGTTTCGCCTTAATATGTGCAGCCTTCCGCCATCGCCACCACAGAATCGACCCCGTCCGTGTCCATAACGATGGCAACGCAGTCGACCGCGGCGTCCTTGGTGGAGGCCGCCGTTGACAGCCTCGAGAAGCCGTGGCAGACGCAGCCGGGCGAGCACATTGTGAAACTTCAGCCGCAAGACGAGCTGCCGCAGCAAGACATCGTGACGTTCCAACAGGCACTCCAAGAACAGCAGGAACAGCAGCAGTTCCAGCAGATGCAGCAGGCATCGATCCAAGGCAGCCAGGAAGTGCGGCAGATTTGGAGGGACCCCGCAACGACAATGCAGGGCGACACGATGATGGACTTCTTGACGACGACGGAGCCTTGTCGTGAGTAGCCGACGACAATCCTTGCTCGCGCTTTGTCGCTTCAACGGGCTACGCAAACGAAGACGGCAATGTGTTAGGTGGAGTGCTGAAGTTGCCCATTTCCATTCATATGATCCAAGTCAGTTCCGCGATGCGAATACAGTGGAGACAGCGAAGCTGAGCTTTTAACGATAGTCGTACGTAACTGGCAAGGGTCCGAAGTTCCCTGTCAGTATCATGCAAAACTGTCACGATTACTGTCAAGTTGCAGCGGGCTGAGGGAAAGGGTGTAAGTAGCGAGCTGAGGGCACGAGCGAGTCGGCTTGCTTTACGTACAACGGCGGGCGATGCTAGCCCCTAAAAAGCTGAAAGAGGAATCAATTCTCGCAGTACAGGTTATATGGAAGAGGAGTTCCGAAGGACGCATCGTCAGAAGGTTTAAGTAGCATTCTCAGAAGGCCCCCGACATCCCACGTGATCTTCTTCTGTCTACTAGTGTGTTTGCCCGCCGTCAGAAGATTTCATGGGGTCGACGATGTGGTCAAAATACAGAAGAAAGCTTGAAAAACCGACGCGTACCGCTGACACTCAATCAACTGGTGAAGTTTCTCGGCGAAATTCGAATTGGCGCCCATGAATCCTCAGTGGTCCATGCAGTATTGAAAAATGATATAGAGCTTCGCATTAGCGCGCCATCTTTCTTTTTAAGAGTTGCGATGTGGGCTTGTTGGTGGTTCATATTAAACGCTTTGATGTAGCGCAAAAAACAAGACACGGACACAAGAAGGCACATATGGACACCACACAGCGCTGTGTGGTGTCCATATGTGCCTTCTTGTGTCCGTGTCTTGTTTTTTGCGCTACATCAAAGCGTTTCTTTTTAACTTTTGCGCCTTGCTGTGTCTCAGGTCGGACAGACATTTTCGGGAAGTTCAGCCCGCAAGCATCGCCTAGTGCCTCATTCGGAGCGCCGACGAACGGCACTGATGAGCCGCTCCCTCCCCGGCCCACCCTCTGCTGGTCACCGAGCAGCACGGCGGGGCCTTCGGGCCAAACGCCGGCCGCGGTGAAGCAGCCGCCGGTGAGCGACACACCGCCAGCCCCTTCGCAGAACAAGGTGACATTTTCAACTTCTAGTTAGGACATCGAGGAATTTCAGCCGTTTGGTATGCCGGTATACGCGCAATCGTTTGCATAATATCGAACAGTAGTGCGTTGTTAAAAGCGAAGCATTTCTTGGCAAACCTGAATCACTTTGATCGTATCTATCCATCCATTTAGCCGCATACGTCTAGGTGCTTTCCTATACATAGTGTTCACGTGTCGTCACATCCGCCGCTCTCACCCACACTCGCTATTCATAGTAGCCATTGCTGGGTACCTCCCTGGGTACCTAGCTGACGTAGTTAACAGGCTGCAGCCAACCAGGCACGCCGGTGGCGAATGCCGGAAGTGACGAAGCCGCGCTCGGTGACGCGCGTTATGTATAGTCTGTTTCAGTAGTTCCGTGCAGCACTGTGGAAGCTACAGTATCCTTCTGCCAATCAGGAGGGCAAACCACGGCCGGTCTGGACGCATGCGTTCGCTCCCTCTTCGCGGCCTGCGCAGCTGCCGCGAGTACAGTGGATCTTTCTACACAGTGACGACGGCGCGTTCCGCGTGAGGGCGTCGCGAGCCAACCCCCCAAAGAGCTTGCTCTGCATGCGCTTCGTATGGCAAAACCACCTGTTCCCGGCCACTTTATTGTGCCAGTTATTTCTTCCGCATGTAGTTAGTGGTGAAAGCAGTACAGGTGCGTGTGGGGACAGCCTGGCTTTCCAAGTACTCATGCACTCGGCAAGAGAAGACGCACACTCAGCGCTAGTAGCAACAAGAATGGGTTGGTTGGTTGGTCAAACTTGACCATCTTATATCTGATGGAGGCGAAAATGCTTGGGGCTTCTGTGCTTAGATTTAGACGCACGCTAAAGATTTTCAGGTGGTCGAAATTCCCGGAGCCTTCCACTACGGCGTCCTTCCTAAACATAACGCAGTTTCGGAATGATAGACGGCATGCTGATGCAGATGTCACCGTGGGCGTCCTTCTGTTTAGTTTCTACAATGAGACGGATTTGCTCAGCCTTGTGGTGAACCGCTCCATTGTGTGATTGTCAAGATATTTCCCGGAACCATCACATGTTCTGTTGCAATAGCGATGAGATTATTGGCCTCATTGCAGCGGCTGAGCACATCGGCGTTGCTCGTAGCACTGCGTGTGTGCCGCTTTTATGTTAGAGGTAAAAAAGTAGCTGACTGGGCTAGTTGGTTGTGCATGCTTTAAGATAAACAGCGCAAAAAATGGACGGCGTTGGTTCTTCGGATTCTTCTTGTAAACTGTACAAAACAGTTAACAGATCAGAACGACAGGCCTTCTGGCTATATTCACAAGCCCACGCGGAAACATTTCCGGCCTTTAACGATGTGGCTACTTTAAACTAGCCGTGAGCATCACGACAGCGTTTTACCAGCAGTGCTTCTTTTTTTCAGTTCTTGTGCACTATATTATTTTAGTACCAAGGAGAACATTCTCTGTGATATTGAACGGTTTCTGTGAAAGTTTTTTTTTTCTCTTCGCTGATGGCGTGCTTTATTGCATAATTTTTCTAATCTCTTCATTTGCATGCTGAAGACTGCATCTGGACTCGTGAGGGCTTGGGAATTTGCATGCATGCAAGTACTCAGCGTGGCGTGGTGCGACTTTATTATTATTATTATTTTATTATTATTATATTCCTCATACTGTGATTGCTGCTCACGGCTGCTTATGCGAAAAGAGACTTTCCTTTTTTCGAGGTATTTATTTTAAGATTTAAGCAAGAATTGTGATACCCGGCTTCAACAAAAGATGTCCATATTTTATCATTTCCAAGTACAGTAAAGGTTGGCATATGTGCACTTGAAGTAAACGTTTTGAAAACCACTTTCCTCCCAAAAAAGAATGTTTCCCGTCATTTCTTCTGATGGTCGGTGACGAATCATGCAGCCGAGGCTTCTGAGCACAACCCGCAATGGGCAAGTGCTCTCACCAGCAGCGGAAGCGGGTGAATCAGTGACTTGCTCCTCCCCATCCGAAAAGCGGAAATCACCGGAGTTATCATATATGCTTGCTACAGTGTTTTCATCGCAGTGGTACCATGCATACCATATAGAGGAGCTTCAGAAAAATGCCGCGGCAAGTCTGAAGCCAAACATTCCCTCCGCGCGCTAGCCTCCTCAATGGCCGGTAGCTGGTTTAGAGCGGGTTGGCTCGGAGCGCCCCTGCCAAGTTGCGGCGATAGGTAGCAACAGCCCCCCGTGCGCAGCAGGCCGTAAAGGAGGGAGCGAACGCGCGTCCAGACCGGCCGTCACCTGGTATACGCCGATACCTGGGAGTGGAGAGAACAAATGTTTAACGAATACGAATGCCTGATCTTACATCCCTCACATAACATCCTTGTCATGCGTGTTATTCCTGGTTATTGCCCACTTATCCTCACACGCGCTGATGCGCTTTGCACAGTCTTCGATACTACTCGTAAGATTTGGCTTAACGCTTGCACTCAATTCCCTCGCTGACCGCTTCGCAGGAGACCGATTCTCACAATGCAGGGGATCTTCATGATTTTTTTTCTGAAATTTGTGAAACAACGCATATAGACATTCCTTACGTGCATGCCTGTCCCATCTGTTGAGCCTATTTCTCTAAGCGTGGGCGCTCCGACTTATAAATGGAGTGTGCGAAGGCACCTTGGAGTGGCAGACTGTGCTGACACTAAATACTTTGCTAACACCTCGGGAGTGGGAAAGAAAAATGGCGGTATTGCGAGAGTGAAGTACAGCGTAAGCATGTACAGTACAGTATAGCAAGGGGTGGGAAAGGGAGGTGACAAGGAGGGGAGAGAGTAGAAGATAGCAATAATTTGAGGAATTGAGGGGAGGTGGAGGGAAAGGAGAACGGGAACGCGACCAGCTGCGCCGTATCTTCAGTCTTCGCACCACTACTGCATAGCTGCTGTGTGTCATTACAGGGCAGCGCACAGAAGGATCGAGCCATAACAACACATAACGACAATGATATGTCGAGCAACAGGATTGGTTGAAATTTTCTCTTACGAGCAGTTTTGTCGTAAGTCGCTTTTGTGAATACGCGCCCATGGTCTCTTACGAATGTTTGTTTCCCTATTTCAGTAAAGTAAAACCTCGTTATAACGAAGTTGAAGGGGGCGCCGTAATTACTTCGTTATAGCCATTAGTTCGTTATAGCCAATATCCATTTCATTTGGGGAAAATTTCAAGGGGAATTGCGATTGCTTCGTTACATCCGATAGTTCATTTTCGTTATAACGAGGGAACCCATAATTACTTCGTTATAACATTAGTTCGTTATAGCCAATATCCATTTCATCTGGGGGAAATTTCAAGCGGAATTGCGATTGCTTCGTTATATCCGATAGTTAGTTACATCCGGGTTCGTTATAACGAGGTTCTACTGTTAGCCGCTTTCTTTTCTGGCCCCATTTTAACGTGTGCTTCCCACTCTCCATCCAGAAGGCTCACTCGAGGATTTCGCCGGAATTCGCTCGCCACCTGGCCGACGTGCTGCGCGGCTATGGACAGCGGTCACCAGACTACTGCGGTGAGACTGTGGCATGCCTGCGCCTGCCGCAGCCACACTGGGACCGGATGGTGCAGCGCGAAATTTACAGGAATTTCGCCGATCCGGGGGGCCGCATAACCGCGATCCTCGTGACGGGACAAGCATCACCCACACCGCCGGCGTCCCCGCCAGTCCGCGCTGAAGTGGATGACGAGTGGGGAGACGACTTTCTGAGCGCAGTTCAGGAAGATTTTCTCCCCTCGCCCCCTCGCACCAACGGCTACGACGGCAAGTCGCCGCCACTGTCCTTCGGAGGAGTACTTAAACAGGAATTTCTATTTTAATAAAGTGAATCTGAATGATGTCCTCTTTTTCCGGTAGTCCTCAAGCCACCGGCCAAGCAATGTACATGGCGCGCTCTCTCTCTTTTTTTTATTTTCTTGCCGAACGCTGGCTGCAAGGCTAGCTTTTTTTTTTCTTTTTCGGAAACATATATAGCGCCTTTAAGCTCCATAGCCACTGTGGGTACGAAACTTTGGGGTACATTGGCGGGAGAATAAGCTCGATACTGTGATAAACACGCTGTTTACTACTGCAGTTTCCAGAAAAGTTTAGCAGGACGGCTGATCTATAATTGTGTGATTAGCGAAGCGTTCGTGGCGCAACATTCAAACCCGCCTGTTTGTGAGGAAGGAATAGGTGAAAAATGTCTCACACCCCTCCCCTATATATATATATATATACATATATATATATATATATATATATATATATATATATATATATATATATATATATATATATATATATAAACAGACACTTCGTTGGGTCCGGCACGTATAAGAAAAGAAGCGGGTACACGCACGAAAAAGCAATACCTTTATGCCCAACGTTTCGGACGTGGCATTTTTTTGTCCGACGCTGCATTTTGTTGTCCCTTCTTTCTTTAAGCACCTTGCCATCACCGCCCCCCCCCCGCCCCCAGAATCCCCCGTACAAGATATCCGGAAGAAAGTTAAGCACAGGCCGGAAAGAGAAACCGGATGTGAAACAGAGAGGCCGGAACTGGCCCATCGCTTGTGCGTCCCTGGCATTTCCCGGCTACGTGAGACGCAGCGCAAACGGAGCTCATTGGCTGAAGGCATCACCTTGAGTGGTCTCGGACGGTGATGTCCACCCTGTAGAAGAGTTTCAATAATGTTCTTTTCGCAGCCCTTAAAAAAAAAAAGAGCCAGGCCTGCGCGGAATCGCAGGACAGTGACAGCGTAAGCTGAAGGAGCGACCTTCCTAGAGGCCATTGTAAACGCTTGGGAAAACTAGTGCAAGTACAGGCGGTGGGTATCCCCTGCGCCATAACTCTGCGGTTTGGGCTCCTCTCTGCACAGCGGTCTGCTGTGCCCGACGTCGCCCTGCTGCAGCCGCGCGCGTAACTCTGCGATTCACTTCTTCAGCAACGGTCCGCATCTTGCGAGGAGGCGCCATCAGGTATATCGAAGAGCCATGTCAGGTTGCTGTCGGGGCTGCGCACGTCGCCTGTCACGTGACGCATAGAACGATGCGACAAAACTGCTTCACGAGGCAGCGCTTCGTAAAAACACATTGCGAAGGCTATGCGGAGGAAATTGGCGGCGCCAATAGATGGCAGCAGTTGTCCAGTTCTTCACGAGGAGCGATATTGGTTACTGACACGGGCGGACACCGGCGGCGGCGGCGGCGGACAACTACGGCGCCGTTGTTGTGATCTCATAACAGCTTACGCTGTAAGACAAAGCATTTGAGGAAATGCGCACACAAACGTTACTTGTGAATTTCACCAGGAAGACAAGGCCAGTACGCTGCCGTGTTCAATAATTTTACTTCTGTAACACTCTAACGCATGAAACGAAGCGTCGGGGCAAGCATAGAGAAACGATGCAAAACAAAATGAGTGATGAAACGAGCGCGTACTGTCAGCCCCAAACTAAATTAAGATTATGCAGCACGAGAATCATTTTAGTAAGTAGTCGCCTTCAACCTCTTCCACTCTCTGCGACAGTGTAAGAACTCAAACTTGTACCCTTGCGAAAACAAAGTAATTAGAGCTACTTTCACAAAAAACTGCTCTTTAAATGCGCTGATGTAGCACGCTACAGGCTTAGAAAATTGCGCATAAGTGCCTCGAAAGTTCGTCACGTCACAACGCATAGAGATTTGCAGCGTTGTTTCCTAAGCCTTGTCTTCTAGCCTTGCAAACGACTACGCACTGAATCACAATTAAGCTTGAATATAGACATTTTGAAACAGCTGAACCAAAAATGCACGACGGCCTGCTCTCTACTGTTGCATAGCGTACCTCTCAGTGTAAGGACAGCATAAGCGTCTGCTTATATGAGACCCTAACATAATATTATTTAATCTCACGTTTCATGGCGAAGTCAAACCTCATTGCCCTGACTGCGGCGAGTTCAACTATCTGGAATAGATGCTCTGGTGGTGCGCCTCGCTACGAGGCCCTATTAGAATTACAGAAGACCAATGGAACTCCGACCAACGGAGCTTGCAACTAATTATCAACTCCAGGCGGCCCAGGAAGCTCACGATGCGGAAGTTCGGCTACTCCTTCCCGTCCCAACGTAGGATAGGCACGTTAGGAGGGCAGCTTCTTACCGAAAGGACTGAGGTCGATAAAATTATTCATATCATACTTAGTTCACTATAGAACAGAATCTCAGGGGAAGACGGATGCTTGAATCGATGAACAGATCGCAAAATACGATTTAGAACAGGGAATGTCGCAGGAGCCGCAAGCGGCCTCCTTGATATGCCTTCGTCAAGGCGCCGCCCTGACGAAGGCAAGTCCACTTGTCGAAACGCTGGCTCCTGCGACATTCCCTGTTCTAAATCGTATTTTGCGATCTGTTCATTAGTACACTATAGGCAGTAACCACAGCTCCTGATCTGCGCTACCGTTCCAACGTTCGCCAGCAAAAATATTCTTCGAGTTTCATCTCCCCATCCACACAAGTCGACTTAACTGATCAGGTTTTAGGTACCAAAAACGGCCAGGGATTCCATCCCGCGACCTCTAGTTTCCCAAGCTAATAGCCATAAAGCTGTCATGGTGACTCAATTAAGCCGATTTCGCAAAGGTAGGTGCCAATGACTGAACGGGACAAAGACCACAGGGCAAGAATAGGACACTGCTTCCCGGTATTCATGACCACCATCTTCATCTCCACCGCTCAAGTACCACCACACTCACTAGATATGCAGACAATTTAGTGACTTTAAGTGACGCAGCGAGCCGCCCGGCGATGTACGCAGTCTTCCCTACTTCTGTATCCTGTTTCACTAGTTCCCTGCAGCAGAGCCAGGGCTTCATGAGCCCATGAAGCGCAGAATTTTTCGGAAACGAGACGAAAGGCAATTGTTCGGACACGCACCTTCGAGCCGCTACTGTCAATAGTGGCCCCTCTTCACCCTCCTCTTTCTCCTTCCAAGGCTGCAGCTGCCACTGCAGAACCCGCCATTGGCAGATGGCAAGACGCGGAAGGACACGTTTGACATCTGTTCGCCCTCCGGATTGGCCGAAGAGGCCTGTAGCTTCTACAGTGCTGCACGGAACTTCTGAAACAGACTATACACTGTCAGCAGTCTACTGCTCACTGTTGCATTTCCACCAGGGCAGGTGTTGGCGAAATGAGATAGATTTGCAACCAACAGTGCTTGAAGGGGGGCCAGTCTTCGAACAAATAGTGTTTCGTCACGTCCAAGTAAAAACCCGTGAGTCGATGTGACGGCTGACAACGTTTGATCGATGGGGGCTTATAAAATACACGTGGAGATACGAGGGCTGGTAGAAAAGTATCCGACCTTTGGCCGAAGAAAAAAAACTGGCATAACTGGAGCGTTGGAAACTTGATCGCCCTCAAAGTAGCCTCCCTGGGAAGTCACACACTTCTCCCAGAGGTGCTGCCATTGCTGGAGGCATTCCCAGAAGGCCTCTTTCGGAATGGAGTTTACCACAGCTGTCGTTGCAGCCATAATACCCTCTCTTGTCTGAAATCGCGCTACTTTCAATGAACTCTTGATTTTGCGAAACAGCCAGAAGTCGCAGGAGGCTGTTTAACTACAGGGGTCTGGTTTTCCGCCAAAGAAGTCTGAATCAAATGCGAGGAATGTGCAGGAGCATTGTCGTGATGAATGCGCCAATTTCCTGTTGAGCACAAAAAAAAACCGACGAGAGCACTGCGCACTGCGCACCACCTCACTCAAACGCTGCGTACCGGCGACTGACACCATTGGCAGGCGGGAAAAAAATTCGCGCATGCGCACGAGGGTTCAAGGTCGGCTGATGCAAGCGCACTTGCTTCATATCCGTCAGGTGTTCGCAAAAAAAAATAATAAGGTCGGATACTTTTCTAACAGACCTTGTATGTCAGACCCTGCGCTATTTTGACCACATGGGAGTGATCGAGGTCCACCTTAACCTAATTACACTAGCGTGCTCGAAGCTCGCGCGAACGAAATTCGTATTTTCAGGGCCAGGAATCGAGCCCTCGATCATGTGATCACTATCAGAATGACTATCAGAGTAGCAGGAGCGGAACGCCGTAGTGGAGGACTTCGAAAATTTTGACCACCTGGGGCTCTTCAGCGCGCGCTAATGAACCCCTGGTGGCATGTGGTTCGGTTAAGGAACGGATGGAGCTCTTGTAAGGGTGATGGCGATTCGGTAAAGGAAGGAACGCTAATTTCCGCAGCCGATGTCGAGAGCACGGGTAAGCGTCCATGGGGAGGGCGAATGTAACTGAAAGATACAGCAAGGAGAGAAAAGCCGTTGTGGAGGGCTCCGCAAATTTTCACCACCTGAGGTTCCTTAACGTACACTGACAACGAACAGCACCTATCCTTCTGTCACTTCCGCCTCCACTGAAAACACGACCGCCACAGCCGGGTTCTAACCCACGACCTTTTCGATCCGCGGTCGAACACAGAAACAACTAGACCACAACACCGCTACTGGCCAATGTTTCCCGTGCTGTCGAGTGAACCTGTATACTTTCCACTTTTTCGTCTCCATTTCCTTTGGCCAAACGCACGCTGAGCAGAGCTCCCGAAAACGGCTGCAAAAAATAACGTCCTTTATTTCGTGGGGTACGGTAAAACTTTTTTTGTCGGATCCAGCAAGCTCATTGGCATGGGCTAAACCACCATGCCGGCAACAGTTCTGGCTTGCGGGACAGCTCAGAACTGGTCTGTGTGTCTCGAGCTGTTCACTACGGTTTGCCAGCGTTCTTCAAGGAGACCTTTTCGATCCGCGGTCGAACACAGAAACAACTAGACCACAACACCGCTACTGGCCAATGTTTCCCGTGCTGTCGAGTGAACCTGTATACTTTCCACTTTTTCGTCTCCATTTCCTCTGGCCAAACGCACGCTGAGCAGAGCTCCCGAAAACGGCTGCAAAAAATAACGTCCTTTATTTCGTGGGGTACGGTAAAACTTTTTTTGTCGGATCCAGCAAGCTCATTGGCATGGGCTAAACCACCATGCCGGCAACAGTCCTGGCTTGCGGGACAGCTCAGAACTGGTCTGTGTGTCCCGAGCTGTTCACTACGGTTTGCCAGCGTTCTTTAAGGAGGCCGCTGCTTAAAAAAGGAAAAAGTTTCTAGGGACTTTAGTGTGGACAGGAAAGACGCTCACTTGCAACTGAGTTTATTCTTTCGAAATACGGCCACTCACCAGAAACCTTGAACTGCGCATGCGCAGACGTCTAGAAATCCTATGAAAGCAAACCCCAAAAACGAAAAAAAAAACGAAAAAAGAGTGTAAAGATGGCCTAGAGCCAAGCCGAGGCGCTGGCCAAGCAAGCGTCGCTTGCTTCGCTCTAGGCTGTGAAAGAAACAAACCGTGAAAGAGCGCCGAACAGGAGAAACTCGAGAAAAGATTCATTGTATCCTTGGGGGGTGCACTTGCTCGTCAACAATGTGCGGGAACATGTGCGCGTTTTGCAAGCAGAGAAACGGTACCGGCACCGATCGTCTGCAACTTGTTCGCGGCGTCCTCTGTTAAAAACAATGACCATCACAGGCTCAAAACTTGTCAGGACATTGCACAGACTCATTTGCTATATATTGAGTCCCAATTTAAGTGAAATTGGGCACGCCAGAGCTATAAAAAAATACAGCATATCCACGGAGTGAATGATGGTGAGTGGGCGAAGCTCGGGAGGTTCATCGTAGATCGTGCCGAGTTCTGGATTAATTTAGTTAACGCGCACGCTACGAAGCCTCATGGTTCAATTATTGATTAGTGGAGTTTATTGGCGCAAGGGCCAGATGTGGCCAAAGAGCGCCAGAACGATGATAATGAACTGTGCGTTACGCAGCGTGGATAAAACAGATGTGACGTGGCTGTAAATGGGCCTAAAAACACTCGCTGTAAGTGCGTAAAATACACATAGAGTAAAATTATGGCAATGACAAATACTGTGTGCTATGGAGACATAAAAATGCATTAAAAATGATACGAATATCAAATAAAAACTTGGCGTGGAGCACTAGTGCCTCAGCAGAGCCCTTAAAACAAGGACATGGAGGCATGGGCTCATTGAAAGCTGCTATCACAGCGGCATCTTCTGGACAGAGGATGCGCTATGAACTTGTTGGGCTAAAAACATTCAATACAACATCTTTTAAAAAGCCAAGGACTGATTTTGCGTCAAAAAGCGGTTCTTCGCCGAGAAACATAATAGGATGTAGGGGAAGATGATAGCGGTATGCTAAAGGAAAATGTTTCTTTCTCTCTCTTTCGGCTTCCCGACACTCCAGGAGGACGTGGAGGACGGTTAGCCTCTCGCCACATCTACCACATGTAGGAGGTTCCTCGCCAGTCAGCAGAAAGCTATGGGTACCATATGTGTGTCCTATTCTGAGGCGACAGAATAGGACATCAGTTCGCCGTGTTCTCGTAGCGGAGGGCCAGTAACCTAACTGCGGCTTAATCATGTGAAGCTTATTGTTTATTTCCGTGTCCCACAAGCGTTGCCAGTGGCTTCGCAGTTTCTTACGTAGGAAGGGTTTTAGATCTGTTGCAGGGACAGTAGCGGTAGGGTTAATAGCGCGCAATGTAATTGACGTGGCCATTTGGTCAGCTAACACATTGCCCTCGATGCTTCGATGGCCAGGTACCCAGCAAATAGTAATATGCTGGTTGGACATATACGTTGTACACAGAACGGAATACAGCTCAATTAGTACCGGATTTCTGAATCTGAAAAGTGACATTAATGCATTTACGACACTTAACGAGTCTGTAAATATAATTGATTTTTGTACCTTTGATTTCCGTATATGCTTCACAGCCGACAATAGTGCATAACCCTCAGCCGTAAAGATACTTGTTTCCGGGTGCAGTACACCGGATTCCGAGAAGGATGGTCCGACGGCTGCATAAGCCACCCCGGCATGCGACTTAGAGGCGTCGGTATAAAACTCTACGCATGAGTAGTGGGACTGGAGTTCTCGGAAATGCATTTTAATATGTGCTTCTGGTGCGTGTTTAGTGATTTCGACAAATGATGTGTCACAATCTATGAGCTGCCACTGCCACGGCGGTAACAGTTTCACTGAGAGCATAGGACAAAGTTCAAACAGTGGAACACCCATTTCCTCACTTAGGTTTCTCACACGCAAAGAGAACGGCTTTCTCGCTGCAGGTCGATTATGGAAGAGTGTGGCAGCGGTCATATCGTTTATAGTTGAATAAGCCGGATGTTTGATGTTTGCGCGTACGTTTATAAAATATGTGAAACTACTATATGATCGCTGCAGGTGAAGTGACCACTGATTCGACTCTACATAGAGGCTTTGGATCGGACTTGTCCTGAAAGCACCGGTTGCGAGTCGGATACCCAGATGGTGGACGGGGTCTAGGATTTTTAATGCACTTGGCGTTGCGGAATGATAAATTATGGCTGCATAATCAAGGCGCGACCAGACAAGACTTTTGTACAACTTCAAGAGGCACTTTCGATCACTACCCCATGTTGTACGTGATAGAAGCTTTAGGACGTTCATTGCTTTCAGACATTTCATTTTTACATATTTAATGTGGGGAATAAACGTCAGCTTAGAATCTAAAGTGATTCCCAGGAATTTATGCTCGCTGCTCACAGAGAGTTGGTCTCCCTTGATCGCAATACTTGGTAGTGGCATTACCCCTCGTTTGTTGGAGAAAAGTACGCACGTACTTTTCTGGGTGTTTATTTTAAAGCCATTCTCATCCGCCCATTTAGAGAATTTATTCATTCCAAGCTGCACTTGTCGTTCGCAGATAGACATATTGCATGATTTGAAACTCATCTGCACATCATCAACATACACGGAATAAAACATCGCGCTTGGAATTACTGACTGCAGAGAGTTCATTTTTACAAGAAAGAGTGTGCAACTAAGCACGCCCCCTTGCGGAACACCAGTCTCTTGGGTGAATGATCTAGATAGAGCATTTCCCACTTTTACGCGAAAGGTTCGGTTAGACAGATAGCTTTCAATTGTGTTTAACATGTTCCCATGGATGCCCATGGCGGCAAGATCGCGTAGAATCCCGAATCGCCATGTGGTATCGTACGCTTTCTCTAAGTCTAGGAATACGGAAAGTACAAACTGCCTATGAATAAATGCATCTCTGATGTATGCCTCGATGCGGACAAGGTGGTCTATAGTCGACCTTCCCTCTCTGAAACCACACTGAAGAGGGTCTAGTATGCTGTTACTTTCTAGAAAGTGGATTAAGCGCCGCTTTAACATTTTCTCATATAGTTTACATAGACAGCTTGTTAACGCTATTGGCCTGTAGCTGGCGGCTAAGGACGGGTCTTTGCCTTGTTTAAGTACCGGAATGACTATCGCTTCTTTCCATGACAATGGAATATACCCAGCTGCCCACATGGTATTGAAGAGAGTTAGGAGTGTTTTTAGTGCTTCGGGGTGAAGGTGCTTGATCATTTCGTACATTATACGATCGCCACCTGGCGCCGAGTTTTTGACGCACGTAAGAGATGCCTTAAGTTCAGCTAATGTAAATGGGCAGTTGTAAGCCTCACTGGATGGACGTTTACATTTAAGGGGCTGCCGCTCTTCGCGTTCTTTGAATCTTAAGAACGTTTCTGTATAGTGCGATGCACTTGAAACATATTCAAAGTGTTCGCCTAGGCAGTCCGCCTGCTCTTCCAGGCTCTCACCTCGGCTACTTACCAAGGGTAGGGGGTGTGACTCCCGACCCATTAACTTGTTTACCCTATTCCAAACCTTCGTTTCGTCGGTGTAAGAATTTATACCGGAGATGTACCTATTCCAACTTTCTTTCTTTGCAAGACGACGCGTTCTTCTGGCTTGTGACTTAACCTGCTTGAAATTGACGAGGTTTTCAGCTGTTGGGTAATTGCGGAGTAATCTCCAAGCTTTATTTTGACTGTTGCGCGCTTTCCGACACTCGTCGTTCCACCATGGAATGCGACGCTTATTAGTCATTCCGTTAGTTAGCTTAATGCATTTCGTTGCAGCGTCAATGATAAAACCTGTTAGGTATGCCACAGCATCGTCTATATTAAAATCAGCAATGTCATCTCCGTCTAAAAATGTGTTTTCTCGGAACAGTTCCCAGTTGGCTGTCTCGATGTTCCATCGTGGAAAATGAGGCAAGCACGTATCTTCTTTTGTTAACTTCAACATAATCGGGAAGTGGTCACTCCCAAAGGGGTTCTTGAGAACGGACCACTCCAGATATGGAATTAGTGTACTCGAGACAATAGTTAGGTCTATAGAAGAGTATGTGTTGTGTGTAGTGCTATAATACGTTGGTTCTTTTTTGTTAAGTAAACATGCGCCTGATGAAAACAGAAAGTGTTCTATTAGGCGTCCTCGGGCATCCAAACGGGGGTCGCCCCATAGGGGACTATGTGCGTTTAGATCACCAACGACTATATATGGCGGAGGAAGTTCATCAATGAAGCACTGAAATTGCGTCTTCGAAAGTTGATAGCACGGAGGAATGTAAATAGAAGTAATTGTTAGTAGCTTACCGAACAGCACTGCTCGGACAGCAACTGCCTCAAGGGAAGTTCGGAGGTTCAACGGCTTACAAGCAACACTTTTGTCGACTATTATAGCGACACCGCCCGACGAGGCGGCAGCGTCGTAACGGTCTTTGCGGAAGATGGCATATTGCCTTAGAAAGTTTGTTTGTGTGGACTTGAGATGTGTTTCCTGAACACACAGCACCTTTGGAGTATGTTTATTAAGAAGTTCTCTAATATCATCGAGATTATGGAGAAGTCCTCTCACATTCCACTGTAAGATCTGTGTGTCCATTTTAGATGTGTTTTGTGCTGTGTGCTCAAGGATGGAAAATTAGCTCACGGACCCTTTCCAGGGGCCGTGACACGAGATTTTTCTTTTTTGGATCGGTCGACGGAGTCGCGCCGATCCTTAGGCGCTGGTTGCGCCCTCACGCTTGGTGTTGTGTCCATTGCCTCTTGCGAGGCGCTGGACACGCGCTCTTGCGAGCGCTGCGTTTGCTTTGAGGGCCTCGCCTCAGAAGACGAGACCTTCGCGCCCCCCAGCCCGGAGGTTGGTGGGTCCTTCTTGGATGGTGGAGCAGCACTGGCTGCAACCACCGAGGGGGCGGATGGCGTCACCGCCGGCTCACTACGCGTGTGCCAGACAGCCGCCGGAGGCCGTCGTGGCGCTGCCCCCTGACGCGCCACTTCGGCAAAGCTGGTTTTTGGCAGGTAGGACACCTGCCTTCGTGCCTCCTTAAATGAAATATTTTGTTTTACTTTAATTGTGACTATTTCCTTTTCTTTTTTCCAGCTTGGGCATGACCGTGAGTATGCGGCATGCTCCCCATTACAGTTGGCACAGTGAAGAGGGTTTTCACAGGCATCAGACGTGTGTTCTTCAGCACTGCATTTTGCGCAAGTTAGGCGGCCTCGGCAGTTCTGTGAACTGTGGCCGAATCGCTGGCATTTGAAACATCGGAGAGGGTTTGGTATATATGGCCTCACTCGAAGCCTGATGTACCCAGCCTCGATGGAGTCGGGCAGTACACTTGAATTGAAAGTAAGTATCAGGTGCTTAGTCTGGACTTCTTTTCCATCACGCCTCATCTTAATTCGTTTCACGTTGATGACATTCTGTTCGCTGAAACCTTCCAGGAGTTCAGCCTCAGTGAGCCCTAACAAATCATCATCTGAAACAACGCCACGGGTGGTATTCATAGTTCGGTGCGGGGTTACTATTACTTTGGTGTCTCCAAATTTCACTATATTAGGCAGTTTTTCAAATTGCTTCTTGTCGCGAAGCTCCAAGAGGAGATCACCACTTGCCATCCTCGATGCTTTATACCCTGGGCCAAAGATTTCGGACAAAGACTTGGAAACTAGGAAAGGTGAAATTGCTCGCACTGGTTTGTCTGGAGTTTCTGAGTGTATGACATGGTATCGGGGGAAAGATTCTCTTTGTTGGCCAAAAAACTGAAAAATTTCATCGGTGCGCCCTCTTTTCTGAGGGCGATCAGGGAGTGGAGGGTAAGAACTAGACATATTGGATGTTTAATTTTCGGCAGCGACGCCAGCCACCCACCATGGAGTCCTACAAGGGGACGCTGCAGGGTCTGTAAGCACAGGCCCTGCAGACGCCAGCTGTACGCCACCACTATAACCGAATATGGTGTATCCAAGGTAGGATAGCCACACAGGGTTAACCCTTGCCGCCAGGAAACACGGAAGTCAATAGAAGAGAGTAGAGGACAGGAAAGATTTAAAGTAAGAGAAAAGACGAAGATTCGAAAAGAGAGAGAAAGGAAAAGGCGACTGCCGATTTCCCCCGGGCGGGTCAATCCGGGGGTGCCGTCTACGTGAAGCCGGGGCCAAAGGGGTGTGTTGCCTCTTCCGGGGGGCCTTAAAGGTCCAATCACCCGGCGTCGGCTCAACCCCCAGGATCCCCTTTTCCCCGGACACGGCTAAGCCACGCACGGCGACACGTGGGAGGGGGTCGAAACCCCCCCATTGGCTCGGGTCCGTGGTGTCGCCACACACCAAACGCCTGCTCACGCAGACGCCCCTGCGGGGATGGTTCAATTATGCACAAGTGAAATCTCCCACCGGCATTTCATTGCAAGATCCAGTGCCTATATACCTTGTAGCGACAGCTAGCGGCAGCAGCATCAGCGTCGCATTAAAAATGACGAAACGCTCGCCCTTGCACGAGGCAGGTGCCGCTGCCACGGGCCTGCGCGCGCTAGCGTTCCATTTCAGTCAGTAAAGTACTCTGAATCACAGCGGACGCGTCGGGCTTGCATTCTTTATGATAAGGTCGAGACTTCGTCGGTCTGCGAGGTCGCACATCGCCACAGTTTGGTGACCCGGACGTGATAGTGGCCATACGTTTCCGTGGCAGAAACGACCATGGAACGGACCGACAGTACGAGTTCTCGAGACCAGCACCTCCCCGAGCAACGCGGTGAGCCCTCCTGCTCAACCATAGCTGTCCGCCTTCCTCAGTACTGGGACCAGCACCCGTCGGCGTGGTTTCTTCAGGCGGAATCACAATTTCAAATTGCTGGTATCCGCTCTCAAGCTACGAAGTTCCACTACGCTGTTGCGGCACTCTCGCCCACCGCCATCGACGAAGTAGCGGATCTGTTGAGCACCTCGCTGTCTGCGAACGCCTATGACGATCTCAAGGCGACCCTGCTACAGCGAACGGCAGTTTCACAGCGTTCTCGTATCCAGCAGCTCCTGTCCTCTGAAGAACTCGGCGACAGACGCCCCAGTCAACTTCTTCGCCGAATGAAGCAGCTGCTCGGAGACAACGCGAGATCCATCGACGACGCGCTGTTACGCGAGTTGTTTTTACAACGACTACCGGCTAACGTGCAGATGGTTTTGGCGACAGCTTCTACCATGGACCTCACCGGACTTGCCGCGTTGGCCGACAAGGTGATGGAAGTAGCCGCCCCAAGCATCGCAGCCACGACAGCGTCTACTGCTGAGGGCGTAACCACGCTGCGAACGCTGCCGTCTTCTTCGACACCACATTCGCCGCTCGACGCCCTGTGTGAGCGTCTCGAACGCGTCGTCTCTGCAGCTGAACATCGCCGCGCGTCACCTCGTTCTTCACGCCACCGAAGTTCCAGCAAGTCGAGACGCACGCCCACCAGCCGTCACGCGTCGCCAAAGCCTGGCGTCTGCTACTACCATCGCCGTTTTGGAAACGACGCTCGTCACTGCCGGCGCCCGTGCGCGTGGCAGGGAAACAGGCCGGCCGACCTCTGACGGCGACAAGTGGTCCGGCCCAGCACACAAGTCGCCTCTTCTACCTCACAGACAGAGCCACTGGACAACGTTTCCTAGTCGACACAGGAGCAGACGTAAGCATCCTTCCTGCTCAACTCTCCGACCGAAAAGCGACACCTGTGTCGTTTTTGCAAGCCGTCAACGGTACCAAGATTCCCGTTTTCGCATTCACGCTCCGTCATGCTCAATCTTGGCCTCCGACGAGCGTTTCGCTGGATTTTCCTGGTTGCAGACGTCCGACGCGCCCTCATCGGAGCTGATTTCCTGCACCACTATGGACTCCTTGTCGACGTGAAACAGCGTCGTCTTATCGACACTGTCACTCACCTGACCGTTACCGGCGCCCCTGCAACAACCACATCGCCGATTGCGCCCATATCTTCTATGCTGGAACAACCATTCGCCGAGCTCCTCCGTGAGTTTTCCACTCTGACACGCCAGCCGGACTGGACGCAACCGGTCCAACACGACGTTTGTCACCACATCGTCACCTCCGGCCCTCCGGTCTATTTTCGACCTCGGCGTTTGTCCCCTGAGAAACTCAAGGTTGCTCGCGCGGAGTTCGAGCACATGCTCGCACTCGGTATCATCCGACCTTCTTCTAGCAACTGGGCGTCTCCGCTTCACATGGTACCTAAGAAGACTGGAGATTGGCGTCCATGTGGCGATTACCGCGCGCTCAACAACATCACAGTTCCTGATCGCTACCCGCTTCCGAACATCCAAGACTTCACGGTAGCGCTGCACGGCGCGACGATCTTTTCCAAGATTGATCTTGTTCGCGCCTATCATCAGCTACCAGTCGCCGAGGAAGACATTCCGAAGACCGCTATCACCACACCTTTCGGTCTTTTTGAATTCCTCCGCATGCCCTTCGGCCTACGAAACGCTGGCCAATCGTTCCAGCGTTTCATCGACTCCGTCACCCGAGGCTTGCCATTCGTCTTTGCCTACATCGATGACCTCCTTGTCGCAAGCCCTTCCGTTGAAGAACATGTTCAACACCTGCGGTTGTTGTTCTCCCGCCTTGCCAGCCGAGGAATCGTCATCAACGCCGCCAAAAGTGAATTTGGTCGACAGGAACTCGAGTTCCTTGGACACGTAGTCGACGCGAACGGCATTCGGCCACTCCCGTCCAAGATTCGCGTAGTCGAAGATTTTCCACGGCCGACTACAATGACCAAGCTTCGCCAATTTCTCGGGTTCGTCAATTTCTATCGACGGTTTATACCCGATTGTGCACGACTTGTGGCCCCTCTAGACGATCTGCTAAGCTCGAAACGGAAGCAAGAGCTTCAGTGGACTGAAGAAGCCGCCAACGCATTCACAAGAGCCAAGTCTGCCCTCGCCACTGCAACGCTGCTGAGACATCCGAAACCAGACGCACCGACTGCTGTCATGACAGACGCCTCGAACAACGCTGTTGGCGCCGTTTTGCAGCAATTGATCAACGGTACATGGCATCCACTCGCTTTCTTCTCCAAGAAATTGAAGCCTGCACAGACCCGTTACAGCGTTTTCGGCCGCGAGCTACTCGCCGTGTACTTGGCTGTCCGTCACTTTCGGCACTTCCTAGAAGGTCGTCAGTTTACTGTCTTGACCGACCATAAGCCCCTTGTGCACGCGATGAACCGATCGGCGTCTTGCTACTCGCCTCGCGAGAGTCGACATCTCTCTTACATCTCGGAGTTCACAACAACGTTCCGTCATGTAAAAGGCACCGACAACATTCCTGCCGATGTTCTGGGCCGCGTCGATGCAGTCTCCACACCAACCGCAGAGCCTTCCATCATCGACGTCGGCCTACTCGCCACTCACCAGCGTGACGACACCGAGCTACGTACCCTCCGAAATTCGTCAACGTCTCTGCAACTGGAGGACGTCGTTTGGAGTTCCGATGGTACTTCGGTAGTCTGTGATACTTCTACTGGCACACCCCGACCTTTCATTCCGGCACCGCTCCGCAGACGCCTGTTCGATGCGGTACACAGTCTTTCGCATCCCGGGATTCGCGCGACACAGAAGCTCATTTCCAGTCGCTACGTTTGGCCTCAGCTAAACGCACAAGTTCGCGACTGGGTGCGCTGCTGTTTGCCGTGTCAACGCTCCAAGATCCATCGCCATCCCGTCCCCCCTACGAAGTCTTTCCTTCCACCGGACGCGCGTTTTGACACCGTGCACTTGGACCTCGTCGGCCCTCTCCCACCTTCCAAGGGCTACAGCTACGTATTGACATGCATCGACCGCTATACACGGTGGCCAGAAGCTACACCCATCGCCGACATATCAGCGCCCACAGTTGCAGCAGCCTTCGTATCTACTTGGATTGCAAGGTTTGGCTGCCCATCTACTGTAGTCACTGATCGCGGTCGGCAGTTTGATTCGGCGCTCTTCAACGAACTCCTCAAGCTTCTCGGAACGACGCGCCTCCGCACGACCTCATACCACCCGCAAACAAATGGATTGGTCGAGCGTTTCCACAGGCATCTCAAGTCCTCCCTCATGGCACATGGATCACCGGAGAAGTGGGTCGTCCAACTACCACTCGTCCTGCTTGGCATCAGAGCTGCCATCAAAACCAACCTGGGCTGCTCATGCGCCGAGTTGGTCTACGGCACTTCGCTACGCCTGCCATGCGACTTCTTCGATCCCCCAGCCAAAACACCTGTGCCACCAGCCGGAGACTACGTCTCCGAACTACAAAACATCTTCCAGCAAATACGTCCCGTGCCTACACGACCGCACGAACCGAGGTCTCCTTACGTGTCTCCGCAGCTCACCTCTGCTACACATGTTTTCGTGCGAAACTGTGCTGTGCGGAAGCCTTTGCAGCCGCACTACTCCGGGCCGTATCGAGTTCTGGAGCATCGTGCGTCGACATTCGTTGTCAACGTCAACGGACGGCCCGACACAATCGCTCTGGAACGTCTCAAGCCTGCCTACTTCGAAGCAACCTTGCCATTGGCCTCACCATCCGATCGTTCGTCGGACTTTCCTCCTCTCTAGGGGGGGAGCCCTCTGTAGCGACAGCTAGCGGCAGCAGCATCAGCGTCGCATTAAAAATGACGAAACGCTCGCTCTTGCACGAGGCAGGTGCCGCTGCCACGGGCCTGCGCGCGCTAGCGTTCCATTTCAGTCAGTAAAGTACTCTGAATCACAGCGGACGCGTCGGGCGTGCATTCTTTATGATAAGGTCGAGACTTCGTCGGTCTGCGAGGTCGCACATCGCCACAACCTATATATATGCGTTGCCGGTGAACGCTTCTCCAACGCGAGCAGTCGGTATTTCTCAATCAAGAAACTCGCTAGGAGACGCTGCCTGCGCCAACGTTGTCTCTCGCGGGTGAAGGCGCGTTCTCCTTTTTTGCGAGCTGGTACAGCGTTCCTCTAAGAAAGAGCGTTTCCGTAGCCAACGCGCGCCTTTCGCTCTCTCTCTGTCTCCTTCTCTCTCTCTCTCTCTCTCACAAGACAGCAGAGGCACGCGCCGGGAGGCAGCGCCGGGAGAGAGAGAGAGAGAGGCACGCGCCGGGAGGCACGCGCCGAGGCGAAGGCAGAGGGCGAGCGCGTGCCGGAAGGCACGCGGGTTACGCCTGACGACTGACGCCTGACGACTGACGCGTGACAAGGTTAGACTAAGAGGAGCTTCGCCCCTAAAACGACCAAAACTGCAACCGCCCGCATACCGGTCATGCAAAAGCGAGCGTCCACCGAAGCCAGCGGGTTGCCAGAGGAGAAACGGCCCCTCTCGTTAAGCAATATGGCGGCGCCCACGAGAAAACGACCCGTACGGAGACGTAAATACTGCCGCACATTGCAATTTATTACGATTATATGAACGATGAAGTTCCTTGTTTGTTTTTGTTTTTTCTATCTAAGTTCAAATCGTTTGCTTTTCCCTTTTATGGAAATTTCCGCCGCTTGTTCAATCCCCCTTCGTGGGCATGTTCCACGTGGGAAGCATAATCGGCATCGTCACGAGGTTAACCGTACAGTGGCTAGCCACTGTAGTTAACTGTTCTTCACCTGCCACGATTGATCTCGGGCGATCACTAAGGCCGATCGACCCTGGTCGCTTCCACTCTAAAACCGCAAGCTCAACGAAGACTACAGCCAGGTTTGACACGCCGGAAGCAATGTCCACAAGGCAAGTGTACCACGCTCGTAAACTCCGCGCGCCATTTCGTCACTGCAAACCCCACAGACGCCGCGCGTTCTTTTCTCAAGTTTAGCACCCGTCTAGTGTGCCTTCGTGTGTTCGGTAGTCGCGCATGTGCGGATATGTGACGTGGTACGGTGGAACAACTGCCTTCAGTCGGGCGGGATTGCGCAGTAAGCGAGACGCTGACCTGCGTCCATAGCCCGCAGCAACACTTGAGCCTAGACGCGGTGCTTCTTGACCGCAGAAAGTTTAGCGCCGTGGAAAATGTTGTGTCGCCGGACACATACCGCGGTAACCAATGGTGCGTGTCTTGCACGCCCAACACAGATATGCCTCATGCTTGATGACGATTATACGTGGGCCCCAGAAAGGCCACTGGGAAAACGCAGTCGCCAAGTGCACTGCACGGCAAATATCATACTGTAAGATGCTAGTTAACGCTGGCGGGTGCTGTTCGTCCAGTGTCACGTGACAATTTACAACTACGCCATCGGGATGTAAGACGTGTCACATTACGAAACTGAAGCTGAATATGCTGACCGCTCCGGCACTTCCCATTCATAGAATGGTAGCGCACCGAATAATATTAGTAATAATAATAATAAACTTCGGTTAAGCAAAGGATGCCATTTTCTCATCTGTTGAGGTAATGAAAGGTTATTAAGTGGAAAGGAGAGAAAACCCGTATGCGCCTGGTTTTTTAATGCCTACTGACATTGCACAATACACGGTCCTTTAACATTTTTAGCTCCATCAGAAAAGCAACCACCGCGGCCGTGTTTCAGGTCGGCAGTAGAGCACCACGATCACTGAACAACGCCGGACAATATGCGCCCTCCACAATGCCCATGTTACAACAATTCATCGGGACTGCTTCGACTGCCGACAAGATTGCTCTTCCCCGCATATTTTTCTGACTCCAATTAAGACTATAGGCTATAGTTCGCAACGAGCACATTCATTATGAAGGGATGCTGAGCAAGGCCGGCTAGAATGAACGGAGCTTTACCTAAAGCGTCGGCAGTGTTGTTTTCTGTCGCAAGCACTGTATCTCTCTCTCTCTCACTCTCTCATTGTTTCGGTGTTATCAACTTATTCTCTTAAAGGTAACTCCGGCGGTTTTTCACCACGTACTGATATCGATGTTTCCCAATGGTACTCATAGCTGCCAGGGCGGTTCCCTGCTCAGAAAGGCACCAATAAATTCAAATAACCGACTGAAAGGCGTGTTCAAACCGAAACGGGTAGACGCTTCGTGCAGCGTATGCGATGACGTCACAGCCTCCACGCCATCATAAATATGGAGCTCGTGCCAGAAAATAGACAGTGGCGAGGTCATCCGACGATATATCGAGTTGTGCCAGCTTTCCTGAAGTTGACAGTGACGATTTGAAACCTAAAGTATGACAGTTTTGCTTTTGACGGCCCGCTGGCTCGGGCAGGCACCGTCGATGGTGATGAACTAAACTAAACTTAACCTGCAACCTCCTGGCTTGGCATATATTATTGCATTACCGAGGAGAATATGTGCTAAAAATTTCTTCCGATCCATGGACACTGAGAAATCGCCCGAGTTACCCTTTAATAGCACTAAATAACCAGGCACCCTTTCATTGTACGCTAACGAGTTCCATCCTTCACTACAGCAAGGAGTTTGAACCCGGCGACGGTGTCGATGTGCTCCCGCCAGACCCCCGGTTGTCAGCCCTGGGCTTCGAGTCCCGTCTTCCCGGCTGGATCTCGCGACGGGACCTACGCGACGCCGGGTCCTCAAAGGGCACCCAGCCGGAGCTGAACCCCGTCAAGACGTCCTGCCCCGGTTCCAGGCCATCCAAGACGGCTCGGCTTCAACGTAAGACGACAGCAGTGACGGCCACAGCCGATGCGATGCCCCACCGCCGGCGGTCGTACGAGGACAACTGCGTGAACCGTCAGAGTCAGGAAGTGGCCCGGTTAACCCTAGCCGACGAAGTGGTCGAGCACGTCGACGACGAGGAAATGGCCGACGCAGAGGGCGCCTCGCCTCGCAAAGCCGACTCCGTCTTCGCCGGAGGCGTCGGTGACGCGGCGACGATGGATTCAGCGCAGTACGAAAATCACGCGGCGACGAGCGTCAACAAATCGCGGACCTTCTCGCAGCAGGATCTCGCTCCCATAACCTCGCCCGCTATATCTCACTGGTTCCCGCAATTATGGTGAAATCTAAAGTGTTACCTGTTCCGGCGATTCACGGGGATGCTTGCCGCGATTGCCGGTGCCGTTACAATTTAGCGAGGTCGAGCGAGCTTAAATGTTCGCTCACTAGCTTAAGTTGTCGCTAACTATTATTTCCGCCGCGCGTATGCTGCTCAGCGTGCACGGCGCTTGGACATCCGCGTTTAAAATAATACGTCGCTACTTCTATAGCTTGGAATCGCGCCTATGCGCAACAAGCATTCGATAAATACCGTCTTGCTGATCCGAGCTCTAATGTTATGGTACGTTTTACTGGGCCTATTTTTGAGGAAAAGCCTTCGGTTATCGAAACTGCTAGCCTACCATGCTAGTACTGTGCGCTGTCCGATTCCAGGTGATCGCGCCCGCACAAGCCAAATACTATCTGAGTAAAGGTACATATAACATTGGCGTGACATTGAAAACGATAAATATATTATTACTTGCTATGATGTGACCCTGTCTTATTTTTGTTTACTACACGGGTACATCGGAATATCAACATTTACTGTGCATATGCAACAATAATTCACAGTGCTAATAATAACAGCAATAATCATATGCCTCGCATCCCGCACGGATAGCTGCTGACACAAGCTATATATAACCACAAAAGAGCACTTCTTTTTGTTTTGTTTTGTTTTTCGCACACGCCTCGAAACTCCAACATCCAAGGCGAAAGGAAATGCAGCCAAATGCAGACTGGTTTCACTAGTTGCAATAAAACTAAAGCTTGCGAAAGGGATTTTGGTTTCGATTGCATTCAGTGCTGTTGACGCACTTAACATACAGATCATGAAAACTCGTTAACGTATGGGCTATTTGTGGATGGTACACACTGACTAAAAGCGTGCCAAAAAGACAATAAGATGGTCGTTTGTGTCGGAGAACGATATGTGGTCACTTGTACTGATGTGTGCTCAGAGAACTTGTACAGGTTCTACAGGCAGGCCCTCTTGGACGTAAAAGATTAAACTTGGATCTTGGAACTACTCATGCAATTTGTCTATTAGAATTCAGTTTATTATTTTATTTTATTACACCGTAAATGCTTTATGTGAGGGGGTATCAAAAGGTGGGTGGTACAGAACGTACTATTAAAATTCACGTAAAACTGAAACAAGCAAACGAACAAAATACGCTCGTGCTCTACATACGTAGAAGTAAATTAAGAAACACGATATATATATATATATATATATATATATATATATATATATATATATATATATATATATATATATATTGCGAAAGTTCATTAAACGATAAACGAAAAGCAGCGCTATTGTATTGCAAGTATAGACACTTTATGCTGTGAAACAGGGAACTAGCAATTAGATGTTACCACAGACAGTGCGTGAAATCTAACAAAAAAATATCTCCATGAGATTTCCCTAGACAGCATCGTATAAGAGGATACTGCGATAAAGACTGTTGGTACGCGTGAGCGACGAGGCGCGTTCCTATGGGTCCCGATACCAACTAGTCTTTTTATTGCGCAGTCAACTCGCTAGACTGGGGACCGGTTTCCCCTTTCCCTCTCCACACTGCCTTTGTTGCGGTAGAGTGTACTAGAATATTCTAGTACACTCTAGTTGCGGTGCAGAGGGTGGAATGTCGTTCTGGATGGATGGATGCTATGAACGTCCCCTTTGTAACGGGGCGGTGACATGTGCGCCACCACGCTCGTAAGAAGCACGCTGGCAGCGCCACCGCTGCACCGTGGCGCATTTAAATTTCACCACAAGACTGAGACAATAGGTTTTTGGAGGTGTAGTTCAGGCGACTTGATGAGTCGAGGACTTCATAAACACGCGCACGTACTGCACGTTTATATGCTCCTTTGTTACGGAGCGCAGTGACACACGTTGACCAATACTGGATGAACAGGCAGGTGTGAAGAATGTTTGTGTCATTTTCATATTGACGCCCGAATCTATAACGTCGATAGCAGAGTGAACGGCACGAACAATCTCTCTTTTTGACGCAAAAACGGCGAGGCGAACAAACGAGGCACACGCGGAGGAACGCGGCACAGCACAAAAGAAAACGCCTGCGAGCATCGAATAGCGAACCGCAGCGCCCTCTTCTTTTAGCAGCCGTGTCATGAAACGCAGGGCCAAAACCATCGAGAGGCAGAAAAACTTGCTGTACGTATTCACGTCCTCTCGCTGAGTGACGAATTTATATCTCGGAGGCCATATTTGGTTCGCTATGCGTTTCGGAAATGGTTCGGTAGCGAAAAAATCTTCGGACGCCATATTTCAGGCGTTGGATGCTTGCTCCGTTGCCTAACACTCTTGCGTACAAATATTTTTTTTAGATTAACTTGACAATAGCTGGCTTTTGCTATGCAGTCGTGTTTGCGTAACAGTACATCTCGAAGGCAATGTTGTTTTTATGATGAGAACAGCTTACAGACACATATCGCGACATTGTTGCATTGTTTGTCGATCCACATCTAATGAGACCCACGTTTCTCGGTGAATATCTGTAGTTATACATTTAGACGAAAGCGTTCAAAAAAAAAAAATAAAATTATGACGTCAGAAGCGCCATGTCTTTACTACTTATTTCTCCATGGATGCATATGTGAATACCTCTAGATGACTGATCTCTACGGTAGTGCCCTCTACCCGAGTATTCATGAACCACTGGCCACGCATTGCTTTTGCTCATTGCTGTGGACTACGACCGGCACGGCCGACGGACACGGAGCGTGCAGGAGTACTTTGCCACTTTGCCTTGAACGATCCGATCAAGCGCAGTGGCAACAGCCCTTTGAGATAATCGGCCACTTCATCCGAACACTCCGTATCCGGGTTCGCCAAAGGCATCCTCGTTGCATCGTGCGCAGAGTTGGGAGCTTACGGCCACACCATGATCAACACTGGGTGCGTAATTTCTCATTAGCCCCTCGCCTCAAGCAGCCACCGATGAACTATGTCAACGCCTTCACTGTCTGTTTTTCCTCGTAGCCCGATCAGTGGACCACGCTTAAGTCGTCACAGCCACGACTGGGTGTTATGAGACGTAGTGCATGTCACCTCTACAAAAGTGCGTCGATTGGTTTAGTTGTGTGTAGGTACTACGTGCACTGTTGAACGATCAGAAAAGAAGTGCAGTTTCGTACACCGCGTAAGGTGTAATCAAGCACAAATCTTCCTTCATCTAAGGTCGCAGAGCTCGATCTAACAGGTGCACACCGAAGCAAATCCTGTCAACCTCCGCCGCGACAACGAGGAAATTGTTGTATCTGAAGTTCTCATGGTCAACGAACTTTTTCTTTTTTCTTTCTTTTTAGAAGGCACTCCCGGCTTTCCTCATGTTTCCTTGTGATGCGATCACACCCACTCGTCGTACGGATCACCGAATCAGTACTGTTAGAGTACTAAATTGGAAAGTCGGCACATTCTTCAAGTATCGCGGGCACAGCTTTCGGCTCGCCGCCGATCGAGTTCAATGTCGCTTCCCTCCAAGCTTCGGACGGCGGTCGTTCCGAAGTTGACGCGGCCTTGACCGAGCTCGCACTTGCTGATACAGTTGTGAAAACGAATAACGTAACTCTCTCTACGCGGAAAGATTCCTCTGTGTGAAATATGTGTAGCTGTGGAACTCGTATAGAGACATGCTGACGTTGAGGCTCAAGTGAATGGTGCGTGACATCGTTAACGACATCGGTAGTAGAAGGGGGGAAAAGAAAAATGTGAAGAAAAAAAAAAGAGAGACGGTAAGAGCTGTTCATGCTTGCGTGGATGAAGGAAACGCAAAAACTGGGCGTACGCCGGCATTATGACCTGTTGGTAAAGCTTGAAAGTGCTAGTCGTGATAGCCGAAGATCATAGAATTTATCATAGAAGAAAGCGAACTACTCCGTCAATTATCTTTAAGAGGGAGTGTTTATATTTCTATACGACTACGACTATCTTCTTTCCTTTTTTTTTTTTTTGCGTACAGGGAAGTAAAATTGCATATAATTGAAGGCAGTTCCAGCTACCAGGCCCTTAAAGCAGTTTTCGATTGCCCGTGTTAGATAATAGGGATTGCATGCCATTTCCTTCTATTGGCCTTTTCCATTGCAGTTAAAGCTTTGGCGTTATTAAATGAATATCTCTGTTTGGTACTTAACTACGATGTATTTCTCATACTTCACCCTTGATACGTGTTGTATGTTTGTGCACCTTTTATGATCAGTAAACGCGTGGTACATTTCATTTTCCAAAATATGTGTCAGTACATGTGTAGATGTCTGTTGTTGTGTTCCAAATCTTTGCTCATCAAGTTGCTTGTCAGAAAAAGGTTAGTCATGTCTCATTAATATAGACCGTGCTAATATGGACGCCCCACAATGTGGACGACATTTTTGCCAACTAGTCTCTCACCGTACAATTTTGCCACGTTAATATATAAACCCGCACTATGGATGGCTGTAGTGGGGTCAAAACTAGTAAGTACAGGCATCTGTCTCTCATTATGCACATGAGTCCACAAAACAAAAGGCAGAAAAAATGACTGCTAACCCTTAGAGGTACCACTGTGTACCAGGACTTCACTGGTTGTTGTTTGTTACCTGACTCGTTATCTTTGCATGAGGGTCCACCAACAGAGCAGGAAAAAAAAAAAGCTTAGTGAAGCTTGGGGGTCGCATTTCACACACATACTTCTTATTAGTTTTGACTTGGTGACTGGGCGTTACCATCTTAAGCAAAATCGCCACTTCGCGCATGCTGCGCCTGTATGCGCAGAAACTTTCGAGGATTATGTTGAACTGTCTCATCATGTGGCCTGCCCGGACACATGAGAACACTCACTTTAAGTAGCCGACATGTTGCACTTTCTGGACACTACTGTAGAATCAAAGACATCCATGTAAAACCACAACATCTGGTTGTTTTTTTAATAAACTGTGTTTCTTTCAAACAAAAGTTGGTTTTGACCTTGATTCGTTATTATGAGCAATCTTTCTGGGGAACGGAAGTGTCCATATTAACGAGACATGACTGTAATAGATTTCTGTTGTTTGTTATTGCACTTACCACATATATATGTATATATTGTCTTGATAACAGAGACACTTCATAATGTGCGTGTTTTCAACATTGCATGTTAAGTGTGAGGGACACTTGCACCATATTGGAGTATAGACCCTTTTCATAAACTGTAAAGCTAGCTTTCCTGCAATGCAACTTGCCCTACTAATGGCGACAGCTGCCTTTATTTAAATGCTGTCAAACTTCAAGTTGCACATGCTGCGACCTGTTTTTGGGGAATGTTTGTATCAGAAGGGCTGCGTCGACATTTTACATGCCCTATCGCAAGCAAGCTGCGCTTGCACACGTTTGCCGGATTGCCAATGCCGCCATTAGTAGGGCAAGCTGCATTGCAAGAAAGCTAGCTTGCAGTTTATGAAAAGGGTCTATTGCTTGCTGTGTTCATTCAGGCGTTATAGTGGGATACTGAAGGCACTGCAACGTGACAACCTTGCATTGTCAAGGTCCTTTGCACAAGTCAAAAGGAAGCGACAAGGTCGGTTTAGTTTCTGGTAAGAAAATCAAGAGTGACAACAGTGACAGACATCTTACTGCAGTAAGATTCATCTTTGGTAACATGGGCACGAACTTATATTGGTCACATATAAGACAAGGTAAATATCATAATTACACTCCACCCAAGATTTATTTAGGTCCCGACATGTTGAAGCCAGCTTAGCTTGTTCTTCAGGGCTGACCATTTTGGAAGGTGCGAATGAACAGGGCTGATGGAACAATGAAATGAAAAAGTTTGCGGGCATAAAGTGGAACCAACTCGCTCAGGATAGGGTGGATTGGAGATCGTTGGGAGAGGCCTTCGTCCTGCAGTGGACCTAAATAAGCTGATGATGGTGATGAATGAACAGCCATCTCAGACAGTCACAGTCTTGCATGCTTTGTCGAACATTCTCTTGAAGTCCATGCAGGTATATAGTTTGTAGCATGCCTGTTGACCTGTCGAAATATTCAGGAGTGGTCACAATGTGCATGGATTCCAGGTGCAATCCCTTGGTATGATTAGCCTCGGTGCAAAATGACAAATATTATGGACGTTGCCAAAGTAGGTCCCACTTCTCCCAATGCTCTGCAGATGCACTGCAGAATGCACTGCATTCACTAAAATTCATCTTGCCATCTGAGTGATTCTTTCACTAAAATTCATCTTGCCAATGTGAGTGGCATTGCACTCCGCATGGGGCCTTGCTTATTTGCCAATCTCGGATGGGTTCTCTGTAATGAGCAATGCAGGCGTGCAGTTTTGCTTTCTCAGAACATGCATAGTAAGACTTATCGAGCCGGTTGTGTGCTTCTAACAGCAAGCTAGCTGGGAGAACGCTGTTCATTACGGGTGCCAGCCGAGGGATCGGCAAGGAGATCGCCCTGAAGGCTGCCAAGGACGGTGCCAACGTGGTCATAGCCGCCAAGACAGCTGAACCGCACCCCAAGCTTCCGGGTACCATCTACACGGCTGCACAAGAAGGTAGGACTGCCTCCTTGTTCATTTCTTGAGCTGTCACTTGTCTGTGTGTTGTGCTTCTTGTATGTGCGTGCTTCTTCATCCCTACTTTTTCACTGCATCATGGTCACATTTTGACTTTGCCAGCCATAGCTCAATGGAATAAGTGTGCATTCACTCGTGTACACCCACGCTCACCTGTTTATACTGAGCTGTACTGCTCACTGGCACTTGTATTCATGCTCACACTGCATGTTGTCAGTCACTAACATTCACACTCACTCAAGCCCAACGTGATAGTTGATGCTCTCATTAAAGGGCCCTCACTTTCGTTAACACTCCTTCCTCCCTGTTCACTCTGATGCCCTTTGTATGACTAGCACTTTATCATTGTGAAATGTGTAAAAGTGAATATGGGTGGCCATACTCACCAGAAATCTGCAACAGTATTAATCTCACCATTCCTCTCAGCGTTACTTCCAACCGAAGTACTGTGCAGTGAGAAATAAGCAAGGATTTTGGCCATCATGGCTCTTGGTGGACATGTGTTGCGTACATGGTGATATCAATTGGTTAGCGCATTTCTGCATCATAAGGAATATTTGAAGGAGTGGATAAGAGGGAAGTCGACAGTACAGTTGAAAAGTGAGCTGCCCATGTATTTTTCTCACTTTTCCCTCTCAAAAAGCTTCAAAGAGGAGCTGTGGTACCCAACTTATTTTAGTCACGACCTTCTGAGGTGCCCGATAATCAAACCAAGGAAAGCACGTAAATTTCTGAAATTTTAAAGGCAGGATTAAGGTAAATGAAATTACAGGAGGTTCAAAGATACAAATCGTCACTGATAACAATCAAGCCCCTGTTGTACATACAACAAATGTCATATCCTTACACAGGGAGCTACCGCAGGACTTCTTACTATGTAAGAAGTCCTGCGGTAGCTCCCTGTGGCACACTTTTTGTCAGGACATATTGAACACCCTTTGTTTCTCCTTGTCAGGACATATTGTTGTCTTGCACAATAGCAGAATATGGCACCAGAGAACACAGTGGACAAGCAAGCAGACTGGGATTATACCACACTGTGCACCCTAGTAGCTTTGTCGTGAGTGACAGGGACAGCGCGGTAAAAAACGACGACAGTGTAGGGTGGAGCACCTTGAACAGACTTGGTCGCTTACATCGCTGCTACAAAGGGCTCCAGGCATGTGACCTGAGCAATGAAGGAAGACGAAGAAGCATGGAGGTAGCGTTGTCTGTGTAGGCTCGGTGGAAGAAGGTTGCTTTGGCAACGCTGTACTAGTGATGGAAATAGAAAACGTTCAGGCACAGGGGGCTGTAATGCTGTCGTTCCAGTATGTGTCCGTCGACCTTGACAACACAACTGCGCGGCAGCACCAGCTGCTGCACAGCTGCTCAAGCAGCATTCCTGTAGCCCTGGGTTAATTAGGACAGCATATCTCCAATCATGCTCTTGCAGAACAAATGAGAATGGCTACAAATAAAAGGGCTGCAGGCTGACAGACAACTATACAAATAATGTGGACCGTGATAACATTCCTGTGGTTTAGGTGTTGTAGGGGTACTGTTTTGTAGTCTGTCATTTTTTATCCGTAATGTCCACTAGTATGTGTTACAAAAGAGAGTTAGGAATTTAAGTCCGTTTGTTAAATAAGTGCACCTTATGCAAGTGAGTGAATGCAGAAACGTCATTAAATACATTCATTTATTAATTTCCTCCCGTCCTTCAAGGACCCCTGCAACACTTTTCGAACATAGCCAAAAAATCACTGCCGTTGTTTAAGGTTATTCTTTGTGTTCACCATCTCAAGTCGCAGAGGGTGGGTGGAGAAGCACGCATCCACATTTTTCATGTTGCCTATTGCACATGCGTAATCCTTTCTGATGTTAGCCATCTGGCTGTGAATGAGTCCTTGTTCTCATCTGCTGCTCACAGCCTTTTTCCTGCGGCTGCTATGTACACATGAGTATATCTTAGCATAGGCTTTTTTGTAGCTCCTATTAATTATGTCTGTGGAAATTCAGTGCCGTGCAGGACTACAACATTCTGCAATGAACGTGCAAGTGTGTATAAGTGCCTTTGATCATGTCTACCCAGTTAAAGATGGGTGCATTTTATACACTAGTGCACCTTATGTGAATGCTATTTCTTCCTGCAGAGGTGGTAAGAAGTAAGGAGGGGGTTTTATATATGGATGCGAGTTATAATATGGAAAATGTGGTACTTGCATACTTGCACCACTAGTTAGAACTGGCTAATGTTGGCTAGTGATGGCTAATCTGCATTGCCTGTTATCGTGGCTGGGTGTTGACTAAATGATGGTAAATGTCGTTCATTGTTGCCAAGTCCAGTTAATGTGGGCTGTCTACTGTCACAACGTCAACATTTGCTTATCTGTTCTAAATCCAATGTTGGCTAATGATGGCTAATCTGTATTGCCTGTTATCGTGGCTGGGTGTTGACTAAATGATGGTGTCATTCATTGTTGCCAAATCCAGTTAATGTGGGCTGTCTCCTGTCACAATGACAACATTTGCTTATCTGTTCTCAATCGCATCTACTACCTAGCAAGAAATGCAAATTGATTATTTCTGCATTTGTCCCCCTGTCCCTTAGTGGAAGCTGCGGGAGGCAAGTGCCTGCCCTGCGTCCTTGACGTCCGCGATGAGGAGCAAGTCAAGAGAGCTGTCGGCGACGCTGTCTCCAAGTTCGGTGGCATCGACATTCTGGTCAACAATGCGAGTGCTATCAGCCTGACGCAGACGCAGAACACAGACATGAAGCGCTACGACCTGATGCACTCCGTGAATGTCCGTGGCACATTCCTAACGTAAGATTTCTTTTTTGGCCCGCAAGGCTGCTTGGTGCTTGTACAGTAGGCATCCTTTAACTAGAACATGAAGGAGCCGCAAAAACTTAAAGTGAGAAGTACTGGTGCATGCAAATACCAGTCACATAGAACAGTGAATTATGTGTGTGTTCAGTAAGAAGGAAATTAAAAAAAATACTTATTTTGCTTCTTCATGATACAGAGTGGTGGCTTCAAGCATCCTGGCATGGTTTTCTCTAAATGGCAGTGGTGTTTTACTGTTGTACAAATTAGTACTCCATTATAAATTAAGACATCTTCAAACAAAGAGTGTCAAAGCAGTTCGGCTAGACCCTTATTCGTCTGGCAGATGTCAGGAACTTACAGATTCCGCATAAGCGACCACAATGTCATTTTTCTACTATCAACGGGCACAAGCTGGCTTCCAGAACTCTAAAAAAATTTTTAAAAAGGCTCGTTGTTGAAGTTCTCTGCATAAGTTCATCTTAACGACAAAGCAACATATTTTTCATACCATATTTACTTGCGATGAACATGCCCCCAACTTTAGCCTTCCATTTTCGGATTTTTTTTCTCTTGCTTCATAAACACACCCTTAACAAAGAAATACCTCCAACCTCAGCATTCCCACGAACATTTGCGCTATAGTCTTCTCACTAACTCTATCTGGCTGATGCCATGGCAACGGGAGCAGGAGCGTTACCGCACCTTCTTGCACTCCTTGCCTTTTCCTTTTTTTACTGTCATGCTTTCCACGGTGTTTGGGAGCTGTTCGGCGCGGCACTACAGAACTTTCGCGCCCCAGTAAAGCCCGACCCACATGCAGCGCTTTTGCCACCGTTTTCTGACGTTCCGTCTCTCGCTGTCTTCACAACGTCGCCGAAAGGGAGGGCGACCAACCACATGAAGAGCACACAGACCGGTGCCAGCCCAGCGTCACACAACGTGGGCCGATGAATTTAACGTAGGACGACCGAAAGCAGTGTACAATGTGCGCAACTAGAACAACAATAGATATTCATGATTACAGCTTATAAGCCTTACTTGAAGTTCCGCAGCGCAGAAGACATTCACAGCATCGCAAAAGAAGCACACTGTCCGCAAAAGTTTGTTTGTTTTTTTGTTGTTGTTGTACTTGTGGCGGCACCAATGGAGGTAAAAGATAACCAGCAAACTCAAAATCGACGGCTTCTGAGATTCGTGCTTATCTTTGAGGCCTGCCGAAGTAATTGGGAATGGTTCTCGAAAACGGTGTAATGTAATCCCGAGTGCGTTGCTGTCGAAGCATCTGTAGACAAGCATGAGTCAAATACAAGTGTCAATAGGGATCTTGAGGTTCCCATAGTTCGCAACGATGACTGAATATATTCGAGGCGGGCCGTGCCCGCTTCGGCAGCTGCGAGGATGCCATTGCTCCGGCGGAAGTTGCTTTGAGCCGCGCACTGATTGGTGTCCGCTCACCCAGCAGTTTCCGGCGTCGGCGCTACAGCAGCGGCGGCGGCGTCAGTATCAGGACGGTCTTGATCTCGGCGTTTCGGCTGCCGTTACCGCCAGCGTCGACGCAGAGTGATGCCGGAGAGAGAAATGCCAAAAAATGGCGGAAAAGCGCTCCATCTGGTTCGGGTGCCACAGGTTGCCAGTTGTAGCTCCATACAAGCAGCGGGAACACCATTTACGCACATTCTTGCATTCCTGTGTGCTGTCACAGTTCCCCCACATGGCCTCGTCCTCTCACTGCTGCATGCTGCACAGGCTGGTGCATCCAAGCCTGTGGATGTTCAGGGTGTGGCCTCCGAGATTGCACTGTGGCAATTTAGCATGTCACGCTTAATACGTGCTACTGAGTGCCCAGCGCAGATACGAGAGAGAAATGCAACGTTGAGCTGTTTTGCGTGCCGTGGTGAGAAATATCTATTCCAGTATTACAGCCACCCATGAACGCAACTGAATACTGATGTGGCATAACATCCAAGAGGGGTTCGATGATGTAGCGAGACTTTGAGGTGTCAGGCATAGGTCAGGCCGTGCCAGCGTGGCAAGGTTTCTGTTGCCTGCAATACCCTACGCATTGTGTGCATTGTGGCGCGATTACGGCCAGGATCCACGGTGATGTAAAAACAATAGAAAATCTGTGCATGGGGCAGTGGCACATTGAAGGGGACAGGGGTTTGGAACCCCCGACCCCTCCATCACATCCACACTGTCATTTTCACTGAGAGTCCGGTGTGTACCTTCAACGGCTTTGTCGATGTCATTACAGTTATAGAGGTGGCTTTCAGATTTATTATGTGGCGAGACTCGCACGAAACATAACACGTGCTCTGATAATTTAGGACATACTCGGGTGCAGAGCTTTACACTAACACCTTTGCACGGCCACAAACTGGGCAGCATATCGGCAGCCTTACCACTACATGAGGTGATGAATCGGTAAAAATAAGCACGTGCCCAGGAGCGTCGTTGAGAATCGTATTATGTGATGCTTTGTTCAATTTAATGCTTAGTTGCTATCTGCACTGCTTTACAGAATAGCTTCTTGGCCCCGTCAGGCTCCATCAAGAACTTTGGCCTAAATTCTGAATAAATAATAATAATAATCATCATTCGGTTGCTATGAATATTATTTGGCTGTTCATGCACTGTTGAGATTCCTCTAGCTGAAGCAGGGAAATTCATTCATGGTGGATGTTTTTTCACTCTTAAGTGTTCGACAGCATCACCGCTTTTGGTTTCACAGTACTGCGAGACCGCTCCATGGGAACAGAATGCAGCCACTATAAAAGCTGTCGTGGTGGATGTCAAGTTACATGGTACCGACACCATAGCTCTCTTTTTACCATTATTTTATAAAATTGCATCACACTCGTGACTGTATATAATTGCCATTTGTCACAACACCATCTCCCTCGCCCGTTAAAATGTATTACTTATACCTAAAAAACATTTTGCAAAATTTACCATCTTTTTTGGAAAAAAAGAAGTGCATTCATTAGGCAAGTACATACTATAGTATTTGGCAAGATTTCTTTGCATTGAGCTTCTGCAAAACCAACCAAATGCTCCCATACTGTTTGCTATGTCAAATGACTCGTCTGAACATCTTAACAGAATTCATCTGAACACAGGAGCATGTATGTTGCATAAACAGAATCAAAGCACTTACCAAAGTAGAGGGCTGATGTTTTCTTTTTTCCTACTCCAGCTCCAAGTACTGCATTCCGCACCTGCAGAAGTCCAGCAATCCACATATTCTCATGCTCAGCCCACCGCTCATCATGAAGCCAATCTGGTTTCAGAACCACCTAGGTACTGAAACCTTTCTTATCAGCAATTAGACATTTGCAGTAGTGCACACAAGTTATGTTTACCTGATTCTGACACCTTCCAGTTGTAAACTAGACATTCCTTTTGTCACCTCCTACGAGCCAACACCGTCAGTAGCATCGTGCACCATGTAATTTAAGTTTCTTACTTGTAACGTGCATGGGCATTTTTCGGAATGGTGGCATCCTCCTTCAATCAAGTTTCGTGCATCTGTACCAACAAGCAGTCATAACAGGCTAGAGCATGACTTTACTGGTTTCTAGCCAAGACAAAGAAGAGAAAACAATTCAGCCTGCTTGAGAACTTACGTGATAAATGTATATCGCGGAACAGTTGTTTTATATCGTAACTTGCATGGCAAGGTCTGCTACGGTAAGAATGTATGAACAGGCCAAGTTAGCATTTCAGTGAATGGTGCAGGAAATGATTAATACTAATTGCAGTGAACTAGCTACCCTTCAGTAGAGTATTTCCAGTTGTGTGATTTGTGCGGAGCACAAGCCATATGTGAAGAGAGCACATTTTTGTCTTCCAAGGTTATCTTTAAAGCGATAATGATTCAGTAACTGCGGCTTTCCTTCCTCCATCGTCATGGCTACTAAGGGATCGTCATGTTTATGTTGGCTCATAACATGCTTGCAAATTTCTTTTTTTAGATAAAGAATTAACCCTTTGTTGTGTGATCTATAGCGCACAATGCTTGTAATACAGAAACAGTAATACAGAAAATTTGTCTTCTTTAGCAGTGGAATGTGTTAGACATGTAAATGTGGAATTAATTAATAAACAAGCAGGCCATTTTCACAGTACCTTTGCTGAAATACTACATAGTGGTTGCATAGAAATGATTCATGTGCTACCTTCTTGTTTATTAGCCTAATGCAGCATTTTGATTGAGTCATTCAGATAGTTTTGTCAGGAAAAAAACTAGTCGCGATATCACGTATGATATAACATACAGCAAATAAATGTTTGCTTTTTTTCTTTTTGCTGTGCGGCGCTCACTTTCTCTTATAAGATTAAATATCTATGGATAACGATTGTTTCTTCAGCCTAAAAGTGCATTACAAGTCCAGAGTGAAGTGCCCAGCATTTTGAATATGAGGATAATTCCAGCTGCTGCAGTGTGCAGTTAGTGTAACAATCATTCCTGTTCCTTGCAGCATACACTATGTCCAAGTACGGAATGTCCATGTGCGTCTTGGGCTTGTCCGAGGAACTACGGGCAGATGGCATTGCTGTCAACGCTCTGTGGCCAAAGACAGGTGGGCAACATCCACGACGCCATCCTTATTTCACATGTTAAGCTCCGATATTCATTAACATGAAGAATCACTAATTTCTACACAAGCGTTTGGCTGTGGCTCGGAATAACTGTTATTGAAAAACAATGAAAACCTAAGTTTTTAGACTAATAATAAACTGCATTGCTCATGTTCATAGTTTTATTACTTAGCAGTTTGCATTAAACTAATAATAAACTGTATTGCTCATATTCATAGTTTTTTTTTACTTAGCAGTTTGCAGCCTTACTGTTAGCAGTGAAAAAGAAAAGACTGATTTGTTTTGCTTTGTTTACAATCATGTCCCACACTAATGACATCCTGTGATAATGAAATTCTCAGAGCAATGGAACATTTTCCAACCCCTGCCAGATGCCCATATGTACAATGTAGATGCGAAATGCTCTTGGATGAGATACAAAAATATCCTGACGACGAAACGTCGTGAAACTGTGACATTGTATTAATGAAATTTGCAGGAACATTAAGCCTCACAATGGTGTCAACTAAGTTGAAAAAGTGTGCACAGATGTATTTTTTGCTGACTCAAATTTGTAAAGTATATCAACAGCATCCTTGGTGACATCATATTGTAAGTGTCATGGCCGCCACCTTGCTTCTTGATTTCTCGCATTGCGTCCGTTGTTGATTCCTGCATCGCCATCGTGCAATGTCAGTTTGAGCATAATGTCATGTTTGCGTCATGTTTAGCGTCATGTTTGCGGGTACCCGGTATTTGTGTCCGATAGAAACCACCATGGTTTGTAGCTTACTGTGCAACGAAGCATGGCCGACGTGGTTTTGCCCTTATTTTGAGAACCACATACCCATTATAGTAAGTGGTTGTCACTGCCACTGTTTGATGCATAGCAATGATGCATGGCCCGGTGCTTTAGGGGTTATTATTTATTTAATAGCGTGCACTACACATTACACCTATGCTACATCACATGCACTGCCGCTGAGCAGATCGTTGCAGTAAGTTTTATTAGCGCGTTCATTGATTACCACTACCACGTACACCTCCGTGCAGCTTTAACTTTTCTCCAACATCATCGCTTTCTCACCAAAATTGGAATTTGTAGTTGAATGGTGACGAACACATTGCATCTGTGGCCCATGCCTCACTTTGGCTTGTGCAGTTGCCATACTTACACGAATCTAAAGCACACCTTCGTTCTAAGCCCTAACGTTACCTGCGCATTAAGGTCAGGTACAAAACTGAAAGCACGTTCGCGGCATTGGCAACAGCCCCCCATCAGAAAGGTCAGATGCAGTGTCATCGCAAAAGTACGAAGACCCTTCGTCATAAGTTCATGATTGTTTATTTTGGTTCGACTGCAACCTACCCATTTCCAGTTAAGTTTGAATGGTGGTGTGCTGCTTTTATTATCAAGCTCATCTCAATGTAAAGCTACTGTGCCCACTGCCGATTGCTGTGCCACAGCTTCTTTGGGTGTCAGAGGTCTGTGACCGTCAGTAATGCAGAGAAAGAGTAGATCTACTGCTAGATGTTGACTGTGAAAAGTTTCTAGAGGCCTCAGACAGGAAGGTAACTGGACCTTGAAGGCAAGCTTACAGTATGTGTTAAAACGCTGCATAGGTTGATGTTCTCCCTGTGACGGCACTTAACTGGCATGCAATCAAGGTGTATACAGAAATGATCTTTAGGCGTGTGTGAATATTTTAATTCTTGAATAGTGCTTGCTCTTCAATTCACTGTGAAATATTCCTATTCAAAGTTTGCAATTCAGGGGCAAACTGTGCCATGTCTGGTGGCAAGTGGCCAGTTCCCTCATGTAGTATGCTTCGTTGCATAACATCTGCCTACTGTGGCAAAGCTAGCACCATGTACCGCAGCAAAGCTAACAGTCACGTACTGCGGTGAAACTAGCACCTGTGCACTGCAGCAAAGCTAGCACTCGTGTATTGCAGTGATGCTAGTGTGATGCAGCGAACATTCGTGTAATGCAGCAAAGTTAACTCATGCATGTGCACCGTACTGCATAGTATGCACACTACACATTGCTGTTCTTTTTCTAGGGGCGGCATTGTAGGTGTACACTAGTAGCGTAATAATCTTTCTTGCCCATGTTTAGCGGTGCATTTCTCTCTAATATAACATAGCACTATATTAACAGCATTAAAAAATTATTCAAAAAATATTCTATTCAATCCTCACTAAAAATTCTGCTATTCACACAGAACAAAACATGTCTTCTTTCACAATGTGTATGTTCCCCCTCTTTATGTACATGCATGTGTTCGTATGCGTGAATATATACATACAAACTTGGAAGCTTTCAACACCCTTCCCCAACGTCCCCGTGACCACGCGAATGCCTTAAAGGCCATTCAGTTATTATTGAGTTGCCACTCTTACTGACACAAAGTATCAAAATTACATCTATCTGAGGTGCTTTCTTTTTGAAACTTCAACTAGCACAAGAAGAACTTGCTTGCCCCGATTTCTGCTTCAGCTATCCACACAGCTGCTATTGAGATGCTCATGGGTGCCGAGCATGGTCAAAGTTCAAGCCGCAAGCCGAGCATCCTTGCTGATGCTGCGTACGCCATCTTGACCAAGCCCAGCCGATCTTTCACTGGCAACTTCTGCATCGACGAACGGCTACTGCGAGAGGAAGGGGTCAAGGACTTCGAACAGTATTCATGTGTGCCTGGTGAGTCAAGGCTTTTCGTACAGTGCAACAGATTCCAACGGGGGACTCTGCTAGAGAGAGCTTTAATGTTTTTTTCGGCTTTTCTGTGCCAAAATCGCAAAATACAAAACAAATCGCTTTGTGTAAACAATGTGAAATATGTTGTGTTTATCGCATTGTTGATGCAACCTTACAAAGGCAGTGTCTCCAAGGTCAGTCGCCGCACAGGTTAGTCAGCACACAGCAATGAACAGACGAAGCCCTGAATGGTCCCTTGCATCGTTTTTTAGCCATCACATGTTCACATGTGTGCGTATGCTCATGATGTTTGTTTTTTGAGCTAGTCCATCACTGAATGCTTGCATATGTATTCTTATCCAAACATACGGAAGTATTTGCATCAGCGTTCTCTCTCTTGAAATCACTGAGTGCACATGTTTCTGAGAACATCTTATGTCCCTCTCGCACCCTCTGTTCAGCACAATTCTTTCAGCTCAGCTGCTGCCGCGTCTCAAGCATACGACGAAGCGCACTTGGCGTATTCTGCACAAATTAACTGAGAAACATCAACATGTAAATGCACTGCTGTAGCAGTTTCATCTTGCGATATGTGATTGTTTTGTGACAAAACAAGCAATAAAAATTATGCGACCTTTGAGCTTCCCAAACATTTTGACGCATTTCAAAAGATAAATATACGTCCACGAAGTCGAAAACGCATTTTGGTTGACTGCATGGTTGACTGCCGATGTCTACAGATGCCATCTACTGATGTCTGTCGAGATAGCGTGCGCAACCACCTCCCTCTCACCAACGCCCCTTATAGTCCTACGCCCGATGAAAGAGGGCCTGCGCGTTTCCTCTCTGAGAAGCAAGCGACAGCAGCCTTTGCACACCGTGCAGTGGGATGTAATCAGTTCGTTCGGTGGAGACGGCCAGGCTGTTTAATCTCTGCTTCAACCGCGTTCGTTCCAGCGCTAGTGCACTTTTACTTGGGCGTAAAACATACGATGCGGAGGCGGTGTTATCGAGTTGGACTTTGTACAGAACAATGGTGACTGCAAAAATGCCAAAAACCGTTCACGGGTGGCCTTAACGGGAGAATAGATGTTTTTCGCCACCGCTCAAAAAAGGGCTCATCATCGCATTTGTCCCTCATATCTGTGCTGAGCCTGAGCCTATCAGTTGTGCACGCTGAGACATGACATCCGAGATTGCATCGCTGCAATCTCGGAGACCCCACCCCGTTCATGCTTAGGCTTAGCTGCACGAGCCTGCACAGCACACATGGCAGCACGTGGCAGCAGGCCTGAGGGAACTGTGATAGCACGGAGGAATGCTGCACTGCAAGTAAATGATGTTACCACAGCTTGCAAGCGGCTATGCCTAGCAACGTGCGGCAGCTTTATTGAGGCACAGGAGTTACGAATTGGCGTGCCGAACGTCTTTGAGACACTGCTGATCAAGTGAAACAGGAAAGCTACAACGCAACCATTCGAGGGACTACAGGGGTTCAAAGTAGGCGGTGCGTTTATTATGCGAGGGCGTACATTACACGAGCACGACATTTGGTTCTATGAATGTGAGAAGGTTAATTACTGAGGACTTTTATCGGTATCATGAAAAATGGGTGCGCATTACAATCCGTATCACTTTTTCTTTTGGTCACGGGAAACGGGTATGCGTTACAATCGAGGGCACGGTAGAATAGAGTAAATCTCCTGGATTATGTTTCTGCAAATTTCGCAGGTGTAATTTCAGTGCTCGCAGTTTCCGAACCCTCCGACTACTGCCGTGATACCGCGCACAAGATTGAGGCATACAAGTTTCTTTGTTCTACCAGCTCTGGTCAGTTATATATTTTCGATTTCACAACCACGAAATTTTCGCTTAAAGAAAATTTTTTCCGCACACCGTCAATTTCGTTGCAGCGAGAGTTGACTGTATACATGTAGGTGGTCTGGTACTTTAACTCATTGCACATTAATACAGTAAAGTCTCATTACAATGAACACCACATTTATGAACTTTTCAGATTAACGACTTATCACAAATCCTGCACCAACTTCCTGTGGGTTCAATGTAAAATAATTTCGCTAGAACGTACTTCACATTACCAAGCTTTTCAGAATAACGATTGCTATATTAGTTCCACATTGTATTAACAATGCTTCACCACTACGAGCATGTATTAGGAAGCCCCTAGATACTTCTAATTCAGCGAGCTGGTCACCACAACTGGAGGACCAGGCTCCAAGCATAGCATCAGTACGCTCATTCACTACCACTGCTAATTGAATAAGCAGTTGTTACTTTCTGATGCTGGAATTTGTCCTTCAGCAGATACGACATCCCACAGTGTTGATGAGGCATTGCAGCTGCTAAAACAGGCTTTTAAAAATTTTCTTGGCATTATCGCGATCTCATCTCTGCAACCTGTGGTGCTGTCTTTTTTTTTTGTCTGCGTTATGACCGTGTACTGGTTTCGTCACCACGGCGCTAGAGCATGCTACAGTTACTTGTGTCGCATGCATCATAGGCAGCGCCACGAACATGCACTCATTTCATATTTACTTTTTGGACACCTGCAACTGTAAGTAAATCATGCAGGCATCCACATGCACTTTCTGCACCATGTCAACTTGTGTCACTTTGTGTTATGATTGTAATACACACTGTACTTTTTTGCAAATATAAGATGACTTGTGCGCAAACTAGACAAGGGCACAGGAAAGAGACACGGATGTGTCTTTGTCTAGTTTGTGTCTTGTCTGTTTGCGCACAAGTCATTCCAAGTATGCACCAATTCCAAGTATGCACCAACTCGCTCACAAGAAAGTCTTATTGTCCTTTTTATCCTGAAGAACCTAAATGTATCTTCCTTACAGTGTTCTCATCGTCACATTACTTGCCAATGTTGTACGTTGTTGTGGTTGTCCTCCAATAATGGTTAACACCCAATTTAAGGGCTTGCTTAGAAACGTAGGCGGTAAAATATTTTCTCACAAGTTAACTGTACCGATGGCATGATATTTTGAAATAATCAATATGATTTTAATACTTCCCAATCCTTTCATTCAAAGTCAATAAAAGATATTTGAACAGCTGAGCAGCTATTCATCTGACAACGTCCAAATGCGAAGGTTCCCAAAGACACAATATATTTTAAATGAGGCCCCTAGACAGGTTTCCAGGTAATCCTCGAGGGACATTAGTAAGAGAGCTTATTGCCTCACAGATCATCTGCTGCACTCAATATCTGTAATAGAGAGTGTAAATGGAACAGAGCTCCATTGTTTGAGCGCATTCTCACTCCTTTCATCCCAGTGAACGCCTCGGAAACCACACAGAAGGCGGGGGGGGGGGGGGCCTGAGAAGGGGGGCAGGAACTTACACCAGCATGTGTCATGACCATGAGCATTTCCTCCTCTATTTTTCTTTAACTGCATTTGCACTTCTGCAATGATGACAAGCATACGACCAGAGTCACTTCGGGGACGACGCAGTGTCTGAAGGTATCCACGGCAACTGCATCTGTGAAACGACCAATGCTACATAGTCTTATGTGGTGTAGTTGGTGCCGCCCTGTGACGTGATTTGTGTAAAGAACAGCAGGTGCTCACACGAGCCTTCATATTGATCCAGCAATATTCAAATTGATCAGTTGGTTGTATTCAAAAAGGATTGCACGTCCCCTTACATATAAGGCTCCAATCCAATTCGATTGCATGATCCTTTCAGAATGGTTCTCATACGTAGTGGAAGTGGCCACGTGATAAAGAGATTACTGTTGTACACATTTGTCTTTGACACAAATGAATGTTAAGTTGCACACACGTCTTTTTTTCTCATCACAACGTAGGCTCCAAGCTGCAGCCTGACTTCTTCATTCCGGACGATGTCCTTGCCGAGTTTGACCAGCAGCAGGTATCGTCACTGGGCATTGGCGGCACCAGCGCAGCACCACCATCACCGGCAGCCACATCCGATAGCCCCGCTGCTGACGGTGTTGACGGAATCCTGCAGAAGATCAGCCAGAAGCTGAACCCCGAGCTTGTGGCTTCAACTAAGGGACTCTTTCTCTTCCAAGTCAAAGGTAGGCCTGTTGCTCATCTCATGGGATGGATGTGAAGCAGGTGCATCAGTAAATTGCTCTCTCCTTTGATAGCGTGCCAAGCAACTGCTTTGTGCAAGTACAGATCGTGCTTTACATGAAAACAGCTTCATTTGTGTGTAATACTTAATTATAAGCACATATTTTTAAGCTGTGATAGCAGAGATAAACAAATTTTCCACTTGCTTTCATTGTATATAAGTGTTTGTTATATGTCAAGATTTCACACGCCTGTGTCGCACATGCACTGTTCATCATGAACGACGGTGGTCAGAGCTATACAGTTCGAACTAATCTGGATTGAGTTATCTGTTGATATCAACCAAATCGCAGCCTCGTAGACAGCGATTAAAAATGTCCATGTGGTACCGGCATGATGCAAACAAAGGGAGCACTACGATATCTAGCTGCGTAGCTCGTACGGCCCAAAAACGGGAAAATACTGGATGTCAAGGGCAAGCTTACATGCTTTATCTTGCAACTCCCCGTAGGCCAAGCTTGTCACACTAACGAATGGTGCAATCAAAGCACATGCCTTAGTTGACCTCATAACCATCAAAGTGCATCACAACAGAAAAGAAACTGCTGGAAGAATCAATTCCTTATTCTGTAAAGGCAAGTAATACATGTCTCTTTCTCTTGAGCTCCAACACAGTCACATACCAAGTTTCTTTCTTAAGACAACACATTCATGTGCATTTTTATTCTGAACCTGCAAAAATTGGGTGCGCATTACATTCGAGGGCATGTTAGATTCATGCAAATACGGCGACTCACATGTTAACAGCATCGGCAATAAGGATAGGGAATAATGAGGAAGGAATCTGTCCCTGTAACATGCAGTCCTGGGCTTTCAGTAGTCGACTATTCATGTGATGCTGCTTGTCACAGCTGCATTTATGCAACACAGCACCTGCCTCCTGCAGGCACCAAAAGTACCACGCAATTGTTCACATTTTCACTCGGGCTATTACACAACCTTCCACAACCGTGCAGCATACTTTCGTGCACATGGTATGAGAAGTTATCGAACATGGCAGCATCGGTAGAGCACAGTGCGAGGCATCAGAAGTTGGAAAGCTGACAAATTTAGCTGTGCCACCGACCCAGGAGCATAGTGAACGTTGACAAGCACTGCCAGGGAGCTCGTAGCACATTGCATTCTGTGAACTACTGGGTCGAATGATTTACTAGTAGTGTAAGGGACTTATCGATTTCTGCCTATTTGGCATCAAACTGGCAAAAGCAAGAGGGGTCGCTGTGTCAGTTTGAGGGAAACTTGGTGTGTAGAGTACCTCTTATCTTCACAAAAGTGTGCAACCAAGGCTAATACAGTAGACCCTCGCTATAACGAACCCATATATAACGAACTGTCGGATATAACAAAGTAATCGCAATTACCCTTGAAATTCCTATACATGAAATTGGTATTGGTTATAACGAAGTAATTACCACTCCCTCTTCAACTTTGTTATAACGAGGTTTTACTGTACATGAAATTCTGAAAGTCAACCATTAGCTCCTGAGCAGTTCCTGCCAACACTTCAATGAAAGATACACCCGGAGATGTAGCCACCATACATACACAGTAAGCGAGAGTAGATAAAAATAAAATGAGGTACAATAAGGACAGGTGATGTCTAGTTAAACTCTCTGGCTGTGACTATGCAGATGTCCCGGTGCATCTGGATATTTGGTTCCAAGGCGTTGTTTTGAAATGCTGCAGTATGCCAGTATAATGGTAATTCCATTAGTATTTGGATCAATCTAACCGGCGTTATGAGGTAATAACAGAGGAATTATTGCTGTAGTTGGAGGCAGAGGACAGCTGTCTTTGCTTCAGGTGTGTGCATTCCTCATGATGCATGGTAGCTGTGGTGAAGTGACCGCTTATCCATATTCACTGTGGGAAGCACTGGGTTCAATTTCCACTGGCACAGCTTCGTTGTATATGGAACGGTGCTTCAGAAAAAGTGCTCTCTCTTTTCCACTCTCTCCCATCTTTCACTCCAGTTACCCCATGTTGCTACATTGTGTTTCCTTATGAGTTACAAAAATTGGCACTTTCCCTAACCACAATCCATTATCTTAGGATGCCACAGAGTACAGTAAAAGCTTTTTCATGCACGCTTCATGAGATTCTAATATATTTCAAAATTAGCTGTATGCCTGAATTAGTGAAATCATCAAGAAAGCAGTAAACAAATACCTACTACAATAATAAACTAGTATTTCTCAATGAACACTGAAGTCCTGTTCTTATTTCTTGCATAAGGGCAGCATAAGTGCTGCCACTGTCATCATATTGTGGCTTCACAGTGTGAGAGTGGTGCAAGAAACCTGTGTCTGAAGTCATCTGAAAAGTGCCTTCCACCCCCTCCCCCTTCATTTTTTCCCCACCATGGTTAGTTACAGCATCCACCAACATCACCATATCTACATGACAATAATTCTTTCATGGGTAAACTGGCCAGCAGCAGATCATTCGGCTAATATGATGTAGCCAATGAGTTTGATGTCAGCATGTGGACTGCAGCAGGATCACTCAGTCATCATCAACAGCCTCAATCACATACGAGTTTCGTGACACTACGTACACAGTGCAAAGTAATATTGTAATGAAAATGAAACAACTAGCGCTACTTTTCCTGAAAACGAAACCTCGCCCGCTAACTTGTTGCCATTACAGGTAGTGTTCCCACAGCCTGCACACCGAGTCAAATCAAACTACTGAGCACCGAATTCACAGTGTTTGCCAACGTGCTTGCTGCCATTGTGATTATAGGTAGCATCACAAGCATTTCTGGAGGCACATACACACCCTGCGCACACCGAGTCAAAATGAAACTACTCGGTGCCAAGTGCACTGCAGACAAAACAGCGCCTGGTAACAATTGATCACAGATACCATCCACACAGTTCTCAAGGCAAACGCTGCTTATGTGCACAGAGTCAAGAGGCAACTACTGTATGCTAGTGCTTCTGCAGAAGAAACCTAGCTCCCTGATGTGCTATTATAGACATCAACTACATATTTCTGAAGGCTTGCAGAAAACACAAAGCTGCTGTTTATCACAGCCACTTTGGAACAAACTGCAGCTATTGGCATGTTCATGGCATCCACACAATTGACGTGGGGTGAGTCAAAACAAAAATTAGTTTGGCACAGCTACTGCAGTTAAACCCATCGTGACTAATGTAGTCAGGGTTGGTGACCGTGCTCTTCTGAATGCACGTGACCAACGTAGTGCTGAACACAAATAGGCATGAATGGTTCCGCGGTTTGCCTGTTATTCCTGCGCAGTGTGTGCAGGTGTCGGAACATGCCGCCTCCTTTCAGTAGAACACTTATGCTGTTCCTGCTTGTCTGAATCGCAGATTTCTGGTGCTTCACAGTTTGAAGGTTGTCTGGATTCATCGGGGGATGGCCAGATGTAGGCAAATTAATGAAAATTTGATGATATTACAGCATGACATCATGTTGCATGCTACAGCAACCACCCTGCCATCTTTTCCTGTTCTACTCTTGTTCTTTTCTACTCACAGCATGTGAGTTGTGTTAAAAACAAAGTTCACCTCCCAAAGCTGTTGGCCAGCTAATGTGATTGTTTACTCATGTTTTCACAGGTGGTGATGACTTCTTTGTGGACCTCCGAGCTGGACAGGGCAGTGTGGGCAAGGGCCAGCCATCAGAAGGTAACCCGCCCGATGTCACATTCACCATGGACACGGACAGCCTGCTCAAGATGTTTGCGGGCAGCCTGAAGCCGACGGCAGCCTTCATGAGTGGCAAGATGAAGATCAAGGGCGACATGGGGAAGGCCATGAAGCTCGAAAAGCTAATGGGCAGCCTAAGGGCCAAGCTATGAGGACCGCACCGAGCCCATTCCTTCTCCTTTGGCACTAGCACCGACGCACTTCACGGTCTCCGATCCGTGTGGTCAAGCAGTAGTGACCGAAGCTAGACGCCGACAGTGCCACCTGACTCGTGAAGGTCATGAGTGAAGCGGATTTTTTCAGGTTACCTCTACATGGAGACCGCGCTAACATTTGCTGGATCAAATGTTGGGCATCTTCTCAGATCTTGTTCAACTCCTCTTCACACTACTCGTTCATGGCAACCTCGGAAGACATGGGAAGATGATGGCATTACGTGAAGTGGCTTGAGCTACTCGAATGTGCTTGTGCAGGAGCTGTCCAATCAAGTTAATTTCTGCGGGGAGTCCACTTATTTTAGGAAAGCGTATGGTATTGAAGCCTTATAGTATAATGGAGGACCTAGTGAACACTGTGCCTTGCCAGTGATGTTCACTTTCCGTCTTTTGGTTTGGGTATTTCAGATGTCCAGACATCCCTGTAAGTGGCGATGTTACAGTTGTTTGGTGGGGTGCAACGCTGCTGATTGAAATCTTGTTACGCTATTTGCATGAATACGCTATTACGAAGAACAAATATTACTGCATGTTGTTTAGAAGCGTTGACTTTGCTCGCAATGCTGGACATTCCATCGGCACCGATGGCTTTGAATGAAATAATTTGCATGAAGTGATACTTCGAAAATAAATCACCTTACCGAAGCCCCCGATGTTGACTTGCTTAGTTGCGAGACTTCTGTATAGCGTTTATGGTTCGGTTACAATCTAACTGTAGGTAAGCTCCATACGAAGAACCACAGCACACCTGCCACTCACTCCTGCAAGGAGTTCGTACCAGCCAATTTTGTTCGAAGCCCGAGAACTTCACTTCAGCTCTGCTAAAGTAAGTACTAGGGGTACTGGAAAATAATGTTCTAGATTTCTGGCAATATGCGTGACAATGTTCGAGTTTTCTAATTAAAACTAGCGACTTGAACATATGTCAGTGTGAGAAAAACAGTTGACTTAAACATGCATAAATGCTTGCCATTATTGTAATTGCATTGAGCACCTATTCAAATTCTTGAGAGAGGTGGCGATGGCTGTTGATGGAGCCTGCCTATCTTGGGTTGTAGCCAATTAGTGTATTTTTTTACTTGGCATTATTTATTACTTTAGACATAAATTTATAGTGCTGTACATGAACACTGCTGTAAGCCTCCTGTTATGCATGTCTAACAAATGTCAGTTGTTCTCAGCGCTCAATCTGTTAGTCTGTTTGACACTCTCATGTGCCTTACAAGAGCTCCTGTTGTGTCTTTCAGAACTGCTCTACTGTGCAATACGATTTGCTTGATGATCTTGCATAATTTCTAATTGATGGTGATTGTTTTCAGCGTGTGATGAACTTAGGTCTCAAAGTGATGGCAAATCATTGTTGTCAGACTAGTGCGCAATGCCAAATTAAACAGTGAAAGCATTTTATACGTCAGGGCCGCACTGGTGGATGAACTGTGTCAAATGGCTGCCTCCATCAGAATGCGTCAGTGAGGCAGAGCTATCTCAAACTGTTCTGTTATGGTAATACCATGATAAGATTCACAAATATGTAATGCATTCTGTCCTCAGCAATGATTCTAAGCAGAGTTAAGGGCAATAGTATTTTTGTATGTCAATAGCCTGCATGACCAAAGAAACAGCCTTCTATTGTCTCACTGTCTGGCTATGTGCAACCATGCTAATGAGAACTATTTTGCTTACGTGGTGAGAAATGTCTGCCCCTTTGTCACCAATTGTGAAGTGTGCTGCTGGTCATATGCTGCACATACTGTTTACTCACATAAATGTCAATGTTACCTTCATAGTTGGTGTACACCAAGCTCTGTACCTTCAACAACAGTTCTGTACACACTTATGATGCATTTCGGAAGAAAGTGCACCGTTAGTACAGTACTCCATTTCGTACGTCAGTTGCAGCACTGCAGAGGCTATGCAAGAAGCTCGGTCAGCAAAACGTATAACAAGAGCGCGTCTCAAAGCTGCCCTTCATTGATGCAACTGCTCGAAAGAGCAAGGACACGCACGTCAAGCGTCGCAACTGGCTGCAACTAACTAGGAAACGAAGACGAGACACTCAGGGACTTAGATTAACATATGTACAACCAGACTACGGAGTCGTTTATTTGTAAGGTCCAATATATTTAATTTATTATTCAGCATAAAACAGGAAAAAGTCCTACCATAGATACAAAACCGAAATGAACTATTTCTTGGTGCAAACACACCTTCTGGAAGAAGTCTTGCTAGTCTCCATAACGAAGTCTCACTAGTCTCCACAATGTTGCACTTGATGTATGAAACGGAGTATAGGTGAGCCTGATTCTTCCAACAGAAACAGATGTGTGGAATGCAGGCAGTAGCCAACTGCTATTGTTGAAGTTTATACAAACAATCTTCATTGTTTTCTGTGTCTTTGCATGCTGTGGCAATTTATGTACTCGTTTCTCAATTTGTAATGATCATGTAATCTACTTAAGTTCGCAAATGCGATCCTTCTTGCTATAGTGCAGTTCACAAAGCATAATCAATGTAGGCAACGTGAGCTTGGTAATGGGATGACTGTAGAATGGTACACATATGCTTCCGAAGGGCATTTCTATTTGTGCATGTTGAAGATACTGCCTGCTTATATTCTTGCGTTTATGTAATGCGCACACCTTTACGAGAAGATTGCTTAATGTATACCTCGTTAACAATGTTTCTACCCACTTTTAAGGCATAAAAACTGCAATGTGTCGCACAATTTCAATGCAAATTTGGGACGTAATGCACTATAACTTATTAATATGTATTCCCCATGGAGTATGGTTAACTTTGTATACCAGGTTTCAACCTGATTTTGTGTCGAACAACTTATAAAAATTGGGTCACCACACAGGTGAATGAAACATTGCTAATGGTATCGGTGAACAGTTGAGGTGGTTCATTACGCTCTGGTGCAATTTTAGTGAGATGCAGTCATGAAATTACTAAGTTTGAAATGAACTTGTCCCAAGCGCCAGTGATTCTGTCAATGTGCATCGTTAAAGGAAAGTGGTGAAGGTCCTGCATGGCGGTGTACTTACATTGAGCATGTGGAAAGTGTTGTTTAAGATAGACATTTTGTGTAAAAGCTGTTTGTATGGACAATGTGATTTTGCTAGCTACGAAGTATATTAGTGGATGTGCAATGTTGCCCTTTGGAATTTGTATGCAGGGGAAGATAGAATGCATTTCAGGGAGAATCGTCGCACTTGAAGATTACGCGGCAGCAGCTCTTGGTGGTGTTTACAAGTGCCTGTACTGTTGTATATGCATGTGCGACGTCAAGAATTGACATCACATTGGTATTGCAGTTCACGCTGCCTCTGAAAACAACAAAATATTGATGAGACAAAGATTTCAGGCAGTATAAGCCGAGTACTAAAGAATGTTGTATGTGGAATTTATCCTTGAAAGACACTAACAACTCTCTTAATGTAGAATACTGGTATAATAAATCTGGGTTGTACAAATGTACTATAATCTTGCTTTCTTTGATGCTTGGTGTGTGTGTATGTGTAGTAACGAGGCTAATTGACACCACTGCAGGAACAGCAGCATTGTTCATGCAGTAAAGGCTTCAGCAAGGAGATTGTGCCCGGCTCTATTGTCGAGGGCTTGATGGAAGCCACTCGGGTAACATGATGAAACAGCTACACTCGGCCACATCAAGGTGGAAAACACACTAGCTGTTCTGCTACCCATGCAGGTTCCTTGGTCACAATAAAATTCTAAAACAGGAAGGAGCTATAAGTCGCCTTTCATTAGGGGCTTGTGGATGTTCAAAATTTCAAGGATGAACCTAAAATTTCCTTACTTGAAGCATATTCAGTTTGAAAAATGCACATTCGGATACAGTAAAACCTTGTTATAATGAAGTTGAAGGGGGAGCCGTAATTACTTCGTTATAACCATTAGTTTGTTATAGCCAATATCAATTTCATATGTGGGAATTTCAAGGGGAATTGCGATTACTTCGTTATATCCAATAGTTCGTTATATCCGGGTTCGTTATAACGAGGTTGTACTGTATTCCCAAATATTCCGCCACGAACAAAATGCGTTGAAGGCGGAAAATATTCCAACAGCCTCGAGTACTGGAAGTAACGAATTATGATAATTTCCTGGGTTTTACATCCAAAAATCATATGATTGTAAGAAATGCCGTAGTGGAGGCCTCCATAAATGTCGACCACCTGCAGTTCTTTTAATGTGCACTGACATCACACAGTACATGAGCCTCAACATTTCGCCTCCATCAAAATGCAGCCACAGCTGGGATGCGATCCCACGACCTTTGGATCAGCAACCGAATGCCATAGCCATCAGACCACGCACTGTGGTGGCACAAGTAATGGAGTACGAGTACTACAAATCAGTTTTACAGTAGAATCTAGGAATACTAGGCTTACTTGAATAATCAAACGAATATTACAATGAATGAGTTTGTTTGGACACATGCTGATGGTTTCCAGAATTTGGAACTATTCGAAACGCAGATTTTTCTACATTCAACCCACTTGTGAAGGTGTTTTCACTGCAGCATGGGGTTGCTATGACGCCCAAGAGCCTTTTCTGGGCAAATTTGCACTGCCAGAAACCAACACTTGTGAGCCCACATATTTGGCAAAGTGCATCCAGCTTGAGGGGTTCATGTAAGCTTGCACTAATTACGTGGAGTAAGCTTTAAAACGTAAAGCATTTTACCGCTCATAACTTATCCTTTTCAAACCATGCTATAATAGGAGATAAGCTCTTAAACAGATCGTTAAATGAGTCAATAATGGTACAGAAGCTTGTACAGGGCCTATATGGCCTGACGGTATGTGGCTGCGGCCCAACAGCCACTGCAGCCCAACAGCCAGTGTTACAGTTTTCCGTGGTAGGTTAATGGCATGTTCGTCTGCGACGACCGCCAAGGCACGCCTATGCCGCCCGCCAGAGACATTGGTGCTAGGGATCTTTACGCAGTGGCCCATGGCGTAAGAGTCTTCGACGACCACTTAGGGAAAGCGAAAACCACCCAACAGTCATTAGTGGAACACATATGTCTCTTCTGGGTACACAGCGTGTTGGTCTCCAACGACCATCAAGGTTGCATCCATTGCCGCCCACCAAGGTACATTGTTAGAGATGTCTTTGCAGGGTACAGGCCTGTGGGCCTGCAACGACCACCAAAGCACGGCCTACGCTTCCCCCTCCCCCCGGCAGATTCATTAGAGCTGCAGATATGTGCAAGTGTTATGGCATATACGCTAGTCTGCAACAACTACCAAAGCATGCGGCCTATGCCGTCTGCCGCAGTCGGTGCTACAGATGTCTTTGCAGTGTTCATGGGCTGAGGGTCTGACACGCGCAGCTAATGCCACCCGCCAAACTCTGCGACACAAACGTCTGCTCATTTTGTATCGCCTGAGCGGTCTGCGATGATCACCAACGCAACAGCAGATGGAAATAATGCAAGCTATAGGGAGTTTGCTTCTCCACATCGACAACTTTTCCCCGATTAAATGGGATGCCGACTGCGCTTGAGGGACCCCGGCTACACCAATCTTAAAGCCCGACAGGTAGATGGTGACGTGTGTGCTGCTGGTGGTCGGTCGGCCGGAGCGGCTGCATCACCGTTGCCCATTGTGGGGATCGCAAGGAGCCTGATCACTGATACCATTGGGAAAATGTGTCCGAAAGCCATGGAAAACAGAAGGCCACGGAAGAAATTTTCGTGGCATTGCTTTCTTCACTGATGAACGTGCACTAAAGCGGGAAATTTAAAACATGAAATAGTCTATACTAAATGACGACGATGGGGTGCTCGAGTTTAACTGAACGGAAGTTATACACACGGTGTCCGCAAGTTAAGTAATGATGGAAGAATTCAGTGATACACCGGGCAGCATTCGGAAGTCCACATTCTCTCCTTTCAGTTAATTTGATTGGAACGCGACGAAGCATCACAGGTGTGTTTGTTTCTCTTGGTATACCACTCTTTTCCGCTCTGGGTGCAATGCTCAAGGGTGGACGAGAATGGGAGGACCAATAAGCTTTTCAAAAAATCTGCAGTGGAACTACATGGTCTACTAATTGCAGTAACATGAATTAGTGAATTGGCACATACCTGCAAATTAGGTAGTAATGAAAAAAATTTAAAACGAGACTGTTTTAACATTTGGCCAAAGGCGCCGGTCATTTTGTCCCAATGGCACTCCATTGCGAAATTGTTTGAATCGACGAATTACATTATTCCGGATAACCATGTGGAACCAAAATTAGCATAAAGGCAGCCCTGCACTCCCAGCTTGAAAAGGGCTTAATTGTGCGTTCGTTGTGCATTTCGCCGCACTGGCTGGTACAAATTGCCCCTTCTTGAAAAATCCTCAGTCACAGAATTTGCTGTCGAATTCGCTGACCGCGTCCACTGGCGGTGGTACTGGGATCGTGACCGTCCCCAACGAAATGCGGGACTGTTCCGCCTTGATGGCTGTTGTCAGGACGTGAAATCTTTTTGTCTCTTATGGGACAATTAGATAAGAGGTACAAGAATCTTTTAAAAATGCCCCGCATTTCACATTCCATTACGCGGCGAAAAGTCGCCAGTGTAAGGCGGAATCACGCCTGTAAGAAAGTTACCGAGCAATGGCAGTCTTCACAAATAATTTGGCCTGGCCCGCGCTGTTCCACCCTTCGTTCGGTCACAAAAGTTTATTATTGTAATAATCGCATTTTAGGGAGTATCGACACTCTGCCGTCGCCATCACGAATCCCGGCATCAACTGTGTGGCCGCACTCATGCAGACTATCACAGCAGCCTTATCTTGAGCTTCTGTCTCCTTGCTGTGTTGCAGTGGCTAGGGCGGCCGAATTTTTATGCACACTTTGCAGTGATACACATTGTGACGTAGACATTACGGCGATATGCAGAGTTTTGTTTACACAGAAATATATCTGAAGTTCGCATTTTATCTTTTTATTTCCCTGCTTCATAGATGATCATATGTCGCAAGAGAAAATTTGACGCCAAAATAAATGTCGCCTACTTATTGTGGTAATATCTCAACACACCTTCGCAAGTTCAGAGGTGGCTTTGAGCGTTGTGTTCGTAGCTATGCATGCAAGCTTTGTTACATATCAAGCGAACGCCAAGAGAGTTGACGATTTCTTAAACGTTTGCTGTACACACGTACATTTCCATGATCACATGGCAGTGAGACACGCATCCAGTGATTTCCCTACACACTTCGCACAATCCGAAAAGCAGTTCCCTAATTCGTAAAAAAATTCCAGCATACTCGAAATATCAGTTGATTCGCACCCCCATTTACCATTTAGACATACACTAATTAGAATTCCTGGGGAAATCCCTGCACATACGACGTTCGCTTTAATAAAGTGGCAACGTTTTTGTTTTCTCGGGAGCATCCCCCTTCCACTACACTGCTACACCGAGTGACGCATCGCATGATAGCTAAGATGCATGCGATCGAGCTTTGACCTTTGATCCCTGAGGTAAGGGACCCTGAGTCAAGGATCCCTGAGGGAAGGTCAACCTGGGCTACGTGTGCCACCGGTAGCCTCTGTGGCCACCTTCCGAAGACAGGGTCGAGCGTTTAGTACGCTCGGCCACCGCTTCTGGTTGCTTCTGAAGGATCTTGAGGGATCTTACATACTTGCTGATGCCAAAGTGTAGTGCTTTACGAGCGAGCAGGCTGAAGGAAACGGAACGCAAGGACGAGATTTGCAGCACATTCGCGATGTGGTTGAGGTACAGTAACATTTAATTGGCATTTTTGATATAACTAAAGTTAGTTATTATACTTATACATTATTAACACGCATAGTGTATATATTGATCGAAACAATTGTCGGAAGTGACTAGGAGGACCGTTATTATTGGACATGAAGAAATAACACCAATGCGCGATAAAAGTGAAATATACGCAGTAAAGCATATACAAGCATAAAATAATACCTTGAGACTCTTTTTGTTTACTTAATTGCCAAAAAGACATGTCACAAGGGATGGTTCCGAAAATTTGCGATCAGCTGTGTTCCCTTAACGGGCATGGTCATTGTACGGTACACTTTAACATACGTAGCCAATAACCCGTTCTAAGAATCAATAAAGTCTAAATAGGCTAGAGGTAATACGCATACTTCATAATAGAGTGTTTTCAAGGCTGTGCAAATTTTCCTGAAAAGGTTGTTTCGCGGCATAGCGACGCTATGAGGCAGTGAAACCACCTTTACAGGCGGTTAATGTGAAGTAAATGTTCACATTTCCGCCGTTATCGAAAATGCAAACGCCGGGGCTAAACCCCGTCCTTCGGGTTCGCAGACAAGCAGGATAACCGATAAACCACCGCGGCCCGTACGTACGGGTTCCTTGGTCACACCAAAACAGGCACGAGTTGCAAGTCGCTTTTAATCAGAGCGGAGCCGAGATTCCAAATTTCCAACATAAATCTAACGATTTGCTTAGTCGAAGCTTCTGCGATTTGAAAATAGGGCATATTCGGATGTTCCCGAATGTTCATACCGGGATAATCATGCGGTAAGTACAGCGAATAGTCGGGCAGCTTCGAATATTCGAAGTAGCGAGGCGCCAGCAATATGCACGACTCCTACATTGAAACGTCGTAATACTAACCTTGTCCAAATATTTGGATGAATACAGCGGTATTTGAGTTGGCCGAGAACCAATTTATAATTTACCGAAGCAACGAAGTACTATACGAAACGTATAGACATTTACCTCACATTAACCGCCTGTAAAGGTGGTTTCACTGCCTCATAAATTCGCTATGCCGCGAAACAGCCTTTTCAGGAAAATTTGCCCAGCCCTGAAATTTGAAAACACTCTATTATGGAGTATGCGTATTACCTCTAACCTATTTAGACTTTATTGACTCTTAGAACTGGTTATTCGCTGCGTATGGTGAAATGTAAAACGTAGCGTATTTTCCAGCTGGTAACTTGCGGTCCCTATAGCTCAAATCCTACTACCATGTTCTAGTTCGCTCCGTAATTATCCTATACTAATACCATTCGCTGCGCCTTCACTGCGAACCAAAAAGCGAGATTCCCGAAAGCTCTGCTTTCTCACCTTTCTTCCGCGTGTGACGCAACTTCTGACAATAGTAAACGATTTTTCGGTTATCCTTGACATGGCTGTATAGGTTGCAGCCCATGTTCTTAGATTTTTTTAGGGCGTTTTGATAAATTGCCACACGGGAAGCAGATGTTTCGCTCTACGGTACGTGTGGGCATTCACTAGCCTCTTCTACTTCATCTGTACATAATCATCATCACCTAGGTTTCTTCATTATTATCTGCTGTGGGCTGTGATCAATCTGTGCCTTGGTGCGAACCGTTCTCCGTAGCCTCAAGGCTTAATAAAACTGCGTTATCATCACAGCTTCACATACGTACATGTTTCGCACTAGGAACTATCGTAATCAATTAACATTTTTTTAACACGAAAGTGTTTTATGCCAGGGTCCACCACGGCTTTACTACGTCACTTCCGTAACGGATATGACGCCGTAAAATTTACATAAACAATGACAAAGAAAAAGGAAGCAGAAACTGCTACATTAAGCGGCGCAGAAAGACAACGACGTCGACGGGCCATTGCCGCTGAAGCTGCGCAACAAGACACACCAGCGGGAAGCGGAACGCTTTCGCATACGTGTTGACAGCTGAAGTTACGAACTCTGCCTCTCGCGTTTCAGAACCTCAGTGCGTCGCAACGTAACTGGCTACCGTAATCACCACGGAGCAAAACCGAGTTGGCCTTCGCTGAAGTGATCGGCCAACAGGACGCTACTCGTCAAGAAGACGCCGTCATCACTGTCACGTTGGCCCTATGGTAGTGGCACGCGACTTCAATGTCGATCGACATATCTAAACCAAGTGGCCATTGGCTTGTTCATTACAGAAACGACGTGCTTCAACTGCACCTTGTGACCAACGCAAGGGCCTACGCGACACGTTCAAGGACATGCATTGACGCAATTTTCGCGTGCCATCCACCATCCGCTCTATCGAAGTGTTATGTAAACCACTTCAGTTTCCACAAGGGCTTGCTCATGGTCATCGACCTTAGTCCTGGAGGAGGAGAAGAGAGCCACCGGGTGTCAGCATAGGTGCATCCACGTGACGCGGTGCCACACTAGCGAAACACTGGCACCAATGTGTGAGTTCATCTCCATATAAAATATAGAATGCAACTGCTTCTGTGCAAACGCATTTCGCTTTCGTGTTATACCGATTACTATAACAGGAGGATCAGCCACATTTTTTTGTGCATCGTCCTACTGTACGAACACTGTTGTGGAACTTTCCGTGCAAAACAAGGAAAAAATAATCAATTGCTTGGTGATGACCTAGCAGGACGGGTCAAACTACAACGAAGTTTTAATATGATGAAGTTAACTGCCCATTGTACTGACTTTGCTACATTGGGGTATAACTAGTTATTTGCTGCACAACTGCCTCAAACAACCATTTCGTGGCGTATATCAGCTCTTATTTAGTCCCGTTTGTTCTTTTTTTTTTTTGCTTCATGAAGTCATTTTTCCGCTCGACAATGTGCGTTATATTTGCCCCAACAGCCTGCTTTCCTGCTCTTAAATGTCCTTTTTGGTGCTCCAAAGGGCCTTCGACAGATCACATAACTGGCATTGCGCGATTAGGGCGTAGATGCATTACGGCAGAACACTAGAAGATACCTACAACGGCTTGACTGCTATCAGCATCCTTCACAAGGAGAGCAGTAAAATACCAGTAAGGGAGGTTGAAAGGCAAGGTTGAGTCGAGTTGAGTTGTCTTTATTTTTTGCAGGTTTGGTACCACATGAAGGATGGCGGGAGTAAAAGCTGCACTAAAACAGCCTGACTAGCTCCCGCTACATAAAAGTAAATGAGTCATAAGCAGTGGCAAACAAATAAGAAAATCATAATACAAAGAAATATGGTAATGTAAATCAAAATAATTACATAATCTAAACGTAAACTGGATACAAAAACATTCGAAGCTAGAAGAGACTATGTATACATGTGTTACAAAAAATGAATAATCGGTCAAACAGACACACAAGGGTAAATTACATGCATGATGAAATTTATAAAAACAATTATAGATGTTTTGTTATCATATTTTCTATATTTACATCAATGCTGCTAGATTACTTAACATTCTGGGAACACTCTTAGAACATTCTTAGAACACTCTTCTGGGAACATTTTAGAGCGTCGGATAGGGAAGAGACAGCAGTGACACATTGGCTGATGACATTGCCTTGATAAGTAACTCGGGGGACGAGTCACACAGCATGGTTACTACACTAGGCAGGAGAAGTAGAACTGGGGCACTGAAAATTAACACGCAGGAAACTAATGCTCAATAGTCTTGGGAAAGCACAGCGGTTGAAGATAGGGGGCGAGGCACTGGAAGTGGTAAGCGAACATATTTATATTCAGGCTAAGTAGTGACGCACACGTGCTCTCAATCATGGGGCTGAAATAATTAGAATAGTAATAATGGGGTGGAGTGCACTTGGCAGGCATTCTTGGTAATGAATGGCAGCTCACCATTGTCCCTCAAGAGGAATGTGTACAACAGGCCATTTTAGCGGTACTTACATACGGCGCAGAGGTTCACTAAAAGTGTTCAACTTAAACTGAGGATGACGCAGCGATCAACGGAGCAGAAGATGATAGGTGTAACCTTAAGGGACAAACAAGAAAAGACCGGAGCAGGTCAGGAAGGAGAAGCACATTGAGGTCATTTTAGCAGAAATCAACAAGAAATGGGCGTGGGCGGGGCATGTAATGCGATGGCAGGACAACCGTTGGCCATTAAGGGTAGCGAAGCGGATGCCTAGAGAAGGCAAGCGATGTGTGGTAGGAAGCGGCAGAAAGTAAGATAAGCAATAAGATCAAGAAGTCTGCGGGGATAAAATCGTCGCAGCTAGCGCAGGAGGGAAGTTTGTCACAGCGAAGCAAACGAAGGTGAGCGTTGATAACACGCCGCTTGCGTGACGCGTCGTCGACCGGAACCTTTTCGCACGTGTCCCTTAAATCCAAAATTCCGAACACTCACCGCCAAAACCAGCTCTGATTATGAGAGACGCCGTAGTGGAAGGCTCCGGAAATTTCGGCCACCTGGGGTTCTTTAACGTGCACTGACATCGCACAGCACACGGGCCTCAACATTTCGCCTTCATCGAAGTGCAGCCGCCGCGGCTGGGATTCGATCCCGCGACCTTCGGATCAGCAGCCGAGTGCCATAACCGTGGCGGGGTGTCACATGCATCGTTAAGAGTGCGTGCTAAAGATCGCCGCACATTCTTACTTTCTTTCGCCCTTCCGAAGCGACTGTGATAGGCGTAAACCAATCTACATGCTGTAGCAGCGGTGAGACCCCACTTGACACCAGCCAGTCAATTTCGCGCAGCAAATTATTGCCGAACGTGCAAAGAAAGCGATGAAGCCTCACAGGATTTCGCTGTCGTTGTCCACTCGAAGCTTCGGGCTTGCCGGAGGACCTTTGACGAGACCCAGGTCTGCCTGCTGAGACGACGTCCTCGTAACATGCGAGCAGTCTATTCACCACGCGGTTGCTTGGCCGAGTTTCTACAGGGATATGCAGCGCCGTCAGCTGCCCAGTCGACATGCCTTTCTTGCCGAGCGTAACGAACACATCCCGTCAAGAGTCGGCGCTGAAGGGTCAAGCACAGTTCGAGCGCACGAGGTGGACCCGTTTTTGCACCGCACAAAAAAATTCGAGTTAACCCAGCTTGGGCAGTGTTCCCGCGTAACAAAGCTTCGTTCGTCGTGCCTTAAAGTGTGGCCACTGTGCTCGTTCGTAAACCTGTCGCGACGGGACGCACACTGCAGATCCCGCGATATTAAGGGCAGTTATGCGTTCGCCCAACAGAAGGTGTCGGGGGTTCAACAGTATATTTTTTTTACCTTCAGTAAGCCCATGTCCAGACGCGCGCCACGAGATCATCGTCGATATCGACGTTTCTCGATGCTGTTTGCACTTTTACACTCACAGTCCGCTTCGCAAGTTCCAGCCTTCTTGCGTGCCGTATCAAAGCCACGCCGACCGACAGTGTCTTATGGGCCAACGGCCGTCGTTATCGCAGTGCCTCTTCCTTCCGCGTCGTCCACAACTTAGCGTTGCGCTTCCTTAGTCGTTATCTTAGAGTGATCAATGAGGGGCCTCCACTATGAGCATCGTTGGCGTTTGTGCACGCATATATCCTTAGTATGGTGTTCCGTCGCTTCCTCTGAAACTGCAAGCGCTTGAGCAACGCGTTACGTTGATCTTTCGTCAATTAGCAAGTGCAGAGCGCACGTCGCAAATAATCCCAGCCCTCAGCATTCGGTTCACTACTGCGCTAAAGTTGTATTGGTGTGTAGACTATGCGTCTAATCTCGGCGAAGTGCGCTTACATTTGCTCCCCTTGCTGTTAGGAACGCGTAAAAAACTCGCTGTCTCGTAACTCCTGCTGTCTCGTAACACTTGCTGTTGTAGTAGCGACAACGCGAGTGAGTTCGGTGCCTTTGGCGCGATTCGGCAAGGTAGTACTTGAACAGCTTGCGTTCTGAGAACAGACACAAGCAATGCTCATTGTAAGTTCCAGTCTGTAGTGTCATAAGCTCCAAAATATGGTTCTGCATTTAGGAGATATGGTTTCCACTTATTTCTGGTATTGTTGAAACGTGGCATGGAGGACGACTCTCAGAGGTGTTCCACTTTCACCGCATGGTCCCTACCCGTGAACCTCGTCGCCAGTGTTATGACGCGCTATACAACCAGGGCAGCAGCAGCATGAATAATAAGCTATATGAGGTGACGTAAACAACTTTATTGATAACACAGCCGCATTATATACGACGCGGTGCTTAGAGGGTAAGGGCAAGAGAAAGGGAGCAGCGATAACTTTGTTTGGATATTAGCGTCGGAGGAACGCCCGCGCCCATTTTTTAAAATTTATTTTAGATGTGAAGCAGCTTATGGTCAGGGCTATGTCACTTTCTCCCTCCCTCCCTCCATCCATCCGCCGTGATGATGATCGTTGTTCGCTTAGGAAAGGACGCTAATTTCTGCAGCCCATGTAGGGAGCACGGCTAAGCGTCCGTGGGGGTGGGGGAAAGGGAGTGAAAGAGATAGAGAAGAGAGAAAGGCCGTAGTGGAGGGCTCCGGAAATTTAGACCACCTGGGGTTCTTTAACGTGCACTGACATCGCACAGCACCCGGGCCTCAACATTTCGCCTCCATCGAAGCGCAGCCGCCGCGGCCGCGATTAGTTCCCGCAACCTTAGGATCAGCAGCCGAGTGCCACAGCCACTAGACCACCGTGGCGGGGTACTCGTATGTATGTATGTATGTATGTATGTATGTATGTATGTATGTATGTATGTATGTATGTATGTATGTATGTATGTATGTATGTATGTATGTATGTATGTATGTATCATCTACAGTCGTCCTCCTGCTAGAGCTCAACGGGGAATCACGTACGTACAGTTACCTACCCTATATTCGCTACTAACACACATTGCTTGAACGAGTTCATCTCTGAGGAACGGGTGACCTTGTGCTTCAAGGTTCATCTAGTTTTCCGGTCCTTTGCAGGAAAATAGCGAGTTTTATTGTAGGGTACCCAAAGCCAAAGGGAACTGAATCGGAAAATTTTGTTACCAGCGCTAGGCTTTGAACAGGGCCCCCTTGCTCCGAAGGCAAATATCCTCACCACTACAAAACACACCCACCAGCTTGCAAGACCTAAACATATCTGAACCTGAACATATCTGAATGCCTTGGATTTTCTACCACCTGCCAGAAACAAAAATAAAATAAAACTGCAAACAAAGTAAGAAAAGTAGTAGGCCAAGAACACCTACGCCAAGCTTCGCTTTCCCCCATTTTCTCTGAAGTCGAAGGGCTACAAAATTTTTGAGTACCTTGAGTTTGGATCGTGCATCTGAAGTACTCGAGCGTTTTTGAAGCATGTTTCCACTCTAACGCGCCGTCGGGAATCGAACCACCGACTCCGCTGAAACCAGCGGGAACATTCAGTGTGGCCTCGAATTGACCATGCTGCCCCGGCCCCGACACGGTGGTCTAGTGGCTATGGCATTCGGCTGCTGATCTGAAGGTCGCGGGATCGAATCCCTGCCGCGGCGGCTGCATTTCGATGGAGGCGAAATGTTGAGACCCCTGTACTGTGCGATGCCAGTGCACGTTAAAAAACCCATGGTGGTCGAAATTTCCCGAGACCTCCACTAAGTACGGCGTCTTTCATAACCATAGCTGGTTTCGGAGCATAAAACCCCACAAATCATTCAATCGTCAATGCTGGCCCATTCGAACTATGCGCGCACATGGGCACATTATTGCCGTGCCACCACTGCACAATGTCCGAGTACTGCTTTCGCTCTCCGGGACGCGCATCATGCAACGCCTGACAGAGGTCGCAGTGATCGTGGAAGGGTTTCTCCACCAATGTGTACCTCTGTCTCCAAGCAAAGTACAGCTCGTACAGCGTGGCATTCGCCGCCACCGTCTTCAGATACGATGCCAGCTGTTGCGGCGTACGAAAACTCAGTGCGTCGATGTACGATCCCGGGGGCGCCAATGTCCTGGCGTAGTTACCGAGCACTACGGGGACCATGCCGTGTTTCAGGGCGTCGTAGAACTTTTCCGTAACGTATTCGCGACACAGGCAGTTCTCTAACGCCAAGTAGAAGTAGTACGTCTCTCCGAAACGGGCCTGGCACGGGTATTCAATGCACTTGAGGTCACCGCAACGGCCGTAGACGTCAACAGGGACGTGCTTCCGAAGCTCGGCCACGAAGTCCTCTCGGCGACTTTGGGTGCGACAGTTGCTGGCCACCCAGGCCACGAGTATGGACCGGTTCGTCCTCACGGAGGGAGTCTCCTGGGCGTTCCTGGATGGCGGAACACCTTGCGTGGACTTATTTACGAAGGAGAAGTAAGGGTGCGGGACGTCCGAGTCGAGCCTGTACGTGTAGGTCCAGTTGAAGACGCTCCTGAGTCTCGCCATTCTGCCAGGCCGGCTGTTAGGAGGTGCCTCCATGTTCCAGTAGACCCACCGCTGGTGTTCGTCGCGATAGCTGTGAACAAGGTTCGCGATGTTAGTCAACAATAAAACGACGTTCTGTGCGATGCAGGCAGATACCCCTTCACCGTTCAACAGTTTTGAGTAATTTACTTTTACTACAAAAAGCAGCTGACTTTGTAGAAAATGTAGTAGGTGGGCCCACACGGCGAAGCATTGACAGAATATTAGAAGATGCAAGGAAAGACGACTTCACTACTGAAAGCTCCTTTATACGGGGAGCAAGAAAGCAAAGTAGATTTTATATGAGGAAAGAATGGATATAAAAATGTTCGCAGTCAAGCACGGACTGATCGCTACAGATTGAGACTTTCCTTGTGGTTACTGCCATTTGTGGGCTGCGGTTAACATAAATGGTTGAAAGATCCAGCAAGCGTAGCGTAACTGCACGATGTTTTAAAGCGGCGCTGACACAAACTTTTCGTCTTTTTTCTTGCTGCAGTATGAGCTGTATATTGATAACACGACTCATCAGTTGCTCCAGTGCGCGACGGATATTCACGGTGTGTTTATCACCGACCATGTGCAGTTTCGGCTTTGGAGAGCTAAAAAAAAACGACAAGCTGCCGGGTGCAACTGGCGCCAGCACATGGTACACCAATTCGACCACGTGAGCACACATAAGTGTGACGCACTTGCGCACGGCCTTCTACGCGTGCACGTTTTCTTTCGCCTGTCTAACGTTATGCGCGTTAATGTTATTGCTATTACCATCGTCGGGTGGCAGCGATTCTTTTGAGGACTCGCATTTCCTGGAGTCCACTAACGCAGGCGCGGCAAACGGGCAATGGTGGCTATGACGTCGTCATTGCTAGCTGCACAGATCGGAGCTCGGATGCCGCGGTTACGTCGCGGAAGTTGGGGTTCCTCGTGACGTCACCTTTGGTGTTGTTGAGGTTGCGAGGTGCGGCCTGTGGCTCTCGATCACGCACACGAACTTCAATATTCATTTAATACCTCCCGAGCTAAGGTCGCTGTTGAGGTTTGGTAGGGGACAAGTGCATGGTCCACGAAAATCGATCCCGCAAGCTATCTCAGAAGCAATATTTCGCTGTCAATGCCCCTTTAACAGTGCAGCTGTTTATGCTTGCCGATAGAGACATTGTGCTCCGTCTGATAATCATCATGAAATCAAAGTGGGCGCGCTACATGAAATGCCCAATGTGTGAAATTTGCGCGTGCACTTCTCTTGCTCTCATGCCCTTATCTCATTACCAAAAAAATAGTGAAGCTTGCACTAGTGGCGCAAGGCTAGCGCAGCAGCGAAGCTGATGGGCACTTGGCTGGTCCAGGTTTTTCTCCAGCACATCCGTATTTCGTCGTGCTCAGACGCTTCGGGAAACGCCTCGCGAAGCACTGCGAGGACCAGCGAACGCATCTCAAAGTTTGGCACCGAGCTCAGCGTAAAGGCGTTCGCGTCAAACCATAGACGGTGGCAGACGTGGCACGTGTGGACTCGGTTTGACGCCGTCCCACGCCTTTGCTGTACTACGTTATGCACAAACGCATAGCTTTGCGAAACGCTGTGTACCGCGCATATGAACGCACACTGTCCTTGTCTTCTTTTTTGTTCTACACAAACACGCGCGCCCTCTAGCCGCAGTTTCCCAGTGTAATGGTGGGCTGACGTCATGTGCGCTGGAAAAGAAAGAAGCGCGCGTGTGAACGCCGCACTACAGTGAACTAGATGATGAGAATGAAAGTCATTTATTAATAAAATGAGGACCGCAGGTCACTGGCGAGGAGAGAGGGCAGTGGGGAAGGCATAGGCAAGCACTAAAAGCTATCTTCTAGTTCACTGTAGCCGCACATTGGACACTGCACGTGCTCTCTTGGGGACCTGAACTAACGATGGTGATAATTTTGTGATGCACCACACAATTTATGAGAACCAGAAATGCTTCGCATTTAATAAAGGCAGAGGCGTTTCGTCAGACTTCTCTTGAGGTCACGCCCTCAGCCCACTTCTACATAGAAGCAGGTATGTGACACAGAAAGTGCGCTGTGCCATGCACCGTATAGTATAGCAAGGTGATGGGAATGAGAAGTGAGTGTGGGAAGGTGTGAAGTGAAGCTAAGGAGGAGGAGGAGGAGGAAAGAGGATGAGGCGTGGCATTCTCTTCGACAGTGTAGTCTAGCAAGAGAATGCGAAAAGGAAGTGAGGAACAAGGGGTACTGATATAAGGATGAAGAGGAGGTTTCGCAGACGAGTCATAAGGGAAGTGCTCAAAGACTCCGTGCTGACAAATTCATCAGATTACTATCACTTCCTCTACACTACGCCAAACATATGTACTGGAAGTGTCCGTTACGAGGCTACTCTGCCGTGTACCGAGGCTAAGTTTCTATGAACACTGGTCTGACCGGGTTCCTTCTCCACTGTGTACATTCTGCGCTGAGCCAGGGACAATAGATGATTTCCTTTTGAGCTGTCGACGACTTACTGTTGCGAGGAAAACATTCTTAGAAAATCCATTACGAGCTCTTAGAATGCCAGTGGTACTGTTGCGTCCACTGCTGGATTTTGTAATAAAATGTCTGCTTGGCAGTCCGAAATTACAATAATGAAGGTGACCATTTTCAAAGAGTCCAGAAATATGGGTCTATTTATTCAAATGGCCAGATAACATTCAATGCAAGTTTTAGTTACTGACGCTTTTGGTTTGATTTATTTATTATTTGAATACTCGGAGTTCTTTCTCTACATTACATCACGATCCTTAGTACCTCCTTTAATTCACCTTTACTCGGCGTAAATTGCCGCATTCCTAAGTTTTAGATTTTTCTTAGCACCCAGTTCTTGGCAAATTCGCCCCCCTCCCCCCCTCCCAGTGGGTGTGAGGCACAAATTGTCAGGTGAGCTACAACAAGAACAAGATGAAGGAATGTGAAGGAACAACTCAATCTACGTTCGCCAAGTGTTGGAGCTTGCTTGTCAGAGGTAAAAAAGAAAGAAAGATGAGAAAAAGGAAAAAGTTGATGAAAAAACTCAATTTCTGTTGGCAAAATGGTGGCGCGTGCTTGGTAGAAATAACAGAGATAACAGAGAAAAAGATAACAGAGAAAGGAAGTAAGATGTAGAAAGAGGTAAGGAGATTTAAAAGAGATAAAGAAAGAAGATGAGGACGAAGAAACGTGAATGAAGATTTCCATCTGCGTTGGCAAGGTTGAGGCACTTGCTACGCTGTTTACACGGATTGCACAGGCGTAAAACTGGCCTCATTTTTTTAAAGAGCATAGCTCTTAAGACCTGCCGTTCGTCGTAATCCGCGAAAAGAAAAACAAAACCGTCATCATGAGAAAATAAGTGCTTGTACACTTCTATGAAATGCATGGCATTTGTGCACGAACTCTCTGGTGCTCATGCCCTCTGCCCACTACTATAGGTTAACGTCCCTGAGGGACTTTACTATAGGTGGCATAGGCGCGCCGTCTGGCCAGCACTGGTTCCCTTCAAAGAAGAGGGCGGGGAAGGGTAGTGTGTGTGAGAAGGAGGGGACAGATTAAAGCAGAGCACAACCGTATAGTGTAATGTAGTAACGGGGCGTGAAAGGGAAGTGGGGGGTGAGGAGGTGGACATCAAAGCCGAATATTGCTCACCAAGCCACTTTAAACATAGACACGAGACCCAAATCACGTAACATGGCGGCACATCCAGTCACGTGGTACGTTTCCGCCAAAACGACGTAACAGCTAGTCACGTGACATTTTCCCACCAAAACCATGTAAGAGCTAGTGACGTTGCAAATACTGTGACCTGGTTGATCTTCTAGGATCCGGAAGAAGGTAGGTCGGCCACAAGCTCAGCTCTTAGTACAGCTATGCGCCAGTACTGCAATCTGCGCACATTAAGAAATAATAATAATAAATGTTCAGACGACATGTACACATGTACCTTGGTAAGTCATTGGCGTCGGCATCTCTGTCGTGGAATACGACAGCGTTGACAGATTTTAAGAGTGACCGGTCCCGAGTCACGAAACATGGCGTATTGCAGCCGCCGAGGAGGACCATCCCTCGCGCAGAATTAACCAACGGGTAGGGCCAGAGTCCATGCGCCGTGGTCCAGAACAGTAACTTGACAGAGGTAGTGTTGACGTTGTCTGCGCTTATCGGTGTCGACGGCTTCTGTGATTGATATATGACCGCTGTTCTCCGTGTCGTTGGCGCTGGTGATTGACGTATTTCATGATCAAAGGTGTACTCATGTACCAGTAGCAGTAACACCATGGCGCAGAGGAGGCACAGTCCGATGAAGAAGCACCGTAGAAAACTTGTACAGTGTTCCATAGTATCTATACAGAGAAGAAGTGTGGTAGATCTTAACGAATTACCATGATCAAATCAACTGTATATTTTCGAATTGATTATCTTACAGGTTTTAGTATACAGGAGTTGGTCCCATAGTCAGGAGACTGTACCGGGACCTCTTGTACAGAAAGAAGTGATTGCAGTGTACAGTTGAATTAAGAAGTAAGGTTTAAAGAGAGAGATAGAGGAAGAAATAAAATGATGTCGAAACTTAATACAGCATAGAGTACATAATAAGGGTTTAAGATGTCGAAATAGGGTGGCAGGGAATATAATATTTATTCGCAAGGTACAAGACTACGAGACAAAAACAAAAAGAAGTTGTAATTCTATGGGCAGTAAGTTCCCTTTTGATTCTCATTCGAAGTGATGCGAAATTCTAGCATTTTTTACTGTGAGATGTAAAGTGTTGCATGCGGATATAGACGCAAATGGAACGGTTAGTGCGTTGGGTAAAATACTTAGTACGCATTCCTGTTAAAGAAATATTGTTGTTCAATGCAAATGCGGTAGTGCTACAAACCACGAGGTTCGATGGCGATATCGTGACTGGTGGTAAGTCATTGTCGATAAGTCTGTATAAAAAATACCTAGATTACATATGGTGAGTTCCGACAACATAAGAAGAGTGTTATCGTCGCACAGCCAGATTTTGGCAGTACAAAAACAAGAGCTACAAGCGATTATTCTGATGGCTTAATTTTGGACTACCTGTAGCGATACAATATGAGCGTTAGAGGTGGGAGAACCATTCTTCCAAAAAGTGAATTGATAGTAGAGAGGAGAAACAGCAACGGTCTCGCTTATTAAGCAGGTGCATGTCCTGTTCCTTCGCAGGATGCAAGACCGCAGTACTAAATGAAATGAGCTGAAGGGCTGCTCGTAAGGTTCGGGCATTACAAACGAGCAAGCGCTTACGTCGGCCAGTGGTGATTGTGCCTGCAAAATGACACACTTGCTCAAAGACAATCGAAAGGGGAGGGAGGAGAGTGGTTATGAAACCCGAGGTGAGGAAAAAACGCTGCTTTTGAGTCTCGGCAGCACGCTGGTCCTTTCAAAAGGCAATGCTGAAACACAGGAAGTGAATAGGGAGGTATTAGGAGAGAAGAGGAGCGTCTCTAGACCACTCGGGAAGTAATAGAGTGAGCCGAAGAGCTGATTGTCTAGAAGAGTCTCCAACAGTGTAGTGCAGGACCACCATGCGCAAAGATTGGACAAGATCTCCACGGAATTGCTGGAACGGTATAGCGCATCATTCCTTGCGGTCTCAGAGTATCGTAGCCACGCACACTCCCTCAGGTTTACCCTGTCCAAATAAGGCGTATTTCGATAAAGAGCGTCTTATGTATCAGGTACACGTCTACAAAACTCGCGCTCGCCGGGAGATCATGGAACACGGCTCGTGATAGTCAAAATGTGCAGGCGGAGGTCGATGAAGAGTTCATCCCTCAGCTTGGCACCAACTAAGTAAACTAGAAAGCCCTTACGAAAAATTTTAATGCGTTTTTTTAGAAAGCCTTTTGAATTTGCTCGATAGAATTCTATGGTGTTTATTTTGATGCCCTATAGAATTTTTTTATGGAGTTCCAAAAATTATTTGGCCACCGCATTCTTATAGAAACATTATAGATGTTTTCCTCTAGAACATGTCTATCAAGTTCCTTTAAAGATCGTACAGACATATTTCAATAGAGAATTTATACCTAGTTCTTTTTGAGACTGTAAAGACAAATTTCTATAGAGATGTTCTATGGTGTTTCTTTAGGATGGTAATAGAAACCTTTCGCAATTATTTTTCGAAAAAAAAAAGCCCTTTATGCCACTTGCTCGCCACGTTAGGTGATGTCCTCTCGAGAGTATACTCTACTTAACAGAAGGCGAGGTTGGGCGCTCTGCTTTCCTTAAGAAAAACCGAAGGTCCTGGGTACGGCAGTGGGATTCGAACTTGGTACCTCTCGCACTGGACGCCGATACTCTACCACTGCGCCAGCGCTCCTTTTTTTTTCTTTATTACATGGAAATGAAAACTGAGTTCATTTCCACGTAATAAAAAAAAAGCCACCGCTCCGTTTGCTTTTCCTTACGCAATTGTTAGTCATATGCTACTCGAAGTCAGGGTCATGAAAGTGGCATATGGGAAGGGAATGTAGTGCGTAGGGGAGGGCGACAGATAATTTTGAAAGAAATCGCAGTTAAAGTGCGAGATAATTTACGACGGTTCATCCAGTGCTGGAACGACCTGAACAGCCTTTATTCAGCTGATGCATAACCGTTGCTAGCCGAAATCATTTATAAAATCACATACATTGCCGTATCGGTGCTTACAAATACCTCGCTTTTGCCTGCCATTATTGCCACTTTACCCACAGGCGTTGATTTAGCAATCGAACATAAGCGCCTAAAATTAACTCTGCGAGAAAAGTACTGGAGGAACTTTGTGTTTCCTCTTTGTGATCCAGGATCGTAGGTTTTGATTAACTGGTTAGGAAGTGCCAATTTAGGACTCTTATAGGTCACTTCACTTTTGTTTTGCGCACTTAACTGACCTTATTAAGCTAACTGAATGAAATAGTCGCACATGGTCGCGATACACTGTGCTTAACTTCTAAGCAAAACGCTTTACAAAGCCATCATCTTTTTCACTGAACTCGAGTAAGGCACAGGTGACGTCTTGAATGTAGGACCCATGAACCATGACAGCTTACTTTGCTCTTGACCAGGAGTTCCGGCTCTTTCGAAAAACCACCATTAGGGATGTGACGGTCCTTAGTGCATTCGTAAAACGAAAACGTCTCCTCGCGACAACACTGCTGATTACTCGAGAGAAATGTATATCGCATCGACACTGTGACGCATATATAGATCCGCGGACTTGTTTGAAGTGACAACAGCCTATCGTGACTTTTTTGCATCAGAAAATGGTGCACACACCTGCTGCTCACCTTTGTGCCGCGCACAACATTGTTACGCATTTCCCGGTGCTGACACCTCTTTCGGAAAAGTGCTATTGTTTTCCAAGCAAAGCCATTGTCCAGTTCCTTCGCATGCAGAAAAGTGACCTTTGCTTCAGCGCCCGTCTTTCTTTTTGCATGTTCTTTTATTATTATTATTATTATTATTATTATTATTATTATTATTATTATTATTATTATTATTATTATTACGCCGATCCCCGAGGCAACTATGCATGTTAGTTGTCTGAAATAAATTTGAAATTCGAACTTATTATTATATTGCTTTTCTTGTGTGTGCATGCACGAGCGACAGCAAGGTGCGAAACACCTCCAGATGGTTGTAGCCGTTCGATATTTCTCTGTTCGTGCTGTCAGCGCAGTAACGCGGAAGCGACCAAGATCGCGTAGAATGTCACGCGAGTCAAATGTCGGTATTGGCGGAATGCAGAAGACGCTGTTGAAATGCCACGTGACAGCTTTACCCAAGCACGAAGCAGTCTATGATTAGAATGGCCGCGCTGCTGCTGCTCCTATGAAAGTTTGAGCTGTTTTGTTTTAAATGCGAAGAATTCGAGAAACTTGAGCGGCTTTGACCGTATCTATCTATCTATCTATCTATCTATCTATCTATCTATCTATCTATCTATCTATCTATCTATCTATCTATCTATCTATCTATCTATCTATACACCTACGTCTCGGCGCTCCTGGTCCCCTCCTTCACCCGGTATGTCGAAATATTTGGGAAGCAGGGAGTAAGTATTGTATAAGACGGACATGAATGACTGATCCTTACATCACTAATAAGATATACTCGTCATGTGCAGTCAACAGAAAAAGTTAGCGGGATGCGAAACTTCGCAAAAACCTGTATTACCGCTTAACCTTCCATCATAGCCTCGAAATAAATGTTTCAGTGCGTAGATGTTTTTGCGATGCAATGCCTGTAACATTTAAGTCGAGGCTGTGTTGCGAGGCTAAGCGGTAAACGTGGGTTTTTACGAAGTTTCGGATCCCGCAAGCTCTTTATGTTGACTGTACAGGGATCGAATCCCGTCCGCGGCGGCTGCATTTCGATGGAGGCGAAATGTTTAGGCCCATGTACTGTGGTCTATCACGTTATTGATGAATGGTCGTTTTACACCAGTATCGCGATACACACGTCACGAACGTCACGATTACCGATACTGCGAGCATTTGTGCCCTATAGTCATAGTGTTCGGCCCATGGTATGCAAGTATACGCCACATATGTTTGAATTGGATAGAGCCTATAGAGCCAGGATCGGCCCACATATTGCTGTTCGCTCTTCAGACCGAATGGCCGGCTTCAGGAGGTCCGCTCTTGAAACAGGAAAGGAACACCGCTTGTCGTAGCTTGCGATGATATGTGGGCAAAAAAGAAGTACGCAGACACACGTGCAGCCTGCCAAGCGGTAGGGGGGTATCGAACGTGGGCCCTCGAGGTGCCAAGCAAGCGCGCTACTTTCCCCATCTTCTCGACAATGTACTCGGCGCGGTGAAGCGGGGCATTCTGCCGCCGCCCCTGTGACGCGGAGCTTTCATTACGAGGATCGGTGCGATGACGTCACTTCTGCAGCCGTGGCGAGACTCTGCGCGGCAGGCATCGGCGTATAAAGTATGGCGCTGCTGTTTTGCTCATCTCCACTACCTCATCGTCAACTCACTCGACCTATTCAGAATGCTCCAAACAGGCTCCTTCCCTTCGCGGGGCAGATTCAGTCACTTCCCAGCGGACACAGCAGTGTCCGGGTTGCGGAGAAAAGTATAGCTCGCTACACCACATGTTCTAGAAACATCCTGCGACACGCAATACAGAACTACACGCACTCGAAGACTGGGGGAAGAAAAACCCGACGTGCGGCGAGCTTGACTGCTGACCCAAAGGCCGCGGGATCGAGTCCCGGCAATTGGGGCTGCGTTTCGATAGAGACCAAATAATAAAGCCTGTGTACTCAGCGACGTCAGTGCACGCTAAAGAACCCCCAGGAGGTCGAAATTTCCGCGGCCCTCCACTACGGCGTCTCTCATAATCCTATCGTGGTTAGTCTCTATTTCCTTCTCCGGTCTCTCTTTCCTTCTTTATCTATTTCTACATTTTCTTCTTCTTTCTTTCATCGTTCTTTATCTCTTTCTGTATCACTCTCTCTACTCTTTTCCTTCCTCTTCACCTCCACAACAATCCTGCTCACCCTAACTTCTCCTTCCCACCCCTTACTATGGTGTACTGCACATGGATATGCTATGAGTTACCCTCCTAACTACTCTTTTCCTCCACTTAACCCTCTCTTCCTCTTCGCGCACCATCGGTAAACTATACTGTGCAAGATATTGACACGGTTTACTCTCTCCCCTCCTCGTTTCTCTCCTTTTACACCCCCTCACTCTCACCTCACTTCACTCTATCCTCCTTTGATATACTAGACCCGCCACGGTGGTCTAGTGGTTATGGCACTCGGCTGCAGATCCGAAGGTCGCGGGGTCGAATCCCGGCCGCGGCGGCTGCATTTCGACTGGAGGCGAAATGTTGAGGCCCGTGTGCTGTGCGATGTCAGTGCACGTTAAAGAACCCCAGGTGGTCGAAATTTCCGGAGACCTTCACTACGGCGTCTCTCATAATCAGAGCTGGTTTTGGGACGTTTAACTCCACAAATCAATCAAATCAATCCTTTGCTATACTAGAATACTATGCATGGCTCTGGTATGTGGGGAACTGCTTGGCATGTACCCACTGGGTGGAGCCTACCCGCTGATTTTTTTAACAGCATTGCTGTTTAAGCCTGATTATGTCCATAGTTCTTGCAAGGAAAAGAATAATATTTATGAAATCATCATGAAATAAGTGTGCGTGAACTTCAGTGAAGAGTTCAATGTGTGGCATTTGCGTCCGCACTTCTCTTGGCAAAAAGAAGTTCTGCAGAAACCCGCAAGGTGGAATAACGATTATGAAAGGGCAAATTAGCATCCACTCTTCTGTAGCACAAGGATACAAGTAAATCCATACGGATTTCTCAAAAATGAAAGATTCTTAGTTGCTGATAAATTCGTCCTGAACCTGGGTTCGAACGCGGGATCATGGCTGCGAATATGGCTGGTTTGCCATATTCACACCCATATGCTTCGAGTTGTCAATGGCGTGGCCCTCGTACTGGCAATCGCTGGGCCCCTGGTTAGCTTAATTGGCAGAGCGAGCGCCCTGGACAGGCGTTGGTCTCGGGTTCGAACCCCGGACCAGGACGAACTTTTCGGCAATTAAGAAGCTTTCGTTTCTGAAAAATCCGTGTGGATTTCCTTGTAGCCTTGTGCTACAAACTGGTGAAGGCTAATCACGTATCTATATATTCTTGTGTGTCAAGCTTTATCTACTATTCCGGGCCTTCACATGAAAATAAGCCCAGCAGGACGCGCGAATGGCCGTTGCACCATACTGTGCTAACTCTGCAATATGCAATGAACAGTTCACTCGCGGAGGCTTGACTTAATGGCCTGTCGTGAACGGTTACCCCCACAGCCGCTAAATGCACACTGAGGAGGGACACCACGTCACTTTCCACCTGTGCATCGTTTTCTGGAAACACGACTCCTCGGACCGTAGGCCATGCTCATAGAAATATAATTGTCCCAGAATTGCTACACTATGATGATGATGATGATGATGATCCTTTAATTTTGGCATCTACCCACTTAGGGGGATTAGCCAAGACTCAGGCGGATTTGAGTTTAATTTACTAAGTTATGCTACGTGAACGATTTAGTCGTCCTTTGATGTTGAATTTGAACATTACAAATGTCAATCAATCAATGGTATCGAGAATAATGGAATAAGTAATTAGGATCTAATAACTGAACAAGGAAATCGATTCGAATCCGTAATGAACTTCTGCAGAGCAAGGCATATATTGCTGTTAGTGTGTCCCAGCACGGAAGACCCGAATGAAAGAACAGTGCTTGATAATGGAATGCCTAGATTTCGCAATGCCATCTCTGTAGTACTTTTCCTAAGGTGGGTAAGGCGCCTGCATTCCAGCAAAAAGTGCTCAATTGTCTCTGGCTCGTTGCAAAAAGCGCATAAAGGAGAGACCGCCAGACCAGCTCGGTTCATGTAGAAATTAAACGTCGGGATTCTACATCGCAACCTCGTCAATATTGTTTCGATTTTCCTTGTTTGGCAAAATGACCTGCTCCAAGGGTATTGTAAGTGCTACACTAACCTCCTACCTCGTCGCCCTTCTCGTTGTTCTTTTTTTTCCTTTTCTTTATGTTTACACAGTTCGTTGAATGAAGTCCGAGGGAGGTCAGAATAGGAAACACACTGGAACTATTAGCTCCGACTTATTTTATAGTGAAGCTTGTATAGTATAGCCTCTGTCAGCGTATAGTTTGAGTGTTTTGGCCATCACCCAGAACTCCCCGAAAAGTGTAACTACTGGCGCCCTCAATTGAGTGTCCAATAGAACAAATTCACGAGCTTCTTCCATCACGCCATATACGCGTACGAAAACTTACCGGTGCAGAAGTATGAACTCGGCTCCCGCCCTCCAAGGTAAATGTTTTCACCACAACACACGGGCTTGCGAGCTCTGAAAATATTTGTACCATATGAATGACCTCGATTTTCTGCCATCTAACAGGAAAAAACTAATAAAGTAGGAAATGGACATAATAGCTCATGCGCGCGTTCAGGCTTCGCTATCGTCCATTTTCTCGACAGCAGAAGGGCTCAAATTCTTTTTATTGCAACGAGTTTTGAGCGTTAATCTTAAGTACGCCAGCGTTCTTGAAGCTAGTCTCTATTGGTAACCGTCCGTAATCGAACCTGCGATTTCGTAAGAACTCGCGTGACCACCCAAGCGCAGCCACGGATTCGCCACTCCGCCCCGGTTTAACGACGCGCGCACATGCCGCCATTGTTGCCGTGCCACCACCGCACGATATCCGAGTACTGCTTCGGCTTTCCCGGACGCGCATAGTGCAGTGCCTCGCAGAGGGCACAGTGGTCGTCGAAAGGATTCAACACCACGGTGTACTTCCTCTTCCAAGCAAAGTACCGCTCGTACAGCGTCGAATTCGCCGCCACCGTCTTCAGGTGCGACGCCAGCTTTCTTGGTGTACGAAAACGCAAAGCGTCGATGTACGATCCCGGGGGCGCCAATGTCCTGGCGTAGTTGCCGAGCACCACGGGGACCATGCCGTGTTTCAGGGCGTCGTAGAACTTTTCCGTAACGTATTCGTGACACAGAGAGTTCTCGAACGCCAAGTAGAAATAGTACTTCTCTCCGAAACGTGCCTGGCAAGGACTGTCGGTGCAGTTGAGGCTGCCGCAACGTCCGTACACGTCGACGGCGACGTGCTTCCGAAGCTCGGCCACGTAGGCCTCTCGGTGACTTGGGGTGCGACAGAAGCTAACTACCCAGACCACAAGTTTGGACCGGTTCGTCCTGACGGAAGGCGCTGCCTTGACGTTCACCGACGCGGTAGGGACTTGCGTGGACTTATTTACGAAGGAGAAGTAAGGGTGCGGGGCGTCCGAGTCGAGCCTGTAGGTATAGGTCCAGTTGAAGACGCCCCCGAGTCTCGCCATTCTGTCAGGCCGGCTGTGAGGAGGGGCTTCCATGTTCCAGTAGACCCACCGCTGGCGTTCGTTGCGATAGCTGTGGGCAAGGTTTTTTTTGACGTTAGCCAATAAAATGAATGAAGTTTACGAGGGGCAGGCAGCTACTCTTTCATCTTATAACAGTTTCGAGTAACTTTGACGTGTTTGTACGAACAGCAGCTTGACTACGATAAAGAAAAAAAAATCTCGTAGTGCTGCTCACACGGCCATTGACAGACTATTGGGGGAAGCAAAGCCACGTCAGTTTACTATCTGATATATTGTTTATTTGGGGAGCAAGAAAACAATATAAGCCTTAATAAACATCAGTACAAGAAAAAAGCAAGTGCCGCTTGAATAATGCGAAGTGAAATAAACGAACACACGTGCTAGATGACGCATATGACCACGGGGAGACTATTATTCTGGAGGCATTTTGTTCAAATTGTCATGAACTCTTGGTGACCGGTTTTAGAGGAAGAAATGCTGGAAATCATGACAATTTGATGTTGGATTTGGAGGGTCAGGGTTCCCTTCAAGAGCTCGTGGCTTTTCAAATACAGGCTGGTCCGTATAGACGCATGCTTTCTTCGTGGCTGCTGCCACTTACCGGTGGCACTTAACACTAAATGGTATTATACAACGAGCTATAGAGTAGCAGACGTATTTTAACATAAATGTTCAGATGAGGTGCACAGATGTATACCTCGGCAGGTCATCGGCGTTGGTGTCCCTGTCGTGGAACACGACAGCGTCCACGGACCTCACGAGTGACCGGTCCCTGGTCACGAAGCACGGCACTTTACAGCCGTCGAAGGGGACCATGCCTCTCACAGACTCATTCAACGGGTGGTACCAGGATTCGTGCGAGGCGGTCCAGAAGAGTATCTTGACATCGGTGATGTTGACGTCGTCTGCGCTGCTTGGCGTCGCCTGCGTTTGTGTTGGATATATCCTTACGGCCAACGCTGTCCTCACGCACCAATAGCAGGAATACCGCGGTGCAGAGGAGGCACAGTACCATGAAGAAGCACCGTAGGAAACTTGTATGGCGTTCCATAATATCTGTACAGAGGAGAAGGGTGGCAGATTTTTCATAAAGTAGCAACACGAGGATCATTTTGGGAAGAACTGAGTGGTAGTAGATAAAAGAATACAGAAGGTTACAAACTACCCAGCTGAATGTCTTCCTTTCTAACCTACTCAAGCGATTTTAGTTGAAGGGCTCGTTATCAAGTTCAGACATCACAAACGAGCAGGTACAACACTTCGGTCGGTGAGTGGCGACTATGTCCGCAAATGGCATGCTTATACGGCTTCGATGTAGCCCATATTCGAAAGAGAAAAGCTGTGCTATCGATGGTCAGGATTTTGAGGCTGCGAATCGGGAAAGGCACTACTCCCGAAGTCGCGGTAGGAAGCACGGCTCTGTGTTTACAGGGGGAAGGTAAATGACAGGAAGCGAACAGGGAAGCATTGGGAACACGAGAACAGCGTCCACAGACCAGGATGTGCCCTCGATCCCATGGTGGTCTGTTGGCTATGGCACCAGGCTGCTGATCGCAAGATTGCGTTATCGAATCCCCGGCCGCTGCGAGCGCGTTTCGATGGAGGTGAAATTTTGAGGTCCATGTGCTGCGGAATGTCAGTGCACGTTAAAGAACCCTAGGTGGTCGAAATTTCTGGAGAACAGTAACACCGTGTCTGTCATAATCATGTCGCGATTTTGGGAGTAAGAAGCCCATTATTATTATTATTATTATTATTATTATTATTATTATTATTATTATTATTATTATTATTATTATTATTATTATTACACACCAGGACGTCGCCGAGGGACCACTGTAGCCGGTTTCCTGGCCAGTGTCTTCAAAGCATAGCGCAGGACCGATTTGCACTAAACATTCCGCAAGACCTGCTTGCGATTCCGAGAACGGAAGATAACATCCTTCTTTGAGGCCGTGGAGTATTGTGACCATGGTCCCTCGCTGATGTTTACTATCTCGAAAGAGCACGTACCTCGATACAGAGTGGGTACGAGGCACACCGTCTACGAAACACGCGCGCATCGTGACATCACTGACTATGGCCGACGCCAACGCCCGTAGACGTCGACGGAGACCAAATTCGCGGCTCTTCCTCAGCTACGAACTCGGCCCGTAGCCTGGGCACAGCTAAGCATACAGAAATTAAAGAGAGAGAGAGAGAGAGAGAGAGATACTAAGAAACTAAGCCTGCCTGGTTCAACACGATGTTTACACGCACTTTGACCCCAGCAGCATGGTGCACGATGGTCTTCTTGATGGTCCGAAGGGCAGGTGGAAAGTATTTCGGATTCGTTACTCCCCGCTTGGACGCACTCTAATGGGGCAGTTTATTCGAATTGAACAACTTTGAATATTAACGAATTAAAATATTAAAAAATCTACTAGTAGAGCTTGCACTATTGACGAAAGGCAGGGAAGCTGGTGGTCACTTGGCAGGTCCAAGTTTGTCTCCTGCACAACCGCATTTCGTAGCGATCTGGGGCTCGGATGGATGCCGTCCCACTCCTTTGCTAAACTCGAGAAGGTACAATTAAATCTTAGCTAGCCGTAATATGTCAGGCATCATCCAATGCCGCGTGCCATTGCGTTACGATATTTTGGCGGAAGCCTGTCGCATGACATTGGGTTGCGACGATTTTGGCGGAAACATGTCAGTGACCATTTTGTTGCGTGATTTTGGCGGGAACATGTCACGTGACATTGCGTTACGTGATTTTGGCAAGAACATGCCACGTGACAGTTTGGGGGGGAACATGCGACGCGACATTGCGCTACGCGCTGTTGGCTGGTTACGTGACATGTTCCCGCCAAAATCACTTAACGCAGTGGCACGCGACATGTTCCGGCCGAAATCACGTAACGCAATATTACGTGACGTGTTCCCGGCAAAATATCATGTGCCTATGAAGTTACCTGTTTCAGTAAACCATAGGCCAGCTTCGCAGTGGTCTTGCCTTGTGCGACCTAGCGGAGGCTGCGTACTTTTTTTTAAACCTCCTGGGATATACTGCACTATGCACTATCTTTGGCTCCAAAATCTAGCACCAATTATTAGCTTTGATGCTGGCAAAATTCGGGTAACAGGACCATTCACAGACGTTTTTGCCATTTCGTTAAGATATAAGCCTTTATGCCCTGGAGCTCACACCTATCTAAGGCGAGTTATATGTGGTGGGACTAACGATTTGAACGCATCTAAATTTGGGAGTCATCGGTATCAGTTAGGGAGCACACGGATAGCGAACCAGTCACTATCACTGCAGAACTTATCGATTTGGGCAATTCGCGGAGAGGCAGAATTACTGCCAAAAATTCTGCTGGAAAAATAGGCACGAAGTCAGGCAGGCGAAGAGAAAATGACCAATCTATACTAGGAGAGTATATACAAATCCCGCACTCCATTCTGCGTAGCATCACTCGCTATGACTGCATTGAATGGTGCATGTAATAAGTAATCACGTAATATAGCGCTTAAAATGTGGGAAGAAAACGACCTTGGTGTTTCTTGGAGAAATGTCATCAGACAATTTCAGTGGAGGAGTTTCTACAGAATGAAGGCTGAATGGAGTTCGCAAATCTGTATATTCAGTTGGTCATGAATGCTTTGTATAAATACAATTTGCAACGTATGGAATCTGGGCCAGTATATAGCCCAAAACTTTCTCAGGTCGGGCAATAAAAACTGTTTGCGAACGCCTCACAGGGCATTCGTACAGCCCTAGAGACGACTGAACTGCTAGTAATCCAAACCGAGTGACGAAGGAAGGGACTCTGCCTTCCAGGTGCAACACTGTTTGCCACAAACTTAGGGAGGCCTAAACGTAAACTCAAGGTCTGTCTCTCGAGCAGAACGAGGGACCGCCAGAATTTAATACGCACCCATATTCCAGGACCGAGCCAAGGTACATGCTCTAGATGGACAGCAGTATTTTTTTCTCCACTTTTCTCTATCTACTGTTGCTCGAGTTCCCTGAGTATCCCCACTGCATGGACACCCTTTGCTGCGATGTGCTCGACATGTGCCTTCCCAGACAGCGCGCTGTCGTATATCACGCCGAGAAATTTCACCGTCTCTGCTTGGGGAATATTATCCAGGTGATAAGTGAGTGAAGTATATATTGGGTTCTTCAAAGGAGACGTGATCACACAGCATTTACTGACATTTAGCAAGAGATGTGCAGCATCAAGCCATCCTTCTAGAGCTGACGAATATATCTGGAGTACGTTATCAAGAGTGTGAATGTCACTTGCCAATAAAAAAAAACGCTGCGTCGTCCACGTACACCTAAGTCTGCACCTCTTCGTCTCTTGGGACGGAATTCATCAAGACATTAAATAATACCGGAGATAGCACTGCTCCTTACGGAACTCCTCTCGTTTGCGCGCACATAGCAGAAGCAATGCCGCCTCGGGGGCAATGAAATTTTCGTAATCCTAAAGATTACGGAGTCCAGGCCTGCATATACTTTGGAAGTGTTGAGGAGTTGAAGCTAGTTGATTGAAATCACGTGCTCTATGCTATCATATGCTTTTGCGATATCTAATGTACCAGCGCCGCGTACTACCTTTCGCGCCTTGCCAGCTGAATTCTGCTTTCATGTCTACGTGTCCTTGATGTACTGAGCATCTCGATTTGAACCTAATTTGTTAGAGGTCGGGGACTGATTTCTCATGAACAAAATTTCTCATACGGGTGCTTATAACTGTCCCTGCGAGTTTTACGAAATGTTAAGTTAACGTGATTGGCCTACTAATGTCTAATGTGTACCCTTCACCAGGAGTCTTGAGCAACTTGAATCACCTTAGCTATTTTCCATTGCAATGGAAGCCATGCCTCTCTTAAGTAGTTGATTATGCCCAAAAACACCTTTTATGCTTCTTGATTAGCACCTTCAACATCTCCGATGTTACTCCACCTGAGCCAGGATCCGCTGATGGAAGACAAGATATGACCTCTAATAACTCAGACGCAGAGGCTTCAGTGAAATCATCCACACTGGGAGAGACCGTATAAGAGGAGGCGAAAGTTGGGAAGAAAACCGGCATTCCAGTCCCTCAGCAATTGCCTCTCATGAATCTGTTATTTCGTCCGCAGCCATTATCTTAGATACTGCCTTTACAGCTCACGGAATCATCTCTTTTTTTCTCAGCGCGGAAATCTGAAAATGTAGGTTTATTATTTGACTTGGACAGAAAATCGAAATGCCGAATATTGTACTCATCTTTTGCCAACGATACTTTTCAACCAAATGTGCCAGCGGAGATGTTATAATCTTTCCACTTTTGCTGGCATTGATTAAATAGCAACTTTTCCCATGCTGCCTTTCTGCGCCTATAATTTCTTCCACAGACGTCATTCCACCAACGGGAATATGAATTCTTTCAACTGACGGCACTGTAAATTCAGCTTCTGCACGGCAGTTATTGAGAAGCGAGCAGATACCCAGTGCTCTCGATTTCACACTGCATCAGACTTGGAAGTTAATGAAGACATCAGGGAATGTTGAAATTTTTAGGGGCGAAGCTCCATGAGGTCTGGGTCTGTCCGTGCAGGAAAGTACGCATTAACTACGAAAAACGTTAGACAAGACTGGAGTGGTATGTCTATAACTAGCAGTTCATATTGCGGAGTTAACAGCTTTATCGATATCTTAGCTTTAATGCAAATTCTCGTCGAAATCATTTTGATGAGGCCGCCACCTCTCGAAGAAAGGTCTAGTTGAAGCGCACAAGAATTCTTCAGGTAAAAACTACCACCTGGACTGAGCCAAGTTAGTTGCAACAACAGTATCTCGAGATTTAAATGAGCACTAAGACAATGTAGATCAGTACAAGTAGCAAATATCGAGCGGCAATTCGAGTGGAGTACTTACAAAGAAACTATCTTTAGGATTGAATCGTAGGGGAGGCAAACTCCTCCAAAACTCTTTCCTTGAGAACTTTACTGGGTGGGGTATTTTTTGGTTGAGAGAGAGGACACATGATTAGCGCGGTTCGACGGAGATCAGCTGCGTTCTTGAGCCCGCGCGACTATTTCGATGTTTGTAGAGACGTTCAGGCCTAGCGCGTGGTGTTGAGCAGAAGTCGACAGACGCTGAGTGGGGATCAAAACTTTGATAAGTAGTAGCTGTATTCTTATCAACGTCATTCTCTTTAGTGATATTGCGCAGTTTACTTATTTCTTGGGAAATTGCTGAAGTTGAGTGAAGGAGACCAGCTATTTGTGCACTCACTTCTTGGGCTATGCATTTGGATAATCCAACTACCAGTGTTTCCATCGATTTGTTCGTTGCTTTTCAACTGCTGCGTCAATAGCCTGTAAAATAGATGCATCTGTAAAGGCCTGCGTGCTGCAACTCCAGCATAGCCGTGTACGCACTCCTTGACAATTTCCAAGGCTTCTCTTCTAGAGTATCTCATTCTGTGAATGATTTCGAGTACCTGCATTTCTTGTTGCCGAGCAGCACACTCTTCATAGTCACACACAATGACGTCCTCCACCAAGGCAACATTTCTGCTCCTGAGCCTTGCATTCACAATTCATATTACCCTGACGACATTTACGACAGCGCCAATCCGATTTGCGCCCTCTAGTGCTATGACCGAATCGCCAGCTGTTGCGGCATTGTAGCGGGCGTGACGGCAGCGGATCGACTCGAAGAACTATGGGCCATGCTTTGATTTGCGAGGGACAAAAAGGCACCAGTAGAAATCAGAGTAAGAGACTGTGTAGGGACATGCCTATCATCCACAACGCGATTGCATCGGTACAAAGCCACCACTCCAACCATAGAGACCTTGTGCGATGTCTCGGGGGACTCAGTTGCGCGTCTACAACTCTTACGATACCCTTCGTGCAAGCAAGGTACAATTGTATATCACGCACTCACAGGGATCGAAGCCAACAAGCATTTCAAGACATCGATTACACAAGCTTGCTCTAGCAATCTCCAAACTATCTCACCTTGGCCAGAATGGAGCACGTCCGTGATACTCTGGCAGTTTGGAAACACTGCGGGCGGGTGGTTCTTCGATTGCCTCAGGATTGTTGAGCTTGACGGTGTGGCCCCCCAAGGGCACCAGCGCGGCAGGAATGCTGGCCACACCACTGCGGAGAAAGAAGTCAAGAGGTGACGCATCATTCTCCAGAGGACTGAGAATGATCCCGCCCAGGAGAATTTCCGGGCATGACAACGCGTACCCAAACGCAAAAAAAAAAAACCATGGAAACTGTCTGCTTCAGCTTAAATTACCAAAGGAATAGGTGCAGAAACTAGAATAGCTTACCAAAACACCCCGGAACTTGTAACAACCAACCACCCAACTAAACTCCAAAAGCGGCAGCCGATCGAGAGAGCCAAGAACCAGATCGAACGCTGACAAAAGCATGCGGTGCCAACGCCTCCGCTGCGCACCTGACAAAACCACGCACGCTGTCTTTGTCTTCTTCTTCTGCTTGCACTCGCGGCACGTGCGTCGCCAGGATGATGATGGTTGTGATTCGATCAGATACGCCTGAGTCTTGGCTAATCCCCCGAAGCGGGTGAATGCCAAATCTTAATAATAATAATAATAATAATAATAATAATAATAATAATAATAATAATAATAATGTAAAGAGCTTTATTGGACGAGTTGGACAAGCAGGCGGTAGCTCGAAAAGCGCCCAGGAAGAACAAGATGGAGCAGCTCGAACGCCAGTCTCGTGCCTTCTACTCCTGATGATGATAGCGGCACTCGGGATGTCGGCGTTCTCTTTCTTTCATTACAACTGCCCCCGTCGAGAAAGGTGAAGCCATCCTGGCGATCTAACACGTCGGAACGAGCGGGTCAAAGTACGGCTTGAGGCGGTCTACGTGAACAGTGTCACGACCACGTTGACGGCGATCGCTCGGCGGCGTGAGAGGTTCAATGACGTAGTTCACGGGAGATGTACGCTCGACGACGCGGTAGGGACCATGATAATTTGAGAGTAGTTTGGGGGACAAACCAGGAGCACAGGGCGGTACATGAAGCCACACAAGTGCTCCAGGAGCGAACGATGCGGCAGGAGGGTGGTGGTCATCACGGGCATTCTTCTGGCGTTGTTGGTCGGCCGTGGTAAACCGCTTGGCCAGTTGACGACACTTTTCTGCGTAACGGGCGGCTTCTGACACGGGCGTGCACTCGGAGGCATCCGGTTCGTAAGGCAGCAGCGTGTCGATGGTGTGCGACGGCTGTCGACCATACAGAAGGAAGAATGGGGAAAACCCGGTTGTGACCTGTGTAGCGGTGTTATATGCATATGTTGCGAATGGAAGGACCAGGTCCCAGTTTGTTTGGTCAGATGCTACATGCGTCGCAAGCATGTCGCCCAGAGTCCGATTAAACCGCTCAGTCAGACCGTTCGTCTGAGGGTGGTAGGCAGTACTCGTTCGGTGGACCACACGGCACTGATGGAGAAGTGCTTGAATTACCTCAGAAAGAAAGACGCGGCCACGGTCGCTGAGGAGTTCTCGAGGAGGGCCGTGCCGAAGCACGAAACGATTGAGAATGAAAGAGGCGACGTCTTGTGCTGTAGCCGTGGGAAGAGCAGCGGTTTCGGCGTAGCGCGTAAGGTGGTCGACCGCAACGATAGCCCATCGGTTGCCCGCTGTGGTCAATGGCAACGGGCCATAAAGGTCAATACCGACGCGGTCGAATGGGCGGTCCGGGCACGGAAGCGGTTGTAGTGAACCTGTTGCGGGATGCGGTGGTTGTTTTCGTCGCTGACACTCGGGGCAGCCGCGAACGAACCGGTGGACAAAACGAAACATACCGCGCCAGTATAGTACCTTTTTCGTAGGCGTTCATAGGTCTTGAAGACACCAGCGTGGGCGCATTGCGGGTCGGAGTGAAAGGACGCGCAAATTGTAGAGCGGAGCGTTCGGGGAATAACTAGTAGCCACTTCCTGCCATCTGGGGAGTAGTTGCGCCGGTACAACAGGCCATCCCGAATGCTGAAGTGCGAAGCTTGGCGTCGCAGCGTTCGGGTGAGCGGACGAGTGGGTGCCTCGGACAAAGCGTCCAGAAGGGAAGTTATCCATGGGTCGTTACGTTGCTCAGAGGAGACCGTGTCGACGTCAAGAGTTGACAACGTGTGGTCTATGGTGGATATTGGCGTTGTTTCCGTGGACAGTGGTGACCGCGACAGTGCATCAGCATCCGCATGCTTTCGGCCGGAACGGTATACAACGCGAATGTCATACTCTTGAAGTCGAAGAGCCCAGCGGGCCAGGCGACCTGAGGGATCCTTCAGCGAAGACAACCAACATAATGCATGGTGGTCTGTAACCACATCAAACGTGCGGCCGTATAAGTATGGGCGGAACTTGAGAAGCGCCCAAACTATTGCCAAACATTCCTTCTCGGTGACGCTATAGTTTGACTCCGCCTTTGTGAGCGTTCTGCTGGCGTATGCGACGACATACTCTGGGTACCCAGGCTTTCGTTGCGCGAGAACCGCACCGAGGCCGACACCGCTGGCGTCGGTGTGAACTTCAGTTGGGGCCGTAGGATCGTAATGGCGCAATATTGGAGGTGATGTCAGGAGACGGCGAAGGGTGGAGAAGGCTTGGTCGCACTCGGAAGACCATGAGGAGAGATCGGTCGTGCTGCTGCTCAATAGTTTGGTCAAAGGCGCAATAATCGAGGCGAAGTGGCGCACAAACCGACGAAAGTACGAGCATAAGCCTATGAAGCTCCGTAACTGCTTTACAGTCGTGGGTTTGGGGAAGTCGGCGACAGCACGTAGTTTAGCTGGGTCTGGAAGTATGCCGTCCTTGGATACGACATGGCCAAGAATTGTAAGTTGTCGGGCAGCGAATCGGCACTTCTTGAGATTCAGTTGGAGCTGAGCATTCTTAAGGCACGTCAGGACTTGTTTCAGACGATCGAGATGTGTCGCGAAATCTGCCGCAAAGACCACAATATCGTCTAGGTAGCAGAGACAGATCTGCCACTTCAAACCCCGCAGAACAGAGTCCATCATGCGCTCGAAGGTGGCAGGCGCATTGCAGAGGCCGAACGGCATGGCATTAAACTCATATAAACCGTCAGGCGTGACGAAGGCTGTCTTTGGACGGTCGGCATCTGCTAAGGGCACCTGCCAATACCCCCAATGCAAATCTAGCGATGAAAAAAACTCGGCACCTTGTAAGCAATCAAGGGCATCGTCGATTCTGGGCAAAGGGTACACGTCCTTCCGAGTTACCTTGTTTAGGCGCCGGTAATCCACGCAGAAGCGAATCGATCCGTCCTTTTTCTTAACTAGAACCACAGGTGATGCCCACGGACTCTGCGAAGGGCGAATAACGTCGCGTTTGAGCATATCATCCACCTGCTCGGTAATAACTTGACGTTCTGCGCTGGAGACACGGTATGGTCGTTGTCGCACTGGCGAATGGGAGCCGGTGTCGATGTAGTGAACAGTGGCAGAAGTTCGGCCAAGGGCAGGTTGGGCCACATCGAAAGAGTCGCGGAACTGGTACAGCACACGGAGAAGTTCAGAGCGTTCTAATGGCGACAGTCCGTCTGCGATCGACGAATCGAATAGGTCGGCAGGGGGTGTATCAGAAGGGTTCAGAGCACTGACGGCGTCGAGGTCACTTCGCGATGAATCTTCCTGCACGGCATAAATTTGGCCGATGTCAATGGGTTGCACAAATCCGAGGGATTCACCTTTAAGCAGTTCGATGGTATACGAAAGAGGATTGATGAGGCAGAGGGTGCTAGTTCCATTCGAAACAGAAAGGGTCGAATATGGCAGGAGGAGTTGTTTCCGACTTAAGAGCAGGCTTGATGGTTCAAATAATGCAGCTTCATCGTGGAAGTTGGTGCAGTACACGGGGAGCAAAGCAGCTGTTGTCGGCGGAATTTCTGTGTCTTCTGTGACGACTACTTTGTGCGCGGCTGGATAATTGCTGTTGTTGGACTCGTCATACAGCGGGAAAAGCTCAAGTTCAGATCTGGCACAATCGATAACGGCCTGGTTACGCGATAGAAAGTCCCAACCAAGTATGATGTCGTGCGAACAGGATGAAAGGACAATAAACTCAACAATGTAGTGATCCTCGGCGATGACGAGTCGAACAGTGCAGGCGGCTATAGGCTGAACACGGTCTCCATTCGCTGTACGTAAGAACATCATATCAAGAGGTGTGGTCACTTTCCGAAGCTTGCGGCATAGTTTGGCGTCTATAACAGAAACGGCAGCACCGGTATCGACGAGGGCATATGCACGGATGCCTTCTACAAAGACTTCGACAACATTCGACGGCAAAGTTCGAGGACTTGAGCATTTCGACAGCGCAGTTCTTGCCTCACGAACTGCAGCGGCTAGTTTCCCTCATTTTGAGGGGCTGGTCGACGACGCATGGGTGACAAGGAGCGGCGACGGGGCGACGGCGAGCGACGAGACCCAGATTGCGGATAGTCACGGGACGACGTGGTCGACTGAGGATCCGGACTCTCATAACGCGGTCGGGGACGATCGATGTAGTTGTACTGCGAACGGGCGTCTGTGTAGCCTGGCGCGAGACGGTGGCAGTACCGGGCGACATGGCCAACGCCGCGGCATGCAAAACAGATGGGCCGGTTGTTGCGCGTTCGCCAGGGATTTGCAGCGATAGGAGCCGTCCATGCGACGGGCGGCTGAGTCGGGGCTGTGACGTGCGACACCTGCGACACACCATGGAACGGCAAGGGCTGTTGCTGTTGTAGCTGCTGTCGCTGTACTGCCTCAGCGTAGGTAAGAGGCGCAGCAACAGGGTGCTGCTGAATGGGCGCCGGCATAGCCTCGGCAATTTGCTCTTGGACGACGTGTCGGAGCACGGGAGCCAACGGGATTGGCTGCTGCAGTGGCGGCTGCTGAGGGAGCTCTTGACGCTGAGCAAACGGCAAAAGAGAAAGCTGACGAGCTACCTCCTCCCGCACGAAGTCTTTCATTTGTGAAAGAAGATATGCGTGATCGGGCACGACGTCCAGTGCAGCGAGAGGTTGGTCAGACGAAGGCGAACGTCGGGTGAGAGCTCGTTGCCTCCGCAATTCGTCATAGCTCTGGCACAGGGTTACCACTTCTGACACAGTGCCAGGAGACTTCGCTAGGAGCATTTGAAAGACGTCGTCGTTGACTCCTTTCATAATGTGCTGTATTCTTACACTTTCACTCATTGAAGCATCGACGCGCCTGCAGAGATCGATTATATCTTCGATATAGGCGGTAAAAGTTTCATTTGGTTCCTGTGCCCGTGTGCGCAGGCGTTGTTCGGCGCGTAACTTCCGTACGGCAGGGCGACCGAAAACTGTGGTTATTGCCTCCTTAAAAGCGGGCCAGCTCTGAAATTCCGATTCGTGGTTCGTATACCACAGCTTCGCCACGCCGCCCAGGTAAAAGTTCACAGTACCCAACTTGGTAGCATCATCCCACCTGTTGGGTCCACTAACTTTTTCGTAGGACGACAGCCAGTCCTCGACGTCCTGGTCCTCCGTGCCGGAAAATACCGGGGGATCTCGCTGGCGAGCCGGGCCAGGGCAAACGGGGATCGCTAGAGGTGGCGTCTGTTGGGCTGCGTCAGCTTGCATGGTCGGCTGCAGCGTGCGGGACCGGAGTTCCAGGGTGCCGGTGAGGTGGTTACCCAGCACTATCCACCAAATGTAAAGAGCTTTATTGGACGAGTTGGACAAGCAGGCGGTAGCTCGAAAAGCGCCCAGGAAGAACAAGATGGAGCAGCTCGAACGCCAGTCTCGTGCCTTCTACTCCTGATGATGATAGCGGCACTCGGGATGTCGGCGTTCTCTTTCTTTCATTACAATAATAATAATAATAATAATAATAATAATAATAATAATAATAATCAGTCAAGGAAAGGACGTTTATTTGTGCAGTCCATGCCGGGAGCACGGCTAAGCATCCGTGGTGGTGGGGGAAAGGAAGAGAAAGGCCCTAGTGGAGGGCACCGAAAATTCTGACCACTTGGGGATCTTCGACGCGCCCCGACAACGCGCAGTACACGGGGCCCCAACATTTTCACCCCCATCGAAAATGTGACCGCCGCGAGGCGCTAGTTTTGCCAGTGGCGTAGTAGGCTGAGGTCACGTGTGCAGGAGAAGGAAGCGTGCATGCGAATGCCTCACATCTGGCACTGCATACAACACGTGTCGCATCGTCGGTGGAGGCGAAAATGCCAGAGGCCCGTGTACTCTGCGTTGTCGGTCCACGTTAAGGAACCCCAGGTGGTCTAAATTTCCGGAGCCCTCCACTACGGCCTTTCTCTCCTCTCTATCTTCTTCACTCCCTTTCGCCTACGCCCACGGACGCTTAGCCGTGCTCCCTACATGGGTTGCAGAAATTAGCGTCCTTTCCTTAACCGAACCGCAATCATGACCATCATAGAACAAGTGTACGCGCACCCTTGGGAACCATAACTAATGATGATGATAGTCCTGTGACACGCCGAGCGCATAACAGCGAGCTAAAAATGCATGCGTTTCATCTGCAATGGCTAGTGGATTGAATGACGAGTTCGAGGAATCATTCGAAACAGCACAGGGGTGCATGCTTTTTATCTCTGCACCCATTACAGAGGCATCATCAGCAGCATCTTTATGGAACAATATACTTCAACTTCGAACCAATTTGCCCGAAAAACAAGTTTTTACGTACAAATTGATTTCGCTAAAGTGCTTCCTAGATTACGGGTTGCAATTCTTGAATGTATCAAGATTTTAAATGCGAAACATTTCAAGCTCTCCTAATTTGTCCGAAGTATCGCAAAACTATCATCATCAATAGTTCAGGTCCCACAGATGATGACTGAAGATTCTGGTTCGGTTGAGGAAAGTACTCTAATTTCTGCGGGTAGTCGAAACAGGAAGTCGTGTCAGATTATGTCACGACTAGTGAACCAAGCCGCCTTACTTTGCTCATCACTAAGGTTTCCGGCTCTTTCTTTCGATGAAAACGATGATCTTTCGATGCGGGCTTCGTGTACCTTTCAGTGCATCCGTAAAACAAAAGCGTCTCCTTAGAAGAACTCTGCTGACTGCTCCAGGGAACATGTATACTGCTTCCACACTGTTCCGCTTAAGGATGTCCTGATTATCTCGACGTGACGAAAGCGTCTACGGTGCTTTGTTTGCGCGATAAAGCGATGCCCACACCTGTAGCTCATCTGTGTGCCTCTTCAAAAAAGGTTACACATCACGCGGTGCTGACGCCTGTCCCATCTGTTATTACTTTCCAGCAGCTTGAGCCATGGCACTGTCTACTCCGTTCAAAAAGGTGGCCTTTGAAGCGGCGTCCTTTTTTCTCTCGTCCTTATCTTCTTTTTTTCTTTTTCGTTCTTCTTCTTTCATTTTCTCTTTCTTTTTTCTTGTGAGCCACAGCACAATGTGAAATGCGGTGCAAATGCGTACGTTCGTCCGTATGTCTGCAGCCGTTCGGTATTTAATTTGTTCACGCAGACGGCAGAGCAGCACAGAAGCGTCCCTGAAATGCCAGTTGCCCGCCTGACCTATATGGGGAGGAACCTAACTGCTGATCGCAGCTGCTGGTGACCCAGACGTTTGAGTTTTTTAACAGCGAAAGCTGTGTATGTCTAGGCCAAACGAAAATCCGTTCGTCTCATATTTCTATAAACTTCTCCATTGGCTGCGCGGTCAGTGATGTCGTTGCCTACGTCGCACCCAAAGCACCGAGCGGCAACGGGCGACGGTAACGTATAATGTCCTGAAATACCACTCCTTCAAATCAGAATCGTGGCTGAGAACGCAGAGTGCCCAGTCATGCTGTGAGCACTCGGAGTGGAAGCCGCTACCTCTGGTGGCATATGAGAGACGTGGCTCTGAATGCGAGATGCCCAACCAAGAGGATAGAGTCTGTCATAGTTGTAGTGGCACGAGTCCTGCTGGTCTAGGTTTAAATCTAGAGGCATCGAGCTCTTTTTCATTGAAGCTGATGGATGTTACGTACACGGGATGGGGTGGCGGCGGACACCATTCTCAGTCACTAGCGATCCCGTAACAGCTTACGCTGTAAAACATGCGGCCAATTATCTCAGGAGGCTTGTTGTTTGCTTCTTCCGGTTCGGTAGATGCCCTGGCTCGATGTCGATGGATGAGAGGATAAAATCCTGGAGATCGGGTGTCGTGGTCTCGAAACGTCCAGTTCTGCAAGTTCGAGAAAATCATTTCAGACTGGTGATGACCGTTCCTTTTGCACCATGTTGCCCTTCATTTCGAAAGTTCGTGAGCAAAACGTCAGGACGTCCTTGACGCAGGCAAACAAGGCTTCTTGATATGAAGATCCCCTGTTCCGGTAATAGACCTGTCTTGCTGTATGCGACTTCTTCGGTATCCCTTAATGTTTTGCTCAGTAAATGCGTCGCAGAGTGGTGGGGGTATCGCGTGAATGTTGCGTAATTGGGTATGGTTTGGGAATGCTTAATTGTTTCGTCTTTATTATTCTTGAGCAAAGTGTCAAGTCAAGCGAAAGCCAAGTAAAGACGCCCTTGACTGAATTCCGAACGCGCGCTCCGCCGCTTATATACACACCGTCCGCGTTCGAGGGAGAAGTCCGCACCCCCACTGCGCATGCTCGGCTTGCTGAACGCCCGCCTAGAGCGACAGTTTTGCGGGTGTCTTCCTGGGCCGGCACGAGACGAGCCGAGCATGCGCAGTGGGGGTGTGGACGGCGCCGGCGCCGCCGAAGCGCGACATCGTGCGACTAAGAAGTGCCCCGCATTTAAAAAGAAACAAAAACTGCGGGAGCTTGTTCACCAGTGGAGCTTGTCTAGAAGCTAGTTAGTCGCCGTGTCCGTCCCCGTCCACGATCGCCGAGGAGGTCAAAGCCGACGTACTCTTGTCATGGACCCACTTCCCAAACCTTTGACCTCTCTCTCTCACACACACACACATATATGAACTTATAGGTGCTCACCATACCAGAAAACTGGCAAGTACCTCCGTCATTCGCCCCTCCGTAGCTCTCACCCCTGGAAAAATTATCTTTCTTGACATAGCGATAGTTATTTGGTCCACAGCGATAGTTTTTTTGGGACAGGCCTGGGAGTAGAAAGCCGTTATTGCATTTTTAAAAGGTTCAGCACAGAAATGCCCCGCCATGTTGGTCTAGTTGCTACCGTACTTGGCTGTTGATGCAAGGGTCGCGGGATCGAATCCAGGCCGCGGCGGCTGCATTTCGATGGAGGTGATATGTTGAGGCCAGTGTGCTGTGCGGTGTCAGTGCACGTTAAAGAACCTCAGGTGGTGCAAATTTCCGGTACCCTCCGCTACTGCGTCTCCTAATAATAGCGTGGTTTTGGGACGTTAAACCCCAGAATTCAATCATCAATCAATAGCAAAGTAAATTTCCCAAGAAAGGGGAATTTTGTATATAGAGAAGGCGGTGGCCTAGTCGTGGTGTGAACTTGTCCTCAATTCCCACCTTCTCCTCCTTCCTGCTTCTCTTCTTCCTTTCGGAGCCGAGCTCCTCCAGCTAGCGTTGCTGCTGCGAAGAAGGATGGACGGAAGCCTTCCTGCTACCTATCCGCCGTCGCGTTGTCGACTTGAAAGATGAAGCCCAACCTTTCACACAAACACAACGCGACTTTATATACCAGACAGATATAGTACATACACATTGACATACACCTTGATGACTTAGCTTCGGTTGGTAGGACCTAGGTGGAGCCGTCGGTTGGTAGGGCATCGCGGTGGGACCGTCGCTCCATTTCGGCAGAGCCGACCAGTGCATAGCACCTCTCCTGCGACCTCAACCACCGCCCGGACTCGTACTAGATGTCCCCTCTAGTACTATCCGCGCCCGAGCTCCCGTTGGGAGGACCTTGGTGGAACAATCGCTTCCATTCGGCAGAGCCGACCCCAGTGCATAGCACTGCTCCTGCGACCGTAACCACCACCCGCACTCGTGCTAGATGTACTCTCTAGCACTATCTACTCCGTCCTCGCCAACCTTCGGGCTATCCTCCAACCTACTGCTTACCTTCAGCCTTTCCAACCTCCGCTTCCAGTCTTGCTTCCAGTCTCTCCTCTGCCAGGGAAAAGGCGCCACCTTATATACACCGGTTGCTCCGCCCCTGAACCCCCCACAGCCAATCACAAACGCCGATCGAAACTCCGACGCCGCACTAACAAAAGACAACCATGAACAATACAGTAGGTACGCTTGCTGCCCACCACGCCGCAGGGAAGGGGGGGGTGAGGGCGCCAAACCAGCTGGTGACTACAGACATTCCTGGACATGCTGCCTGAACTACTCATTCCCCTGGGGCCGCCAAAAACCTGTCAAGCCGGTTTCCAGTTACCAGCTGGTCTGTTCCCAGCTGTACAATGCATCCCAACAATGGTCGCCTCCTCCCCCACATGTTCACCGCGTGGCTGTGCGTCGGCACCTACTTGACCACTTCGACGTACCGTATTCCCTGTCTCATTCCGACGACCCTTACAAGCAACTTCAACATTCCTGTTGCACGAGCGCAATCCGCGCCATTTAAAACCCCGGCAGAGCAGTCCAGGAGTAACAACCGTTTGATAGATTAGAACTGGTGAGCGGAGCCACCACGCCAGATAAATTCCCCACTTGTCCAGCCGTACTGCCGGCACAGACGCCCTAGGTGCCCGGGCGACATTGTGCACAATTTCAACGCTGTGTAAGGAGGAACCGTAAGTGCCACGCAACATCATGCTGGCTAAACACCCGGAGCTTATGTCCTCAACATAACATATTCACTAGGTTTTAGGTATACGCCAATATGTTTGTTTATTGAGCCTTCCGTGCGCATACGCAATCACATAGTAGTACCTGCAACTTGTATACACGGCCATTGACTAGGCAATATTGATTTATGGCGTTTTACGCCTCAGAGCTACGCTGCGATTATGAGAGTGATTATTAGTGGAGGGCCCCGGACATTTTGACCATCTGGAGTTCTTTAACGTGCACTTACATCGCACAGTATTCGGGACTCAAAATTTCGCCTCCATCGGAAGCCAGTCGCCACGGCCGGGATTAGATCCTGCGACCTACGGATCAGCAGCCGAGTGCCATAGCCACTAGACCAAGGTGGCGAGTCAGTGAATACGCAATAGTTAGCAGAGTCTGGCTGCTAAATGGGAGCCCAGTCCACAAATCTGCAAGACCTCAATAGAGTTGTTCACACACAAACGCATGTAGGAACGCCTACCTGCTGCAATGCAGAAGGGAGGCCTGCCACAAGGTTGTAACATCTTGCATGCAGTCGTCTCGGACCAGTCGTATACACTCCTTCAGAGACGCCTGAGAGCTGCACTAGATAATATCAGCGTGCTTGTTTGGCATCTCGGAGCCAAGCATCCATTCCGACTGAAATCGCGGACTTTTGTCTTGGAGACCGTCATAATATGCTACCTTGTGGCAACAGCGTATCATCCTGCTTTCCTGTGTAGGCATATGTCATCGTTGACTCACTAAACATTTTGTGAGTCTGCCCACATCCAGTCCTATGCCACTTCTTGGTCCGTGTGTGTTAGCGCGATTTGAAAAGGTGTTACTCTGAAGACCTTTAGTTGTCTTTGTTTGCAGGCACCCTGTCTACGAAATTTTGGCATCAAGCGATGCGTCTTCCAGTGTTAAGACGTCGTCGGTTACACGAGAAGCGACGTAGTACAGTGACGTCATCGTGACGTCATCACGTCTCTTTACGCTGTGATGTCATGACGTCACCATGACATCATAACACGACGACATGGTGGCAACAAATCAGAAACGGTCCGATTGCCAAGGGCCCTGACGTTCGCGTTTAAACCTCTTAGGCTAAGGATTCCATAATAATTGCTTCATTTACTGCTGCAAATAAGCACGATCAATTTATTCTTGGACGAAGTGGAGAATAACGCTATATTCAATATAACCTCAGCCGTCTAGGCGCACCTAGGGATTCTCCATCGCGACGGCTCTGATATATTTCGTAAGTATTTGAGGCGCGATATACCCAAGACATCTATGTTTCACATTGCGCCAGACCTTTCTGCAAACTTCATTGTGGCTCGAAGCTTGCTGTTGCTATTTTCACTGCCTTGGCCATGACGTCGCCTTTGTTCGGTTCCTTGAAGAAAATCTTGGAAGCGGTTTCTACAGCACGGGACCATAAACCAGGTATAGAGAAGGAATTAGGAGCCTTCTTTCTGAAACAGCCAAATACAGAAACTGAAACTGCTCTCAGTTTAATGGTGCCACAAAGAACATCTATAGGTTAAAATCAGCTTTAAATGAGCTAAAGTTCTATTTAAAGCTGGGTCAATAACAGAGTGAAGCGCTCGCACAATAAATTAGTTACGAATAATCACGGAGTCGTATGCCAGAACTGTTTGAATTTAAATGCACCAGTTCCACTCTTGACAAGTGGGCCTGCTCCGCGAAAATCTCCTGAACAAAACAAACATTTCGTGCCTCCAGTTTCCCTAAACGCCACATTTCTCATCGTATATAGGGTGTTGCGCAACGAAAAAAAAAAAAACATTTATTTCGTTAACTGTCTCGTAAAACACTATGGCGTTGTTCGTACTCCTACACCTGAACTTCTTTTGAGGTGGAAACGTGAAATAAACACAGCCTTCGAATCAGAATGAGCTGCACCTAACATTACCGCGATGACTTCGATTGCAGTATAAGTTACGAACATTTCAGCTCCAATAAAAGTTCGAGGTGCTTTGATGCCGTGAACTATCAAAGTATTGTAGGAGCAGACTCGAGAATATTGTAAATTGCGGGCACTTCTGGTTGGCTTGGTTTCGTTTGAAGTCTGTATTTTTTTTATTGCGAAATGGGCTTGCCCTTAAGGCATAGTATATGGTGTATTTTGTGAAATGTGTGCTGCAAGTCCTGTGTTGTGTATGAACTGAAGTAGTGTTTTGTGGTATTTGTTGTCGTGTATCCAACGATCATAACTGGTCGAGGCACTGTATCGGAGACCATCTTGTTTAAGGAGACGAGAGCGCTCCGGATGGAGTCCTTCACATGTCCATAGGTGTGCATCTGCGTCCGTCACGGGAACAGAACAATAAGTCTGTATGGTTCTTACAAAAGAAAAGAGGAATAGAAAAGGAAAAAAAACACCGCACGAGCCCTCAGTACAGATGGTTAACTAGCGAAGCTGAAACATGCGGCCCCGGTACTTAGAAGTGGGTTAATCCCGACGATGTATTGAAGCCTTTCTCAATTATACAGCTCTAGTCGACGTGGTGAAGGCGCCTTGACAGCGAAGCTGTAAACACACCAGCAACGATTACCCGTTGCGGCATCGCTTGAGTTTAACATGTATTTTACGGCACTCATACACGGCTTTTTGTGCGACAGCTGCTGTTCTGGCGAGGACGCTACTGAGCAAGTCGGTTTTGTTCTTTTCGTCGAGCTTTATATGCATGCTGTTCTTCTGGCATCTTCACTTTGCATGGTCTACCCATGGTAGCCTGCAATGAACTAAATGATTTGCTAGACCGCGGGCTCTGCTCTAGCAACCGGCCGAGCCGCCGCTAAAGTCACGGACACCGGGTGCGTTCGGCGCTAGCGCGGGGAAACGCGGTTGGCGTCGGCAGCAGCTCTACGCGTCCCACCATGGCCCGCTTCACTGCTCCTCTCTACTTCGCTTCTTTCATGCTGCGCGAGACTTTACTGACTGCGCTGCCAATGGTGCGCACACGTTTGTGTGCGATGTAGAGAACGACATCACTGACCGCACAGGCAATGGAGAACTTTCTAGAAACATGAGACGAACGGATTTTCGTTTTGCCTAGACATGTACAGCTTTCGCTGTAAAAGAAAACTCAGACCTTTGGGTCACCACCAGCCGCGGTCAGCAATTATACTCCTCGCTATTTAGGCCAAGCTGCCAGCTGATATTTCAAGGACGCTTCGGCATTGCTTTGCTGTCAGCGTGAACAAATTAAATATGGAACGGCTACGACCATATGCACGAACGGACGCACTTGCACCATATTTCCCACTGTGCTGTGGCTCACAAGACAAAAAGAAAGAGAATGAAGAAACATGAAGAAGAACAACGAAAAGAAAACGAAAGAAGATAAGAGCAACAGAAAGACGGACGCGGCTGCAAAGGCCACCCTTTAGAACGGAGTGGACAGTGGCATGGCTCAAACTGCTCGAAAGTAATAACAGATGGGACAGGCGTCAGCACCGGTTTACGTGTAACCTTGTTTGAAGAGGCACACAGACGAGCCACAGGTGTGGGCATCACTTTATCGTGCAAACAAAGCACGGTGGACGCTACCGTCACGTCAAGACAATCCGCAGGTGCCTAAGCGGAAACTGTGTCGAAGCAGTATACATGTTCCTGGAGCAGTAAGCAGAGTTCTTCTAAGGAGACGCTTTCCTTTAACGCATGCACTGGAGGGTCGTCGACGCCAGCATATGGCGGTTCATCGAATGAACGAACTGCAAACCTTGGAGAAGAGCAAAGTAAGGCGGCTTGGCTCGCTAGTCGTGGCATGATCTGACACGACTTGGTGCTTCGTCACACGACTTCGTGCTCAGATGGTAAGCACAGTGGAACCCTTTTCTAAATGACTTTCTAAAGTCATTTAGAAAAGTCCTAAATTGGCCTTTCGTAACCGTTTAATTGGAACGCGCCGACATACGAATCTCCTTCGATATTCCCTTTGAAAAATTTATTTTGAGCACCTCTGTTCAAGTACTGCATCGACGCATCAGTGTCTGCGTGTCAATTGGCAGCATTAACACTCACAAGCGAGGTGTTTGTAAATACCTCGGGACAGCAATTGATGCACACCTTTTTATAGAGATTGTGAGTTGCGAGCATTTATGCAACATCTCCATGAAGGTTATTGAGATTGTTACAGCTCCAGAAGACCCATCGTAATTTATTATGCACGCTCACTATCATTACTTTCAAAACTATCTCCGAACGAAAATTTCCAAGTATTCTTCCCGCACATAAAATGGGCGGCGTGGAGAGCTGTTTCAAGTATCTTGAGGCTGGGTTCAGGCAACGCAACTTGCGTAATAACACATGCTGAAAAGCACCACTAAATGTCCTCTTTCTGTGTACGATAACGTTCAATGAAAACGCGGCATATGACATAAGATTTAAGAGTATACGGTCCTTAATGACAATAAGCTTTCTCATAAAATGCCAATTTTCCAGTAGATGTCGAATACTGAGAAGTGTACAGCTCACTTTGTACCTTAATCCTTAAGACTGATAATTGCACGACGTACAGCGATTTTTGAGGTGAGACTTTCTTCTTACTCTCACTGCATTCTGTACAAAGTGTCCTATTTCTTTATGTAAGTATAATAAAACTCAGTGCCCTTGTGGCGGTAGAAGCGAGAAAAACATCTGAACGTTTCGGATTTATTTGGCTTGAATTAATTTCAATTATGATTGCAACCAACACTAGGCAACATAACCGAGCGGTGCCTGTAATATGCAACTTTCTAGTGAGGGCTCCAAAGAGAATCTTTTTTTACCGTATTTAACCCGTGTTGGGTCCTTTCATCTGGCATCGTTACAAAAGTTAGTGAAGCTCTTCGGTAATGGTGCAAGACTAGCGATAGCAGCGAAGCCGACGGGCACTTGGCTGGTCCGGGTATTTCTCCCGCACAACCGCATTTCGTCGCGGTTGGAGGCTTCGGAAACCGCCTCACAAAGCACTGCGACTTCCAGCGAACACTTCTCAAACTCTTGCACCGAGCTCACCGTCTGTGGTTCGCGTCCACAGACGGTGGCAGACGCGCCACACGTGGCCTCAGATGACGCCGTCCCACCCCTTTGCTATGCTTCACTATGCCGAAATACATAGCTTTGATTGTGGTTCGGTCAAGGAAATGCTAATTCCTGCAGCCCATGTCGGGAGCATGGCTAAGCGTGCGTGGGGGTAGGGGACACGGGCCTGAGACACTATTGTTGTTGTTGTTGTTTCCTTCAAGTCTGGCACATACCCACCCTGGGGGATTGGCCAAGATGTAGAAGTTGAAATAGTTAAGCTGAGGTACCTATGGAATACCAATCAGAATCGAATAATCAAGATGAAATTAACAGTGAAGTGTACGAATTTATGAAAAGAACCGGCCTGAATCAATTATGAATTTTGAAACAGTAGAGCACACATCCCCGTGGCAATGTCCTAATGAGGAGGCTCCCAAAGACAGAACATTAGACACGGTGAACTGCAACCCAACCCTATGAAAAGAATCTTCTAATGTGCGTTTTCTTAATGAGGATAACCTGAGTGCATTTTAAGAAATAATGTTCGATAGATTCGTCTTCGCCGCAATATGAGACACTATGAGACACTATGCACCACACGACTTGATGCACTTCTGTCTGTCTTCTTTTCCTTCTGATTGAACAGGCTTGTCCGCCATCCGCGGTTTTGCCCGTGCAGCAGCGGGCTGAGATGATGTGCGCAAGAGAAGAACGAAGCGCGCGTGCGAATACTCCCACAGTGGGCATGAGCCATATATTGCCAGGTGAACAAGAACAAGAACATTGGGCATTGCCTAGAAGAACTCAACGCGAACTCTCCAGGACAACTGATGGTGATCACAGTTTTGTGTACTCCGAAGAAATCGTGAGAGCCTGAAATGCTTCGCATTTAAAATCTTGCTAGACACCAGAAGTGCAAAACGCGATGTACGAAGCGCTTAAGCGAGATAATTTTTCTGCATAAGTACTTGCTTTCTTAGGCAAATTCATCCGCCTTAAAACCTCTACCAACTGGATCAAACAGAGAGCTGCAATAGAGACGACACATTTCCGTTTCGCTTGTGTTTGTCTGCCTACGCTAGTTGTTGCACGTCAAATGCGAAGCATTTTAAATGCGCAGCGGAGCTCAATCCGGTGGTGTGCGGCGTGACCACTCTAACTGCGCATGCGCAAACCCTCTCCACACACCTCCTCTTCACTCCACCTCTCCACGTGGCGTCGGCGTTGCGAACGGCGGGGTTTGCTTGCCGACGCTGCCGTTGCGTTTCAACATGTCAAGCCCGCGTTTTATCCGTAGCAGTTTCCCGCCGACGTTGCCGTTTGCGCTGGGCTTCCCTAGCCCGGAGCTCCGTGATCATGACAGTGTACTTGGAACCCAACCTCTGCAAAGGGAACGTAGAATTGTACCTACAAAGAGCAACGGTGGAATACGACAACGTGTACAAGAACGACCCATTCATCATGGTGGGAGACTTCAACGTGGACATCTACAAGAACTCCTGGATAGTGCAACACATGATAAGCAGGTACTCCATTGACGGAAACACCAAGTCAAACCGATGCAAACGCGGTGTGCACCCCCCGTGCTGCTTCGCATCGCCTCATGGTCCCCTTTAGCGGGAGATGGTGTAATTTTTTTTTTAGTCGCGGTTAAGTGTTCGGCATGTCAAAAGACTATCGTCGTCATCATTACTGCGCGTGCACTTGTTCTGTGCAATGCCCAATGTGCGGCGTTCGCATGTGTGCTTCTTTCTTTTGCGCACATGACCTCAGCCCCCTACTGCACCGGCAAAACTAGCGCCTCGCGGCAGTCGCATTTTCGATGGCGGCGAAAATATTGGAGGCCCGTGTACTGCGCGCTGTCAAGGCACGTTAGCCATCCCCAGGTGGTGAGAAGTTTCCCTTCCCTCCACTAGGGCCTTTCTCTCCTTTCTATCTCTCTCAGTCCCTTTCCCCTACCACCACAGGCTCTTAGCCGTGCTCCCGGCATGGAGTGCACATATTAACGTCCTTTTCTTGAATTATTATTATTATTATTATTATTATTGTTGTTGTTGTTGTTGTTGTTGTTGTTGTTGTTGTTGTTGTTGTTGTTGTTGTGCTATTAATGAATGAGCAGTGGGCAATGGGCAACCCAGTTTCCTGGGTTGACGAAGACGACGACGAGACTGTCCCTGGTCCTTGTCGCGGCGTAGCTTGAACTGTGCCACCTCACGCTGGCATCTGGAATTTACCCATCTGGCATTTACCCACTTCGGGGGATTAGCCCGTTGTTGTTGTTGTTGTTGTTGTTGTTGTTGTTGTTGTTGTTGTTGTTGTTGTTGTTGTTGTTGTTGTTGTTGTTGTTGTTGTTGTTGTTGTGCTATTAATGAATGAGCAGTGGGCAATGGGCAACCCAGTTTCCTGGGTTCACGAAGACGACGACGAGACTGTCCCTGGTCCTTGTTGCGGCGTAGCTTGAACTGTGCCACCTCTCGCTGGCATCTGGCATTTACCCATCTGGCATTTACCCACTTCGGGGGATTAGCCCGTTGTTGTTGTTGTTGTTGTTGTTGTTGTTGTTGTTGTTGTTGTTGTGCTATTAATGAATGAGTAGTGGGCAATGGGCAACCCAGTTTCCTGGGTTCACGAAGACGACGACGAGACTGTCCCTGGTCCTTGTTGCGGCGTAGCTTGAACTGTGCCACCTCTCGCTGGCATCTGGCATTTACCCATCTGGCATTTACCCACTTCGGGGGATTAGCCAAGACTCGCCGGATTTGACCGAATCACAGCCATTATCCTAGCGGACACACGGGTCGCAAGTGCAAGAAGAAGAAAAAGAAGACACCGCGGTTGTTCTTTCTCGGAACGCGGCGACCACATTTCTAGATTTGCTGGATGGTTCGTTAGTTAAGTGCCGGGTAGTTTTGGTTTTCTGTTCTAGTTTAGGCTGGTGCACGCATTTTAAATGCGAAGCGGAGCTCAATCCGGTGGTGTGCGGCGTGACCACTCTTACTGCGCATGCGCAAACCCTCTCCACACACCTCGTCTTCACTCCACCTCTCCACGTGGCGTCGGCGTTGCGAACGGCGGGGTTTGCTTGCCGACGCTGCCGTTGCGTTTCAACATGTCAAGCCCGCGTTTTATCCGTAGCAGTTTCCCGCCGACGTTGCCGTTTGCGCTGGGCTTCCCTAGCCCGGAGCTCCGTGATCATGACAGTGTACTTGGGACCCAACCTCTGCAAAGGGAACGTAGAATTGTACCTACAAAGAGCAACGGTGGAATACGACAACGTGTACAAGAACGACCCATTCATCATGGTGGGAGACTTCAACGTGGACATCTACAAGAACTCTTGGATAGCGCAACACATGATAAGCAGGTACTCCATTAACGGAAACACCTAGACAAACCGATGCAAACGCGGTGTGCACCCCCCGTGCTGCTTCACATCGCCTCATGGTCCCCTTTAGCGGGAGATGGTGTAATTTTTTTTAGTCGCGGTTAAGTGTTCGGCATATCAAAAGACTATCGTCGTCATCATCACTGCGGGTGCACTTGTTCTGTGCAATGTCCAATGTTGTTGTTGTTGTTGTGGCCTCTATAATTGGCACATACCCACGAGGGGGATTGGCCACACTACAAGTAATGATGTAAAGAGCAGGAAAATTAAAAGTCTAAGGCCGAAATCTTAGAAAAAATAAAAAGGAAGGAAGAACTTCTAATTAAAATTAATAATTAGAATTTACTAAATGAAACATGGGGATCGAAACCCTGTGGTCGACAGCACTAGCAGCGTAATCTTCCGGAGGCTTCGATAAATTTATGTAATGCTGACAAAACAGCGTGACGGCTTGTACCATCCTGAGAGGCACCAAAAGATAAAAGATTTGGTGTTGTTAAAGGTAAACGCAGTTTATGGAATAATGAATTTAGATACATTCGGCGGAGTGAAGAAAATCGCCGGCAAGACAGAAGGAAGTGATCAATCGTTTCTGGCTCATTGCACAGCAAACAGAGGTTAGTTAAGGAGAAACCAGATTTATTAAGATAGAAATTTAGACTGGGAACTCTACATCTGAGACTCGCTATAGTCACTTCGCACTGACGTGAAAGGCATTTGTCCGTATTCCATGCAAACTGAAGGTGGCGATAGTCGTCCAAATCTAGCAGAGATGTCTTAGTACATGTCAGTAGAAGAAAGCGTTTAAACCTCTCGGCTGTAATAAACGAAAAATTCGGCAGAACATTTAACACTGGGCCGTCTAAAGATGACGTTGCCAGAGAGTCAGCTGATTCATTTAGGAAAATGCCAGTGTGGCCAGGGACCCAGACCAAGCGGACCTCTGATATATAAGACGGTACAAGTGTCGAGAAAATATTCAGTAAGGGTGACTGCTTTGGAGATGTTACATGCGAACAGACAGACAAAGCATCTGTAATAATGATTACTTTAGTCTGGCTCGAGCTCAATTTCCTAATCGCCAATGCAATAGCCAGAAATTCTGCTAGGAATATAGGGGTAAAATCGGGCAGCCGGAGTGCAAACGACCAATTCAACTGGGAGGAAAATATACCAACTCCAGCCTTCTCCACTCTTTGAGTCGCATCCGTAGCAATTACAAGATGCTCAGGAAACTGGGCGAGATGATCCTGAAGGCATCCTTCAAGAATACGTAAGGGAAGGAGCTTAGCATCTTTAGGGAAAATGTGGTCGAAATATAGATTATCCCTCAAGGACGATTGTGGCCTTAGGGGAGTAAGGTTCTGCATAGAACTTGTATGTCAGATATCATATATTGGACGAAAACGACCTGAGGCCATTGATAACGTCGCCATCGGTTTCTAAAAAAGGAATCACTAGAAATAATGAAGATTGACTGCGAACGGGAGAGTGGCGTGTCGTAGAGCTTTAGAAATGTTTGCACAGTCAATTGTTTAAACCTTGATTCCAGGGGTATCACCCGAGCTTCTAAATATAGCACGTTATTGGCCGCACATTTTGGTAGACCGAGACAAAGACGTAGGGCTTGCCTTTCTAACAAAAGTAGAGGTCGTAGCTTATAGGCCGCACTGCCGGAAAACAGGACGCAACCGAATTCCAAAATGGGGCGTACGTACAGTTTGTATATGATCAGCAATGTTGACCTTCGCATCCCGGTGCTTTTGTTACAGAAACGTCGCAACAGTCCCATGGCCCGCTCTCCTTTGCATCTGTTTGCTTCTATTTGCTGTTGCCAGCTTAGATTCTCTTCATATATGATACCTAGGTATCTCAATGTCGAGACTTGTGGAATCTGTTCATTGCCATAGTGAAGAGAAATTAATACATTATCTGTTTGTGGGAACACCAGTAAAGCGCACTTACCAACGTTAAGCGTGAGAGAGAGACCGTTAAGCCACGCTTCAAGCTCAGACAAATAAGACTGCAAAATTTTGTATAATTCGTGAACATCATGGGACGATGTGCGGCGTTCGCATGTGTGCTTCTTTCTTTTGCGCACATGACCTCAGCCCCCTACTGCACCGGCAAAACTAGCGCCTCGCGGCAGTCGATCGCATTTTCGATGGCGGCGAAAATATTGGAGGCCCGTGTACTGCGCGTTGTCAAGGCACGTTAGCCATCCCCAGGTGGTGAGAAGCTTCGGTTCCCTCCACTAGGGCCTTTCTCTCCTTTCTATCTCTCTTAGTCCTTTTCCCCTACCGCCACGGACTCTTAGCCGTGCTCCCGGCATGGAGTGCACATATTAACGTCCTTTCCTTGAATTATTATTATTATTATTATTGTTGTTGTTGTACTATTAATGAATGAGTAGTGGGCAATGGGCAACCCAGTTTCCTGGGTTCACGAAGACGACGACGAGACTGTCCCTGGTCCTTGTTGCGGCGTAGCTTGAACTGTGCCACCTCTCGTTGGCATCTGGCATTTACCTATCTGGCATTTACCCACTTCGGGGGATTAGCCAAGACTCGCCGGATTTGACCGAATCACAGCCATTATCCTTTATTCCTTTATTTACCCTAAAGGCCCGTTGGGCATTACATAGGGGGGGGGGGGGGGGGAGATAATTGTAGAACAATGTACAAAAAACATCATGCATAAAACAAAATATAGCGGCACTTACATTATGTGTATAATCTTGCGTAATGAAGTGCATATTGAAACGCAAGTGCAAACAAACACAAAGTCGGGAGTATACAAATAAGGTGTACAGATAGCTGCTAACATATAACTACTATTAACTATTAACAAGTTATACATACAATTCACCCAGTAGTAAACAAAAGAACTTGCGTCCCGTGTGTCCTGGCGGACACACGGGACGCAAGTGCAAGAAGAAGAAAAAGTAGACAAAGACACCGCGGTCGTTCTTTCTCGGAACGCGGCGACCGCATTTCTAGGGTGGTCCGTTGGTTAAGTGCCGGGTAGTTTTGGTTTTCTGTTCTAGTTTAAGCTGATGCACACAGTTTTTATAGTTTTCTTGCGTCTTGGCTAGCAGTCATGTCCAGAAATTCCCCTGGGCAGGATCGTTCCCAGTGGACGGCCTCTCTGCATAATCATGCGTTACCTCTTGTTTCTTCGCAGTGGTGTGGCCAGCATTCCTGTCGCGCTGATGCCGTTGGATGGCCATTCCATCAAACTGAACAAGCCCAAGGCAATCCAAGAGCACCTGCACGCAGTGACACCAAACTGCCAGAGGATCACGGACGTGCTCCATCTGGCCGAGGTGGGATAGTTTGGAGATTGCCAGAGCAAGCTTGTGTAATCGATGTCTTGAAATGCTTCTTTGCTTTGATCCCAGTGAGTGCGTACATACCACCGCATCTTGTTTGCACGAAGGGTATCGTAAGAGGTGTACACGCGCAACTAAGTCCCCCCGAGACATTGGCGAAGCTCTCTAAGGCTGGAGTGGTGGCTGTGTACTGGTTAAGTCGCGTTGTGGATAATAGAGGTGACCCCACACAGGGTCTCTTATTCCGACTTTTGCCGGTGCGTCTTGTCTCTCGGAAATCAAAGCATGGCCCGCAGTTCTTGGAGTTGATCCGCCGCTGCCACGCCCGTTGCAATGCCGTGACTGCTGCCGATTCGGTCATGGCGCAGTAAGGTGCAAATCAGATTAAGGCTGTTGTAAATGTAGCCTGGGTCATATGAATTGTGTGTGCACGGCTCAACAGGAAAAATGCTGCCTGTGCGGAGGGCATCATTGTTGTGACTATGAAGAGTGTGCTATTCCGCAAGAAGAAATGCAGGTGCTTGAAATCATTCACAGGAGGAGGTGCTCTAGAATAGAAGCCTTGGAAACGGTCAAGGAGAGCCTACACGGGTATGTTGGAGTCGCCGCACGTTAGGCGCTAACAGATGCGTCTATTTCACAGCCTGTTGATGCAGCCTTCAATCCACAAGATAAGCTTCTTTGAAAGTACTGCAGTGGAACTGCGGCCCGATATTTCCTGCTTATACTGATCTACATTGTCTAACTGCTCAGTTAAACCCCGATATGCTGTTGTTACAAGTAACGTGGCTCAGTCCAGGCAGTAATTTTAACCTTAAGAATATCGTTTGTTTCGTAGAGACCGTTCTTCTAGAGGTGGCGGGCTCATCGCAATTATTTCAACCAGAATTCGCCATAACGCTAAGACAGCGCTAAAGCTGTTGACTCCAGAATAGCAACTGCTAGTTATAGACATATCACTCCAGTGGGGTCTAACGTTTTTCATAGTTATTGCGTATATACTTTTCTGCAGGCATACGTGACCCACGACCGTTGGACGCTATACTCCAATGGCCGCGTGTCATGTACGATTGCTCGTTACAGGTGCCAATCAATATGCATCAATAATCAGTCGCTATGACTGCCACTGGCAAATAGCCCAAATCAATAGGTTCTGCGCTGATCGTGACTGATTCGCTATCCGTGTGTTCCCTAACTCAGAGCGATGACTCCCATACTTATATGCGTTCAAATAGTTCAATTAGCCTTGGAGCCCAAACAAATCTAACGAGAGTTAGATTTGTGTGGGCTCAAATGCATAAAGGCTCATACCTTAACGAAATGGCAGGTGCTTTAGCAAAAGCGTGTGTGAACGATCCCGTTATTCAAATTTTGCCAGCATTAAAACGAAAATTGGTGCTAGATTTGGGAGGAAAAAGATGCTACGTGAGTTCAGTCCTCAGACACTTACGAACGGCTTAGAATTTCAGCACCTGATTAACTCCTGGGACAGCCAAATATGTCAAACAAGAACAACTGAAGTATCAATGACTACACTAAGTTGCCGAATACCACATCTAAACTTTTATTTACACAGAGCTACTCTGGCATCATTATCAAACAGTTCCTTTTGTGCAGCGCAAGAAACAATAGAGCATTTTCTTATTTCTTGTAGACGCTTTGCATATTAGCATAAATGACTATACACACTCTTTTGCGCCTCATACGTGTAGACTTAAGCGTTCCATATTTACGTTCTTTGCGAGACTTGAGCCTTGGACAAAGTTAAAGAAGAGCTGGAAGTGCTGTGCGGAAGTATATAAATGGTTCGAAAAGATTGTTTATGGACACAGAAGTCACCGTTTTATTATTTTTTCTGACTTGTTTTACGTATTTTACAACCATAATTACTCTAAGTTTCAGCTCATTTGTTCGTCCGAAAATTTTCTCAGCTCTCTTTTGTTTGTTTTTTCATTAGCTTAACTCTCTCCAATTTCTTTAAGTTAGTTTAACTTGCTCATCATTATTGAGAGTTTTTAGGGGTTTCATTCTTTCTAAATACATGGCTCTTCGCCAGTCCCCCAGCCTAGATATTAGTCATACTGTTTGGTATACATCTACAACTACATCTACACAGCCTCTCGCAAACCTATATGCGTTTGCGCATAGCTTCGCCCCACGAGAGCATGCGTGCCCGACCGCGGCGGCATCATGTTCGATGAAGGCGAATAGTTGAGGCCCGTGTACTGTGCGAAGTCAAAATTTTCGGAGCCCCCCACTACGGCGTGTCTCATCATCACAGCTGTATTTGGGACGTAAAACCCTAAAAATCAATAAACTATTTTTTAATAACCTTAATGCGCTTATTTTCGGGGTCGTTTAAGTGGAACAAACCGCACCATTACAGGGCGGCCAAGCGGCTAGTCTCGTAGCAAATCCGAAAAAGTTTCTAGCTGCCTCTCCTACCTTCGTACAACATCTTCGTACTCCATGCTGCTGGGGTCGAACTGCGCGTAAACATTCTGTCGAACTCGGCATGCTTAATTTCTTAAAGCGTCTCTCTCTCCCTAATTTCTGTTTCGCTTAGCTGCGCGCAGGCTGAGTTCGGAAGTGAACGCGGCCGGCGAATTCCGTTTATCGCCGGCCATAGTCAAGGATGTCCCCGCGGGCACGTGTTTCGTAAACGTGCGCCTGATGCACTCTCTGCATCGAGGTACGTGCTCTTTTGAGATAGTAAGCAACGGAGAGGATCCATGGTCACAATAGCCTACGGCCGCATATAACCAGATTTTCTTCCGTTCTCGGAATCACAACGAGGTCTTGCTCAAGGCTTTGGTATTGCACTACACGTTGAAGACACTGGCCCGGCCACGTCCTGGTATGTAATAATAATAGTAATACGTGATGTCTGGGGTTTTACGGCGACAAATCGCGATATGATTATGACAGGACGCCGTACTAGAGGGCTCCAGAAGTTTCGACCACCTGGGGTTCTTTAACGTGCAGATATGGCACAGTACACGGGCCTCAAAATTTCGCCTCCATCGAAATGCGGTCCCCGCTGCCCGGAATAGATACCGCCACCTTCGCATCAGCAGCCGAGTGCCATAGCCGCGAGATCAACGTTGCTGAACATGTGCCGGTGTGTGGACGCTCTCCTTGTGTTCCCAATGTCTCCTTGTTCACTTCGTGCCTTTGCACTTTCCCCGCTATGAGCGCTGAGCCGTTCTTCCTACCGTAGTAGTGCCTGTCCTTCTCCGCAGCCTCAAGGTCCTGATCCTCACAGAGTACCTTTTCTTTTTCGAATATGGACTACATCTGAGCCTCATAAGCGGGCCATTTTGCAGGCATAATCGCCACCACCCACCGACCGAAGTGCTGTACCAGCTTGTTTGTAATGTTTGAACTTGACAACGAGCCCTTGAACTGATGGTACTTGTGTAGGTTAGAAAGGAAGACATTCAGCTGAGTAGTTCATACCCCTCTTTATTCTTTTGTCTACTGCCACTCAGTTTCTCCCGAAATGATCCTCGTGTTGCCACTTTATGATGATCTGCCACCCTTCTTCTCTGTACAGATATTATGGAACGCCATACAAGTTTCCTACGGTGCTTCTTCATGATACTGTGCCTCCTCTGCACCGTGGTCTTCCTGCTATTGGTGCGTGAGGACAGCGCTGGCCGTAAGATATATCCAACACAAACGCCGGCGAGGCCAAGCAGCGCAGACGATTTCAACACCACCGATATCAAGATACTCTTCTGGACCGCCTCGCACGAAATCTGGTACCACCCGCTGAAGAAGTCAGCGAGAGGCATGGTCCCCTTCAACGGCTGTAAAGTGCCGTGCTTCGTGACTAGGGACCGGTCACTCGTGAGGTCCGTGGACGCTGTCGTGTTCCACGACAGGGACACCAACGCCAATGACTTGCCGAGGTATACACCTGTGCGCCTCATCTGAACAGTTATACTTAAAATACATCTTGCAGGTAGGCCGCTGCGCTATAGCTCGTTGTATAATACCATTTATTGTTAACTGCCACCGCTAAATGGCAGCAGCCACGAAGAGAGCATGCGTTGTATTTGAAGCAGTTTGTATTTGAAGAACAACCAACTTGAAGGAAACACTCTCCTTCGAACAGCACCTTCAAATTTTAACGATTTCCCACCCTACTCCTTCTAAAGCTAGTCACCTAGAGTTGATGACAATGTTAACAGAACACTACCAAAATAACAGTATGTTCGTGGTCACGTACGTCATCTAGCACGTTGGCTTGGTTATTTCACTTTTCATTATTCAAGCTGCCACCACACTTCTCTCTTGTACTAAGCTTTATAAGCTTTTCTTTCTTCCTCCCCAAATAAATGTAGATTTCAGGAAGTAAACTGAGGTAAGGTAGCTTTGCGGAACAAGGGCAGCACTACGACATTCTTTCTTTTTCATAGTTCACCTGCTGTTCGTACAAACACGCCAAAGTTGCTCGAAACAGTTAAAAGATTAAATAGTAGCTGCCTGCCCCTCGTACATCTTCATTCCTCTTGGTGGCTAACATAAAAAAAACCTTGCCCACAGCTATCGCAACGAACGCCAGCGGTGGGTCTACTGGAACATGGAAGCCCCTCCTCACAGCCGGCCTGACAGAATGGCGAGACTCGGGGGCGTCTTCAACTGGACCTATACCTACAGGCTCGACTCGGACGTCCCGCACCCTTACTTCTCCTTGGTAAATAAGTCCACGCAAGTCGCTAAGGGGTCGGTGAACGTCAAGGCAGCGCCTTCCGTCAGGACGAACCGGTCCAGACTTGTGGCCTGGGTAGCCAGCTTCTGTCACACCCCAAGTCACCGAGAGGCCTACGTGGCCGAGCTTCGGAAGCACGTCGCCGTTGACGTCTACGGGGCTTGCGGCAGCCTCAGGTGCAACCACAATCCATGCATGGCACGTTTCAGAAAGAAGTACTATTTCTACTTGGCGTTCGAGAACTCTCTGTGTCACGAATACGTTACGGAAAAGTTCTACGACGCCCTGAAACACGGCATGGTCCCCGTGGTACTCGGTAACTACGCCAGCTCTGTGGCGCCCCCGGGCTCGTACATCGACGCGTTGCGTTTTCGTACACCAAGAAAGCTGGCATCGCACCTTAAGACGGTGGCGGCGAATTCGACGCTGTACGAGCAGTACTTTGCTTGGAAGAGGAGCTACACGGTGGTGTTGAATCCTTTCGACGACCACTGTGCCCTCTGCGAGGCATTGCACTATGCGCGTCCGGGAAAGCCAAAGCAGTACTCGGATATCGTACGGTGGTGGCACGGCAACAACGGAAGCATGTGCGCGCGTCGGTAAACGAGGGGGGGGGGGGGGGGGGGGGGGGGATGTGGCGAATACGTGGCCGCGCTTTGATGGTCACGAGAGTTTTAGCTGAATCGCAGGTTCGACTACCGACGATTACCAAGAGAGACAAAACTTCGCGTGCTTAGGAGGCACGCTCAAAAGTCGTGGCAATAAAAAAAAATTTTCACCCCTTCTGCTGTCGATAAAATGGAGGAAAGCGAAGCCTGAACGCGTGCTTGAGCTATTATGTCTATTTCCTACTTAAATAGTCTTTTTTTTTTCCTGTTAGATGGCAGAAAATCCAGGGCATCCATATGGTACAAATATTTTCACAGCTCGCAAGCGGGTGTATTGTCTTGTGGTGAAAGCAGTTGCCTTGGAGGGCAGGAGCCGAGTTCATACCTCAGCACAGGTAACAGTTTCCCTATGTGTCTATGGCGTGGCGGAAGAAGCTTGTGCATTTGTTCCATCGGGCACTCCATTGAGGGCGCCAGTAGTAACACTTTTCTGGGAGTTCTGGCGTGATGACCAAAACATTCCACCTATACGCTGACAGAGGCTATACTATACAAGCTTCACTAGAAAATAATTCGGAACTAATAGTTCCAGTGTATCTCCTATTCACACTGCGCTCGGACTTCAATCAAGGAACTCAGTGAATACAGGGAATAAAACGAAAGATAAAAACAACGAAAAGGTGCAACGAGGTAGAAGGTTAGTGTAGCAATTCTGCGAAAATTGCATTTCTTTCTATGAGCGTGGCCTACGGTTCGAGAAGTCATGTTTCAAGAAAACGATGCATAGGTGTAAACTAACGACTGTTGGGGATAACCCTTCACGACAGGCCACCAAGTCAAGCCTCCGCGAATGAACTGCACATTGCGGAGTTAGCATAGTGTGGCGCAATAACCATTCGCGCGTCCTGTTAGGCTTATTTTCGTGTGAAGGCCCGGAAAACTAGATGAAGCTTGAAAGACAAGAACACTTATACGTGATAGCACATTTTTGTGGACCTTAACTAATGTTGGTGATAACCTTGTGATGGAGGCGGACAAATTATGAGAGCCTGAAATGCTTCGCATTTAAAATACAGTGTTCCACAGACGGAGCTTACCGGAGAACAGGCGCGAGACTGGTGTCGAATACATGTGAACACTTACACTAACTTACAAATGAATAAAACCGTAAGCGGCCGTCTGTGCGTGGTGCGGGGAACGGCATCACTAGCCCACATTACGTAGGCATGCAAATCGCGACTACAGGGAACTGATTCCCCCCCTTCTAGGAGCAACACCTAGAAGACGGCAGTGGGAGACCTGGCTTGTTAGCAGGGATCGGAAAAGCCAGTTGGCTCTGCTCGACGAATTCCACCTATGTGACTACACCACTGTACAAAATTTCAATGAAGTTGATATAAAAGTGTTGTTAAATAGATCGAAAACCTCTACCATTACTATAGATACGTCGCGTGCGCGCGCGTGTGTGTCTGTGCATGTGTGTGTGTGTGTGTGTGTGTGTGTGTGTGTGTGTGTGTGTGTGTGTGTGTGTGTGTGTGTGTGTGTGTGTGTGTGTGTGTGTGTGTGTGTGTGTGTGCGTGTGTGTGTGTGTGCGCGTGTGTGTGTGTGCAACAACACACATTAATAAGTATGCACTGAGTTGAGGGTCCCCCAATTTTTCGAAGCGCAATATGAGTTATGCAGTATACTGCGTTGTTTGCGGCAACAGAACTTATTAAACAAACGTATTCATGTTCTTGCAGAAGCACTTGTATGACATATTGGATTGAAGTTATGCGCAGCTAGTGATTATCGCGCATGTCAATTCTGAAACAATACTGTGAGTGTTTATTCAGCTGTGAAATTACGCATTACGTTGCTCATTGTCGCAGGTCATCTATGCGGGCTGTGCGACACAGTAAGCGCGCGTTTCTTTACGACACAGTGGTCCCAATGGCAGTCTGCGATGCACGGAGCGGCCACCGGCGTTCCATGCAGTTCTGGCGAAACAACTATCCAGACTGTGAACTCACGGACATGACTCCCACTGACATTTGTGAAGGTATAGCACTGAAAAACTTGAGCGATGAACAACGCCGAAAGTGCCGAGCAAGAAGACGCTGGTCCTTCAAAAACGCTTCCCTTCCCGCTGAAGTCCGCGATTTCAATTGGCTAAGAGAATGGAAAGCCCTCCCCACGGCCGACCGCCTAGCGGCGTGGGGTGTGGCGCCCTCCGCCTCATGTCCGCAGTGCGGTCGTACAGAAACACCCAACCATGTCCTCCACGAATGTCTTGTGGCGCGCACTTTCTGGCGCTTGGTTACCACCATGTTTCAAGTCAGCATGCAGTGGAAGTCTCGCCATAGAGACGGTTTTGTTGAGTTGATAATGGCGATCGGAGCTTTTAGGGGCGAAGCTCCTTAAGGCGGCACCCGTTCGTCCCTCGTCGTAGTGCGTAACCAGTCTTACGCTTTGACCTCCAAGGTGGTGCCGGTGGGAGATTTCTCCTGTGCGTTGTTGAACAATAAAAAATTCGCAGCGTGCGCGTTAACTAAAAGCCGAATTCTTCTGTCTCTCATTCCCCATTAGCAGCCATTGGCATGTTCCAGTAGGAAACGTTAGTAGAAGTAGAAGTGTAGGTGTTAGCTAAAAGCCGACTTGTTCTGTCTCTCATTCCCATTAGCAGCCATTGTTTACATCCAAGGTAGTGCCTGGTGAGATTTCTCCTGTGCGTGATTAAACAATAAAAATTTTGTTCAAAACGCCGTTGATTGATGAAATAAACCAACGAAAGACGCCAGATGTTTTCTAAAAGCAAAACGAGACGGCTCGCGCCCTCGCCGCGAGCGCCGGGAGCCACGCGCTCCCCGGCAAACTCGGCACTGCCCCGGCAAACGCGAGAGACAACGTTGGCGCAGGCAGCGTCTCCTAGCGAGTTTCTTGATTGAGAAATACCGACTGCTCGCGTTGGAGAAGCGTTCACCGGCAACCCATACATATATATATATATAGGCACTGGATCTTGACTTGCAATGAAGTGCCGGTGGGAGATTTCACTTGTGCATTGTGCATAGTTGAACCGTGAGGATTCGTAGCATGCGCGTTAACTAAATTAATCCGGAACTCGGCACGATCTACGATAAACATCCCGAGCTTCGCCCACTCATCATCATTCACTCCGTGGATATGCTGTAATTTTTTGTCTTATGGAAGCGGAGGGGACTGGCGTGCCTGCGGGGACGCCCGCAGCGAGCCATGTTTCCTCTGTTGTACCGTTTAAGGAACCTAATGCTCACGCATCTAAACGAAGAATTAGTGATACTGGGGGAGGAAGCATTCCTTCAGCGCTGGTCCACACGATTCATTGTTATTAGGAAAAACAGAGTGTCCATGCCTTTCCTTCCTTACTGAGAAGGTAGGCTAGCGTTTGTTCTACTCTAAAAAACCTACAGTGTGAATGTTGTATTGAAAAACAATGTCCTTTTCACGTAGTGTATGTGCTTGAATTCTTGTCTGCAAGTGCAAACAGTCTTCATTGTATATATGCAGTCTTCATTGCAATATCATACACTGTGAACGTCATGTTTGCCTGTACATACACATGTACAACATTGTAGCTGTATTTTGTACTTTCTGTATATTTTGTATTTTTCGAGTGCACAAATGAGTATATGCCTTGTACTGTAGAACATCCGGAAATAAAATTCTCTTAAACGGTGGCAGGTTTGGGCACTTTGTTTCTGCGAGCGATTCGACATGTACACTTTCATCACATTAATAAAAAATTGACGCTCGCAATACGCTCGAAGAGTTAATAGAAGCTCAGCAAATCTCGCAACTCGAGCGGCTAACAAGAACACGAACGGGCAGGAGCATCCTGGACAAGCTCGGAATAACATACCACAAGCAGCACGGCGACAAGACATCTCTTCCAAGCTCGTTCAGGAAAAAGCTCGACGTCACGACTATACACAAGAACATGCACCCAGAATACAATCAGGGTCGAAGACATAGCAGAGCCAAGGCTTTATTGCACGCTTTCGGTAGGGATAAGGAAGCGCTGTTCGTAGACGCGGCTGAATACCAGGATCGTCGGGCCTTCGCAGTCGCAGTGCTCACTACCGACAAACAATTGGTAAGTTCGTGTAGTTTGCCCGGCAAAAATTCCGAGGTAGCCGAAGAAGTAGCGATAGCCTTAGCCATCGTTAGCCCCCAGATGCAGATACATACTGAGTGACTCACAGACGGCGGTAAGAAATTATGCACAAGGCAGAATTTCGCCGGAGGCCGCGGCTATACTTAAAGCCAACGCGACCTACATCACCTCGGTGGAAACAGTGGAAAGGCAAATTATATGGTTCCCGGCTCACACATCCCCAGACGCCCCCGTAACCAACCTCAACGAGGAGGTCCACCGCGTGGCGCGAGGTCTTACGTTCCGCGCGCGTGTAGAAGGATCCTCTTCTTTGGGCGATGGGAATCGAAGGGAGGGATCGATAGAGAAGGACAGAATGACCAGATACTGCGACATAACGAAATTTTATCGAAAATCCAGGCGTGCTTATCCTCCCCCTAACCCCAAACTCGACAGGGCCCATGCGGTAGACTGGCGGCAGTTACAAACCAAGACCTTCCCCAACCCTGTCCATGTCAGGAGGATATATCCGGATTTATATTCTGACGACAAATGCAAACTATGCAGTATGGCTAACGCACCCCTTAAGCACATTCTTTGGGAATGTGAAGTTATTGGCAGGGAAAATGCAGTCTCCTCAGATGAAGCTGCGTCGCGGTGGACGGCCGCACTGCACAGCTCAAACCTACAGGACCAGTTATGGACCATCCAGCAAGCCCGTGAGGCGGCGAGAAGACAGGGTCTGCGGACCTCCTCAGGGGCGGCCAAGGCCCAGGCCGTGAATTTTCCGGACTGGGCCTCCACGCCATCGCTGTCGCAGCAACGCCGATGGCCTAAGATGCTTCCCCTGCCACATGGCGACATTAAGATCGTCTACCGCCTGCAAGCAGGTCTCGAACTTGCCAAATGGAACACCATCGCAGTCATGCACGCCATTGGCAGAGCGAGTGGGCTACCGCAACAGCATTTCAACGACAAGGTACGCGAGCAATTGCAAAGAATAGAAAACCTAATCATCGCGAGCACCGCCGACAAGGAAGACGCAAGGAAGCTGGTCAGCATCAACAGAATACAGCTTGGAAGAACTTTCTACAATGTAATCGGCAACATACGAACTCCGGACGACGTCTCCAGAGGCATCATAAATAGCCTTATACCCGGAACGAGCACCGCAGATCCCATGGCAGGAATTCGTGCGCCGGCAAGGTACACCGTTCTTCACGCCAGAATGCTAGGTCAGTCAACCGCGGCAGTCGTATTCTTTGAAGGACCGCATGTTCCTTACTACGTAGTCTTCCAGAGCGTAGACTTCCGCTGCAAGCCATATCGTAAGTCGGTGCAATACTGCCGAACCTGTGGCAACACAGGACACCACCAAGATATCTGCCCTAGACATATCCCCGATTTCTGCTATAAATGCGGCAATGCCGGGCAAACCCAAGACCACGAATGCAAACCCACCTGCAGGATCTGTTGAGAAGGGCATGAAACTGCTGGTAAAGAGTGCAAGAAGCGACTGAAGCCAAGCCCACCAGCCTTATCACATCAGGCAACAGCGCCTTAACAAGCTCCAAGAGAGAGACTGCCAATGGAGCTCCTCCAGTGCTGATTTTCCGGAGTTGGGCACTTCTCTAAATAGCTCGACCAATAGCAGCATGAACGGCTCCTCAAGGCGCAGCAGATCGAAGTCAGTAGTGCGACCTACCTCCCGCTCTCACAAGCGTTCACGTTCGGTAAACGCGCGAGCTACGCTACTGTGACAACTGGATTGAGTGGAAACGGCAGGCCAGCCTTCTCGTCGGTAGAAGCTACAGCCATTCAGGTCCTCTAAAACAGACTGCAAAACCAGCAAAATCTCGTAGAAAAGTTACTTCAGAATCAGCAGCGCCAGCAGGAGGTCACTGATGCCCTGCTACGAAAATACACGGAACAGCAAGAACTCACCGACAAAGTCAACCAAAAATGTCGGGAGCTCGGAAACACCAGGGCACAGCTGGGAGCGACACTGACTAAGGTGGACATCGAAGCCAATGTAGATGCAAGATGCATGACATTTCAAGAAGCTTTTATGCAGAGCATTCAAGCCACACTGGAAAAGACCGTTGAATCAGCAGTAGAAAAAACGGCCACTACATTTGAACACAAGATCGCCACACGAAACACCAAAATTGACGGGATTGCGGCGCAAGTTAACAATTTTATTGTGCACGTCAAGAACACATATATCACCACAGTAGCGTACCCAGGATCTCTGCCGGGGGGGGGGGGGGGGGGGTTCAATTTTTCACGAAGGACCGGCCAAGCTATTACACAGTTGTTGCGTGTGTAAAAAAAAGTAAATAAAATGCCAAATAATAGTGACATCAATGATGATGATTATTTTTATAATCTTTTTCGGCTTTTTGCAGAGATTAGCTCCACATTCTTCTAGGACAAACGAGCAGCTACGGAATGGGAGGGGGTTATGTCGGCTTCAGGGGGGGAAACACCCCCCCCCCCCCCCCCCGTCGGCGCGCCACTGTATCACCAAGACACACTTCGAAAGCTTCACCAATCCGCTCCACGTTACTCGAAAAAAGGCGAGGGCTAACAGCCGCAATGCCGTCTCACCCACTGGAGCTCGACGCCTTCAAATTGAATTGGAGCATGATGGCAGCCCCTAACCAGAAGCAGAACCAGCCTTCAACTTTACGCATATGGCAATGGAACTTTCGCTCATACCGTCGTCGACACCACAACTTACGAGAATTCGTAAAGCCTCATTAACCGGACATCATTGCACTACAGGAAACTTACACGCCTAACGTTCGACTGCAGGGATACACCACTTACGCACAAACCCAAAGACATGCCATATTGGTCAAGAAATTCCTGATGGCACAAAATTATGAATTCGAGAACATCCAGGCAGAACACACCTTAGTCGAGGTTCTGCCGGAACGAAAGACGCAAAAAAGTTTATTCGTTGTGAACGCGTACAGCCCACCTCGAGACCAGCTCCCGGATTTCGATCACCTTATACACGACATCAAAAAGCTCACGAATGGCCACCAAGTCGTCCTAGTGGGAGACTTCAATGCCTCGCACGCGGCATGGGGATATCAGCACACCACGAGGAAGGGCGCCAGGGTGCACGACGCCGCCCAGAACCACGGACTAACTCTCTCCAATGACCTTTTACAAAACACAAGAATCGGGAACAGTGTCTCTCGGGACACAAATCCTGATCACACCTTCACGACGGGCACCACATGGGTAGAGTGGAGTGTTCTACCGGACACCCTTGGTAGCGATCGCGCTGTAGAAAGCCGTTACTTCGCTCCGTTTTGTGTCTTTGCCAAAGGTAATGACATCGTTAGCCATGTGGGGATTTTTTGCCAAGAAAATTTTGAAGTGGCGATGGCTCCTGTTGCATGTAGTCAGTTGTATAAGGGAGAAGAAAGTGTGACATAACACGTCACGTGATTATGGGTGCTTCGTGACGACTGCCTATTACGTTGTGCTACGTCTTCCTTTTATTGTAAGAGAAATTTATGCCTTTGCGGTTGCGGATATCGACAAGGCTTGTGGCGAGCTCTGCCTTCTGACATCCGTTCCCGTCGGTGAGACTAGCGTGCTGTATCTCGAAAGCGAGTGCCGGTGCGCAGTCGGGATTCTGAAATGGGGAACACTGGAAAGTGGTGCCTATATACAAATTGTCAAAAGTTCGGAGAGATGACAGTGAAGGTTGGAGGCTCTCTGGTAAAATATGGTTTCCCGAATGTTTTGGTTTTACGAATACTTTCTCGAAATAGACTAAGGTGGATTGGAAGAAATTAGGATAGATTAAGATCGATTAATGTAAACAAAGACTAGTTGAGATGAACTTACGTGGAATGCAATCCATTCAGTTGCGGTAAGGCGCGTACAATTGGATTAGTTTGGATTAAAGTGTCAATAACCCTAATCCACTCTAGTTTATTTCAGTTCTATTTAATCCACCTTAATCCGTCGTCTTTCTTCACATTATTCCGCTCTCATCTGCCGTAATCCTCCATAATCTACTGTAATCCGCCTTATGACTTAATCCATTAAACCACCCTCACCTGCCCTAATCCTCAATTTCTTGGTACGCATACTTACAGGGCGCTAAAACAACAGCCATTCCACTTAATGCATTGAAATACACCAAAACATTCCTCAACCCGCCCTAATCGGCCTTGATCCATATTAATCTACATATTGTATCTTAGTACGCCGTTACCCGTCTTAAATACCGCCAAACTGCGTTACCCTGCAACTGTCTACCTTAATATTCCCCATTCTCTCTGAATCCGGCGTATAATCCACCCTAATCTTACTATACCACTCCAATGATCCTTAATCCATCTTAATCCACACGAGCCTACCTTAGTCAACCCAAATCCGCCTTAACCAGCTATAAACCACCCACATCCGTCGTAGTCTTTAAATCCACCATATCCAAGAGAGATTTTGGCTTCGACCTACCTTAGTCAACCCAAATCCGCCTTAATCGGCTGTACTGTGCCAAAATGCGCCGCAGTCTCTAAATCCACCTTTTCAAAAAGCATTTCGGATGCGACTCCTGCCATTGTTTAAGTTACCAGAAAGTCTGCAAAATTCGTGGCCGATAGGGTATAAACCCATCTACAGTCACTCATCAATCACTGAATAACTCCGGTAATGATTTATTATTTCTCACAGACCGCATGCATTTGTTAGATGCTTCGGAAACGATATTTATTGTGAATATTGCGTCGTACCCCTTGTTCGACGCCGAGGTCGTTCAAGGACACCTTCCGATGAATTCCATGAGGCTTGCGCATTAACAAATACCTTTTTTTACATATTTCTAGCGACTATTTTTCGTAGACGCTGATAATGCAAAGGCGCTCCACTTGTGAATGCTATGAGTTGCGGATGACTGCAGAATTAGGCTGAGGTGTTGATAAAATCTACGCTAGCCGTAGAATGTGTTTACGAAGCGCGGGAATTGGTTCAGGACTCTTAATGCCACAGTGCATGGCTTACGCCTAGTTACCATCTTTCAAGCGCCACAATACTTGATATTAGTTGCTTGTGCACGTATGTATGTATGTATGTATGTATGTATGTATGTATGTATGTATGTATGTATGTATGTATGTATGTATGTATGTATGTATGTATGTATGTATGTATGTATGTATGTATGTATGTATGTATGTATGTGTCATGAAGTGAAGTTACCGTGCGGGGCAAAGTGCAATGTGCTTAAAGGGCAACTGTTCTGATATCAATGTTCTGATATCAATGTTTTCCACTGGTACTGCTAGTCCTGTAATTGCCAGGATGGTTCAATTTGCTCAGAAAAGCTCCAATAATTTTAAGTAAGCAACTGAAAGTCGTCTTGGAACCGAAACCGAAACGTGTAGATGCTTCGCGGAGTGTGTGTGGTTACGTCACAACCTTCCCGTCACGAGAAATATGGAACTGGCGCCGAAGAAATGCCAGTGGCGGGGACATCCAACGATATATTGAGTCGTGCCAGATTTTCTGATCTTTACAGTGACGATTTTAGCGCTGAAGTATCGCCATTTTGCTTTTGAAGGCCCGCTGGCTCGGGTAGGCAGCGCGAAGGTGATGACGTCAAAAACACAGGGTGGCCCGCGTGAGAATCCGCTAAAGATTTTTAAAATTCATTTACTGGAAAACTAAGTGACCTACATCCGTCTGACTTGGCATGCAGTATTACAGTACCGAGGAGAATATATACTGAAAATTTCATTCAGGTCAGTGGAGGCTGAAAAATCACCGGAGTTGGCCTTTAAAGGGCGCGCCACCGATACTTTCGACAAGGACGACGACGACGCATAGCGTCACGGCACGTGGTGGCGCGAAACCGCCCGACGAATGAGGAGGCATCTTTCTTTTGTTTGGGATAATAAGTGGTGTCCCTCTCGTAAACTGGAAGTGGCAATAACAAAATTTCGCTGTCGTATTCCTCCATTGAATATTTATTTACACAGGTCTTGTCTGGTGCCATCTCTGCTATGCTGTTATTGTCAAGAGCCTGAAAACATTGAGCACTTTTTAATTACCTGTCAGTGTTATAGTAGTCAGAGGAAAAGACATTTCGAAATTTCATTCAGGAACTTAAATATTCCCCTGAATTCTCAGAATGTTCTTTCCTTGGAGTGTCCTCACTAGGTTACAGCAACAGGAACGTCTGTTTAGCCATGTGCAATTTCCTCCGTGACACAAGAAGAATTTATTGCTAATCATCATTCCATCCAAAACTTCGTACCTCGAAATTGCTCCCACTAGTTGATTAAACCTCAAATTACTTTATTATGGTTCATTTGTATTACAAATACTCTATCATTCTCTAACATTTCATTCTTCCTTGCGTTACCGATTCGTTACTCTTCCTTTGTTTCAGGTCCATCTTTAGCGGCGAAGCTCCTCTTAGTCTAAGCTTGTCACGCGTCAGTCGTCAGGCGTAACCCGCGTGACGGGAGGCACGCGCTCGCCCTCGGCGCGTGCCTCCCGGCGCATGCCTCTGCTGTCTTGTGTGAGAGAGAGACAGAGAGAGAGCGAAAGGCGCGCATTGGCTATGGAAACGCTGTTTCTTAGAGGAACGCTCTACCAGCTAGCAAAGAAGGAGAACGCGCCCTCAACCGCGAGAGAACGTTGGCGCAGGCAGCGTCTCCTAGCGAGTTTCTTGATTGAGAAATACCGACTGCTCGCGTTGTAGAAGCGTTCACCGGCAACCCATATATATATATATATATATATATATATGCACTGGACCTTGACTTGCAATGCAGTGCCGGTGGGAGATTTCACTTGTGCATAGTTGAACCATGAGGATTCGTAGCGTGCGCGTTCAACTAAATTAATCCGGAACTCGGCACGATCTACGATAAACATCCCGAGCTTCGCCCACTCATCATCATTCATTCCGTGGATATGCTGTAATTTTTTTTCCTCTTCATATTAACCGCCGGCTTCATGGCCAATTCCCCGTAATGGGCAAGAGCCAAATATCAAGGAAAAGAGAAAGAAAGAAAGAAAAGAATGAGGAGGCGCCACGGCAGAGAAGAAGGTACTGCCGAGGCTTCCGGAGAAGGGCCAGTAAGACGTGGATGGGACATCAAGGAACCAGGGCGCGGCAGCAGAGATCCTTCGGGTTGCGGACTCGAGATCTCAGCAGGTTCCCACCTGGGGCCATGCCGCCTCTCACTTCAGGCCTGGCGTGGGTGGAACGTCGCCAGGACGTTCCCTCCAGGCAATTCCGGCTGCCACCTCAGCGAGCGCAAGCCACCGGCCGAGTTAGCAGCACAGACGCCGAACGCGCTTCAGGTCAACGGCCTCAACGGGGAGCAGCGTTCCTGATCGCGGGGTCGGACATCGCGTCATGATGATGATGATGATGATCCTTCAATTTTGACACCTACCCACTTGGGGGGATTAGCCAAGACTCAGGCGGACTCGAGTTTAATTCACTAAGTTATGCTACCTGAAAGATTTAGTCGTCCTTTGATGTTGAATTTGAATATTACAAATGTAGTCAATCAATCAGTGGCATAGAGAATAATGAAATAAGTAATTATGATCTAATAATCGAACAGGCAAATCGATTCGAATCCGTAATGGACTTCTGCAGAGCAAGGCATATATTCCTGTTCGTTTGTCCCAGCACGGAAGACCCGAAAGAAGTACAGTGCTTGATAATGGAATGCCCAGATTTCGCAATGCCATCTCTGTAGTACTTTTCCTAAGATGGGTAAAGCGCCTGCAATCCAGCAAAAAGTGTTCAATTGTCTCTGGCTCGTTGCAAAAAGCGCATAAAGGAGAGACCGCCAGACCAGCTCGGTGCATGTAGAAATTCAACGTCGGGATTCTACATCGCAACCTCGTCAATATTGTTTCGATTTTCCTTGTTTGGCAAAATGACCTGCTCCAAGGGTATTGTAAGTGCTGTAAATCAGGTGAGGATGCAAGGCGTGGTGTCGACATCAGTAAGGCGTACTTTCGGAATCTGGCTGCGGTAACAAACGCCGTATTTGGAACGCGAGAAAGAACAGGACCTGCAATGGAAGCCTTAGCCAAAGTGTCTGCAAATTCGTTTATGACCAATCCTCTGTGACCAGGCACCCAAACTAACCGTAGCTTTTGCAAATGATTAGGAACCAAAGTGCGCAAAGTTCTCAGAATGGGCGATTCACCTGGAGTAGTTAATGAAGTACACATTGCTAACGAGGCTGTAACTATTACCGCGGTAGTCATCGTGGAGTGAAGCTTACGCAAAGCCAATATAGACGCCAAGAATTCTGCCACAAATATTGGTGTGTAATCCGGCAGTCTAGTTCCGAGGAAAAAATTCCTACTCCTGCCTTTTCCTCGCTCTGCGAAGCATCCGTTGCTATAACTTTAGTGCCTATTTGACTCAAGTGATCCTGTAGAAGTCCATTGAGGATACGCCACGGAAGTTGCTTGGCATTATTAGGGAATATGTTGTCAAATGAAATTTCCAATGAATTAGAACTGTTATCACTTATGGCTATGTATGTGAGCACTATCTTTAGCGGGTCTAGCAGTTTTTATGTGACAACCACCTGTGGTACGTACCTTCGGGGCCAAGAAACACGAAAAAATAAATCTGGTTGTCTAATAAATGTATATTGGTTTCGACTTAGTGTAGACTCATATATCCATAAGAAAGTTTCGACCGTTAAAATTTTAAATCTGGTTTCAAGAGAGGGAATTCGCGATTCCTTATATAAGACTGCATTAGCTACAAACGTCGGTAGCCCAAGGCACAAGCCTCCCGTTCAAGGAACACTAGCGGACGTAGCTTCCAAACCGGAGCACCGCAAAATAAGGAGCATCCAAACTCAATCGCGTCCTCAGCGCTGCCTCTACTTCGACAGTCCCCTTCCAGCATACGCCTTCCTCAACAACTGATCATCGACTTGCCCGCCGGTGAACTTTTCCCGTGTTTGTACACTGCCCGTGTGGCCTTTAGTGTGCTTTTGACATACTGCATTCCTTTTGCATGTTTTGTTCTTTCTACTCGATCATTTTACTTCTAATACATTCTTTGTTTACAAAGCTTAAACGGCTTCGTTGTCATTGCACCGATGACGGTTTTGTCATCGGTTCAATTCGAACCTAAACACAAGCGTCTCGAGTCTAAGAGAACTCTAAATGCGGAGCATTTCTTAGTCGCGCGATGTCGCGCTTCGGCGTCGGCGGCGCCGTCAACACCCCCCCCTGCGCATGCTCGGCTCGTCTCGTGCCAGCCTACCGGGCGTTCAGCAAGCCGAGCAAGCGCAGGGGGGGGGGGGGGGGGTGCGGACCTCTCCCCCGTACTCCTCTCCCTCGAACGCGGGCTGTGTGTATATAAGCGGCGGAGCGCGCGTTCGGAATTCAATCCATCACTCGGGCAGCGCGACGCTTCTGCGAAACGGCAACGCTGAGCTGCGGATTCCGAACTTCGTGCACGAGAAGCAGCGGCGAAACGTGAGCAGCGAGCTTTGAGACCCCAGGTACGTGAGCGAGAAGCGGCGTGCAAACGTCGTCAACGAGACGCGGCTCCAGACGCTGCTCGTGGACGCAAGCGCCCACCTTGGTGCCGTCCAATACAACGACGGCACCAAGCAATAAATACACACTTTAACTTTACACTCCTTGCCTTCGGTTCTCCTTCATTCAGTAAATAAGAATAATAAAGACGAAATAACAATTAAGCATTTGCAAACCATACCCAATTACGCAACATTCACGCGATACCCCCACCACTCTGCGACGCATTTACTCGAGTTCCCCCGTGGGAAGATGCGGGCGGCATTTTTCTGTCTGTCTTTCCCTCTCCACCACTGGCTCGTTACACTATGTATGTACGTGTGTGTATGTGGTCTAAATTTCCGGAGCCCTCCACTGCGGCCTTTCTCTCCTCTCTATCTCTTTCACTCCCTTTACATGGGCTGCAGAAATTAGCGTCCTTTCCTAACCGAACCACAATCATCATCATCATGTATGTATGTATGTATGTATGTATCTGCACTTAAGTTGAAGGACAAGCGTTCTGGCTATCCGCTGTACTCTCGTCTATCTTCTTCCCTTTTGTTCTCTTTTTTTTAGTGCCGGAAATCCATTACAACCCGTAAAAACATGGACGACTTGCACGCGCTAGAGAAATGATTGAGCCTGCCGCACCTCCTGCCCGTTTTCCTTTTGCTGAGCATAGGTGACTGGGGTAAATAGGACCTCCACATTTGTATCAAGTACTTTTTTTTTCCTGTGGCTACTGCATTTACGATGGTGCCTTGGCTGGCGTCAGTTGTTCAACATTATCCCTCGGAAGTGATCTTTGCTTTGTCCTTGCGCGCGGCAAATGTCGACTGTCTTTTAGTACGTCTGGTTTCTCGCGATTTAGTACGTCTGGTCTTCTCTTCCTCAAACTTTCAGTTCGAGGAAGCGAAGGGCAGTCCTTTTTTTCAGTCTTTTTTACTAACATGATGCAACAAAAGAAATTTTCCTATTCGTTTCTTTGTACTTTCTGCATTTCTTCTAGAAGTGAGATCCTATCTGCATTTTCTTTTTGTATGTAATGTCATTTATTATTGTGCTAACTTAACTACACATCTGTGTCTGTTTACTTGTTTTAGGTGACTTGACAAATGCTGTCACCTTTACTGCCATGTATTGCCGGGATGTGGGGCTAGTCAAGCTGCGTTTATATCGCAGCTTCTTTCCCACATTCCACACCACATTGTATCTTCATTTCATGTAATACTATAAATATATGTAAACAATGTAAAACTCTGGTGAAAATAAACTTCAACCCTGACTTTCAAGCCTCTTCGCCAATGGTAACTAGTAACGTGGCTGCTTGAGCACCCTTCTCCAGTACGTTCAATTTAGAAGCGGTGGGAAACAAATGGAACTCCCTTTTCCGAGTTTGCCAGGCAATCTAAAGGTCGGGCCACGCCCACATGGGCTTCGGAGGCGGCAGTAGTGCGGACGCCTTCGACGCAGCAACTGGCTTTTAGATGCGAAGCATCTTTAGCGGTGGCATGTCCCGCGGCGTCGGCGTCCGCACTCACACTGCGCATGCGCAACTCTCCTCCTTCCCTCTCTCCAACAGCTGCACGTTACTCTCTCCACTTCTCTCCTACCACCTGCTTGCGCTTCTCCTGCGTTCTCGCTTCTGTCCCGCGGCGTCGGCTACCACACCCGCACTGCGCATGCGCATCCTCCTCTCACTCCTCTCCTTGTCTCATTTCCTCTCCACGCGGCATTCCTCCTCTCCGAACGGCGCGCGTTGACTGTGGAAACGCTCTTCGATGAACACTTTACCAGCTCGCAAGGAACGATAATGCGCCCTCGCCCGCAAGAGACAATGCTGACGCAGGTAGCGTCTGCTAGCGCAAATCGATGCAAACGCGACACCTAGTCAAACCGATGCAAACGCGGTGTGCACCCCCAGTGCTGCTTCCCATCGCCTCATGGTCCCCTTGAGCGGGAGATGGTGTAATTTTTGCTGCCACCATGCAACGAGCTCTGCCTTTGGACGAGCAACGTTATTGTGGTATTAGCCACAGAAGAAAACGTTAAGCAACAGAGATTATGGGTGCTAGGTGACGAATCCTGATAAAGTTGTGCTACATTCTCAAGTTCAGCGGCCGAGTAGCAAACCGTTTGGCAAATATATAAGGCGCGAATAAGCACGCCGGCATGCGGTGGCGTTGGAGTGTGGTGGGTAATATGTGCGCTTGTGGTGCGTGTGGACTCAGGTTCGAATCGTGTAGCTTATTTTCGAATGCTGTAGGTGGCGCTTGATTTCAGTGTTCTGAAGGGGAACTGTGATGATGCACCGCTGCGAAAATTACTGTTGAAACATTTGGCACTGTAATTGTCCAGCGATACAATCGGCTCGCCTTCCGCATTTGCCCTCGAAGTCGCTTCCTCTTTTTTTTTTGTTCGTGTTCCCAAATCAGCATAGTATCTTATCGTTTTTACACCTTGACGATGATCCTCAGTGTGCGTGCCACTACTCCGTACGCTGGATCAGCCACGTCGCGTCCCACCGTACATGGGATCAGCGCTTTATTGTCGCTGTTACCAAAAGTAAACAAAACAGGTGTTCTTGAAGGCTCGACGTTTGTATTGTTTGCGTGCTTAGCTAAATCTCTCGGACTCCGGCGTCAGCGGCAATGCGGTACGTAGCCGCCCATTTTATAGCGACAGCCGATAATTGACATTCGCTATTGAAAATGCGTTAAATGTTATGTGGCTCTGACTTAACAGGTCCGTGTCATTAAGTCCCGATGAGGTACCAGACGTTTACGTGTATTCTGTCGATGCTTATTGCTTATCTATGCGGAAATGCGCTGTTCCTGCCTTCATGTAGTTGGAATGGAGAAATCGTGTGTACGGTTGAAAAGAAAGCTTGGCTGTGTCGTTGTCATCCAGTAAAGAGTGCTCGAATCACTGCGCAGTGTGTATGTTCTCCTTTCCAGGAGTGTTGCTTCACTCTCCTTCATTCACTCTCCCTCACTGCAGACAGGGCCTAACACTCATGAAAAGAGAGTGAAATGTGGGCAAGCGTTTGCTCTCGCGAAGCGAGTGCAAGCACTCTGTAACAGCTAACATTGCAGTTGCCGGTTGTACACCGCTCCCTCATAACTCAGGGCCCATGTTCCAACAATTTTTTTAAAGGTTACAAAATAAAAGTTCCGTATGCTTCCACTCGCATGAACATGGAAGAAATAGAAGCTTGTCCATGTGTATAGATGACCATCCCTTGGTCACTGACTTTCCCATTCCTTTAAGCTCACATTCTTTACCATCCCTTGGCCCTTAGCTTTAGCATTACATTTATGTTTTTATTACCATTACCTTCCTTTCCCTGAGATCAAGTGAGTGTGAATTTTGTCTGACTTTTACATTATCTGAATGTTTGTCGTCGGTGAGACCGTTTCCAAGCGTTTTGTTGCCGCCTATGCACATGCCGGCCTGTTCGACGGCGAGCGCGACGCACGGTCCCTTCATAGGCTGTTGTTGTTGTTTTGTGGGCTTTAACGTCCCAAAACCAGTTCTGATTAAGAGAGACGCCGTAGTGGAGGTCTCCGGAAATTTTGACCACCTGGGGTTCTTTAACGTGCACTGACATCGCACCGCATACGGGCCTCAACATTTCGCCTCCATCGAAATGCAGCCGCCGCGGCCGGGATTCGATCCCGCGAGCTTCGGATCAGCAGCCGAGTACCATAGCCATTAGACCACCGTGGCGGGGCGGTAGCTTCATAGGACTGTCGACGCACCTGCGTGACGCAGGACCCTTTCATAAGGAACCGCGTGAGCTCTTTCCTACTCGGCGAAGCAGCAACGAAACGAATTGGCGCCCGCGACGTAAAATGAACTACTAGCGGGGTGAAACACTTGAAGTGCTAGATAAAAAGTGTTCGCGCACTCTCGTGATGATGGTAGCCTCTTGCGAACGACAACTCGATAGAGGAGGCCGGACATAATTAGCTTCGTTTTGAAAACCTAAAGGGGGAACAATCAGCCGACCTGATCCACAACATAGCCTAAGGGAGTCGAGAAGTGGGTTATTTGAGTTCCGTTTATATCGAATACACGTTGACGAAACATTCACAATCTTATAAATGGACCTAGGCAGGCGTTCACGGCTATTTCTCGTGTAAAGAACACCAGACAGTTCATGCCATGCTGAGGAAAAATTATGTACATAGCTCTACTCAATGCACCAAAACGTGTTTTGAAAAGACGTTGCCATATCATCCGTCTCTTGGGACATTACATCGCTATTAGGAATTCCGCCGCTTTAAATCTAGCCGCGAATGCTATACTCGGTCAATGCGAAGCTATGATTCAAAAAAGCTGAAATATTGCATGAGATCGGACGTCGAATAAACCTAGAGAATTTTTACGCTTACATTGTAGATGCCTACTCATTCGTGCCTACTCATTCGTAGATGCCTACTCATTCGACTTGATAAAGAAAGAAAGGACGTCACCTCGACACTCTTTTGCGATTCGTACGCGTAACCTTGAATATGGTGTCCGGGTCTCTGTCAAGCTGCAGACCGCAGCTTTTAGCCCTGTCAACTACCAAATTTGTTTTGGAAATAAAGAAATTGAATTTTGAATTTGAACTTGAACGTACTTCCTTTTTCTGTACGTTGTTGGCATGTCTGAAAACGTAGAACAGTGTCGTCTTTCTTATTCCTCTGTGCGAGCTCGTGTTGTCTCCAGCACTGTCAAAAAGGAAGAAAGCAGTCTTTCTCTGCCAAGCGGCTTCCACTTTTATGGGAAGCCACCTCCACTTTATGTGGACCCTTATGCGCGAGTACGGCGCCTTGCACACGTCAAGACGCATTCTAAAGCTACGAGTTCGCTTTTCTAGTCGACTGGGAATGTTCGTTTGCATGCATAGTGGTACAGTGAAGTTAAACGACGCACAAAAAGAAGGGCAGAGGAGCGAAGCGGGCGCTGGTTTGTCTCCTCTCTTCGTTTTGTGGCATTTGTTTGTGCTGTACTACCGTGCCAGCTACCACACCTAAGCTAGCATGTTCCATGGCAGACAACCTATGTCCAAACAACGTCGCGCCGGCTGTTTCACACTGTGGACAAGCCACTCTCAATACCGTAGCTTCCTTCGAAGGTATTCACACGATGTATCGGGCCTGTTTGGGAAAATTCAAATAGGCCCCTTCCTTACTCTTTTCTTGGTGAGCCGTTTCCACAGGGTGCCACCAGCACTAACACCACCCATAACTGGTTTCACGTGCAACTGCCATGCTAATCTCAACGACTTGTGTTGGTAGTCCTCTTCTACATCCCACTTAGGCTTCGTGTTCTTGCCATAAAGCGGGGATCCCGGCCCACCTGTCTATTATCCCGGGCCTAACCGGATCCCACGCCTCCGGATCGTGCCATCAAGTTCTGATGAGAACTCATGTTTCTCCAGGACCCGGCAGCCCCACCGTTCGGCGATCGGCTCCGCGACAGCCAGAAAGATAATATTGCCCCCACTTGGCAGTCTCATGGACGTCAAAGAAAAAACAGACGAAGGCTCTCCCTCTCCCTTTTCCTATAATACCCTCTACCCTTCCACCACAGCTCCATTGTGCATTCCAATGTGGAATAAAACTGCTTTCATTTCCACTTCCTCTGTCCCAGCCTATTCCATATGATCTTCATACTTCACTCATCCTCTTGTCCCGATCACATTTTTTTCGCACTAAAAATAATTATCATCCAACATGTGCACCTGACCTCAAAACCTCTACTTGTAGTGGTAAAGAAGTACCAATGAGTAGCGCGAATATTACAGTACATAAAATAAATATGACATCGGCAGCAGTTTTTCATTGTTTATTAACACTATAATTTCCCGTGGACGTAGCTATTTGGGAATAAAGCGAACAGCACACCCCGCTTAGTAGCATAGATAGCCGTTGAGAAACCCTGTCCATTCTGTTGAACACTGACAAGGAAGTGGACAGTGTCCATTTCTGCAGTTCTGCGAAAGAATGGAGACAATATATTAACGACCAATATTAAACAAAAACGCACTGTTCATTTTTTTCTTGACTGGCCTGGAGGGGGAGGAGGAGGGGGTACTGTTTAGCACGAGCCGTTTCCAAAACCAGCAACCTTAGAAAAACTTCACTATTCCCACTTTTATAGGAATCGCTGGTTTCTCAGCTTCACCAGTAAGATTCTTCCATAACTTTGCTTTTGCCCTCAAGTCATTTTTTCTTGACGTATATAACATGAAAAGCAACGATTTTATTTAGGCTGTGTGCGCTGTACACGTGACTCACACATTTCTGCGTAGCATTCAACTTTAAAAGGCGTGTCAAAGTGACAAACTCGCGAAGCAGTTTAGAAATAAGTTCTTCCAACATGGCAGAAACGTGCGTCATGACCAGCGTGCTGTTTGGTTTGCGGGGTGCCGAGGACGGGAATCTCAGTAACGGATTAGCACTGTAACGAAGTCGATGACATGGCGCTTTTTGACACTAGTAAATCCCCTGTCAAACAAGAGGTTTACGATAAGGAGCGCATAGTGAGCTCCAACAAGTTTGCTTCGGACGTTCGCAACAAACATCTACCCCAACGCCCGGACAGGCACTGCGTTATCAGCTGAATAAAATCGTATTGCCAATTTATGTTTGCCAAACAATGCCCACGTTGCTCAAAGGTCTCCCTGTCAGCTGAAAACTGCCATAGTGAGACTGTGCGCTCAGACGGCGACTTGCAAACAGAGAGCACCATTTGTCGCCGTGAACGATTGTGCCAGCCTTTTTCTTTTAAATCGGAGAAGTAACGATACACAATCTTGCCGAATGTTATCAACACGTCACACCTGATTTACGATTTTCCAGCGTCAACTATTCCCACAGTTATGTTGTGCTTGCACTACCGCTCGACTGCAAGTCTCACCTCCCTCTATCCGAATGTTCCTGAGAGCTGCCACAGACGTGATGGCAAGTCGCATGTTTGCAAGCATCAAAATCATGATTTTCGAGAATCTCCAATGTAGTCAAGAGAGAGAAAGAAAGAGAGAGAAAACACCGCTCAAGCACTCCGTACAGATGGTTAACCAGCGAAGCTCAAACGTGCGTTCCCGGTGCTCAGCAGCGGGTTCATTGCGACGGTGCATTGAAGCCTTTCTATATTTCTGGCTACATGTTTGTTCTTGTTAAGGAGGTTGCGCACACGTTTGGCTTGGGTTTACCACGGTGTTTATTTCACATGCCGCACCGCGCACCATAACTGTCGGGGAGGAGTGTAACGAGCATATCATGGTGTTTAACTCCCACCGAAAGCGGGCGTTGGCCCTGGCGATCGCTTTTCCGCCATTGCCGCGTAGACAGGGCTCAGCCGGCAACGCCGCTTCCCCGGCTTGCCGTTGCCGCTTGTGTTGGATCTGTCGAGTTTCCTCGACACTCTCTTCCCCACAACTGCTGTCCCACTACTGTGGCACTTCCCCTGCATGTACCCTATGCAGGTGAACCCCACGCCACACTTTCCCACATCCTCTTCGGCTGCCCTGCTGATCCTCCCCCACAGGGACAGCCTGCTATCTCAAGTTGGGAGGACTGGGAGGTCCTGCTGTCTTCTGCGGACCCGCCACTACAGCTTGCTGCGGTGACTCGGGCTGCCGATGTCGTTTCCACACGAGGCATCACCATGTAGATGTGGCATGGGACCGCGCGGTGGTCCAGGGACCCGGGGTCCAAACACACTGGCCAATAAAGTTTTCCACTCACTCACTCACTCGGCGTCGTGGTTAGCAGCATCCGCCCGCCATTGGCCCTTGCGTTCCGCTTCGTGATTTAGGGCGACTTGGAAGGCTGCTGTAGCCTGGATACGCAGTTGTTGCCATCGCTTGGCCACCTGGACCTGTTCTTGTGTCCGCACTGCAGCATGGACCCGGCGAACACGAGTTCTTTCTCGGTTCTGCTGTCGGTGCTGTTCTTCGAAAGCTGCCTGCTGTTAGGCAGTTCGTACGATCCCTCCCCTACCCATGTGGAAGTTGAAACTGCTGCGCGCAGGCTCGGCGGCACGGCTGCCTGGGATGAGAGACGTCACTGGCGCCACACTGGGCGCGTTCCGCGCGAGAGCGGGGAAACGCGGTCGTCGTCGGCAGCAGCTGTACGCGTCCCACTATGGCTTGCTTCACTGCTCCTTTCTACCTCGCTTCTGCTATACTTCACGACGCTATACTCAAAGCCCAGCCAATGGCGCGCGAGCTTGGGTACGATGCTCAGAACGACGTAACTGATAGCACAGCCAATGGAGACCGCTCGTGACACAGATGCCGAGCGGCTTTACGTTTCTCCTAGCCATATACAGCTTTCGCTGTAAAAAGGCAAAGGAGTGACAGGGAGGCTAACCAGAGGAGATCTCCGGTTGGTTACCCTGTACTGTGGAAGGGCGAATTAAAGAAGGAAAGAAGAGATTTTAGGAACACATGAGTGTCACTGTAACTTGTCAAAGTACTGTCACAGTCGGTCACCACGTCGCGTTTCTCGGCGAAATCGCAGCAACGCCCTGACAGCAACTCGCCTTCAAGATTTTACAGGTCAGTGCCTCAGGATCTTGTCTTCTGCAAACGGGCGGTTGTCCAGATGACCAAGCATTACTTAAAGGGCTGCTGTTACGGTGTTGAAACGGGTGCATTCGCAGAGAAGGTGTCCGACTATTTGTTTGCACCCATACTGTTCACACTAGTGGCCTTCATCCATTCCAATGGTAAGCGAACAAGCATCGGAGAAGGCTACCCCAACCGACAGACGGACAAGGAGGGTAGAGTTATGACGTGAGAACATAAGAGAGCAAGATGTGATATCTTTAAGGTGTGCGTGCATATGCGTATGAACAGTGGACAGACTGCGCATGTTGCTTTATATTCGGTGGTCGCGAATCTCGGCATTTCCCTGTCATCGCCACAATAATGCTCCATAACTAGCTTGTCGTTACCCTTTCATGAGCCTGGGCAAGACAGTAAGCGGTTGAGCTCGAAGTATAAATAAGGCCACGGCCTTCGCTTGTGATAAATACCAGCGTTATTAAAATATTGCAGAGGGAGAAAATCAACTTTAATTTCAACCAACAGTTATGGCATTCACATCCCCCTTCTTCGATCGGCGGCCAGGAGCCCTTCGGCCCTAGCGTCATCTTCGGCCTGCGGTGTGGCTTGTAACTGTTCTGCATCTGGCCTGAGTACAGCGGTCTGTCACTGCTCTTTGTCTTCATATTTTCTCTTCGTCCCTTTTAAGGAAGCCCATGTAATCTGATTGAAGTCCGCTCTGTTTTGGCATAATTAACATTTGTGCATGAGTCCAGGCAATAGTGATGGTCTTCCACTGGATTTGGCTAAATGATGATTTGCAAGAGGCGCGATGTATCCCTTTCGGGCAGAGCCCGACTTTACCCAATCATTACACACCGAACCTGTTTCAGGCCAATAAAATTAAATCCGACTGCACCCCGAATTTGCATATGCCATACCAAGCTCTCTTATGCTGCACGGAGTTTGCGGCGCACACTCGTTATAGTTATTAACCTCAGGGCGAGTTACATCCCGTTGGCTTAAAGTGTGATTTTTCGATGCCCACTGACCTCAATGAAATTCTCAGTGTACGCATCCTAGGTACTGTAATAATATATGCCAGACAACGTGGCTGTAAGTCATTTAGTTAGTGTGAAACTGAATTTAACATTCTTTTACGGTTTCCAACATGGGCCACCCTTTGTTTTTGATGTCATTACCTGCAACGCTGCCTACTCAAGCAGGCGGGCTGTCAAAAGCGAAACGAAGATACTTCAGTGCTCAAATTGTCGGTGTCAAGTTCAGAAGAGATGGCATAACTCGGTACATCGTCACATGACCTCGCCTCTCGTTTCTCTGGCACCAGCTCCATGTGTTCCGGTGACGTGGAGGCTGTGATATCATCGCATACGCTGCACATAGCGCCTACCCATTTCTGTTTCCGCTGTAACATATCATTAATTCTCTTATTTAAAATTATTAATGAGTTTCTCAGCGAACTGAATCGCCCTGGCTGCTACAGGACTATCAATACCTATTGAAAAATACTGATATCAGAATAGGATGGGAAAACCGCCGCAATTCTCTTTTAGTTGAGCTCCAGGGAGGTGAGGTTTCTTTCCCAGGCTACTTGCAGCACTGTGGACGCTGTAAGGCTGCATACGTAAGCTTAAACTCCGTAAATATAACCAAGAACCCGAATTTCGCGAGTGTTCAACAAAAAAACCCGATTTCTCCCCAAATATGACCTTAAATAAGGCACTAGATTTCTACCTTCAGAATTTCAAACAAACATAATACCATAAAATGAAGAACCCTATGCAATTGCCGCGGGAAACCAGACTCCACCCATTCTGCAATCAGTAGTGATTTCCATGCAATTGGTCATTCAGTCGTTGTCTCTATTTAATGCTTGCTCTTCGGCACACAGCATGATGGCGCTGAGCACCCTCACGGCTTCAACATATATGTCGAGGTGGGAGGCTGGCTTTCTACCTCCACAGTGTGGAGAGGGTGTGATTATTTTTATTTGGCATGATTTTACAGCGCGTACTTATATTCACAAATTTCCACAATTTTTTGCGGCCGCAGCTTCAGTAGGCAACATTCGCTTTTAGCGCTGCTATTCTCTTATGACTTATACCCGTGACACACGGGCACGCTAAAGTACTTTGGGTAAGGGGACATCTACCGGAAAGGCGTTCATGCCCAGTGACACACAAGTGTTAGCTAATTGTTAGCACATAGCTAGCGCCACCCTTCCTGTGTGCCGCGACTAGCGGACAGTGGCTTGAGACTAGCCTGGTGGTGGCGGGGTGTCCAGAGAGAGTGTGTGCGCGTTTGTGGAACGGTGCGGTAGTGTGTGCGAGAGTGCGAAGGTTCGACGGACGCTGTGTGCGTCCCCCGTGCGTTCAAGAACTGAAGTGCGTGTCCTTAATCTTTCGTGTGACGATTCTTTTTCTTTTCAACACATTAAAACCAATGTTACTCAACCAAGCCATCCTGTGATTGCGAGTCCCGGAATATTTTTTAGCAACACAAGGGAGTATCTCCTTCCCAGCAAAGTTCCTTTGCAGAAAGGTCGATCGACGGTCTACTTTTCGAGAGTAAAGAGCGTACTCTCGCCGACAGCGTACACGACCCGTAAACGGGAGAGAACATTTCACACAATTACAACACCCCGCAAGTACTTTCTGCCTTGCGAATAAGCTTTAAAGGGGCACTGACACGAAAATTTTCGTCTGCAGCTTTTCGCTGCAATACGTAGCTGGGGACCTGTTAGCCATAACACGGCACATCATTTGCTCCAGCGCGCGTCAGATAATTATTTACGGCCTGTTAATTACCCATTAGTTTCAGTTTTGGTTTGGGAGAGCTCAAAAAACGACAAGGCGCCCGGTGCAACTGGCGCCATCTACCGCTCGCAATGGAGTAAACGAGTTCGACCACGTGAGCACACATAACTGTGACGCACTTCCGCACGACAACCGCCGCGTGTTCGTTTTCTTTCGCCTGTCGCACGTCCTGCGCCTTGTTGTCGCTGTTGCTGTCATCGTTGTTGGGTGGCAACTATTTTCTTGAGGTCTGGCGTCGCCGGCAGTCTACTAACGCAGCCGCAGCGAATAAGCAATGGCGGCTATGACGTCATCATTGCTAGCTGCACTGTCGGAGCTCGGCTGCCGTGGTGACGTCGCGGAAGTTGGGGGTCCCTTTCAGGTCACCTTTGCTGTTGTCGATGTCGCGATGTACGGCGTGTAGCGCTCGATTGCGCACGCGAACTTCAATATTAATTTAAATTACCTTCGGAGCTGTGTTCGCCATTGAGATTTGGTAGATGACATCTGTATGTCCACGAAAATCGATCCCACAGGCTATCTTAGGAGCGAAATTTTGGTGTCAGTGCCCCTTTAACTTTTAGCCGTAATGAGATTAGCCTGGCTGGAAAGGTTTATTGTTGCCGCACCCTCGAATGCCGGAATCCCGCCATGCGGGATTCCGGCAGTGTCATTTGCTTCTTCGTCGTGGCAGGGATTGCGCGTTTCAACATTATTAGCCATAAGAAATAAAAACGATATTTTTACGTTCCGCAATCGCTAAATCGCTAAAGGTAATTCAATGCGTAACTTTTTAAAAGTGTTCACCAGCTTCCTGCTTTAACAAGCAGCGCCATTTTCTTGCGGCGTTCGTCTCAAGAACAACCTAAAGAAGTTCACGTGCTGCCGTGTGTCATCGACGCAATCACTTTCTGCAGAGGGTCCTTGATAGTAGAAAAAGGGGTTCACTACAAAGAACTTTACTTTTGCCCGTCTGTCAGGGGTATTATTAAGCGCTGCAAGGGCCTTCTAACACACCTCGAGCACAAATGATAAAACCACACTTAACAATAAAGGTGACTTGCTTCCAGAATGACTCCAAGAAAAGCACTGCACGCAATGACAGCACAGAAAATTATCAGATGGCAGCAACGACGCGGTGGTACTAGCGTCTGTTTTCTATCTTCGAGCGGTGCCCCTCTTCCATAGCATGAACGAATACCGCCCAGCGCATCTGTCGTTTTCCTATACTGCATTCCTCTTTTGCAACATTTCCTGAAAAAGGTAGTGCTACAAGGCAGCCGCTGAGACGGAAGCTCACGGCAATTAATCGATATTTAGCACTCGTACAATGCGCGCAATAGCGCGAATATAATAATAATAATATTATTATTGTCGTTTTTGTTGTCGTCGTCGTCGTCGTTGTTGTTGTTGTTGTTGTTGTTGTTGTTGTTGTTGTTGTTGTTGTTGTTGTTGTTGTTGTTGTTGTTGTTTAATTAGGAGAAAACGGATGACGTGTTTTAGAAAAGAAAATGCTGGAGAACGTGGAGCGGAATACTTACATATTTTCTGCAATTATTGTCATCCATTCTTTCCTGTACTTGTGAGATCCGAGATGTATCTGCAGAATTACCTCGGGAATTGCAACTGTAAAAACAGAAAACAAAGCTCGCAAACTCGTGGCGTGAGCAGTATATAGTATGACACAGGATGGAGGTCATCCATCCTATGCGACTGTTCTTAAATACTAAGCATTTCTTGGCAAGCTTGAGCCACTTTGACAGTATCAATCTACCTAGCGGCCTTCGTCTCGGAGCTCTCCTAGCCGTCGAAAGCTCAATACCTACGACGCAAATCACTGATAGAATGAACCATGAACAAATTTGCCCAGCTTCACTGACTTGGCGCCACCAGGGCTGATCAAACAGCGTAGCTGGTGGCATCAATTGTGTGACTCTTGTTGCATGCGCTTGCGTTTTCTTTTCTTTACTAGTTCTTGCCTTTCCTAGACTTTTCGTTTCTCGACTTGCAGAAACACTCTCGGGTGGTTTAGCCAACTTCGGCTCTATCTTAAACTTCGTGATCGCTGCGGGACACGAAAGCAGGGGCCGACCAGTTCTAACTCTTTCGTCTCGACGTTGGTGAAAAAGAGGCTTATACAGGTTCCCTTCACGGTTCTCCTCAGTCGGTTGGCCTTTTGGTGTGCCTCTTTATAACCGCGCTTTCCCTTGCACGAGTATGTGCTTTTCTGGAGCACCCAGATGGTAGTGTAAAAATATGTCGCTGTTCTTTCTATTAGTGTGAGGAGCAGGGCATTGGAGAACGAGGTAGCCAAAGTTTGCTACGCAATAACAGCGGCAAAAAGTGCATACGCAGCGGGCAGATGTGTTGATGTCCCCCTTCTTGACAGCGACGACCGGCCATTTATGCATTACTACTCGAAAACCCTGACCATCTCATCACACTAGCCGCATGATTTAGTGTTTGCCTACCCCCTCCCCAGGGACATATTAATAGAAATTAAGAAGAAGAAATGCGCGTGGGCTGGCCATGTAATGCGAAGACAAGACAACCGTTGGTCATTAAGGGTAACAGAGTGGATTCCTAGAGAAGGCAAGCGTGGCAGGGGGCGGCAGAAAGTTGGGTGGGCAGATGAGATCAGGAAGTTTACGGGGATAAATTGTGCCCAGTTAGCACAGGACAGGGATAATTGGAGATCCATGGGAGAGGCCTTTGCCCTGCAGTGGGCGTAGACAGGCTGATGATGATGATGATGACCCCCTCCCCACTACCCTCTCTCCCCTCCAGAGACACTCGGTCCTCCTTTTCTATTCAATTCAATTTATTTAGATAAAACATAGCCTAGGTGGAAAGGACTGAAGGGAGATCACCTCTGCCTTACTAGGGTCTCTCCACCGGGACATTTGCTCCAGTGCAGTAGCACATAAAAATACAGTGAAATATACTGAACTGAAACCAGGAACATATATGTAGTCAAAACAGAAAATACAACACAGAATAGCAAAATACATGACTTGCACACATTTATAAAAGTGCAAAAATACATAAAGAAATATTTTCAACTGATAATGTATTATAGCACAGTACGAGAGAGTAAGTACACACTAACATTTTTCTTTAGACTGCGTTCAGTACAATCTTCTTATATAAGCGGCAACAAGACGGTTTCATGTGCTCTTAAAAAGCTTTTGCTTAAAAACATGAATGTTCTATAAGTTCCCAGACCTTAATTAATAAATAAATTTCATCATTATCCCCATCATCATCTCTTGCACGAAACTCAGGATCGTCCGCCCGTCGTCGTAGCAGTTCAGTAGCCATCTATGGACGGCGCTCCAGCTGGGCGGCTTTTCCTTCGGGAGTCCTCATCGTCGCCACATAACAACGTTCCTGAACGAGAGAGACGCCGTGTGCGCCGCTGAGTGTGTTTAAATATTGTTCATCGAGCCACCTCGAAGACCACCAAAGCTGGACATGCAGTGGTAGCAGTGGTTGTGGCTACAGGCGGTTTTAGCCTGGCAGACCTGGCCGGCAATTCCTCCGCCCGAGCGTCTCTGTCCATGTCGCATGAGTCAGCACGTGTCACTCAAACCTGTTTCTTGAAGAAATGCTACAAGCAGAGTTGACACCTTCTTGCGAACCGACCGTATACCTTCCGGATATATAATTTGTTCAGTGCTCCCATGCGATCCTCCTTTCCCTAGCTCCGCTCACCTACGCCGGGCGAACCCTCTCCATATAGGCGTGCGCTTCCTAGCCCTCTCCACTTTGTTCGGAAGTTCGAACGCTCCCTACGTTTCGACGTCGACCTCAAAAAGTTCCGCTGTTAACAACACTATGTGCTTGTCCTGCACGTCAAGATTAACGGCAGTCCGGCCACGTGCGGTTCGTTACGGCAGTTTCCAGGCTGCCGTGTGCGAGTATGATTCAGAGGCGATTCGTTTGTAGGCAAGGCACCGGCAGAGCTAGATAGCTGTTCAAACGCTGCCTCTTCGTGCAGTTTTTCATCGGCCTGAACATGCCCTTGGGCGAGGCCCCCGAGGCAACCTTGCATGCGTCGCCGTACGCGTATCAGCATCTGCTGGTGTACACGCATGCGGGCGATTACGGCCCCGTCTTCGCCCTGGAAGAGACACATGGCTGCGTCATCTAGGCATCGGATAAAGAAATAACCACAGCTATCGATGACATCATCTGCTTTGGCCAGCTCATCAGTAATGTGACGTCGAGTTCGTCCAGTACTATTGAGCGTTTGTGGGGCCTCTAATTTCTTCTAACTACCAGGCTCTTGGTCAATCCCCCAAAGTAGTTGTGTGCCATTCAGTTTGGCCTACATCTACACCTTCGTCGAGTATACAAGCCTTGCCTCACAATCGCCGCTTCAGTGGGCAGGGCAACAGCAGAACCGGCGAGATGTCCAAAATGCTCAAGCGCTGTATCTTCTTCGTGCAGGTATGCTACTTTAAGAACACTTATTGTTATCGTTCAGAAAACCACTTTGTATTGTAAATACCTTACCCACAGTCCCACTTTTCGACATTTATTTCTGTGTGCGCTGAACTTGTTTACTGTATGAGCGGCCTCCTACTGAGCGGCTATGCTGAAACAAATCCTGGCCCTTCTTCAAAATCACGTTCCGCTATTAAGACGGGGGCCACTCTGTCCGGAACAACTGACTCCAACTCAGTAGGGTCTAGCAACACAGCACTATCTGAACATTTCGCGCAGTTTCTCGAAGGGCAGATAAGATAATATAAGATACGCCTCTAGCGATCAGGTAAAGCATGTGTAGGTCTATCGACATGCGTGAGTCTATCGACACGTGTTTTCAGGCCCTCTAAAACCGCACAGCTGAACTTGAGCAGCTGGCTCCCTCACTCAACTCAGCAAATGAAGACGACTTGCATAGTTAGATTTAGAAAATGTAAGATACTACTAACGCGCTATCTTCTCAAAACAATGACCTAGAAAACTGATCACGCAGGAACAACGTTACCCTATACGCCTTCGCAGAATATGAACACGAGAATAGCGATGCTTTGCAACTGCAAATAAGAAATTTTTTACGGATGTCCTTAGGATTGATTTTCCTCAGACTGAGCGCCTGCATAGACTTAGCAGAAGTTGAGGTAGGAGATCCCGTCCGGCCATCTTGAAGTTGCTGGATTATTGTGAAAATATTGCTTTGAAGATTGGCTACAAATTAAAAGGGTGACAATGGCGCATACCTGAAGATTTTTCTGCAAACGTTCGCTGTATCCGCAGCACGGTTTCATAACAATGGCTCAGTCGTTCGCCTGAGGTACGACCAAGCATGTGTTGATAATCAGCTCTACAACTGGGACGTCTCGAACTCACTTGTGAAGGCTGATACCAGTGTCTTCGACAATAATTAACCGCGTTCTCAAAACACTACTACTTGGCTTAACCATGTCGTGGATGATGAACTCTGCATACTTATTCTCCATGCGAGAAGCCTGATTAACAAATGCTCCAGTTTTACTACGTTGATCGCATCACACTCCACACATATAATTGACATCACTGAAACATGGTTGCATAGCGATATCTTTGACTGCGAAATAGCCAACCCCCCCCCCCCCCCCCTATTGTTTCAGTATTGCAGGAGCAAACAGAAAGGTAGGTAGCTGGGACGTAGCACTACTTCTGTGTGTTGATCTACGGTATTCTGTACAACGTACCCTACCTGAAATAGAGACGATATGGTGTAAAGCAGATGTTTCTAAAGCTCCTATAGTTTTCGACGTGTTTTATCGACCTCCTAGATCTACCTCGGATGATTTAGCAGTTTTTCATACATTTATTGATTCAATGGCGTAACTTCTGCTCTACACATTTAATTTGTATGGGCGACTAAATGTACCTAACGTCTCGAGGCGTTCATTATCGGGAACTGGTCACGACGTCTCGCTTTCCAGTAAGTTGCTTGAGTTTTCGCTAACCATTGGGCTGAAACAAATGGTAGGTGATGCTATACACAAAACGAAAACCAGAAGCTATGAAATATTTCTTTGTTTCCCTTTTAAACATTTTCAAATATAGTTTGCAAATTTCAGTATTCTTGTACACGAACTTGTTGTCACTTCTTGGCAACCATCCCCTCTGCTGTGCGAAGGCATGCACAGAGGTTCGCGAAACGTTTTCTGGAGATTTCGTATACGCGAAGTGTGTATTCACGATCCTTCCCTCAAATCAATAATATGCATTGTTCCGTTGCATCGCCTGGGATGATTTAGAGCGACACATGCGCGGTTTCGATTTCACTGTACGCGCTTCCCTACACTCTGTAGTTGACGTCATCTTAGTCGCCACCACGCCTCCGAGATTGGCGCGCCGTCGCAGGCCACGGCGCTACAAACTGTGCTGCGGTCTTGCTTCCGGACGGCGGCACAACATGGTTTCCAACTATTTTCTTTCTTTATAGCTTTCAAGTAAATGTATTACTTTAGAGCAAACGCTAGTTCACTATATCTCTAAACTTAAAAGTATCTTAAACTGACTTCCCCAAAACGTCACCGAATCGTACTCTGCCGGCGTGTAGTGTCGCATAGTCGTTTTAGATGCGCAATAACGTTACTATTTCAAACGGGCGTTATTGAATGTACACTGAGCATTTAGCCGAAATCTGTCGGAATCAACTTGTCGAATACAGCACTTAAAAATACAACCAGACATCCCCATATTCTTTTCACGACCCCTTTAATGTTTATTCTTGGGTTATAACCAACTACAGTCGCCCTTCAATCGCTCTGCGGGCCACGATCATGTCTGTGCCAATATGCGTTTCAGAGGTTTCCGTTGCAGCTTTGGAGACCTATATGAACTATATCGGCATGCCATTGGTCAAGACGCGACTTTCATTTAATCCGCTAAGGTGCAAAACGAAGATGATCAGAGAAGCCGCGCGAAATTCTGAAAACAAAAATTTTGCAACGCTGATATTACAAAAAAATGGCAATCATTTTGTTTCCATTTTTTCCAGCTGCGAGTTAGAAGAACGCGTTTCCAGATTTCTTTTTTTTTATCAAAATACATCTTGAATAACACTAGGTTATATTAGAAAGTAATCAAGAGTTCTAACTACATTCAAATGAATATAGTATTCGGCTTACACAGCAATGCAGAGCGTTATAACCAGGAACACGGCCACCGATCTGCTCATGATGATGTTCTCGCTTTCGTCTGACCTCGATGCCCAAACATCCCATCGGATGCGTTCTCCGTCTTTATATGTATTACTGCTTCGTGGAACCAAAAAAATCACAAACAAAACACCTAAAACTTCCGCATATGTAGCGGTTTGCATTGCCGTCTTAGCGTCATTGTATTTAAGCTCATACGACAAGAAAAAAAAGACAAATGAAGAGAGCTTCGACACAGAAAGGTATGATGATATACATCAACTACTTCGGGGCCGTATTTAGTATCAAAACTAGCTGTCGACAAAAATAAAAGAAGACGTGCGCATCAGCACTAAGGCTCCTTTATTCTTCCTGAACGCGGCCCTATATCGTATCGTTCGCATAAGGGTAAAGTTGAACGCGGACGCACGGCAATGTACAGCACCTCGATTAGAATTTATTCCGCTTCTTTATAATAGTCAGTTGGAAATTCCGAACGCAACCTTCCTAGCGGAGCGGTAAAGGCACTTGCACTGATCACACAGCAACTATGCTGGCCAATATTGGCAATCTTGGCAGCTCTCATTAACTCAGGGGGCAGCTACGGGCTCTTAGAATGGCTCAAAAACTCCGCCATCATAGAGTTTCACAAGATGGCGTAATTTGTAAGTGTCCAGAATAGAACCCCAGCTTGGATACAGAGCCTACATGTCGTGCAAGCATCCTGCCACCTAAAGTCACTAGATATTTTTTCAAAGACGATAGTCTTTCTTGGGATGCTTGAGCACAGAAATTTTGGTCTGTCTGTCTGTCTGTCTGTCTGTCACACGATTCAGCCACCCGGCCAAGCAACTGCCTAACTACCGGCCATCTTGAACTGGTAGGTGCGTTCATACTTGCGAACATTGTCGATCAAAAAGCAAATATTGCGCATATCGGAGGCGTACCATCACTAACGTAAGTATTTGGTGGTGTGTTCCTTTACTAGAAAATACATAGATACGTAATTCTCAAGATCCTACTGTTTGCTAGCCTGCGCTAAAGATGCGACGCTATGCACGAAAAAGGCCTGTGCTGCCATCTGGCAGTTGCCCAGGGATTCTGCACAAGCTCATGTTTCCCGACGGCGCTGCCAGGTGGCGTCCATATCTCACGCAGGAATATATAGGGGCAGGGAACTGGGCTATGAATTTCCGTTTTTGCTATAGTATGATCGATTTGATTGAAGTAAATTTAAAAGGCATGAGGAAAGTTTAAAGAGAGGAAAAAAAAAGTTCTACGAGCCTGGTGGCGCACAAGTCACCGCCCCGTTACAAAGGGGACGCTCATAGCATCCATCCATCCATCCATCCATCCATCCATCCGGAAGACTATCGTCTTTCGACGACATTTGCAGCGAAGCACGCAGATACGCGGCCAATCTTTTTTTCTGTTTCTTATGAAAAAAATTACAGCATATCCACGGAGTGAATGATGATGAGTGGGTGAAGCTGCGGAGGTTCATCGGTAAACCGCGAATTCTGCCCAGTACATCATCAACGACGTGAGATCGTGCGCGTTTATACTAAAGGGTCGATGAGAGTTATGCGTGGGCATACCTCCTGCAACACCACGAACAGTACGGCTTCCCGCCTCAATATTATGGTTAAGCCCGCACTTGTATGTACTGTAATTGACACAAAAGCTCTGTTGACTCTTTATACTTGTGTTGTTTTTTGTTACCTACCTCTCCCTTTCGCGTCTCTTCTTTTCCGTAAAAAAATTATTGTCCTTCTATCGAGAGTCTGATGAGTTTACCCACCAGTATCATAAAAGTCTGTAATGACTGCCTGATGAACTTCCTTATGTATTCCTGATGTCAGTCTATTACAATTTGGCCGCTGTCTTTTTATAGAGCTCCTAATGCATGAGTTTTCGATGCGCTCCTAATGAATTAGTTTCTGATGCCCTCCTAATTTTTGAATTTCTCATGTGCTTCTGGTGAGCTATTTTCATGTATTCCTGATGTCAGTCTATTAGATATTGGCCACCGTTTTTTTTTTTTACAGATCTCCAAACACATGAATTTATTATGCGCACCTGGCGCATGAGTTTCTGATGCACTCCTAACGCGCAGGGTTCTGATGAGCTCCTGATGCACTATTATATGTGCTCCTGATGACAGCCCCATACACGGTGGCCACTGTTCTATAGAGCTCTTAAAGGAACCCTGAAACGGTTTTGACGATTTTGTGAAAACATGCTGATCCGGTAGAGCGAGTCATTAGGATCATTAGAGGACAGATTTCAGTGCTCTGCGTAAAGTGTGTAACTTACAATAAGGCTTTGAACACGCGCATCGCAAAATATCGCAGCTGCTCGGACGAAATGCGTTTTCAAACGCCCCCGCCTATCGAACGATGGAATGGGAGGCCGCTGATTGGCCCCCTAACAAGTGCTCCTTCGTTTCAGCCAACGGTATTGTCGCGGCATATCTGGCGGCGTACACACGAGCCGCCGGCGCTCTATTACAGAGGCTAGCACTGCCGAGTCCAGGGAGCTCAGTAACGATATCGGGGCGCTATGTCGCTGTGAAGGGCTCCGCAGGGTGGCGGCCGAGGGAGGCGCAGTCGTCGCTAGCGCGCACTCAGCGGCTGATCGAGTTGAGGAGGAACAGCAGTGGTGAGGAGCAAGGCGACAGAAATAAGCCAATAGCTGCCTTAGCGCATGGTGTTTCGCTTTATTTATGGTGTCAATGATTTCAAAATTGTGTTGCCTAATCAGTGACGCAATGTCAAAAAAACGTTTCAAGGACCCTTTAATGCTCAAGATTCTGATGAGCACCATATACACTCCTCATGCTTGTGTTTTGCCTATTATCTGATGACATGGAAGTGAACGTCTCCATCATCAACCGATCCGTACTTGCATTCCTCACATACAAGACATGTTCACTACCCGTTCCTCACAAAAATATAGAAGTCTTCTTGGTGCGCTTTAAGTTGAAGGACGTCTGTGCTCTTCAGTGAGCGAAAGTTGGCCCACGCAGAGTGCGGAAGTACGGCATGAATGCACCCGGGATCGATACCTGTAGGACATAGCCCGCGAGCCTGCGGTACCAAAGACCCAGAAACGTGTAAACAGAAACGGTCACAATAGTGCTTGCTGAAAGCGCACTGAGAATAGCTTTAAATTTTCAACATAAGCTCTGTGTACTTATAAAAACTTCAGAACAATTCATAACAAGATACTCCAATGCGGTTCCAAGCGTAAATAATACTTTCCATAAATACTGCAAATATTAACAAGCAACGATCACCTTAATTAGCGTTTGGCGGAATACTAAGGGCCACCTATCGCCGAAAAAGAAGAGCCAGGCCTGCGCGGAACCGCAGGACAGCGACAGCGTAAGCTGGAGAAGCTACCTTCTTAGAGGCCACTTTAAACGCTTGAGGAAGCTAGTGCAAGTAGAAGTGGTAGGTATCCCCTGCGCCGTAACTTACTATTTTGCCAAGTAGGGAAGTACCCACTACGCCATTATTACCACTGCCTCCGTAATGGGTTCAGAGCTACAAAGCATGCAGCCCTGTGTTCTTTCAAATGATTCCTAGAACTCGTTATGCAATCCACTTTCCGCGTCGTGTAGTGGCGTATTACTATTTTTCCAAGTAACATTACGTTTGTTAATGCAATTCCTCGGCAGACGTTACACCTGTTTACGTCTTTTAGAGATGATTTTTCAACCACAGGCGCAGCTCAGTGGGGAGAAAGAAGAAGACGACGTTCCGAACGACCGCGTTTTTCATGTTCTCCGCCACAAAGGATTCATCGGCCCTGGGCCGAGGTGCTGCTTCGGCTTCGTCCAGCAGCAATGACTACCGTATTGCGCTTTCTAGACTTCCCACCGGTAAGCTGGTTGTGGACTCTGTTTTTCTGCACGCGGACTTAGCTGGTCGACCTTACCGGGTTCAAGACTTCAGAGATGCTCTTCGGGATGTCATCGATTTGAAGGAAATAAGTTCGATAGGACAGTTTCAAATGTCCCATGTATGGATGGTCTCGTGCAAGTCGACTTCGACGAAAACAAAGCTTGTCACACGCGGTGAATTTTTTTTTAAAAGATCGACGATGCCTTGTGATTGATCCGGAGCCCACAGAAGTCAAGATGAAACTCCTATGGCTTCCTGAACGCTTAGAAGACGCCTATATTAGGGAAGCACTGCAGGCTTTTGGAAAGGTGAAGCTCATATCAGCAGAAAGTTGGAAAGTGGCGGAATGGAGCAAATGAGGACGCTCAATCGTGATGTGGTGTTGTCCCTTGCTGATGGTGTCCGAGTGGGCGATATTCCTCACGTCCTTGCTATCTGTGGAATACAGAGCCTTGTAACGATTCCTGGCCGTCCACCACTGTGTTTGCGCTGCAATAAGGTCGGGCACATCCGGCGTAATTACAGGACTCCTCGCTGTGATGACTGTCGACGTTTTGGTCATTCAGCTGAAGACTGTGCTGTCACCTACGCCGATAAACTGCGACGTGACCCGCAACCGGATGAGAGCCTTCAAGAGCATATCATAGACGCAACGGAAGTTCTGGACGCGACGGGAGGCACTCCGTCGGCCACAGTCGAAGATGAAATCAACAAGATGCCCCTTGAAGGCGCGAGGCCATTAACCAACGGTGCGACAGGAAGCCAAGGTCCAAGCGATCCGTGCAAGAACCTGAACCAAAAGTGTTGTGAGCAGCCTGCGACAACGGGGAGCGTCCCTGAGAAGAGCGCTGCTGAGGATACTTCGAAGCCTTGCGCCTCAGTTTCGCAGCAGCCTCTACATTCCGGTACGACGTCAGAAGATGACATGCATTGTACTGAAGCGGCTACAATTCCTAAGAGGCGGGCGACGTACAGCTCCGATTCAAGCAAGGACAGTGACGCACCGAGTGTGACTAGGAAGCCGCGTCGTCGCCGAGTGTCCAAGCACAAAGGAAATCGCCGGCGATCACGATCTAGGAGGCCTGATGTAGGTTCAAGGGAAGCCTCGCCATCGTCTCCCAGGGCGGACCACGAGAAACACTAAGCACAAGGGAAGGTAGTCACCATGGCGCACTCCGAGCAACTTACATTTGCTACCTTGAATGTACGTGGCCTTAGGTCTTTACAGAAACAAGCGCAGCTTCGCAGGCTTCTCATAAGAAAGCGTATAGATTTTGTCGCTCTGCAGGAAACGAAGATTGATGGTGACGAAGAGACCGAAAGGGTCCTACGGCCTTTTCAGTCTATCTATAACGTTTTCGTTTCGCATGCAAAGGGTCTGCAGGCTGCTGGTTGTTTATAAGAAAGACCCTACCCTGTTCAGCAATTAGTTATTAGGTTGACGGTGAGGGCAGATATGTATGCTGCGATTTTGTACTACATGGAGTGCCATGGCGAATTATTAACCTGTATTCATTTAACGAGGTTTCAAAGCGCATACAGCTTTTTGAAACATTGTCCAACTTAACTGACTGTGATCGGTGCACTGCACTAATGAGAGAATTCAACTGCGTATGTGAGCCTAATGACCGCTGCACATCTAAACGCCAACGAGACAGGAGTGGCGAAGTATTATCTGGTATTATAGATAATGCAGGCCTTGTTGATACTGGCGCATAGGGTCAGGCAATTTCGTATACTCGACTCCAAGGATGCTCCTCTGCTCGACTTGACCGAATATACGTGTCTTCTTCACTCCTCTCCCGTGGACTTTACTGCAGCAGTGAGCCAGTTTCGTTCTCAGATCACTGTATAGTTCTTTTGAAAATTGGCAAGAACCGGCAAGCTCACTTTCTACCGCTGTGGGAACTTTGGAAGCTAAACACAGAGCCTCTACGCGATCAGGAATTCACTAATCGTGTCAGAACGACAGTGTCGAATTGTTTTTCTAAGGGTCTGCATATATTCGCTGCTTGGGAGCTTTTTAAGCAAGAGGTTCGCACAATAGCCATAGAGATCAGATCTGTTAAATCATACTACCGGAAAAATGAGGAAAAGACACTCTTTAAAAACCTTTGTAACCTTTATGAGATAGAATGCGAAATGCCAGGCACGTGTGTCAGTGGCATTTCAAATATTAAATGTCAGCTTCAAAAGTATGACGCTGTTCGGCTACAGAGGCGCACGTATTCGATCACGGAACAGAATGACTTTGAACTCTGAGCAGCCGACACGTCACCCTTTAATCCATGAGCGACGACACGCAGTGTCTAAGGTGATTCAGGAAATGTACTCCAATGGTGCTCTTGTAACAGATACAGCGGGCATTATTATGCAGTTTGAAAACTACTATGAAGGTTTGTTTAATGCGCTCCCTGAGAGCGCAGGTATCGAGCTCAGGAGAAGTTTTATGTCTCTTTTAAACCCTTTGCAAGACGAAGATTGTACAGCCATCAGTAGCCCGATAACATTGCAGGAAATTGAGCAGGCCATAGATCAACTGCCCTTGTCGAAAACACCTGGTCCTGTTGGAATTGCGGCGGAATTATACAAAGCTTTCAAAACAATCCTGTGTCCCCTATTGCTGGACATCTTTAAGATGAGTTATGACATGGAGATGCTCCCGCGGTCTTTTTCCAAAAGCCACACAGTTCTAATTCCGAAAAGTACTGAAAGAGAAAAACTTCGTTCAATTGAGGGCTACAGACCAATAGCACTCTTAAACGTTGACTACAAAATTTTTGCAAAAGTGTTATCAAATAGATTACAGTTTGTGATGTCGATCCTGATTGGTTCTCATCAGACGTGTGGAATTCGAGGTCGCTCCATACAGACCAATATACACATCGCTCGTGCAATCCTCCAGTACTGCTACAGTTCTCAAGAGCATCTCGCAATGCTTCAGGTAGATCTCGCAAAAGCCTTTGATCGCGTCAGTCATTCGTTCCTGTTTTCTCTTCTGGAGCATAGCAATATTGGCTCTGTCTTGCTCAAGGCTGTTCGACTTTGTTATAGTGAGTGTTCCACTCGCCTAATTATCAATGGTCATCTCTCAAAACCTGTTTCTATTCGCTCGTCTGTAAAGCAAGGCTGCCCAATGTCTCCACTCCTGTTTGGACTTTACCTCGAACTATTATGCTGGAGCATAATGCGAGCAAATCGTATCGATGGTTACAGCATATTAGGTAACGAAGTTAAAGTATTGGCTTACGCAGATGACTTGGCATTCTTTTGCACAGACAAACGAAGTGTTGAAAATGTGCTATTTACAATTGAAAAATATGGTGTTGTATCAGGTGCTCGTTTAAACGCCTCGAAAAGTCTAGGATTATCGTTTGGTACGTGGGGAATGTACACCGAGTCAGTTCGCAGGGATTAATTGGACTCGTGTTCCACTTGATGCCGCTTGATGCATATCGATTCAGCGCACATTACTGGAAAGAGCGCGTCCCTAAGCTTGAACGTCAGGCCCAGACATACGTTCCACATCGCCTTTCAATCTTTGGGAGAGCTGAAGCCTGCAACACATTTCTTGTAACAAAGCTTTACTATGTGCTACAACTAATTCAATGCGCTCAGTTTTACATACAACGCTTTCATCGGACTTTTGCTACTTTTGTATGGTCTTCCACTTTTGAACCAATGCGACGGGACAACATATTCAGACCAGTGAAAGAGGGCGGGTTGGGACTTGTGCACCTCTACTTATGGCAAATCGTTTCGCGCTTTTTCTTTTTTCGTGACATTTCTCATCCGATAATTCAATCATCCTTGCAGGTCACACTTGTTAACGCTTTACCTGATTTAATTGTTTCGTCAAATTTCTCTGTACGTCCGTGTTTGTGGGGATTTATGCAGGAAGTGCACTTTGCAGTCCAGTTCCTTAAAGCCCGTTTTTCGATTGAGTACTTGTACACAGTGTCGCGCAAAAAGCTCCATAAGGAATTATTATCCATGCTTTTTCCACCTCCATTTTGTCGTTCTTTGTATGTCAGCCTTCCAGGCCACGATGTACTCAAGCGCGTTCGCAAATTGTACGTATCTCCTAATTGAAAAACCTTCTTTTATCAACTTCATTCAGAAACATTGCCTGTGAAGGCATGGCTACACAATAAGGTATTTTTGTTTCTTCAGTTGACTGCCGTCTTCGTGACGTACCGGAGACAATAGAACACTGCTTTATTAACTGCAAGGACGCTATTCTGTTCTGGGATAGCCTTCAGCGAACTATAAAGAAAGATTTCACCTGTAATTACGCATACTATACGTTACCTTATGCCAACACCCCTGGATGAAGTGCCATTAGATATGTTCTTTCTTATGGGAATGCATAGCTTGTGGAAGACGCGCATGAAAGACCGCAACGTAGATCCAGTCACTGCATCAATAACTCATTTTATTCAAATGACCATGCATCTAAAGGACATCTACAACGAGCTTGACGTCAGGCCTGAATGGTACCCCATCTTGGTGATGTGGTCATCCCTACCAGCCATGCTGTGCAACACATCTTGAACTCTCCCTGAAACACTTATGTGCATCCCGTCAGTGAATTTGTATTTTAGGCTGACAATGTCATTTGGATTGTTTGTGCGATTATTGTCGCTGGGTCACTGCGACAGCGCCTTATGCAATTTGCGAATTTCTTAGCGCACTGTAATAAATACCATGTACGACAAAAAAAAAAAAACAGGCGTAGCTCAGTGGTAGAACGCGCGACTGCCACGCAGAGAGTGTGGGTTCGAATGCAGGCAGAGGACAAGTTGGAATACTCCTCGGTCCTGGTTATTTTTTCTAAAATTTGCAGCGATAGTGGTTACGGACACCGGCGGCGGCGGCGGCGGTGGACAACTACGGCGCAAAAACGACCCTTGTTTTGATCCCATAACAGCTTACGCTGTAATAGAAACTTCGAAAGCGCGTTAGTACAAGCAGCAAAGTAGACTGTTATCGTAGCGCCAGCTGAATAACCTCCTCTCGTCCCATATGTAATACTTGCAAACACATTGACAACGATCTTAAAACACGGGAAGTAACAGTGTCGAGGGCATAAACTCTTGCTTTACTTGCACTACCTCGAACGTCCTTTACATACTGGACTGTTCACTCTCTCACAGGCGATACAACGCTCAAAATTGCCAAACAATTAATGTGGGATTAAACGGGCACTGTGCACGCACGTCCTATAATTTACCAAGGACAGTGGCACACCATTTTAAAACGCCAGCTCATGCCTATACTTTTTTAGTGCCCAGAAACAGAAAATAGAGAATATTATTCAAGATCTCTGTACTCCATTATCTAGGCGTAGCTGTTTCAAAGAGAGCTCCTGATTCTATAGGCTACGACAGCGGTTAACAACCACGGCGAGTAAATGTCAAGTTCTTCTCGCTCGTACAGGCTCACCATGTATTTTCACGAAAGTATATTTCTAGGTGCCGACTATACCCGCAAATTCCACAGCAGCTACAATGACGTCATCGACTTCGTTCCTTTTCCTTTTCAATCACACGTCTCTGACAACCTGTCAGTGAGGCTCGCACAAAGAACACCCGCCTAACTTGTTTTTTTTTTTGTTTTTTTTGTTTTGTTTTTTCACATGTTCTCCTCTCCTTCTAAGGGTTGATTCACTGATTTGTGGGGTGTAACGTCCCAAAAACAGCTGTGGTTATGAGAGACGCCGTAGTGCAGGTCTCCGGAAATTTTTACCACCTGAGGTTCTTTAACGTGCATTGACATCGCACAGTACACGGGCTTCAACATTCCGCCTCCATCGAAATGCAGTAGCCGCGGCAGCGACAAAACCACCGCGGTGGGGCGTGGAAGAAGTTTGCGCTAAAGATACGTAGTTTCCGCTACAGCGCGCAAGGCCAGGTCACAGCGAAGCTGGCCAATAGTTCACTGAAGCAGCTCACTTGAGATACCTCTGATATTTTGGCAGGAACATGTCATGTGACATCGATCTACGTGACGTTGGCAAAAACATGCCACGTGACATTTTCTTACCTGGTTTTGGCTGGAGAGTGTCACGTGATCACCCGAAATCACGGAACGCAATGCCACGTGACGTGTTCCCGCCAGCACTACGTAAAGCAAAGTCACGTGACATGTTTGCGCCTATAGTCGCGGGCAACTTTTCTTGGCAATGAAGGGAAAGCTACGGGGGCGGAGCTACTGCACATGTACTCCTCCGCGATGTAGTCCGGTTCGGCGCGCGTTTCAAATTTAGTTTCGGTTGTGAACCTTCCGTATCTCCTGTGACGGCCGTTCGAAACCGAAGAGGGGTTTTCTCCGCTTCGGGGACAGCAGCGGACCTCGAAGAGCATCAGCCTTTATCCGGCTCACGGCACGCACACTCACGCCGGTCAGCTCACTTACTTTCTTGTGCACGGCGGCAGTGCTGAGCTCCGGATGGGCACGTGCATAAACGTTGCACACCATTTGCTTTGTCTGCTTCGACAGCCATTTGTTCGTCACAAGCTCCTGCGGTGACTTGTCGGAAAAGCTGGAGGGAGACGAGCGCGCACCCGATAGTGGGGAGGCCATTTTGACAGTGAGGACTGTGACCTGCACGTAAAATGTGCGACGTTCTCGCACGTGCAGAAACGCGAAAAGGCGCTGCGTAAAGTAAAAAAAAATTATAAATATCGCCTTAATGCGAGCAGTGCCTCTTTTCAAAGAGCGTCCTGTAGAAAATAAATCAATGTTGCTTTCTTAATTCTCACGCAGAAAACATGGACGAAATTGTGGGACTATATTCTTAAGTGGTAGCACACGCGCAGTTTGGCTCTCTAGCCTTCCCTCCATTGCCAAGAAAAGTTGTCCGCGACTTTATACAACACGCAAAGCATTCTCACGTTACGTCTTTCTGCCAACAACACGTGACGCGATGTCATGTTTCCGCGAAGAACGCGCACCGCAGTGTCACGTCACATGTTCCTCTTGACTAGCTGTGTGGACTCGCGCCTAGCTGTGTGGACTCGCGCGTGTTCGCATGCTTTCTTCCATGTTAAAGTGTGTTTTTTTTATTGCGACAGCAATTATATGGACAGTCTCGGCTGGTTTTTGCCGTCCCCGTCGCCGCCGTCATGAACAGTATATATATATATATATATATATATATATATATATATATATATATATATATATATATATATATATATATATAAATGTCCCAAAGAAAAATTTACAGCATATCCACGGAGTGAATGATGATGAGTGGGCGAAGCTCGGGAGGTTTATCGTAGATCGTGCCGAGTTCCGGATTAATTTAGTTAACGCGCACGCTACGAATCCTCATGGTTCAACTATGCACAAGTGAAATCTCCCACCGGCATTTCATTGCAAGTCAAGATCCAGTATATATATATATATATATATATATATATATATATATATATATATATATATATGGGTTGCCGGTGAACGCTTCTCCAACGCGAGCAGTCGGTATTTCTCAATCAAGAAACTCGCTAGGAGACGCTGCTTGCGCCAACGTTGTCTCTCGCGGCTGAGGGCGCGTTCTCCTTCTTTGCGAGCTGGTAGCGTTCATCTAAGAAAGAGCGTTTCCATAGCCAACGCGCGCCTTTCGCTCTCTCTCTGTCTCTCTCTCACACAAGACAGCAGAGGCACGCGCCGGGAGAGAGAGAGGCACGCGCCGGGAAGCACACGCCGAAGGCGAGCGCGTGCCTCCCGGCACGCGGGTTACGCCTGACGACTGACGCGTGACAAGATTACACTAAGAGGACCTTCGCCCCTAAAATAATTCGGACAAGTGCTTCCGAAGCACGGCATCGAACCAGGAACCTCTCGCTCCGCAGCGCGTGGCGCTAACCACAACGCCACAAAGAACAGATCTTTGAGGGAGCTAACGGCGAGCCTTATATGCACACCCTTTACTGCTGGCAGGACTCAGAGACGGCAGGCGCTTATAGCGTTTCTTCATTACCAGCGAGATGGCGCGAGAAGCGCAACGGGCAGCCGCCTTTGCAACAGGAGCGCTGTTCAAACTGAGAGTATCCATTGTGACAGCTTATTCGCACTCGTTCGGGGTATATCTGTGCGTTCGTTTCATGCATGCTTCACTTGATAGTTCGCGCTCATCTTCTGTTTGTTGATTTAGCGGCCTCCCCTAGCTTTGTATGTGTAGCTTTGTGACACACAACGTATAAAGCCCTTCGTACCAGCACGCGCTGCCCACGGGAGGCGCTCACTTAGCAAGTGCATGTTTGCTACAATTAATATTGCTCCTGAAGCTGCGAGCCTCACATCGTATAGCATTACAGTTTCTTGCTATCGCATTCATTGCTTCGCCCTTGCGGCGAAACTGTGACTTTTTTTTTCTAATAGTGTCGTTTGTTGTTCTGTGTTCGTTTGTGTTTTCATAGAGTATTCACAGAAAACAGCCTCGCCATCTTTCTGAACGCGTTGCCGTCGTCAGACGCAACGTGCGTTCACCAAAATTCCAAAGAACCCCATCACAGCGGCTTGCGACCGCGTCGGCGCGTTTCTTCGCTGTGTTGGCGAAAGCAAAGCGCTCGCCCAGCTGCGTGGCGTGGCCGTAGCAACACTCGGCGCGCAAACGCCCCAGTTAGCCCATCGTTCCTCGCCGCCATGCGTGCCGAGTTCAATTTCGAATTGAAGACCCCGACTGAGGCCACCACGACGTCGAGACGTACGTGCGTCGATCTCGCATTCACCAACGACCTATATTTTGTGCGAGATGTGATGTATGTCTCCACCTACTACTCGGATCACAAGGCCATGGTAGTGTTTATGTAACCCGGCTCAAGTACGCCGTCACCGGAACGATAAGAGGGTGACGACACCGGTGACTGTCTAATGACACACCACCCACAACGCCGCGGCGGTCGTGCTACTTCGATATGCCCGAGACCTGCCCGGGCATATCTGCATATACTGCCTGGACGACGAAATAGTAAGGGACATGCGAAGTGTCGACACCACTTTCATGGCATCAAATCATGTAAATAAACAAAATCCAGCCTCCCATATTGCCTCATTTTTAGGGGCGAAGCTCCTTAAGGCGTGGGTCATTCGTCACCTGTATATATGTATGTAGTAACCACCGCTTGTCCTCAGCCCACTACTGCATAAAGGCAGGTATGCGGCACAGAAAGCGGGTATGTGTGTCCAGGCTGCTACCTGGATAAACGCATCGTCATCATCATCATCAGCTACCTCTTTCCTGAAGCCATGCACTACGCTACGAAGCGCACATGGAAACATGCACCACGATGACACTAAATATCCAACATTAACGAAAGACTGCCCGTTTCTAACGATGATGATGATGATGATGATGATGATGATGATGATGCGTTTGTGCTAGCGCGTTATGGCGCGTGTAAGAAGCTGGTGTAAGACGCTGTGGCCTCTCCGCCTTATACTCTTTCAGCAGTCATGTGATGGCGTCGGCTAACGCGGTGCGCGTTCCGGCCTGCGTAAGCGGCTGCGTAAGACGCTGTGGCCTCTCCCCCTTATTAGAGTGTACTGCACGTTTCTAACGCGTTTGTGCTAGCGTCCCCTTAAACGCGAGATCCCAGCGTTCGAATGCAGTGTTTCTCACGTCTTTACATGATGATCGACTGGGCGAATTACACGGAAGATTCACGGTATACCGATGATTCCCTCCGGAGCTTCGCCCACTCATCATGATTCACCCCTTGGATATGCTGTGATTTTTTTTATAACACAACTCGGTCAACACCACTTTGCAGCACCCCTCCGCAACGACAATTTAGCCAAAAGAAACGCTTTCGCGTTGTCATCGCATAAGAATATGCTTAGGTATTGTCGAACTTTTTTTACTCTACATTAATGACCTTCCTGAAATCATACACATGGCTCAATGCGTTTTATATGCCGACGATACCACAATTTCCTTTGCTAATAGATGCATTAACACTGTCACAGGTAAATTAAATGCCGCACTTAGCGTGTCCAATTGGTGTCACGAAAATCATTTACATATGGATCCAAGCAAATCTAAATTTATGCCTTTTCGATCAACTCGGCGCCCATTAACTTCTACACCAGGAATCATAAATGATTCGCATTTTATTAATATCAGTGACTGTGTCGTTTCTTGGCGTTTATCTCGATGCTAACCTTACATTCACTAACCATATTGCTCTCATTAAAAAAAAAGACAGCATTCGGCATTCTCGCATTGCTTAAGGCTCGCTAATATTTTTCGTATAAGGCGCTTATTTCTATTTACTTCGCTCTCATACATTCTCATATCAGCTGTGGCATCGCATCATGGGGGAATACGTATCTTTCACCCCTACAACATTTTCAAAATCGAGCTTTTCGCGTCATTTTAGCTGTTCACGCATTAGTAGCACCGCTGACCTTCTTTGTAGCTACAACGTGTTAGCAGTTAACAACTTGTATCGGTTTAATCTAATTATGCTGCTATATAAACAAATAAATCAACTTTTAGGGGCGAAGCTCCTTAGGGCGTGGGTCTGTCCTTCCTCCGATGTAGTATGTAGCCACCAGTAGTTTTATGAAGTGCTCACTAGATGGCGTGATGGCGCCGCAGTGTTCGCTTCATTCAGATGTATGGGAACGCGTAGTATGGGAGTCTGTCTGTCTGTCTGCTGTCTGTCTGTCTGTCTGTCTGTCCGTCCGACTGTGTCTGTCTGTATGTCTGTCCGTCCGAGCGCTGCGGTGCTGCTTAGCTAGTACGTGAATTGATCAATAGATGGCGCGGAGGCGCTTGCTGCGTGCTCAAGTGTGATAGGAGAGCGCTAGATGGCGACACACAGTGTTTGTCACGTCTTTGATTATGTACTGGGCAAGATTCACGGAAGATTCACGGTTTTTACCGATGAACCCCCGGAGCTTCGCCCACTCATCATCATTCACTCCGTGGATATGCGTGGATTTTTTTTAGTAGGTTCATTATACCTGAGATTTTACTTAATACTAACAGGTTTGCGGCTAACAGCAACTTTTTGTGCTTCCGAAGTTTCATGCTAATTACTGTAAAGCACCTTCAAACTTCCGTGCCATCTCATTGTGGAATAATCTACCTACATCCCTAAAATCTAAACTTTCTTTAAAATCATTCGAGAATTCATTAAAGGAATATTCGTTAAATTCATTGTCTGTCTTTTGCTTTGTAATACTAGTTATGTGTTTCTATATACCGTATTTTCTTTACATTGTGTCTTTTTTGGATTGGTGCGTTCTTGCTTTTATTCCGGTATGTGTTTCGCATGATTTATTTTTTACTGTTCATACTGCTGCTAATCCTTGTATTATTCATCGGTAACCTTCACCGAGGGTCGTTGCAGTCGTTGTACTTTGGGACCCTCGTCTGTGTATTTCGTGCCTTGTAATTCACCTGTTATGTCACAATAAAAAAAAGGTTAAGGCCAAGCTTAAGGATCCCACTTTTTTTTTACCATCCACTGCGAGACTTGTCCGCCGCCATGTCGATGGCGATGATCTGCGCGACGTCACACTGTTGACAGATAGAGAACGGTCTATCGAACTTCCGACTGCGGAAGGCTTCGCGATCATAGTCATTCGTCGCCGTCTGTGCGCAGTTTAGGAGGATGTCAGCGTTTAAAGGGAGCGCTTAAGGGCAAACGCTGCCTGATGGGCAAACGCTGCCTGATGAGCGCTTAAAGGAGTACTGACACGAATTTTTGACATTCTCGTATTGTTGCTGTTAGTGAAAGCACTGGCGGGGAGAACCCCAAAAAGAGTATCATGGCGCCTCGCAACGCAATGAATATATTTTTAACATGACTCCCTTAAAAGCCCACTTTCGGTTTCCAAATACTGTTGGCCGTCCGGGCCGTAACAGGGTGGGTACACTGAATTTACAAGGATGAAATTAAAGTACAATATAATGAAAACAAAACAGCAAAAAATACATATTTCAAACACAAATACGAAGCTGTAGGAGAAAACAAATACAACATACATACAGACATTTTACAGTGTGATAATATGCAATATAAGTAACTACAGCATGAACTTTCGAATATCATGAGACTGCACATACAACACTAGTAATAGTCAATTTTATAGCAGGTTTTTAATGCGCTCTTCAAAACTTCCAATGGTCGTTGAACTTAGTACAGTTACTGGCAAATCGTTCCACTCTTTTATCGTTCGGGGAAAAAAAGAGTAAGCGTACACATCAAGATAGGATTTTGGAATCGTGTACAAAAATTGGTTATTTGATCTGACATTGCTGGGTTGCCTCGGAATAAGATATGTTCTAGTTTCAATATTAAGATGGCCTTTTGATAACAAGAAAAGAAATTTAAATCTAGCAAGCTTCCGGCGTTGAGCCAGCGTTGGCAATTCAAGCAACCGAAGCATTTCGGAAACGGAGTCATCTCGAGAGTACCGAGATAAAATAAACCTTGCTGCTTTTCTTTGGATCTTTTCAAGATTATTTATCAACCCCGATTGGAACGGGTCCCACACCGCGCTGGCATATTCTAACGTTGGTCTCACGTAAGTCAAATATGCAAGCAGCTTGACGGATGGTGTTGCTAGCTTTAGCTTACGGCGAAGAAGCCATAACTTTTTTCTAGCGGCTGCACAAGTCTGGTTTACGTGTGGTTTCCAACTTAAGTCTTTTGATATTGTTAAGCCTAAGTATTTTATCGAGTCAGCTTCAGTAAGAGTGGTGGAATTCATTTTATAATTACCTTTTATAATGTGTTTTTTTCGATTCGATTTCGAGGGGGCGGTTTCCTAGTGACGTGTCAACAGAGTCGGACGTATGTTTAAGCCACGTAGGGACAGCAGTTCGGTGATAGCGTCGCTGCAATGTCGTCTGTGGTCAGTTACACGTGGGGCACGCAAACGATGATTTCACGGTCACCCAGCGACTCTGACGGCGATTTCAGTGATTTTTGAGAGACTGAGCCCATACGTCATCGTAGTGTCCATTGCGCTGGGGCTCGCTTGCAGTGCTGTTCGACGAAAACATTAAAACCAAACTAAAATATTTTGTACGTGTTTCCTGGCTTCCACGTGCGGAGGGCGTTAACAATACGTGACTAGAAAACGAAAAATGTATATTTTGCGCCGCCGCAAAATCGTGTCAGTACTCCTTTAAAGGCAAACGCTGCCGCGCCTGCGTGAAACGTAAGAGACACATTTTACTGAGTACGCGCATCACACTAGCAGCTAATTCGCTGTGCCACTCCACGCAGCTTATCTGGTCAACCACCTTCATAGGGCCGAATAAAGCCCAACATTTTTACCACATTTGTAAACATCTGTGTTCTTTTTACAACATTCGCCTCCAATTTGACATTTCTATATTTCTCTCTATTTTTTATTGATAAATTTCTTGTGACAGCCGCCTGTAGTGGCACCAGGGCTGAGCAAAGAAAAAAAAAAGAGGACGATAATGTCATGAGGCTTGGGCTTGTTCGTTATGATCACCTACAATGTACACCACTCGTGGCACTTATAGAGCTTCGGATTGACGCAAGTGCTCACTGAAGCTTAGAAATGCGTCAAGGCACATGGGTACGCAGCATGACTACCCGTCATCGCACGTCTTAACTCGCGTCATTTAGCTTCGTAATACAGCTGAGAGCCTCATTTGTTCCCAGTTAAGCGATAAGTACAACAAAAAAATCATTTGAATTTAAAATACGAATGTAGTCAAGCTAGCTGCTCGGTACGTGTTTGGTTGCAGAATTCACCGTGCAAACTTGAATAGTCGTTTATGATTATACAGAATTATTATTATTATTATTATTATTATTATTATTATTATTATTATTATTATTATTATTATTATTATTATTATGTGGTCATCGTCGTTGTTAATTCGAAGTAGTGAACTGGCAAAAATCTTTCCGACGCCCATAGTCAACATGCTTTCGAGATTGAACACAATCAGCATCTCGCGGCGAACGGACGAAGCACTGAGTGCAGACTTGGCTCGAGAGCCGTTCGAGGGCGTGATTCCTTGCGTCGTCTGCCATCCAGTACATCGTGACACGGGCGCTTACGTCACGTATGTCTTACTTGATGTTTGTACCACTGTGTTAGAGCATGTGTTAAATGCTGCTGCATATCCTATCCCTTTTGAAGACAGAAGCGTTTTGCACTGCCTCGGTGTATTTGCACTTTCCCGTGATTACCGAGTGGATGTGCCGGACTATACTCGCGCACTAACACAGAAGCGACAGAGCCGCCCCTGCAGCCTTTCCTTTACTGCCACACAGAAAGTTGCCCACAACATTTCATGTTAAGCTGTTAACAGCAAATGAAGCATTACGATTTCATAGTAGCCACATTCGGGAGGCCTGGAAAGCATCTGTCACAATCGTATCTTGGTTTGGAATCAATCAAAGAAAGAAGAAAACATAAGTTCGATACGCGATGTCACCCTATGTTCCCGCTTCAGCGTGGCCAGTGCGTTTGTTAATGTCCCCTCTATAGTCGAGAACGGGCTCCCACCATCTATTTACATGACGGAAGATTTCAAAAATTAATACATCAATATGCAGGCAACCATTTTTGTTTAGTGGTCAGTACACAGTGCTGTTCAGGTTATGATCATCATCAGCTGTACAGGGCACTCATGCACGCGTGAGAAGAAGACGTGAACGCCGAGTACTAGCCGGAATCCGCCTGACTCTTGGCTAATCCCCCAAGTGGGTAGATGCCAAAATTGAAGGATCATCATCAGCAGCATCAGCATCATCATCATCATCATCACCAGCAGCAGCAGCAGCAGCCGCTTAATCGTTCGCAGGCCACAACAACGACTACCTAGGTAAGCATAAGCATAAGAACCTTCCCATGCATGGCCAATATTCACAGACTCCAAGGCAGCTCTTCAGTGTCTTATATCACCATTTCGTCATGGACCTCACGAGCAATTAGTCGCTGACATAAGATTCTTCATCACCACGCAGTCGAGCAAGGACACAGCATCACGTACCAGTGGATACCGGGTTACTGTGGGATCAGCGGCAATGACCTCGCTGATAAATACGCCCGATCTGCCCACGATCATAACCACTGTAGAGCAATACCGTTCTCCAGGACCGACGCATCCGCAAGGCTTCAATCTCTAGCACGAGAACTTACACGTGCACAGTGGACTTCATCAGAATTCACCAATGCTCGTGTCCACAGTTTGCACCCGGACCTTCAGTTCCGCCTTCCGTCAGGAATACCTCGCGCTGAGGAGACGCTTTTGTGTCGCCCCGTGGCTTGGGGATGCCTTCACAAAAGCCTACTCATTTCGCATTGGAATGGAGAACGACCCTAAGTGTGAGAACTGCGGCTGCGACGAAACAATATGTCATCTTCTATGTGAGTGTCCCCGTTTCAGTGGGCCCAGGAGAGAACTTACCGCTGCTCTAGACAGACTTGACAGGCGCCCTTTGTCCGAGCAATGAGTTTTGGGACACTGGCCAGGACCATCGTCAGCACGGAAAGCGCTGAAGGCGCTGTTACGATCTTTAAGGACGAGCGGTCTAAAGGACAGACTATAAGCAGTGTCGCGTTTCTTCTTTTCTTGTGCGTATTTTTTTCTCTCCTTTTCTTTTTTCTTGTCGTGTCCCTTTTCTATCATCTTTAATTCCCCTCACCCCTCTTCCCCTGCACAGGGTAGCCAGCCGGTCTCAGCACTAACCTTCCTGTCTTTCCTCCCTTCTCCTCCGCCTCCTCCTCCTCCTATGTCAAATGACGCAAGACGATGAGAGAGGCCACGCAGTAACGGAAATATCTCATACTTCGTGGCAAGCGGTGTTAAAAATACGTTGCTAGGCGACTTAAGAGCATGGCAAGCTGAACAGAGCGAGATGATATGGTGTAAGCATCAACACTGCGTTCAACTCTTAACGCTAAGCTTAAGGATCCCAATGTTTCTTTAAATGCGAAGCATTTCTTAGCGAACTTCGGCGATTCTGAGAGTATCTATCTATCTATCTATCTATCTATCTATCTATCTATCTATCTATCTATCTATCTATCTATCTATCTATCTATCTATCTATCTATCTAGCCGCCTACGACCATGTGCTCTCCTGGCCGTTTCGTCAATTGGATGTACACGAAAATAGGTACGGCACAACATGACTGCATGAAGAACATAAACGACAGGTCATAACATGAAAATCATGACATGCGTCTCATGAGGGCCACGGTTTACATGCCACAGTCTAGGTGCTCTTGTGCCCGTTTCGTCAACTTCACATGTATCAAACTCGGTACAGCGAGACAACAATGCAGATCCATTTTACGTTCCTGATGCGTGCTCCGCATTTCCTTGATTCCCACTGCACGTGTGACCTGCCTTTTTTTGCCAACCACTGCAAAGCTCCTCCGCCGCCCTGTCGATGGCCATGCTCAGCATGACGCCACATCGTTGGCAGGCAGGGGAGGTCTATTGAACCTCCGACTACGGAACGCGTCGTGTCCATCGATATTCATCGCGGTCTGTTTGCAGTTTGCGAGGATGTCTGTGTTCAAAGGCAGGTGAAACGCGCCCCGATCTTCACTGTGGCCGCACCGGTATAGGACGTAAGAAGCATATTTCATTGTGTACGCGCATCGTGCGAGCAGCTAATTCGTCGTGCCGCCCCACGCAGCTTCGCTGGTCAACCACCTTCAGAGCGTCGAATTCTTACCACATTTCTAAACATCCATGTTATCTTTTTTCAAACCTTCGCCTTCAATTTCATGTTTCATATTTCTCACTTTTTCGCTGATAACTATCGTCTGAAAGCTGCGTGTAGCGGCACCAGGGCAGAACAAAAGAGAAAGAAAAGAGGACAATAATATCGAGGGCTTCGGACTGTTCGATGCTATGATCATTTACAATGTACATCACTCGTGGCGATAGTAGAGGTTCACGTTGACGCAAACGCTCACTCAATCTTAGAAATGCGTCAAGGCACATGGGTACGTGTCATCAATACCCGTCATCGCCTCTCTTAACTCGCATCAGCAAGCTTCGTAAGACATTTGAAAGGCTCATCTGTTTCTAGCAAAGCGATCAGTAAAAGGAGGGTAATTGGAATTTCAAATATGGATAAAACCACGCTTGTCGTTCGGCTCGTATTTCGTTTCAGATTTGACCTTCCAAACTTTTTGAATAATATAACTCAACACGGTTACTGTAGAACAGCACAAGTTATACGGAATGAAACTAACTGATTTATTTATTTATTGGTTTTATGCCACAGAACTACGATCTAATTATGAGAGACGCTGTAGCGGTGGGCACCGCAAATTTCGACCACCTGGGGTTCTTTAATGTGCCCCGACATCGCACAGTACACGGGCCTCAACATTCCCCTCTATCGAAATGCAGCTCCCGCAATCGGGATGGGAATGAAACTGCAAAAAGTTAGTGTTTGTACGTATGTAATAGTTCTGTTTTAAATTGGTATAAATATCTCTCAATTTTGGAAAGTATTTCGTAGCAATATCGAGGAAAGTTCAGCAGTCTATTTACCACAATTACCTTGCACTTATGACAAAATAGAGTTATTATTCATGCGAATCTGGTATGACCAATCAGTTGACAAGGTGAGAAGCAGACTGTAGTTTTTCCTTGGTCACGATGCTTGCCGTCGTGACCATGGAAAGCACCGTGACCAAGTCATAACGATGCTTGCCACGCCGCAAGCGTCGTTATGACCCCTTACGGCGAGCCTTTATACACCATTTCCCGTTGGTGATGCACACATCTTGGAGCTGCGTCTCGGAGGTGCTTCAGTATGGAAGAGGCTTGAGTGTTACGCGCAAGATAGCGCAAAGGGCACACGGCGCCTAGGATGCCTCAATACGCGCTACTCTGCACAAGGGGGGTGACAACCACGGGCCGTATTGAATCTCACGAGCCCTGGGACTTAGCTGCTCTAGCGTTCATAAACAGGTCGAAGCGTGCGTCTGGGTTCGAACGAAGCACGGCCACCAAACAGACGCGCAGTGCGTCACCACGGCCGCTTAATAGATTGAGCGGCCGTGGCATCACGAACAAAGAACGGGCACGAAAAATCACACCATATTCACGGGGTGAATGATGATGAGTGGGGCGAAGCTCCGGAAGGAATCATCGGTAAACCGTGAAACTCTTCCGTGGAATTCGCCCCACAATTAAATGTGAAACACTTGAGTAAATGTCGTCAAACTATTATAACATCTCGCATCTTTCATCATCAACTACAAGTGCCGCCATCTAGTTTTATAACATCTCGCGCATGCTAGGAATCCTCACGGTTCAACTATGCACAATGCACAAGTGAAATCTCCCACCGGCACTTCATTGCAAGTCAAGATGCAGTGCCTATATATATATATATATATATATATATATATATATATATATATATATATATATATATATATATATATATATATATATATATATATATATATATATATGGGTTTCCGGGGAACGCTTCTCCAACGCGAGCAGTCGGTATTTCTCAATGAAGAAACTCGAGAGACGCTGCCTGCGCCAACGTTGTCTCTCGCGGGCGAGCGCGTGCCGGGAGCCACGCGCTCGCCCTCGGCGTGTGCGTGCCTCCCGGCAGGCACGCGCCGGTGGCTACCTACTACTAGGGACGCACGACCCACGCCTTAAGGAGCTTCGCCCCTAAAAGACGCGCAACCGCTCGCTGCGATTCAAGATGGGGTTGCAGCGGCCAATTGCCAGCACGCTGTACAGAGCGACGCGCATCGGGGCACCCTAACAGCGCCTTGTTGGGAGCATTTACAGGGACGCTACTAGGAGGTCGTGTGTGGGAACGCGCTACCAGGAGGGCGCGTGTGAGAGGCGCGCCCTCGGCGCGTGCCTCCCGGCGCGCGAGCTCTCTCACTCTTCCATCGGCTGTCTTGTGAGAGAGAGACAGAGAGAGCGAAAGGCGCGCGTTGACTATGGAAACGCTCTTTCGTCGATGAACACCAACTCGCAAAGAAGGAGAACGCGCCCTCACCCGCGAGAGACAAGCTTGACGCAGGCAGCGTCTTCTAGCGAGTTTCTTGATTGAAAAATACCGACTGCTCGCGCGCTGGAGAACCGTTCAAGGGCCACCCATATTATATATATATATATATATATATATATATATATATATATATATATATATATATATATATATAGGCACTGGATCTTGCAATGAAGTGCCGGTGGGAGATTTCACTCGTGCGTAGTTGAACCATAAGGATTCGTAGCGTGCGCGTTAACTAAATTAATCCGGAACTCGGCACGATCTACGATGAACCTCCGGAGCTTCGCCCACTCATCATCATTCACTCCGTGGATATGCTGTGAATTTTTTCTAAAATTTGCGCGATAGTGGTTACGGACACCGGCGGCGGCGGACAACTACGGCGCCAAAAACGGCCCTTGTTGTGATATCATAACAGCTGACGGCTGTAATTCAGCAGCAGTTAACTTTCTCACGGTTCAGACAATCTGGGCTACACTATTTCGCTTTCACCCTGTCATTTAAAAAAAAAACATGTTTTACGTATGATAGGTCAATGGAAAGGGAGAAAGAAATGGATTTGAAAGCTGTGATGATGCGCAGACGCGTCAGCGTGCCAGAAGTATTTCATTGCTTCGTGTGCGTTTTCACTTATCATTTAAGGAAAATGTTTCGGGATAGTTACAGTGCAACTTGCACGTAATATACAATTCTTACGTGAACCACCAAACACGTCTGGTGGAGAATGGTTCCCCAAATGTTTTCATTACATCGGTATAAATGTGACAGTTATAACAATCACAGATAGTGTGTAACCACTATATGTAGTCATCATTGTGTCTTGTTTTTATATTTACCTTTATATACCTAACACCCCGAGCGGTTTCATTCAGGATATAAACAGAACTGTTGAGTGAACGCCGTAAGCTACCCTTGTGTTTACTTTCATCCTCGCGACTATTCGCGACAGCTTTCCCGGCGAGCTTTTCCTGGTGCCGCCTGGTCTCTCGCTTTCGGTCGCAACACCCGTGACAGCACTACATTCTACCGCAACGAAAATAACGTTCCATGCTGGCCGTAGCATAGCCAACTTGCCTACGTTACAAAACAGTGGGACGGAGTCTTAAGGATGGACTTGAGCGGGCGGGATTCCTGCGGTCTTCATCCTATACGCTCCATATCCTTGATGTAGGTTCCTCTGAGGCAAAGTTTGCAGTGGAAAGCTCGTCACTGCCTCCTGTCCAGCACATATAGACGACGCCGAACACGTCGCCCTGGGTACGGTGGTCTAGCGGCTATGGCACTTGGCTACTCCGAAGGTCACGGGATCGAATGCCAGCGGCGGCGAATGCATTTCAATGGAGGCTAAATACTGAGTCCCGAGTACTGCGCGATGTCAGTGCACATTAAAGAACTCCAGGTAGTCGAAATTTCCGGAATATTCCACTACAGTGTCTCTGAGATCATATCGTGGTTTTGGACGTGAAACTCTAGAAATTATTATTATTATCTGAAGTAGTGAACTGCCACAAAACTTTCCGACGCAGCCGTAGTGAACATAGCTCGGAGATAGAACACCACCGGCCCCTAGTGGCGAACGGACGAAGCTCTGGAATGTGTACGTGGCCTGACAGATCCGCGCACGCATGCCTCCTTGCGCCGTCTGCCAGTAATTACGAGTTGGCAGGGGCCCATACGTCATGTATATTCTACATGATGTTTGTTCTATGTGTTAGAGCAGTTTTGGTGCTGCTACGCATTCTCTCCCTGTTGTAACCACAATCGTTTTTTAATGCTTTGCTCCATTTGAAATCCAAAATAGAAGAGAAGCTCAGGGGAAAATGAATGCTTGAATCGATGAAAAGATCGCAAAATACGATTTAGAACAGGGAATGTCGCAGGAGCCAACATTTCGACAAGCGGACGTTTCGACAAGCGGCCGCCCTGACGAAGACAAGTCCACTTGTCGAAACGTTGGCTCCTGCGACATTCCCTGTTCCAAATCGTATTTTGAGATCTTTTCATCGGTTTGCTCTATTTGCACTTTCGTGTGTCTACCGAGTGTATGTGCCGGTGTACTTACGCGCAAAAATGGCAGCTCCAACCCCTCATTCCTCCCTTCACAGCCACAGAGTGTTGTCCGCAAGTAATACTATGTCATATTAAGCTTTTGACAGCATATAAATCATTACGATAGCAAAGAAGCCACATTCGTAACGCTGTAAAGCGTCTCTGATAATCATACCTTGGTTTTAGGACGTTAAACCCCAGGAATCAATCAGAGCTTGGGAAACCGTAAAGAAGAAAATCTAAATTCGGTAGGCGACGCCACTCTAAGTTTCCGCTTCAGAGCGACCAATGGGTTTGTTAACGTCCCCCCCCCCCCCCCATATAGAAAAGTGGCTCCCATCATCTATTTACATCACAATACATTGCAAAAATTAATACATCCATCTACAGCCCTTCTTGTCTAGTGGTCAGGTTACAGTGCCATTCAAGTGACTAGCATCATCATCAACCATACAGAGCAAGCGCACGGGTGAGAAGAAGACGTGAACGCCGATTGACAGCCGGCAGCCGTTTTACCTTTCGCTCTTCACTACCCCGGTAAGCATAGGCGCAAGTTCTTTCCCAGCGGGATAGAGAATATTGTACGCCATTGAACCATGGGAGAGTCGTATATGACAATGTTGCGTGTGGTGCAGTGCGCGACTCTGGCGATTAAAATGTCCAGAAATTACGCGTGTAGAATCTAGCTCAAGGCTTTCGAAATAAATGGCGAACTGGTTTTTCCTTAAAGGGGCCCTGTAGCACTTTCTTGAAAGTACGAAGACGATCCCCACTAGTCGTAAAGCCTGAGCTCCATTGAACATGCGAGCCAAATAACGGTGTGCTGACGCACAAGGCATTTCGAACTTCGGTTTCAAATACCGCTGGAAACCGCCTGCTCATAATTTCACAATGAGAACTGACTCCGTCGCTTCAAGTAAAACTAGGATTGCCGACTTCATGAATGCCCGGAAGCACCTGCAGCAACAGTCTATTTGCTCATTTTCAGTTCCAGAAATGAAGGAGACGCATGTATCTTTCTTTCAGGAATAGCAAAGAAACTAGGTGACGTGCTACTTGTGACGTCATTTGTTGAAAGGACAGCAGGCAATTTCAAGCTATATGTGAAACGAAGTTGATTGATTTCTGAGGTTTAACGTCCCCAAACCACGCTGTGATTATGAGAGACGCCATAGTGGGGGACTCAGGAAATTTCTACCATGTGGGCATCTTTAACGTGTATACCGACATCGCACAGCACACGGGCCTCTAGCATTTCGCTTCCATCGAAATGCAGCCGCTGCAGCTGTGATCGATCCCGCGACCCTCAGATCAGCAGCCGAGTGCCATAACCACTAGACCACCGTGGCGGGGCTGTGAAACGAAATTGCGAATTCCCTGATTCATGCAGCGCTACATTTGGCTCGCGCGTACAGAGGAGTCTCCACGAGTGATTAGTATCGTTTACAGATTATCGTCTTCAAAAAAGTTTGCAAGGTCCCTTCAAGACGCAGAGCGCAATCAGTGGCGTGGAGGAAACGGTAGACAGCTCTCCAGTAGAGGGAGAAACTGTGACCATGCAGAATATCAGCAGACTGAGTCACGTCGACCACCACATCGCGCATTGATTTTGTTGTCATTCTAGCTGATTTTATGAAGCAGCCAGTAACATGGCCCAGAAGGCACCCCGAAACACACACCACGAACTAGTGCCTGGGGTGGTATCTGCCACAGGCACAGCATGCGGCCACACGTGTTCACGGCGGAACACATATCGTGAACTGCGTCCAAGCTCCGAGCAGGGTATATGCGTGTACCCGCTTTACCGACGGGCGTTCGATGGTGCTACAAGTCCTAGCAGCGACAGGCCTCCTCACGGAAGACTGGCACCCTGGCCACTACGCCATCACATCCTTGATCGCAACAAATTAGTGGAAATGAAAAACCAACCTAAAGTATATGAGTCAGAGACCTTTTATGGAAGCGAAAACTAGCGCTACCCGGCAAAAACGCAACATCGGCACCAGTGTATGGGACTGCAAACTAAAATACCGTAGTTTTAAAGTGCACGACCAAGCTTTGCAATGACCAAAGCATGACGCTGCGCCGTGGTTAAAAGTGACCCCTTTGGTCTTGTTAAAAGGTGCTCTTGCACTTTTGCCTTCACCGAAGTAGGACGGCGACCTGGACAGCATAATGGCATAGCCACTAGAACGTAAAGCGGGTGATGCAGAGGGGACTAATATCTTAATGTTGCTTTAAATGCGCACCAGAAAATTTCCCGGGGATCAACTGCAGAAACCCTATCGATGGACACTCTTGCTCGAAAGAGACGGCGTTGTCTCATGTATGAATCATCTCCATAAACTACGCAGGTGCATTCCCACATGGACCCGAAGCCGGCCTCTTCCTTAATGAACACCGACCCAAAGCTATCGCGACACTCGCGGCCTGGTTCCTCTTCTCAGACCCCTGCATCAGCTCCTTCTCCACCAACATCTAACTCTTCGCCGGTTTCGAGCACGCCTGGAAAGCAAGAAAGAGTCCGCGTCGCCAGGGACTACTAGCTCTTCTCCTGTGTCCAGCTCTAGCGGCAGCAAGAATGGGCCCGTGTCTCAAGGAGGCGAAAAGAAGTCGGGAGGCAAACGCTCGGTACGAGACACGCGGCACGGGAGGCACCACCGACATCATTCTCCTGCCGCGGCCACTCCGAGCACGACCAAGCCAGCAATGGCCACTACGGTGTCGACCAGCTCGGCTCCCGCGGCTGTGCAGACTCCGCCGTCGCCGAAGAAGGACGAAAGTCCCGGGAAACAGACGCCTGGCCGCTCCGGCCTCAGCAGCGTGGTAAGACATAAAGACAGTGATAATTATTCTATCCCATGTCATGGTCACGCTAGTCAAAGGTAACTACTGCAGACCGCCTTCGCTAATCAAAGGCGGTCTGGCAGTAGTTACCCACACTTGCGAAACGTGTCAATGGTAGAGCGCTGTCGCAAAACGCGCACGTGTGGCATCGAATAAGAAGTGTGTCATTTAAGACTAGAATATATATATATATATATATATATATATATATATATATATATATATATATATATATATATATATATATATATATATATATATATATATATATGTAGAATGAGCGGACGAACGTACGAAAACATGAGTTCCAACGTTAGGGTCGGGGTCCGGCCTTCGTCAGGGAATACTCTGACGAATGCCGGACGGTATTCCCTGAATGTGAAGAGCACGCCAGGCCCCTCTGAACGACCCTGGTTGGCAAAGTAAGGGCTACCCACTTCAACGTCACAATAACCTCTGTTTGGCACATAATAAAATCCCAGATATAACAGACCCCTTTAAAGCTTAATTATTGTCGATACAATATTTCCTGTTCCTTCTTGCCAGCATACTATTTTATCGTTTCTTGATCGTCCTGCACAGGCACGCATGGTGAGTTCACTCATACGCGCACAATGGCAGAAGATCCAGGGGCGGCTACGAACGGCGACTCCGAAATTCGTGGCAGTGCTGGCTGTGTTCTTGATCCTAGCTTGCGCTCTAGCCGTCTACTACCTCTACATCCACGGGCTGTCGGGACCATCCGGAAGTCAGGCGTCACTGGCTAACCGCGTTTGCGTCGCAGCCGGCTGTCAGGAACACGCTTCTTTCTTCCGTCGGAACCTGTACAGCCGCATAGACCCATGCACGGATCTGGACGCCTACGTCTGCTCTCACTGGGCGCTGTATAGCGGTCTGACTTCGGACCTCACTCGACAGATGGCGCTGACTTGGACCACGAGGGCCACAGAGTCGTTCATTGGGGACACCGTGTCTGACGCTTTGCACACGGTGAGTCTATACACTTACAGCGTCAGTCCTCTCTAGTCTTTGTGTCCCTGTCGGAAATATTTGCGATGGTCTTCGGCAAGAACAGGCATGGCCAACTACCCCCGCAACGCTCTGATAAAATAGTGTACATTCTGCTAAGAGAATGTACACGCGTTCTATGCTATAGATGACGTCGGTGAACCTACATCGATAATTCTATAGTGGACGTCAGTGCAGCCTACACTCGCTACACTAGGCAGGTGTTACTAAATAGCACGAATGTACAAATGCTTAAATTCCCGGATAGATAGATAGATAGATAGATAGATAGATAGATAGATAGATAGATAGATAGATAGATAGATAGATAGATAGATAGATAGATAGATAGATAGATAGATAGATAGATAGATATGGAAACACTGAGTTTGGTTCACCAGTAAACGCTTTGTATTGATCAATTTCTTTCGTATTAGTAATGTGTTCTTTCATGCTACCCAAGCCACTATCATGTTGAAAAGAGAAAGCACGAAAAAATTAACACCATCTTCCCAAAGGGAACCCTGATGGGATGCGAAGCAGCAGCGTTGCGCACGGGTGGCGTCACGGGTTGAACGGCGCTAACGCGGGTGCTTCGCATCCCATCAGGGTTCCCTTTGGGAAGATGGTGTTAATTTTTTGTCGGTCGCAGTAGCGGAGCGAGCGGCGGTAGCGGCAGGTGTTGCGGGCGAACGGACGAGGCGGCAGCTGCGGCGAGCGCGCGGCAGGCGAGGGAGACAGTGACGTCAGCGCGCACTGCGAGGGGAGCGTGACGTCAACGCGCAGCTGCGGCGTGACCTACTTGGCACCGCTCCAACACCTGCGGCGAGGGCAGCGCGTTGCCCTCGGCCTCGCCGTACGGACGCACAAAGGGCGTTACACAGGCTAGTCAAAGAGCTGCTTCGCATCTAAAAATACTGCTGGTGGCGCTACCTTCATGTTCCCGCATTGCATGGCCCTGATGTCATCCATAGTCAAGGTGTCTGATAAAAAGCCTAAATACGTTTTCATATCCAAAGTGAATAAAATTAGGTTCTAAGGGAACCTGACAGCAAGGCAAATTTCAGAGCATCTTACTAAGCCAACATAGGAAAAGTACGGATGAAGTCCTTCACTCACTTGAATTATCGCTGACGTACTGGCTTTTGGGGGTTTCATCTTTAAGGTACGGACTCCAACTCTGGCCTTTACTGTCTCCATTAATACTGAGCCGCGACCCCATCTACGATAACTGAGTGCTCATACATTACTCAGTGCTTTAATGGGGTGCCTGCACGTTGCAAGTTATAGTACGTTGCAGTACGTTGCAAGTTATAGCCCGGACTAGCCTAATTATCCTGAGAATGACGTGCGTTCATTAACAGCACGTGCTTCGAATTCATTTTCTGTGGTGCAGGAAGGCACAGTGGCCGCCAAAGGCAAGGCGATAGCGACATTTCTACGCAAGTGTGTTGCGCAGAAGGACGGCGACCCGGGCAGCCTTCGCAGCATTCGCGAGTTAGCCTCGGCACTGGGCATTCCGTGGCCATACGTCGTGAATGATTCCACGGTTAAGAGCACGCACCCGTTCGAAGTACTCATCCGCCTCGACGTCTTCTGGGGCCTGCAGCTGTGGTGTCAGGCAAGTACATGAACTCTTTAAGTTCGTGTGGCTTGAGATCTGCGACCGCCCACGCCAACAACATACGTTTAAGTGCAGACATTTTGGAGCTGTTCAGGCTATATTTTAGTATCGTCATCGTCATTAATAATGGCCGCTTGATGAAACAATGTAAGCGAGCAGCTTTGCTGCAATACACTAACACGCACAAGAATCGTTGTACACACGGCGTGTTACGAGCTGTGAGAAACTGGGAAATCATTCTTGTAAGACCCCAAGATGGCGGCGGTCGTGAATCTAAACTGTCATCGTCAAGACAGAGACAGAATGGCACCATAGGCAGCCGTGGGTCTCGTATACGTTACTGCACATCCTGTCCCCAAATTAGCGTTGCCGTTGTTGTGAACACATACAGGCACGAGAAAAAAAAGTTTGCGCGGCATTTCCGTAAACGGACGGAATGCTTATTCACACTGAATTTTCCCATTCAGATGTAGAAGCCAATATACATCGCCAATGCAAACTTCAGTAACATTTATTTTTCCTTTTGTTCTAACAGACGACCGTGTTGACTCACCTACGCGAAAAAACGATACCTCCTATGCTGTTGATGCGCACGACCAGCACAGCGTCCGTCTGGTTGGACATGGTCAACGCCTTAGACAGGGACCAAGGGCACGTCGCCTACTACCAAGACATCAACAGGTACGCGCAAGATCAAAAAGGTGTTCATTAACAAACTCCACAACTCCATAATAATGCTCAAGGTGCGAACGAGTCAAACGACGAAAAGCTGAAAAGAAGTTCAGTCAGAGTCTTTCCTAACCCGACACCCACTGTCTGCACAGCCTCTACGGTGTGCCCTTGCCGAACGAATCGACCATGGCCAGGCATCTAGACACGGAACGCGAAGTGTTAAAGGCGCTCACGAGCATCGTGAACGAGACGAGACGGGAAGCGGTCGACACGACGGTGGAACGTGTCGAATTGGCCTTTACAAACTTGAACGACATTCGGCTGACCCAGCTCATTCTGTACTTTTTCAATGCCTCGGGGATCCACAAGCGGAGTCGGGTTTACATCGAGAGCCGCCGCTTCGTCGTGGCCGTCGACGAGGTGCTAAGCAGGTTCAGCAGGGAGCAGATCATGGAGCACCTCGCCTGGTGGTTCGCCCAGCTGTGCGCCATGCTGGCCTCGAGCGAGGCTCGCATGCTCATCGGAGGCAATGAGGTTAGTGGACCTGTGTTCTTGCACACGTGTTCTCAAAAAATCCACGCATCTCCACGAAGTGAACCATGAAGAGTGGACGATGCACTGGGGATCGTTCGGTGTTACCGTAAATCACTCGTGACATTGCCCACTCATGCATGTAAATGAGTTACAACGCGTGTTTATGCTTACACACGCGTTGTAATTTATGCCCCTGGTCTTTATGTGGTTCCTGCGCTCCCACGTCGCAGATCGTGCTGAGTTGCGGATTACCTTTAGTTCACGCGCACGCTGCGAATCCTTATGGTTCCGCTACGCCCAAGAGAAATCTCCCACCGGCACTACATTGCAGGTCAAGATCCAGTGCCTGTATATACGGGGTGGCCGGTGAACGGTTCTGCAGCGCGAGCGTGGGTGAACGGTTGTGCAGCGCGAGCGTGGACTGACACGTGGGACTGACCTATCTTCGTTTGTTGCTTTTGGCCAAGACGTTCGAGGTCAAAGTGTGTGGTATCCTCAGATTCCCCTCGTCTTTAAGAATCGATTGTTTGCACTTTCGGTGGTCTTGCAGCAAGATCTCACATCGAAATCCTTCAAAATGCGGAGCGAGATGGAAGCCAGACTGCGCTTCTCGACGCCCCCTAGTGGCCCAAGTAGTATCAGCCCGCCGCAGCGGATTGCGTTATCTAACGCACAAACGAGAAATGCCACAACAGCCGCTAATCTGCATTTGGTATCGTTAGTTCAATATTAAAGGTCCCCAGAAAAGTTCGTTTGATGTGATGTCACTGGTAAGGCTTCGTCGTTGGCAAATCATTCACACCATAGATTAACTGAAGTTGCACCACACAAACTGTGGGCTTGTTTGTGTCACCTTACTACTAACCGCTGCTGTTCCACCTCAACTCGCTAAGATGCACGGTGCGCACGGCTGCACCTTCTACGGCAGTCGCTGTGCCAATGCCACCGTAGTGCTGAGGTGATACAGAACACTACCACAGGAACGCGCCTGTGCCGAGCACTTGGTCTGGCCATCGGCGTGAGGTTGCGCCGCAAGTTGCCGCGACGACACCGGTTGCTCGTCCTCCGGTGCTGACGACGTCAGTCGGGAAATGCCAATCACTCGTTGCGTTCCCATTCCACTGCCCAATGGCCGGGTGGTTGAAAGCCCTTTCGGCTGAGCTGCGGCGACCTTTAACTATGTGCACATTTGAAACCTTGTAGTAGACTAAACACCTCCCACGGAGCGCTGAGGTTATAAACTAGTGATGGTCAGGAGGACTTGACCTAGCGGCACAGTGCATTTTTACAAAGCCATCAAAACTGCTTCAGGGTCGCTTGAAGGTAAGTCGGAAAACAAACGATGAGGAAATGCTGCAGGCGCCCAGCGCATCGGAGAATGAGCATCCGAGACAACAACGGGGTTGATTGATTTCGGTGGTTTACGTCCCAGTATTAGCTGTGATTATGGGAGACGTCGTAGTGGAGGGCTCCGGAAATTTCGGCCAGCTGGGATCCTTTAACGCACTAGTCAGATTTCTGAAGGCGTATATGCGAAAGCTTGAAGACAAGAATATCTATCGTTTGAAAAGACGTTCGGTTAAGTCATCCAGACTGGTAGCACGCCAAATTTCGGCCAGCTGGGATCCTTTAACGTTCACTGACATCGCACAGCACACGGGCCTCAACATTTCGCCTCTACCGAAATGCAGCCGCCACGGCCGGGATTCGATCCCGCGACCCTCGATTCAGCAGCCGACTACTATAGCCACTAGACCACCGTGGCGGAGCAACAACGAACAGCGGGGGCGTAGGTATGGTACAAAGATGAGAACGAAAGCGGAGAGGTAGAACAGAGCGAAGAAAGGTGACGAGGAGAGCGGAGTGCTGCATCTCACGACCAGCTAGGAGTTGCCGTCCTAATCTGCCTCCTCACACGGTCGACTAAGGCATGCAGTAAGCGTGTCTATACGCAAAAAAAAGAAAAGGAAAGGAAAAGAGGCGCTAGACTCACGCTAATCTTTACTGCTGCACTTCAGATAGACCGCGCTGACACCATCATGACCTAATCAATCTTTTTTACTCGCCGCTTATGGGTACATTGAAGCGCGTTGATTTTCGCTTCAGTTTTAGATTCAGGGGTTTTGCCATCAGAGATATCGACGATAATAGTTCCTCAGCTTGGTGTGTCTGGTACTTCATTAGAAAAGACACTCTACGCCGACAGCATTCGTAATTACGAACGCGCTTTTGTACCATTTATTGGCTTAGACAAACTTCCATCGTCAACAGTCGAAGACGGTACAACTTAATCACGAGCATAACATCGCTACATGCGTCGCGCAGGCCCAGTCCCAAGCCCTGAAGAAGGCGTGGTGCTTCAATTTGGCAGCTGGCTGGTTCGGGCCTACGGTATACATCAGCGTCTCACATTCTGTCGTGGCTGAGCAAAGACGCTCCGTCACCGACTTCCAGCAGGGCCTGCTCGTGCACGTCCGACACGCTGTGGAGAACATCTCGTGGAGTGATGAGACCACTAGACGAGCCATGATGCGAAGGCTGAGCGAACTGAGAGTGTACAACTGGGAGGACGACGTGAAACGGACGCCTCCTCAGCCTCAAGGTAGCCAGGCCGTACTATCAGAAGACTGGTCAAATTCCACTCAGGTAGGGTATACTCAGTAAATGATGGCGTCTACGTTCACACGTGCGGTTGTGACACACCACAATAGCTCCTTTCGAAGGTAGTATGTATGTATGTATGTATGTATGTATGTATGTATGTATGTATGTATGTATGTATGTATGTATGTATGTATGTATGAAGAAGGCCTACGGGCCTATGTATGTATGTATGTATGTATGTATTGTGGGGAAGCCGATGACGACGAGGGGCTGCCTGAGCTCAGCTCGTGCTCGGCTCGCTCGCGCTCATGCTTGGCTGGCTGCAGCAGCCGGCAGTCTGGCCTGGGCCTCGGAAGAGTAAAGGTGCTTGTTGTTTTGCTGCCTCTGTGTTCTCTCTGGGAGCTCTGGCCGACCAATAGCCCTGAGCCCACAGTATGTATGTATGTATGTATGTATGTATGTATGTATGTATGTATGTATGTATGTATGTATGTATGTATGTATGTATGTATGTATGTATGTATAGTCAACCCCAAAAGTTTACGGACCATGTAAGCACGAAGAGCCTCTGTGCGACTATTCTGCCACCTCACCTGTGATTGACTGCGGGTGCTACATTCACGAAGCATCCCCCCTTAAACCTACGACCTGTCTGTTTTCCAAATGTGCGCAAATATTTTTCACCTTTTTCTTTCTAACGCGACGCGATCTTGGGTACCCTATTGAAAATACGCTGGTCGCCCATCACCATAATCCATCATAACCACCATTGGCATGATGGTTTTTGTGGTGGACATGGTGGGCGATATTTTCTGCTTCATTAAATGCACATCTAATTGGATGAACGCGCCCCATCCTCTTTTACACCTGCGCCCAGTTACGTCGCAGTTATGGCGACGTAAATAAAGCGTCAAGTCACAACAGCAAACGAACACTGAAGGTTCCTTCTCTTAATCAGAGAAGACGCCTACCTTGTACATTACTCTCGCTTTTCTGTGCTTTTTTTTGTCCACACAATAGTAAACAACTGTACGGAGGTGCATGAGAGGCCTGGACGGGCTCAGCCAAATCAATGTGCATTCAGCGAGGCACGTAACATCAATCACCATGTAACCATCATGTCCGCCATGAAAACCACCATTGAGTTGGTGGTTATGGTGGATTATGGTGATGGGTGGCAGGCGGATTTTCAGTAGGGTAGCTAAGGCCACGCGCTTATATATCGATAGCCGTTCGCGAAAATGATGTCTCCTCATTGGCTGAGCTGTCGATGCAGGCCGTGACGGCCATGATACTGCTGCCAAGGCAGATATCAAGGTGGCAGTGGTTTACTGATGTTTTAAATCTGCACACTGGTGCACTGCTACACGATGCAGGAATTCCTGGAGGCCCTGGCCACAACGGTGATGGAGAGACTTTCGAAGCATGCCGTATCGTGGCGCCCTTACGACGACAGCCGCTGGTTGCAGAGGCCGTACGACGGCCTATCGTATGCCTACCTGACGAACACTTTGAGCGTGAGGCAGGCCGCAACCACGAGCCCACTGTTCTACCCCGACTACGGCGGTGAAGGAGTTCTACGCGCTGCAAGCTTCGGAGGCCTAGCCACTGCCTTCCTGGAATCCGCGCTCCGGATGTTCGACAGACGAGTAAGTCCACCACAGTGCGCCCGTAAATGCCTATACGCAGTGTCACTAAACTTGTCCATGAACGTTATCTTGTCGGGAGATTGCTTGGTGACTTTCCCTCTCCCATCGCTTCCCCGCTTCTCGCTTTCCGCGGTTCGCTGGTGGAGAAAATAAAGGCAGATTCGCAGCAAACGTGGTCGTGGTCGGTTCCTCCTGTGCGCACTCTGCAACGTCAAGCCCGCGGGAGCACACAGCATAGACGAGCAAGTCTTAATGAGCGATTTCCGTAAAATATACAATGAAATTTCTAACTCTAGAAATTAGAACTATGAGACATGACGGTTGGCGTGACGTGGTATTAATCTTCCCCTTTAAGCCGTGGTGAGAACGTAAACTATTTGTTTCGTTTAAAAGAGTGGCGCTACCATTCCATGCACATGTTCTCCTACAAGCGCATCGCTATGGTGCTGCTCCGGTGTTATAGTTTCACGCATTCGCCCCCAACCCTAAACCTCCGCAGGGCATTCGCACTGACGAAGGCCAGGCGTGGGCTTGGATGAGCCCGCGATCCGAGCGTCAGCTGTACCGCCGGCTCGGCTGCAGCAACGACATCGGTGAGAACATGCTTCAAGTGGGCAGCCTGCGGGTCGCCTGGGAAGCCTACAAGAACGTCTCACAGAGGTACGTGGCGTGCGTCGTGCCCACGTAGCTGATCCAATCTCTCCTCCATTCTGGCGAGTGTCCCCTGAATGTATCCCTTCAACGTTCCTTCAAGGGATACTGAAGTGGAAAACAACTTTCGCTCTATCGTTACATCAAAATTTCGCAATACCGAGAGCACAACTCATTCGCGAAGTCGGCTGGTAAGCTGGAAAACGCGCGGAGAGAGAATACAGGTGACGACGCCGCTATGGGGAGAAGCGCACTATTCACAGATTTCTGAAGGTGTATATGCGAAAGCTTGAAGACAAGAATATCTATCGTTTGAAAAGACGTTCGGTTAAGTCATCCAGACTGGTAGCACGCCAAATAGCGTTTTCCGCAAAATTTTGATTGAGAGAGTGTTGCAAGAGCATAAGTAAAGAAATTGCAGCATATCCACGGAGTGAATGATGATGAGTGGGCGAAGCTCGGGATGTTCATCGTAGATCGTGCCGAGTTCTGGATTAATTTAGTTAACGCGCACGCTTCGAATCCTCATGGTTCAACTATGCACAAGTGAAATCTCCCACCGGCACTTCATTGCAAGTCAAGATCCAGTGCATATATATATATATATATATATATATATATATATATATATATATATATATATATATATATATATATGGGTTGCCGGTGAACGCTTCTTTGCGAGCTGGTACAGCGTTCCTCTAAGAAAGAGCGTTTCCATAGCCAACGCGCGCCTTTCGCTCTCTCTCTGTCTCTCTCTCTCTCACACAAGACAGCAGAGGCACGCGCCGGAGGCACGCGCCGAGGCGAACGCCGAGGGCGAGCGCGTGCCTCCCAGCACGCGGGTTACGCCTGACGCCTGACGACTGACGCCTGACGCGTGACAAGGTTAGACTAAGAGGAGCTTCGCCCCTAAAAGAAATGCGGTTTGACGAAAAAGCAAGCGTAGAGGACACTAAGCAAATTGGAATAGGATATCACTGTTGGCTGCTGAAAAATTCTGCCCGCACGTATATTTCACTGAGTAAAGATAACCCTCATTATCTTTTAATCCATAGCGATAGTAGACAGTACTTTCATCTATTATATATCCGAGATTTCCTAGAGAAGGCTACGCTAACAACAGGCCTAATAACGCTTCAAAGATGAAAGAAAACAATATTGAGATATATCAAGAAAGTCAAGCAGGCGGCACGTCGTTTAAAACGAATAAACGTAGCTAAAAACGCAGCACAAAAAAAATTACAGCATATCCACGGAGTGAATGATGATGAGTGGGCGAAGCTCGGGAGGTTCATCGTAGATCGTGCCGAGTTCCGGATTAATTTAGTTAACGCGCACGCTACGAATCCTCATGGTTCCACTATGCACAAGTGAAATCTCCCACCGGCACTTCATTGCAAGTCAAGATCCAGTGCATATATATATATGGGTTGCCGGTGAACGCTTCTCCAACGCGAGCAGTCGGTATTTCTCAATCAAGAAACTCGCTAGGAGACGCTGCCTGCGCCAACGTTGTCTCTCGCTGGTGAGGGCGCGTTCTCCTTCTTTGCGAGCTGGTACAGCGTTCCTCTAAGAAAGAGCGTTTCCATAGCCAACGCGCGCCTTTCGCTCTCTCTTTGTCTCTCTCTCTCTCACACAAGATAGCAGAGGCACGCGCCGGGAGAGAGAGAGAGAGGCACGCGCCGGGAGGCACGCGCCGAGGGCGAACGCGTGCCTCCCGGCACGCGGGTTACGCCTGACGCCTGACGCGTGACAAGGTTAGACTAAGAGGAGCTTCGCCCCTAAAAAAAGGTCGTCACCCTCCCGTAGTCCAGGGTACACGTAAGCAGAAAATGGCTCGCGGCAAAGCAGATTGTTTAGAGGTAACGAGGCGTCAGTCAAGTGATCGTGTTCGAACGAGGTGATTTGCCGCCTCCTCCGAGAGGTGGACGGGCGACCGTACGGGTGGAAGACTAGCCCCACGGTCTCGCCGTTCCGCGCGAACCTGTTTCGAGATTACGGTTACTTACTACCAGTCGCAGATCTTGAATGATGGCAAGTGTGCATGGTGCCTTAATTGTACCTGCCTTTGGAACGTCGCTTTTTGGAAACTGCTTATGCACACCAGAAGTTATACTACTTCAGTGACACTGTAGAGAAACATAAGTAGTTTTTAAGCACTACATTTTGTAATTTGTTTGGCCCCTAACTAGCGAATGTCATGCGGTCCCGCAGCCAGAGTTGCGCGACCAAGTCCAAATTGCTTCGACTTTTCACAGGATGCCCGGATGTACTTCACCGTACACAAAGATTTTTGTAAAGATCCTTGCGCCCGTGCGATCTTGCATGAGTACCCGGATGTTCTCGTTTAACTATACGGAGGATGTCATTTGCATGCCTCCATAACGGCTATGGCTTAGTTTGACTTGAAGGTCACCGATAACCGGAGCTAAAAGCATTTCATGCTCAAAACTCATCTTCCATTCGCCTCTTCAGCGTATGTACACCGCTTTAAGCTCTTTATTCACCTTAATTCCTATTGTGTAACTCATATAGCGCGCTTGTGTTCTTTGTCTTCCGCTACACCAGCGATTCACCGCTGGGAGGGGCGCTGGACATCATTAACTGGCACGGCAAGACCCAGCGCTACACGGCTGACCAAGTGTTCTTCCTGACCTACTGCCGCCGCTTCTGCAGCAAGGGCATGAGCTGCAACGCGGCGGTGCGCAGCCTGCCAGACTCCGGCGCCGTCTTCGGCTGCGCCAAGCAGCGTTCAGAGGAAGACGACCTTAGTCAATGCCGCTTCTTCGCTTAGCACCTGTTTACTAAAAAAACAATCTCGATAATCACCCCTCACTGCATTCTGTAGAAGAGATCGACTTTTGTAATTGCTCTCCATGCATGGTTCTATAAGAATGCTGTATGCGTTGGGCCAGCTGGTGTTTAGACATGGAAGTCATCTTGGAAGTATAGCGCAATGGATCGACACACAAGTAATAAGACAAGACAAAATAGGCACAATGCGCACCTGTGTTGGCTTCGTGTCTGTCATTCCGCTGCGCTATTACAGGATTACAGGATACCGGGATAATTGGAGACCTACGGGAGAGGCGTGTGCCACGCAGCAGGGCGTGGACAAGTTGTTGAGGATGGTAGTCATCGTGACACGTTAGCCCCAGCTAAGTTGTTAGATTTCACAGGCGTGGAAGAGGCCTTGCTCTTTTTTTAACTGAAATATAGAGTAATGCTTGAAGCCAAATCAACCGTCGGAATAGTGAAGCTGCACGGTAATGATGATAGCACTACATGATACTGATAGGACCGGGATAAGTGGAGACCTATGTGAGAGGCCTCTGCCATGCAGCAAGGCGTAGATAAGCTGGTGATGAGGATGGTAGACAGCTTGACACCTTAGCCCCAGCTCAGTGCGGAACAGGCCTTGTTCCCTTTTTTTTTTTTTTAATTGAAATATAACGTACAACTGGAAGCTAGATCAACCACCAGAATAGTGACGCTTGCTTTATTCTTGTTAACGCAGGCGTGTGCATTAGCCGTACTTTTATGGTTCTTCATATCAAGTGTAATTAACAGCGCTAGTTGAATATTGGGGTACCTCCGCGGTAATTTTGCAAAAGCACCTTCACCCCCAAAATTAATCGTGTACACAACTCTCATTAGCCCGAAAACTAAAATTGAACCGCATAGATGTCATGAATACACTTGTACACAACGCGAATAGCGTGGCGATAGGAATTGGTATCGCATGTATTTTATTAACAATAGCAGAATTGATGCATTTTTTTCTCACCCTGTCTCACACTGTTCTACATTATTTTTGTGGTGCATAGAATGATGGTCATTTCAGTGTCTTAGACGCTATTTTTCTCTCCCCACCCCCCTTTTATGACCCTTTTTTACAGCCACAATCTGAGTTGTCCTTAAGTCATTGCATCTGCATCTATTTTTTCTTTATTTTGCTTGTTTCACACGACGCTGCAAAGGCTGTTTGTTGGTATCATGTGACATTGTATAGATAATAGTGCCCAACAAACTTCACAATGGCGTTGAGTTCTTCCACAGGCCTCCTGTATTGTATATGCAAGGAAACAATGACACTGAAACTGAATAGCCGAGAGAATGTCACCGCAAAGCTACAGGGACATGCGGGACCTCCCGTGACGCACATCACTCAACTCACAATTCGTGACTGCACGTCACGAGAATGCGACCCGAGTGTCATAACGCGCGTGACGTGACAAGAACTTGGAGTGCAACCTGTACATGCAGCGCTTGCTAGCATCATATAGCACGTAAGTTACACGCAGCGCGTGCACGTGCACTTTACACACGAGAACATAATCTACTACAGCATGAAATATGCAAGGCAGCTTCGCCGCAGAATTTTAGAGGTCCGCCTGATGGCTTTGCCAAAAGCAGAGAAGCGGCGCATACAAGAACATTGTAAGGTATATGAGTACTGCGGAATTCCGCGAGGTGGAGTGACGTTTCATGAAGCGGTAAAGTGGCGTTCACCCATTTATTGCACAAAGTTACAGGGAAACTAATTTCTGAGAAATCCGTATAAATTTCCTTGTAGCATTTGTGCTACAAACTGGTGGACGCTGCTTTTCCCTTTCATGAAACGTTCCTCCACTTTGCGGAGTTCTGCAAAACCCATTTGCTTCGTTCATGTCCGAGTGCACAAAGTTGTCGATCGGTTCGCCTTCGCACCGTCACCCGCTGACCTCCTGGTTAGCTGAGTCGACAGTGTAGGTGCCTTGGACAGCCGTTTGTTCCGGGTTCGAACTCCGGACCAGGACGAATTTTCTTCTTCAACTAAGAGGGCCTTCATTTCTGAGAAATACGTACGGATTTTTTTCCAGCATCGGTGTTACAAACAGGGTGGGCGCCTGCTCTTTCACCGCGTAATTCTGCGTCCGCTTTGGCACCCCCATGTAGTGAATAAGTGTAAACAAGCGGATGTTTACGCCGTGTCATCGCTCTCCACACACCGAAGCCTGCCAAGCCAGTACAGTTCAACGACCCTTCCGCTGGTTCGCGTAAAATCACAGAATTCCGGCAGGAACAATGGTTCGAAGACAAACGCGAAGAGCCCATGGCTACAAATAGGATCTTCCGCGGATGCTTGGTAGTTAGAACCATTGTTGCGCCAAGATAACTCGCAGGGTTTTTTCGCACTCGAAACTGCACACGAAGGGTTCGGGTGTTGTGAAGGCGATAAGGGGCAGGCTTAGCTGTAGTAGCAAAGGTAAAAGAAAAAAATAGTGACCCGTTCTTTTCACATCGAGGCACGTAGTTGTTAGCTGCGTATTCTGAGGTTTGTTTCAGAAAAAGTGAAACCGGTGACGTTCCTTGTTTTAAGGCAAGACATCGATGGCATATGCATACGATCAAAACTATCGAAATGTAGGTGTAAACCAAATCGGATGGCACACACACTCTCCTGGGGCATAATGGCCAAGAGCTGTTATAAGAAATGAAAGAGAAGTAATGGAGAATATTGGGCGAGTTAGTACATATTCATCTTCGATGTGGCGCAAGACACTGGACAAAGGTAGAAGACAAACAGCTCAGCTGTTTGTCCTTTGTCATTGTCCCGTGTCTTGCGCCACATCGAAGGTGAAAGAATCCCTACAATAGCTCAATAATGATGCGCAAGTTAAAACGCATCAGGGAAACTTGAATGCCTTAAGATGATAAAAGACAAGGCAGGTAGAATAATTGGTCAAACTAACAAGCTGAACTGGGGAATATTCAAGGTTGTAAAAAATTTTTTAAAAAGCAGAAATTTGAAATAAAAATAAATGACTGATTTCTGGGATGTTACGTCCCAAAACCAGCTATGATTATGAGAGATTCCGTAATTTCGACAACGTGGGATTCTTTAACGTGCACTGACATGGCACAGTACACGGGCCTCTACATTTCGCCTCCATCGAAATGCAGCCGCAGCGGTTGGGATTCGATCCCGCGACCCTCGGCTCAGTGGCCGAGTACCATAGCTATTAGACCAGCATGGCAGGGCAAATAAGCATAAATAAATAATATAATAAAGTAGTAGAGTGTTTATCTATGAACGGAGCTTTTTGAACCCTTTAGAAACTTCTTTAATAAGGCATTGCCAACCTTCCTCTCACTGGGTAGAGGTTCCTGAAGAACGCAGTTTCAACCCGCTTAGTGTAATCTTATCAGGGGCAGGGCACTATCTAGAGACATTTCATACAAATGTGTAAAACGTATACAAGAAATATCCTAATGATAAAAATGTTCTAATGTTCTGATGATAAATACGAGCGCTATGAGCACATACGATCTCTCTCTCTCTCTTTCTTTAACCGCTAACCGTACGCCCAAATCGTCATGATCGACTCGTGATGCCCAAACCAACTTGCCTGCGTGTCCGTGTCTTCCTTCTTGTGGTTGCCTGCTTGCGCTGGTTCCTATAAGTTTCAATCTCTCCAAGTAATCCTCGTAATGACATCACCAGAGCATTCATCGCCTCGTGAATCGCCTGGCGCAAATGTCTTTTTTTTTCGAATCCGGTAGGTATCAGCAGAGTTCCATCGTCAAGAGTGAGTGGAGTTCCCCCGTCTCGACAAGCATGCTGAAAGCCACTGGAGAAAAAAATTGGCAGAGTATCTGCGTGCTTCGCTGCAAATGTCATCGAAGGACGATAGTCTTCTGCGGGCCGTACTACGCTGCGTGAGATATGGACGCCATCTGGCAGCGCCGTCGGGAAACATGAGCTTGTGCAGAATCCCTGGGCAACCGCTAGGTGGCAGCACCAAATCGTCGGCAGAGGCCTTTTTCGTACATAGCGTCGCATATTTAGCGCAGCCTAACAAACACTAGGGTCTTTAGAATTACGTATCTATGTATTTTCTAGTAACTGAACACACCGCGTAATACCTAAATATTGATGTTGCGCTTCAGATATGCGTAATATTTGCTTTTTGATCGACAATGTTCAAAAGTATGAACGCAGCTACCATTTCAAGATGGCGGGGCGTTAGGCAAGTGCTTAATCTTCGGCCGAGTGGTTGCATCGTGTGACAGACAGACAAACAGAAAAACCGAAATTTCCGCGTTCAAGTATCCCAAGAAAGACTATCGTTGTTTTTTTTTAGATGCGATAGCATTTCTTAGTCGAGCAATGTCACGCATCCGTCGGTGTCCGCATCTCTCCGCTCTCACTCCCTCTCCCATAGCAACAGCTGCGGGCGCGCGCGCTATCCTCGCCCCTAGCAACGGGAGCAGTTGGTGCGGCCGGAGTAGCGGAGAGTGAGTGGAGAGGAGGAGCGCGCTTTGGCGTGTGAGGGCGCTCGCATCGCGGGAGCTCGGCGGAGCTCCCGCGTGTGTGGAGAGAGTGTAGGAGAGGGTAGGTGCAGTGTTTCGCCGCTCCTTCTCTCGCCGTTCGCTCTCTCTCCTCCCTGCGCCCCACTCTCCCGTTCTCTCGCTCGCAGCGTATATATAAATGGAGTGAAGCGCGCGCCTCTCTCGACCGTTCGCTGGCTGGGCGCCTCTCAAGGCGATGGTGTACTCTCCCGTTCGCTCGCTCGCACGTATATATAAATGGAGTGAAGCGCGCCTCTCTCGACCGTTCGCTGGCTGGGCGCCTCTCAAGGCGATGGTGTACTCTCGGCGCAAGAAATGCATTCGCATTTCCTCACGATTCCCTGCGGGGAGGTGGGGGCCATTTTTTTAAAAAAAACGAGCACTAGGAGGCGACGTCACATAGTTCCGCCTGCCTCGGGAAGCCAACCTCCTCTGACACTTGCGCGCGGTGTCTCTCGTGTAGGATTAGGACCCACATAGTTGCCGGACTACTCAAGGTTTTTTGGACGAGGTGACATTTAGTGGCTCTGGGCCGTGCAATAATCAACCGTTTGCGCACCACGTTACCAGGGCCTATATCCCACGATCATCGCCTTTAAATTTTTTGTGACTCATGGGCTTCAGTGTTTCACGTGACAACCTGTCCCAGCTTGTTTCTTTCCGGCTTGAACTGGTATAGCGCATTATGGAACAAGAGAAACGCCGCCCCGCCTCGGTGGTCTAGTGGTTATGGCACTCGGCTACAGATCCGAAGGTCGCGGGATCGAATCCCGGCCGCGGCGGCTGCATTTCGATGGAGGCGAAATGTTGAGGCCCGTGTGCTGTGCGATGTCAGTGCACGTTAAAGAACCCCAGGTGGTCGAAATTTCCGGAGCCCTCCACTACGGCGTCTCTCATAATCAGAGCTGGTTTTGGGACGTTAAACCCCACAAATCATCAACAAGAGAAACGCCCAAGCAGATCGACACAAGAGGACAGAGCGCTAGCGCTCTGTCCTCTTGTGTCAATCATAAAATTTGCCCTCTTGAAAGGGTTTGGTTTTTTCTTTCTTTTTTTCCCGGGGCAATAACACAATGAGTCACAATAAACGCGCATATGCGGCTGCAGCTGCATTTTCCCATTTCGCCCTATCGTAAAACTTATTTCCCATATGGCGAAACCTTGAATAAAAAAAAATAAAACACCAGTGAGGCCTCGTATTCCTTGCTTTTCTCGCCAGCTACCTTCAAGTCCTTAAAGTTCACTCTCAAACACTAATTTCTCAAGGAAGGTATCGTAGTGTCCAAAGTCATTATATTTAAATAATCTATTGAGGTAACACTATGCAACTGCTTCAAAAGCCTAATCGGTTTATGAACGCTTCTTTTTTTCTTGGTGAGTACCACTTTCACTCATTCAACTGACTTAACGACGCACTATCTTTAAATTCGATAACGTCGCGGAACCTACGGCATGCTTAACAGAAATGCCACGTTTGCCTTTAGAGTAAACATTTCACCGAACCTCGGCATGGTTGCCCATATCAACAGTCATGTCGTCGGGCAGCGAGGCCCGCTCAATTTCACCTGCGACACAAATAAATGACAGGCAGTAATTTCCTGAGTTACAGACTGCCCTAATGCTGAAGCGGCGAAGAGGTGCGTTACCCGTTGTAGTTAATTGCATTAAATCGCACGTTAACATTCACCTCAAGATCTTGCAGTAAAATCTATTGCTCCTAATTCTTATTGGCATAATTTGCATCCTCCCTAAGTAGTACTGTAACGTAATCGGCGTGAAACAAATCATTTCATGCCATATTCACATCGATGGGAGATCTACAAATTACGTACTCGACGGTCTTCTTCCTTTTCTCTCGAAATCGGTCACAAGACAGGCGAATGGGAGATGCCAAAACCTTTTCTGAGTTCCCTTACGATCAACGTTGCCCCATCAGGTCGTTCGAGTGCGTGCAGTCGAGTTAAAGTCGCGCACGTTGCGCGGCAGTTCCCACCCTTTTCGATTACTATGTATCAACTAACGCAGCAGCACTAACAAGCGTTACCGTGTTGACGCGATAGCGTGAAGAAGCTCCTATAGCAGGATATCCGGCGTACGGCGTGCGGCGTACGCATCCAGTGGCGGAAAGAAATCGTCCCCACGAACCACCCAACCAAGCATGCCCTCCACCATGTCATAGATGCGTTAGTGAACAAGGTTGAATTTTGTCACGGTAAAATTTGTCAGAAGTGTTCTAAACTGCGGCCTCATATCACTTACACCGACGACGTCACTGAATGCAATTTGAATGTGGAGAACGCATAATTATGTCATGACGACGCTCGCATACAAACCCCTTTTCCAGCATTGCCAATCAATGCCAATGGATGAATGGATGTTATGAGCGTCCCCTTTATAGCGGGGGGGTGGCCTGCGGGCCACCTTCTTATTTTTTCCTCTACAAATGCGTTTTCGCGAATCACATATTTCCGCAACAAATTTTTTTCTGCGCCTACCTATTTTGTCTATTAGCGTTGCGCTGTGAAGTAACAATGTTAGTCGAACTATCTTGCATTTCTCTTTGCTCCATACCTTTCCGCCAGTACTCTAAGCGTTTTTTACTTATCTTTATCGCCGACATTTGCAGCTTTCTCGTGCTTTCACTGAAACCCATGGCCTCCTGCAGGGTAGCATCCATACATACATCTGCGTGGATATCTGTACATTCAATCAGAAACATGATCTGTCGTTTCCCCGACTTTTCTACAGCACGATGTCTTCCCTTCTTTATTGAATATTGTTGGCGATCCGTGCATCGCCGCCTGTGTGAAGGAGGCGTTGTCCAGGGTAGGCTACTTGCGTAGGCATCATCTAGATGGCGCTGACTTCCTCGACAGCGTCGCGCCGGGATATATGAAGAGTGTTATAAAGGTGGCGCTGGATACAATTAAGTGTTATAATGGTGGCGCTGGATTCAATTAATGTTCTCTATTTGTTTTAACGAGATAGTTTTGCAATGCGAAGGGGGCCTAGTAACGCTATCGCGTTCCACTCCTACAGGAGAAACAATTCCTCCATTTTTTCACTTCTTCTTGTGCGTTCTTTTCAGTGAATACTAAAGATTGACCAAACTAAAGCTAAGCTCCACGAATACGAGAATTAAGCACGGAAATTCAGGTTCAAGAAACTACAAGCCATATTTTTGCAGTGCGCTCTTCCGAGATATCTTTGGCTATTCCGTTAAAATTCTCGTTGGTTGCATTTCAGCACAGAATCTCAGCGCGTGGGCATGAAAGTGAACTGGAGCGGTCTCTTTGTGGCATTGCTTTACGGGCATTTGGACTCTCGCTGCGACATTCTTGGTCGATTGCTCGGACTCAACGGTAACTGTTTCACCTTGCTTATCAGTTATCCCGCGCACTGCATTATAGATGTCTGATACGTGGCGTGGCTACGTGCATTAAAGAGTGATAGTTCCACTGACGACAAATCTTTTTAATCGAGTAGCGCTGCGGTACAGCCTAATGTTCATGCATTTGCTGCAGGCAAAGTCAACTGGAAACCGGGCAACGTATGCCAGAATACAGGCGTCGAAATTCCAAGCCGACTGAAATGTGATGCGGAATGTGTTCTCCCGGCATCGACAACACATCATCATCATCATCATCAGCCTGTCTACGCCCACTGCAGGGCAAAGGCCTCTCCCATGGATCTCCAATTATCCCTGTCCTGTGCTAACTGGGCCCAATTTATCCCCGCAAACTTCCTGATCTCATCTGCCCACCTAACTTTCTGCCACCCCCTGCTACGCTTGCCTTCTCTAGGAATCCACTCTGTCACCCTTAATGACCAACGGTTGTCTTGTCTTTGCATTACATGGCCCGCCCAGGCCCATTTCTTCTTCTTAATTTCTATTAGTATGTCCCTAACACGCGTTTGTTCCCTAACCCACACCGCTCTCTTCTTGTCCCTTAAGGTTACACCTACCATTTTCCGTTCCATAGCTCGCTGCGTCGTCCTCAATTTAAGCTGAACCCTCTTAGTTAGCCTCCAAGTTTCTGCCCCGTAGGTGAGTATCGGTAAGATGCAGCTGTTATACACTTTCCTCTTCAGAGACAGTGGTAAGCTACCATTCATTATCTGAGAATGCTTGCCGAATGCACTCCACCCCATTCTAATCCTCCTAATTACCTCAGGCTCATGATTCGGATCAGGGGTCACTAGCTGGCCTAAGTAGGCATATTCACTTACTGCTTCCAGTGCCTCGCCAGCTATCTGAAATCGCTATACTCGCCCAAGGCTATTGAACATTACTTTAGTCTTCTGCATATTAATTTTCAGGCCCACTGTTATACTTTGCGTGTTAAGGTGAGTAATCATGCTTTGTAATTCATCTCCCGAGTTACTTAGCAAGGCAATGTCATCAGCAAATCGGAGGTTACTGAGGTATTCCCCATTAACCCTTACACCCACCTGTTCCCAATCCAGCGTTCTAAATACTTCTTGTAAACATGCTGTGAATAACAGTGGAGAGATTGTGTCACCTTGTCTTACGCCATTCCTTATAGGTATCTTGCTGCTCTCCTTATGGAGGACTATGGTGGCTGTGGAGCCGTTGTAGATGTCTTCCAGTAGTCTTACGTAGTGCTCGTCTACGCCCTGATTCCGCAATGCCTGCATGACTGCTGAGGTATCGACCGAGTCAAATGCCTTCTCGTAATCTATGAAGGCTATATATAGGGTTTATTATACTCCGCGCATTTCTCTATCACCTGAATGATAGTGTGAATATGGTCTACTGTTGAGTAGCCTTTACGAAACCCTGCTTGTTCATCAGGTTGACTGAAATCTAAGGTGGAACTAATTCTGTTAGTGATTACCTTGGTAAATACCTTGTAAACAACTGACAGTAAGCTAATCGGCCTGTAATTTTTCAAGTCTTTTGTGTCGCCTTTCTTATGGATTAGGATGATGTTAGCATTCTTCCAAGATTCCGGTATGCTCGCAGTCATTAGGCATTGCGTATACAGGCTTGCCAGTTTTTCCAGTATAATCTGCCCACCATCCTTTAACAGTTCTGCTGTTATCTGATCCTCACCGGGTGCCTTTCCCGCTTGCATCTCTTTCAAAGCTTTCATTACTTCCTCTGTCAGTACTGGTGGAATGTCAGCCTCTTCTAAACTGCTTCCCCATTCACTATTCTGGTTATCACGAATACTGTAGAGATCTCTGTAAAACTCCTCGGCTATTATCACTATCTCATCCCTATTTGTGATCACATTGCCTTGCCTGTCTCGTAATGCATACATCTGATTTCTACCTATGCCTAGACGTCTCTTCGCCGCTTTCAGGTTCCTTCCGTTCTTTAGAGCATGCTCAATCCGCTCCATATTATACTTTCGTATGTCGGCTGTCTTACGCTTATTGATTAGCTTCGAAAGCTCCGCTAGTTCTATTCTGTCAATAGCATTTGATACTGTCATGCCTTTCCGCTTTCTAATCAAGTCTTTCGTCTCCTGAGAAAGTTTGCTAATAATCTCTCTACCGATCTTACCTCCTACTTCTATTGCACATTCCGTGACAATCCGCGTGAGATTATCGCTGACTTCCTGAACGCAATTGTCTGCTTGGTCTGTTAGAGCTGAATATCTGTTCTGCAGCGCTATCTGGAATTCTTCGACTTTCCGTCTTACAGTTAGCTCATTGATCGGCGTCTTTCGTACTAGCTTATTGCGATCCCTCCTCAAGTCTAGCCCAATTCGAGATCTCACCATCCTGTGGTCACTGCACCTAACTCTGCCCAGCGCTTCCACATCCTGCACGACGCCAGGGTTCTCGCATAGTATGAAGTCTATTTCATTTTTATGCTCTCCATTCGGGCTTTTCCACGTCCACTTCCGATTCTCCCGTTTACGGAAGAACGTGTTCATGATACGCAGATTATTCCGCTCGGCGAACTCTACTAATAAGTTCCCTCTGTCATTCTTACAACGCAAGCCATAGTTCCCGACTGCCTTGTCTCCAGGCTGCCTCTTGCCTACCTTAGCATTGAAGTCTCCCATCACAATAGTCTACTGCGTCTTTACTTTAGCCATTGCCGATTCCGCATCTTCATAGAAGCGTTCACCTAGCTGGTCGTCATGGCTGGATGTATATACCCCTGTACCACCTTCAATTTGTACCTCTTATTAAGCTTAATTACAAGAACTGCTACCCTCTCGTTAATGCTATAGTATTCTACTATATTGCCAGCAATGGTTTTGTTGATAGAAATCCCACTTCTAGTTCTCTTTTGTCTTCTAGGCCATGATAACATAGGATGTGCCCATTTTTCAGCAGTGTAAAGGCTTCACCCGTCCTCCTAACCTCACTGAGCCCTATAACGTCCCATTTAATGCCCGCTAATTCCTCACACATATGACAACACATATGACAACAAAAATCCAAACTCGCACTTCGTTCATCCGGTATCATATCAAAATGACACGGCAGTGTGCGAGTGACTGACGAACATGACTGCAAGGTCCTGACACCAATAATATGACGTGCTTGTCACTTGCATTGAATATCGATACTAATGTAACCTGCGTGGCGCATTCCCGCAGCATAGGCCACGAATATGCAGGTATATCGGACACGTGATTGCATGTCAACCTTTACAGCCTACGCCAAATTATATTCACGTGACTGAATTTATATATAAATTAACACAGCGCACGTCAAAAAATTACCATAACACTGCTGAATGGCTTTGTTCATGAAGTCGTCTGAGCATACTAAAACGTACTGGGGCACTTTCGTTCCCGATGAAGTTCCTCGCTTACGAAGTAAACTGTAGGTGTCCCTGGTATTCCCTTAGGCGACTGATGCTTTGGAGCTAGCCCCTGAGACCCTAGACGAAGCCTCATCAATTGCATTCCTCTTTTCCTGCCTCCGCTCCTTCTTCATCATCTTCTCCCTCTTCTTCTCCTTCGTCGTCTTCTTCCTTTCCGTCGTCGTCGCCTTCCTACTTTTCCATTTCTTATTCCGGTTTCCGCAATTGCTATCGCTCACGATGAGTAACCCTGTCGTCAAGCCAACTTAAACGAAGGAGTGCCACGCACCCCTGACTGACTGTCACCACATGGTTGATCGCCTTTTGCTCTCAGCCACGAGTGCGGTGGTGGCAGTCTTGTTTCGGGACATCATAAGTTTGTCAATCGTAGGCTGTGGTTGCCTCGACGAAAACTAAGGAGTAGAGGAGAAGTAGGAAGACGCTGATGAAGAAGGAGAAGAAGGCGGTGGAAGAGAAGAAATATAGAAAAATAAGAAGGGTACATGAAGAAGACGATGGCGAAGAAGATCAAGAGGAAACAGAACAGATGAATAAAAATAGGAGGAAGACGACAACAAAGTACAGAAAGAGAAAAATAAGTACGAAGCTAAAAACTGAGTCTAAGCCGATGGTTGAGACGACTAAGGGGTCGAGGAGCAGGACACTGACGATAAGGAACGGGATTAAGACGATTTAGAAGAGGACGATGAATAAGATGAAGCCAAAAGATGACCATGAAAAATGAAGCCGAACAAGGTTGCAGAGGGAACGGAAGAAGAAGACCGTAAGAGAAGAACCAGTCAGCCCTCGGCGAAGTGCAGAACCGTGACTGCACTGCAAGCTGTGCGTAGGTCTGAGAGTGTTTGCGCAGCAGTAGCTTACTAAGGTGGGTCGCTTGTGGAAGCTACGTTTCCGGAATCAATTACGTAAGTTGTGTCCCTCAGTGGCGAAGTCGAAACACCTTTATTTCATGCTTCTTACAACCAATTTGAACTTAGCCGCGGGTCGTTAGACGTGGATGTTCATAAAAGCACAGGAGGGAGACCTCCCTTCCTTTCCTCTTCATCTCTTTCTCTCACAGGAGAGAAACTATGTGACATCTAATACTTCAATAAAACATAATAATATGCACCAATAGCATTGTTAACTCTGCCGGCATGGTCGCCTAAAGCGGCGTTTCCCTCTTTTAAATAGAAGAGGGCTGTTACCGAAGAAGATAAACTCAACTCTTTCTTTCCCAGGTGCCTTAGGCGCCAGCCGCCGCTCGCAACATCGTATCAGAGCAGTGTTGCGCTATATCGGGTCTTGTCAAACACTGGCACTCATCCATATCTGTAATGGGCTTGCGAAAAAGCGCACCCTGTTCCCTTTTAGAAGCGTGCCGCTTTCCGCAATCTGTTTACGCAGCGCTTACTTGTCTGGCCGAAGGGTCCTGCACAAGAGCCCATCACGTCTAAGATGCTTCTAAAATTGTTACGCTATTACTACCATCTTTGTTAAGCTGCAGAACGCTATGGGCTGACGTGCTCAAGCCAGCCTTCTTCCGTCTCGGTTCCATATCATTGCTTACCATCTTATCCGGAATGCCTAGAACGGTGCTCCGTTCCATAGCCATAATCCTCGGTGTTTCCTACTTCAAAAATTTCCATTCGCACGTTCTCGGAGGTTACCTGTCCTTTTAAGATAACACTGGAAAGCACGCACTTGTGGGAAAAGAATTAAAGCCAAGTTGCGTCTGCTTACATTTGTCAACGAGTCTAAATACATTGCCAACTGTGACCGACGGATACTATGGCCTCTCCCACCGTTTCAGTACGCAAAACACTGACCCATCGGAGGCACAGCTAATGCGATGTCGGCACTGGCGGCTTCAAAGCATCAGAAGCGTATTGGCGTTGATTGATGGTCTTGCTGAATGAGAACAAACATTGCAAATGTGCAAATGGCCGAAGAGTGCTGCTATACCCACCCCATAATGACGACAGACCATTGATATGGGCTCCTTCGTCGAAGTTTGCGTCAGTGTGGTGTCACGGTGGCTGCTGTTCACCGTTACGCCTCTGCAGGCAAATACAAAACACTCGGTCAGCTTTAGTAAACTTTTTTTCATGGCCAGTCAGGGCTCCTGTCACTAATTGCGCGCATTAACTGAAACGTTCTTGTGGCAAGGCTAGTTATTATGCTTTATTGTTCATAGTTCCCAAGAGCTGAGATTTCTAAACTTCTTTTATGACTAACAGCTTGACTACAACCACGACACGGCAAAGAGTTAACTATAGTTGTCCGATTAAGCTGGTCCTGAGTAAGCTGCGGTCATGTTTTCCACAAAAACTTCCGATCATCAGCTTGATTACACCGAGGGCAGGACAAGGACCCAACTATACTGATTAAGCCTGTCCCATGCAAGCTGCAGCAACGTTTTAACACAAAAGTGTTTTATGCCGGGGTCCACCGCAATCCCACTACGTCACTTCCGTAACGGAAGTGATGCAGTAAAACATACACGTAAGAACAACAAAGAACACGTAGAAAAAAATGTCTGATGCTGCGCTGGGAATCGAACACACAGCGCCACATCCTCTCGGGAAGTGGTCATCTCCAGAGGATGTGATCACCAGATGTGGATGTGGGCATCTGGGAATGTGGTCATCTGGGGATGTGGTCGTCCACACCCTCTGGGGATGTAGACGTTCGCCTCCTCCACTAACGCTCTTATCAGGCCCCTCTAAACTTGCCTGGCTGGCCCTACTAAGAACAGCCATCGATCTGCGGGACCAAGTTAAAATAGCCACTTGGCCCGAGGGAGTCGCTCCCAAGATGGGCCACCCTAAGGGCCACTCTCCGTGTCCATGGAATAAACATCTTGTCACCACCCATACGCCCCGTGTCCTCTGGTGTCCAGCCAGCCAAGGCACACACTCGGTGATGATGATCACAAGGAACTGAAGACGAAGATCGATCAACGTATGATGACGGTGGTAACACGCAGACGAAGAAGCCCCGCGTAATAAACGTCCACAATACCTTCAATATGGGCTCGTTGTACGAATATCCTCGGCACTCAACCAGCTGACACGAAGCCGTTACTTTAAGTTAAAAAAATGTGATCGTTAATAATGGTTAAAGGGCAACTCCGGCGATTTGTCAGTGCCGACTAATCTCAATGAAATTTTCAATAAATGTTCTCCTCGGTAATGTAACAATATATGCCAAACCAGGCGGCTGCAAGTCATATAGTTTTGCTGAAAATGAATTGTCAGAAAACGTACCGAATTTCATTGCGAGCCACCTTGTTCCGTATTGAAATTCGCTAAGAGGGAAAGCTCGAACGTCGACTAAAGAGTGAGGTGGGGAGATAAAGACAAAATTTTGCTGGTATAAAATGAAATCAGCTCGCGCAAAACGGTTCACAGTGCAGATCCTTGGAAGGGCCTTCGTCTTGCGCTCAGCATGAGCTCTGTCTGATGACGTTAAGGACACTAAAAACACGCGCCCATTTGCTTGCTACTGGACTGTGTCAGTGTGTTCGTGTATGCGTGAGTGTGTGTGTGCGTGTATGCGTGAGTGTGTATGCGTGTGTGTGAGAGTGTGTATGGGTGAGTGTGTGTGCGTGTATGCGTGAGTGTACATGTGTGTGTGTGCGTGCGTGTATGCATGAGTGTGTATTGCGTGTATGCGTGAGTGCATTTGTGTGTGCGTGTACGCGTGAGTGTGTATGCGGGTGTGTGTGTGCGCGTGTACGCGTGAGTGTGCGTGCACATGCATGCGTGAGTGCGTATGCGTGTGTGTGTGTGCGAGTATGCGTGAGTGTGTGTGCGTGTATGCGTGAGTGTGTATGCGTGTGTGTTCGTGTACACGTGAGCATGTGTGTGCGTGTATGCGTGAGTGTGTATGCCCGTTTTTTTGTGTGCGTGTATGCGTGAGGGTGTATGCGTGTTCTTGTGTGTGTGTGCGTGTATGCGTGTGTGTGTGTGCGTGTATTCGTGAGTGCGTATGCGCGTATTTGTGAGTGTTCATTTGTGTGTGCGTGTATGCGTGTGTGTGCGCTTGTATGCGTGAGCACGTGTGTGTGTGCGTGTATGCGTGAGCACGTGTGTGTGTGTGTGTGTGCGTGCATGCGTGAGTGTGTATGCCTGTGTGTGCGTGTGTACATGCGTGTGTGTGCGTGTATGCGTGAGTATGCGTGAGTGTGTGTGCGTGTATGCGTGAGTGTGTATGCGTGTGTGTTCGTGTACACGTGAGCATGTGTGTGCGTGTATGCGTGAGTGTGTATGCCCGTTTTTTTGTGTGCGTGTATGCGTGAGGGTGTATGCGTGTTCTTGTGTGTGTGTGCGTGTATGCGTGTGTGTGTGTGCGTGTATTCGTGAGTGCGTATGCGCGTATTTGTGAGTGTTCATTTGTGTGTGCGTGTATGCGTGTGTGTGCGCTTGTATGCGTGAGCACGTGTGTGTGTGCGTGTATGCGTGAGCACGTGTGTGTGTGTGTGTGCGTGCATGCGTGAGTGTGTATGCCTGTGTGTGCGTGTGTACATGCGTGTGTGTGCGTGTATGCGTGAGTGTGCGTGCGTGTGTGTTCGTGTATGCGTGAGTTTATATGCGTGTGTGTTCGTGTATGCGTGAGTGTATGTGCGCGTGTATGCGTGAGTGTGTGCGTGAGTGCGTATGCCGGTGTGTTCGTGTATGCGTGAGTGTATGCGTGTGTGCGCGTGTATGCGTGAGTGTGCATGCGTGTGTGTTCGTGTATGCGTGAGTGTGTATTCATGTGTGTGTGCGCGTATATGAGTGAGCACGTGTGTGTGTGCGTGTATGAGTGAGCACGTGTGTGTGTGCGTGTATGCGTGAGTGCGTGTGTATGCGTGAGTGTGCGTGCGCGCGCATGCGTGAGTGTGTATGCGTGAGTGTGTATGCGTGTGTGCTCGTGTACGCGTGAGTGTGTGTCTGTGCGTGTATGCGTGAGTGTGTATGCGTGTGTTTGTGTGTGTGAGTGCATACGTGTGTGCGCGTGCGTGTATTCGTTAGTGTGTATGCGCGTATTTGTGTTTGTGCGTGTATGCGTGAGTGTGCATTTGTGTGTGTGTGCATGTATGCGTGAGTGTGTGTGTGCGTGTATGCGGGAGTATGTATGCGTGTGTGTTCGTGTATGCGTGATTGTGTATGCGCGTATTTTGTTTGTGCATGCATGCGCGAGTGTGCATTTATGTGTGCGTGTATGCGTGAGCACGTGCGTGTGTGCGTGTATGCGTGAGTGCGTCAGTGTGTGTGTGCGTGTATGCGTGTGTGTTCGTTTATGCGTGAGTGTGTATGTGTGCGTGTGCGTCTATACGTGTGTGTGTGTGTGTGCGTGTATGTGTGCGCGTGTATGCGTGAGTATGTATGCATGTGTGTTCGTGTACGCGTGAGTGTGTGTGTGCGTATATCCGTGAGTGTGTACGCGTGTGTTGGTGTGTGTGTGAGTGTATGCGTGAGTGTGCATGCGCGTATTCGGGTGTGAATGCGCGTATTTGTGTGTGTGCGTGAGTGTGTGTGTTCGTGTATGCGTGAGTGTGTATGCGTGTGTGTGCGTGTGCATGCGTGTGTGTGTATGCATGAGTGTGTGTGTGCGCATGTGTGTGCATGCGTGTGTATGTGTGTGTGTGTGTGTGTGTGCGTGAGTGTGTATGCGCCTGTGTTCGTGTATGCGTGAGTGTGTGTCTGTGCGTGTATCCGTGAGTGTGTATGCGTGCGTTTGTGTGTGTCTAAGTGTATGCGTGAGTGTGCATGCGTGTGTATGCGCGTATTTGTGTGTGTGCGTGAGTGTGTGTGTTCGTGTATGCGTGTGTGTGCGTGTATGCGTGAGTGTATGCGTGTGTGTGCGTGTATGCGTGAGTGTATGCGTGTGTGTTCGTGTATGCGTGAGTGTATATGTGTGCGTGTGCGTCTATGCGTGAGTGTGTGTGTTTGCGTGTATGCGTGAGTGTGTATGCGCGTGTGTTCGTGTATGCGTGAGTGTGTGTGTGTATCTGTGAGTGTATGCGTGTGTTTGTGTGTGTGCGTGTATGCGTGAGCGTGCATGCGTGTGTGTATTCGTGTGTATGCGCGTATTTGTGTGTGCGTGTGTGTGTGTTCGTGTATGCATGAATGTGTATGCGTGTGTGTGTGTGCGTGTGTGCGTGAGCGTGTATGTGTGTATGTGCGTGAGTATGCATGCGTGAGTGTGTATGCGTGTGTTCGTGTATGCGTGAATGTGCATGCATGTGTGTATTCGTGTGTGTATGCACGTATTTGTGTGTGTGCGTATCTGTGTGTGTTCGTGTATTAGTGAGTGTGTGCGTGAGTGTGCGTGCGTGTATGCGTGAGTGTGTATGCGTGAGTATGTGTGTATGTGTGCGTATGCGTGAGTGTGTATGTGTGTGTGCGTGAGTGTGTGTGTGTATGCGTGAGTGTGTATCCGTGAGTGTGTATGCGTGTGCTTGTGTGTGTGTGTGCGTGTATGCGTGAGTGTGCATGCGTGTATTCGTGTGTGTATGCGCGTATTTGTGTGCGTGCGTGTGTGTGTTCGTGAATGCTTGTGTGTATGCGTGTGTGTGTGCGTGTATGCGTGAGTGTGCGTGTGTGTGCGTGTATGCGTGAGTGTGTATGCGTGAGTATGTGTGTGCGTGAGTATGTGTGTATGCGTGTGTGTTCGTGTATCCGTGAATGCGAGTGTTTGTGTGTGTACGTGTATGCGTGAGCGTGTGTGTGTGTATGCGTGAGTGTGTATGTGTGTGTGTTCGTGTATGCGTGAGTGTATGCCTGAGTGTGTGTGTGCGTGAGTGTGTATGCGTGTTCGTGTATGCGTGAGTGCGTATATGTGCGTGAGCGTGTATGCGTGAGTGTGTGTGCGTGTTTGTATGGGTGTGCGTGTATGCGTGAGTGTGTATGTGTGTGTGTGCGTGCGTGCGTGTACTCGTGTGTGTAAGCGCGTGTTTGTGTGTGTTCGTGTATGCGTATGTGTGCGTGTGTACGCGTATGTATGCGTACGTGCGTGCGTGCGTGCTGTCCGATGTGACCGCTACAGACGTGGTTCTCGATCCTCAACATTTCAACTGAGGCAAATATGTACCACGTCCCTATGGGAAATGCGCGCTTCTATCGAACCGTCTTCGCCCGGGCTCGCCTCTTCATGAGATGCTTGAGCTTCATCGCCAAGCCTTTGTCGTCGGCACGAATTCTTCTGCGAAGTCACCGAACGTGCACAATTTCCGAGGCTTTTAAATATACTGTAAACTTGGCGTCCTTATTACACGTGTCCTGGGCCATAGTTCGCGGGACACAGCGAACTTCGGCCCAGGACACGTTCTAATTTCCTATAACTGTACGTGATGTTGGTTGGAAAAGTTCCTTACTACGATGTTGAAAATTTTTATGTATATGGTATAGCCTTCGTCGAGTGTAGTGTATGAAGTTGTGTTACCATGCCAATCGTTGGTCGCTACGACTGTGTAAAACTTAAATTAACTTACCTGTTGGATTGGTCCCCTGTTTAAAACTGCCAGTTGTGATGTCTTCCTTGATTTCATTTTGTGGTGCTTGTGTCAACGATGAGAAGTGTATTTCATTACTTCACCCTGTATCGGCCTTTTGGCTACCAGTATGTATGTATAAATAAATAAATAAATAAATAAATAAATAAATAAATAAATAAATAAATAAATAAATAAAGGAATCGTTTATGGGTTGTGTGTGTGTGATAAGTCAGGGCGATGCCCTCCAGGTGCCACGGCGGCAAGACATTCTACTATTCGTTCTAATGGCGGGCAGTTCCTTCACAAGACGACGCTACGGTGACCACTCTCGTTCAGGACGGCACGAGGAACTTCATATGAAAACACTCTGGCCGAAATTAGAGTGCCCACAGCTAAGAACCACTTCATATCAAACTGGATCAAACTGGGATCTCAACCCGCCGATCGAGCTCGTCGGCCGGGGCTGCTAATCGCCGGTACACTCGCGTTTTGCGATGCAACAGCATTCGCGTCACCGCAGCGCTCCCTGATAAAGATCTTTCGATATTCAATAAGCCAGGTTGATCAGGATATCTGACGCGCACCCAGCGCGTCTCGCACCAAGCGACGACTCGACAAGCACAGACGCAAGGGATCACCTGTTAACCCCGGGCTTGCCGTTATCGCATCGCGCAAAACCGGAGACGAGTAGTCCACCTCAGGCATCCCTGCTAGCGAAGCCACGTGACACCAGTCTACTAACCGATTAGACGATCCCACGCAACGTGCGAATGGACTTTTAAGAGATGCCAATTAAAAAGTGACAGCCAAAGAACGAGAATACAGTATAGTCACGGCAAGCAATACACAGAAGGCCTCCAAGACGCGACTCACCTTTTAGTGTCATTACGTTTTTGTACCGCGTCATTTTGAGAGCCGTCGCACATGTGCGAGCTACCGTCTCATAAAGAAAGTGCAAACCCGGTTGATAACGAATTGCAACCAACACGGGCATTTTGTACGCTCAGAGTGTCTGGAAGATATACCCCGCGGAACATGCTAGCCATGGGAACATTTAAGAAATGGAACGATACCTTTCCGAGTATTTTTCTACCAGGCGACAAACCTTTAGCAACGGTGCGCATGACAAGCCGCGCAATAGTTGAAACACTCGACGTTTCTCCATATCGAAGTGTGCGCGCACATCGATAAGGGTGATACATATGTTGATGACATCTAGATAACGGTAAGGATAATACTGATGAGGATTCTATATGGTTGCTGCGGGTACACATTCTGCCGTACGTCTTCGATAAGCATGGCTTGACTGAACATTACTGAGTCGCTTGTTACAACCTGTCTGATAAGGATATCTTAGTTTTGGCACAGACGCAATACTCCAAAGTTTATATTTGTTTTTATCTAACCCGCGTCACTGCTACTGCCTGCCAGGAACACTTACAAGCGCGCAGACTTTCGCGCAAGCTCCGTACCCACCAATTTGCAACGTCTTTGACACTTCGAGGTTATTGCACACAGCGCAGACCCCCGCCTCTGGCTGCAGCCGCGCTGAGTGTTGCGGCGGCAGTTCCGAGTTAAGGCAATGAATGAAAAACAGTGCCATCTTTGACGTCTGCACGGAAAGGCAAAAAGTAAGTCAGTACTCACTCATCGTGCCGGCGAAGGGCTGCGATGCAAGCACGACCACATTAGCGTCATCTGGTAGACACAGGCGCACAAACGCAAGAGTTAACGAGCACACGGGCGCAACAACATTTGAAAACACAGCGACCGTTACATTCAAGCGTGCGCCCTTCCGTACATCCGGCCCATCCGCACGCTCCCGCCGCTCCCGCCAGACTGACGCAACGGAAACGACGGAACCGCGTCGGTGACATAAATGAGAGAGCGCCCATCGCTGCGGTTTCGGTTTCGAAACTGTCCGTACTCTGCCGTCGCAGTTGTGTGTACCCATGTTAGAACCACCGTGCCTCTGATTCCTCTGAGGTCCTCTGATTTTGATCGGGGACCTCAGAGGCATTCGTGCTTAGCGACTCTGATTATCTTAAGCCTGACAAGAAAAATTTGGCCGACACCTGAACCTTTGCAATGAGATTGAGTCAAGCTCATGATTTTGTTCAAACGAACCTTTGCGATTAAATTGAATGAAGGTGATGTTCTTGTTCATTTATAACGCAAGAGGTATCTTATAGCAGCACAACAACTACTTCCAGTAGCTAGCAGGAGCAGTCATTCAGCCAACTTTAACCGGTGTTAAGCAGGGATATTGCAATGCCAGAGGATACGCAACTTAATTCGGTGAGAAACAATTTAGCCCCTTTACGAGGAGCAACAAGATAGCATGATTAACAAAACCATTTTTTTATAAACTGAACTACGACAGGTTCACGTTGCAGACACCTTTACATTTTACGGCAGACTGTTGAATTCACAGCTCATCGCCTAGACATTGTTTCATGCTGCGCTGTTTCATTCGGCACCCGCTGTACTTATACAGCGACCTCACCGTGTGCACTGCTCCAGCCCATAAAACGATTCTTTCCGACGCAGCCTACTTGCTTTTCCAGAGTAAGTGAGCAGTCCGCAGTACGATCGCAAATCTAAGCGACTGTTACTCAACTTGATAAGTACCAAACAATTTTCGTACTCTACGCACAATTCGCGCATGGGACACGATATAGTTGACGCACGTCTTCTACGTCAGAAGATTATCGCTTTCAACACCGGGATGCTTTATCAGTAACGGAACGTATTGCCATAAAAATGTATCAACATTATATGATGCAAACACTGCATTCAACATGAAGTATTGAAAAATGAAGTTCTGCAGGACCGCTATAAAGTCTTGCGCAAATAGTATTTATCGTGGACGTGGTACCCAGTGGGGGTACAATGCACGCACGGAGATGACACCACGTGGAGACAATAGTTAATACACGAGCTGAATACGGTCGGAACGTCAGCCTAAGACACATCACCACATCATTTCTCTTATAATGCTCTTTATTGCTTAAGTCGACGTGTTCTACTATGCATCTGTGTCAAACGCAAATCTTTGTGAAATGTATGCAACGAACGAGCTCGCTCAAATATCAAACTGAAAGAGCGCGTGTTCTATACAAAAGCATTTTTCAATTTTCTGTTGGTGGGCGAAAGCAGGGTTCGAGCTATGCAGCGAGCGCCCAACGTCCTCGCATTATAACAAGTTTTAGAACACAAACACGTACGGTTTTACTAAAACGGCGGCCGTTTAAATATAGTCTAGTTTTCGGCAGTTTAAAAGCAGTAACTTCCTAGGAAATTCAACGTTAACATGTTAAAAGCCAGTTAAAAAACCACAAGGGCGTCGAACAAAATCATACAATTGCTCGTAAAAGGCGTACTGAACAAAAAATCTACATCGGAACATTAAGAACCACGGTTGTACGTAAAGGACAAGCCTCGAGTCCAGTCGTCATTTCAGGAACAAAAAAGTGGCATAAAACATCGGATTAAAGCCTCTAGCGAACGTTAACGTGAAACAACGCAAGAAAATGCATCAACACTACGCTAAGCATGGCACGAACTGTGAAGTACCTCCCTCTTACCTCTAACATAAAGGATATAGTATCAGTTTTAAAATACATATAACATGCGAAGTATATATGATAGACACATTGCTAAAATATGAATAGAGGATGTTCTTCGCTACAGCGAATGCGCATGCCAGTCTGAAAAACAGTACAAAAGATATAAAAAGTCTGTTGTTATACAGAGATAAATGAACGTTATTAGATTCACTCGAATCGCGGACACAGCTCTGAGTAATTACAAGGCATTCGAGTAAATTACGAGGCCTTTATGCATATCTGTGCCCTTAATTGCATTCGAGGGAAACTAACATCAATATCCCTTCACTTACGAGGTCGGCCATTGAAAAACACGCAAACCTTTCATGAAGCCGTACAAATGTTTTGAGTACCTGCACATGAAAAGTTCCATAGATGCATACACCCGCAGATTCAACCGCTTTTCGCTCAATCTCATAAAACAGCACACAATAAAACACGACCCCAAACCACGCCCTCACCGGTGACACCATTCGTCTTTACACAACCGGAACGTGCAGGGAGCACACAAGAGATGAGAATGCATATATTACAATGTAAAGGCAACTTCGAGAAAAGAACGCGCTGCCCACGCACAATATTAAAAAATAAGCACGCATGAATATGCGAAGTATTCTCCTTTGCCCATCGAAAGGAACTACGGTCAAGTTCTCAGACAGGTCTCTTTCGCACATCACAGGCGAGATTTCTTCTCTTCGCACTCGGTCACCACGTCCCTGAGTTCTAAGGCGTCCTTGCCGGGCATCGCGGAGTTACGTGCGTCTCCTACGCAGACCTTCGCCGGACATAACCCCGTCTCCACTTCCGGTTCGGTGGACACGGATTCGGGAACCTGTTTCTCCTCTGGGTGCAGGCGCTTCGAGACGCACGACTTGATCCGCTTCGCCGTGTACAGCACGTACAGGGGCACGCCCTGCAGGATCGTCTGGCAGACGACGGGCACAATGACGAGATCGGCGTCCGGAAGCGAGAGCGACGTGTACAGGATGACGACGGCGATGCCGCTGTTCTGGAAGGCGATCTCGATGGCCACGGCGATGATCTGCGCCCGGTTGAGACGGCCCACGAAGGCGGCCAGGGCGCCGAAGAGGTACGCGCTCCAGGAGACGAGCGCGCCGCAGAGCAGGGCCTTCCACGTCATCAGCAGGAAAATATACCTGAAGAACGAGGGCAAATGAAAGATGTTAAAGGAATACTGACACGAATTTTAGACGTTTTCGTACCGCTCCTGTAAGTAATAGCACCGGTGTCGACAACGCCAGATACAGCATCGCGATGCTTTGGAATTCAATGAATCTAACCGTAAAGCGACTAGCTTAAAGACCCACTTTAGGTTTCTATTTAAGAAGTGCGGCATCATAGTGACGCGCCAGAACAGTCAAACGCAGGTCTAAGCCACGTGGGGAAGGCAAATGTGTCCGTTGCTGTAAGTTGCACGCGCTGCACGCAATTAATGATCACTTGAAGGTTGGCTGGCCAACTTTCAACTAGCTCAAGTCTCAATTCCAGTTCATCAGGTGACTATTTTTGCTGTACAATCTTTTTATTTTCTAACGAATCTGTTCGTGCGGGGTCTGTGCTGTCGTTGTTGGTGTTCGCGAAAAAAGGAGGAAACGTTACCTGGCGGGGGAAGACAAGGATGAAGAGCCCAACATGGGCAAAGGGGCTGGATTCACGTAAAGGGGTCAAGTGAAAGACGCGCCAATCTGTAAGACGCTGTGAAAGGGTGCATATGAAAGGAAAACGGGGAAGGGGGGGGGGGGGAGGGTAGTTGACGTAGGGCGCACGGTGATTGTAGTAGGAGAAACTGAACGAAAAATGGTACAAAAATTTGTTGGCCGTGCTGGGTTCCAAACTAGAAACACACCACGCTTGAGAGGTGCGAACACATGTGGACCATATGAATGGCTTTGATCTACGGAAAAAGAAGGAAGCGAAGAAAGACACAAACAAACAAAAAAATGGAAAGAAAGAAAGAAGACGAAGCAATATTCATCGCCAGTGCTCGAGCCACGGCCGCCACTCTCCGAAGGCATATTTCTTAACCACGACACTGCACGTCACGCTTGCGAAATGCGTATACATGTGAACCGTATTGGAACCGTATGTGAACCGTATTGGTTTGGATTTTCTATGGCTGCAGGGCACCGGTCTCTGGAGCACGTGTGTATCCTTATACGCTACAGCTTCGCTGTCCTACCATCTTCGCGATCTCTCTGAAGGTCAAGTCAAGGGGAGCATCAACATAGACCACCAAGACAATAGAACACAAATCCATCTCCAGCATAGATGAGGCAGTTAAACGATTCAGCCGAATGTATGTAGTCAAGCAGACAACGAAGAAAATGCATCCCTTTGCACTCGTTCCTTACTGGTTGACGGTGACGCTCAAGACGAGGATGGCGATAAGCACGATGATGGTGATCGGCTTGATGTATTTAGTCAGCGCCACGGCCCACGTAGGCTTGAACCTGTGGATGATCATGCCGATGGCCAAGGGTATGGCGAGGCCGATGAGGCTGCCAATGATGTTGGTGAAGGGTATGCTCAACACTCCCGTCTCCGGAGACATGTGACGACCCAGGATGAATACCCACAGAGGCATCATTCCTGCAGATAAGACAATAATGTGTTAAGGTAAGTCGCAAAAAAAAAGAATGCCAGCGTCCCGTAATATTTGTAGGAGCGCTTTATGAATGTTCGGAGCACACGCGCACATACGGATCACAGCGGTACGTTAGCCACTGAAAGCAGATTACTGACAAGCTTGGACTACCTTTTTAAGCTTCATGTCGAAAAGCATCCACCTAGCTTGTTTTGTTGTGATCAATCATTATTTCATCTATGGAAGCACGAGATCCTAGCGGTCTATCATATTTGTTTGTTTGTTTTTCTTATATAAGGCGATGACTATAATCTGGAATAAATTTGAGCGCTGGAACGACGGGACACAAGAAGACAAGATGACTTACCGAGGACCTTTTGTTGTTATATGGGGTTTAACGTCCCAAAACCAGCTCTGATTATGAGAGACGCCGTAGTGGAGGGCTCCGGAAATTTCGACCACCTGGGGTTCTTTAACGTGCACTGACATCGCACAGCACACGGGCCTCAACATTCCGCCTCCATCGAAGTGCAGCCCCGGCAGCCGGGATTCGATCCCGCGACCCTCGGATCAGCAGCCGGGATTCGATCCCGCGACCCTCGGATCAGCAGCCGAGTACCATAGCCACTAGACCACCGTGGCGGGGCAACGGGCCTTTTCTTTGCGCTAATATTTATTTCAGATTATTACAGCAAGGGGTCTTTTCTTATCTCCCGTTTTTTTTTTGCTCTCAACTTCCAGACAATGAAACAAATCGCCCAACAAAGCATTTTGTCAATATCTGTAATATAACCGTACGCCTAAAACAAATCCGGTTCTGTCAATCTGTTCAGTCAAACACCGACCAGATGCACCTTCACACTATTTGAATCATAGAGCACCTAAAAGGTGCCTACTTTGCACAAGGTTCCGGTGTTTATGACGTGTTGAAAGAGAGAGAGAGAGAGAGAGAGATGTAGCATGTCTCGCCTTTAGTCAAACACCGACCATATGCACCTCCACACTATTTGAATCACAGAGCACCTAAAAGGTGCCTACTTTGCACAAGATTCCGGTGTTTATGACGTGTTGAAAGAGAGAGAGAGAGATGTAGCATGTCTCGCCTTTAGTCAAACACCGACCATATGCACCTCCACACTATTTGAATCACAGAGCACCTAAAATGTGCCTACTTTGCACAAGATTCCGGTGTTTATGACGTGTTGAAAGAGAGAGAGAGAGAGATGTAGCATGTCTCGCCTTTAGTCAAACACCGACCATATGCACCTCCACACTATTTGAATCACAGAGCACCTAAAAGGTGCCTACTTTGCACAAGATTCCGGTGTTTATGACGTGTTGAAAGAGAGAGAGAGAGATGTAGCATGTCTCGCCTTTAGTCAAACACCGACCATATGCACCTCCACACTATTTGAATCACAGAGGACCTAAAAGGTGCCTACTTTGCACAAGATTCCGGTGTTTATGACGTGTTGAAAGAGAGAGAGAGAGGGATGTAGCATGTCTCGCCTTTAGTCAAACACCGACCATATGCACCTCCACACTATTTGAATCACAGAGCACCTAAAAGGTGCCTACTTTGCACAAGATTCCGGTGTTTATGACGTGTTGAAAGAGAGAGAGAGAGATGTAGCATGTCTCGCCTTTAGTCAAACACCGACCATATGCACCTCCACACTATTTGAATCACAGAGGACCTAAAAGGTGCCTACTTTGCACAAGATTCCGGTGTTTATGACGTGTTGAAAGAGAGAGAGAGAGGGATGTAGCATGTCTCGCCTTTAGTCAAACACCGACCATATGCACCTCCACACTATTTGAATCACAGAGCACCTAAAAGGTGCCTACTTTGCACAAGATTCCGGTGTTTATGACGTGTTGAAAGAGAGAGAGAGAGATGTAGCATGTCTCGCCTTTAGTCAAACACCGACCATATGCACCTCCACACTATTTGAATCACAGAGCACCTAAAAGGTGCCTACTTTGCACAAGATTCCGGTGTTTATGACGTGTTGAAAGAGAGAGAGAGAGGGATGTAGCATGTCTCGCCTTTAGTCAAACACCGACCATATGCACCTCCACACTATTTGAATCACAGAGCACCTAAAAGGTGCCTACTTTGCACAAGATTCCGGTGTTTATGACGTGTTGAAAGAGAGAGAGAGAGATGTAGCATGTCTCGCCTTTAGTCAAACACCGACCATATGCACCTCCACACTATTTGTATCACAGAGCACCTAAAAGGTGCCTACTTTGCACGAGATTCCGGTGTTTGTGGTATGTTGAAAGAGAGAGATAAGGAAGGGAAGGCAGGGATATTAATCAGGAAGGGCATCAACCAGTAGAAGTCCGGTCGGCTGCACTACACTGGAGAATGGGAGAAGGGGAAGAGAAGGAGAGAGGGGGATCCTAAAGCCTACATCGGCATTTCTACAGTGTCAAAGGCACTTGCTTAAGCCAGCAGTTTCCAGGTTTACATCGCAGCAGCCCGTGCTTTAACCTGCTGTGAATATTCCATCCGATAGCTGAAGGCTTCATGTCATAGGTATACTTCTGATAGGTTTCCCAACTGTAACGCAGCTAATACATTTTTTTTTTTTGCTTTACATCCACCTTCCGTCGAAGAAAAAAGAATTACAGCATTTAATTTATTATAGCCGCTCCTGACCGTTCACATCAGCAGACTAACAAAATGTGACTGGTAAATCCAATACTCGATAAGCACAAATGAGAATTCACCGAATTGGCACATTTTGAGCATGTTCAGGGCTCGTTCTGTCTGACGCTGTTTTAAGTGCGCTAGCATAAAGAAAAGAGTATTGCATAATTGACCCAAACCTATTTTATTTATTTGTATAATACTAGCAACTTTGGCTACCATGTTTACTCTCAGAATTTCAGGACTACCCCGTAGTGTTCCTTGTCGAAATGGCTGCGCTTAACTATACTGAATTAATGCTAATACTGTCTCATTTGTCTCACATCAGCAGCCTGTCACCTCAGGGAAGAGGCATCTCCCATACGTCGCCAATCATCGCGGTTCTGTTATCTTTTACCTGTTATCTATTTACCTCACATTAACCACTAAAGTATCTTTTCTTTTTCTTTTCATGCGCTGTTTCAGTGCCTTTCGTGGTTAAAAGCTGTGCCACGAGATAGCGCCACAAATGCGGCGGCATTAAGGCACGTCTGAGTATCTGAAATGTAGAGAAGTGAGTGAAAAAGCAGATAGGTTCGTTAACTGCCAGGTTAGTTGATGCCCAGTTGGCTACGCAAACCGCTTCGACTGGAGTAAGGGAACAGAACAGACAGAAAAGTATGCCTTAGGAGAATGCCAAAGATGCAGTCAACTTGAACGCCCAGAAAGTTGGAGAAAAAGAAGCAGAGAATAGTTTTGAACAAACACACCGAGCGGATATTCGCACGTCTGAACCTGCTTCGACGAAGCCACAAATGTTCGCCAATGTAAAGATGACAAAAAATAAAAAATTCACAGCATATCCACGGAGTGAATGACGATGAGTGGGCGAAGCTCCGGATGTTCATCGTAGATCGTGCCGAGTTCCGGATTAATTTAGTTAACGCGCACGCTACGAATCCTTATGGTTCAACTACGCACAAGTGAAACCACCGGCAGTTCATTGCAAGTCAAGATCCAGTGCATATATATATATATATATGCCGGTGAGCGGTTCTCCAGCGCGAGCAGTCGGTATTTTTCGATCAAGAAACTCGCTAGAAGACGCTGCCTGCGCCAACGTTGTCTCTCGCGGGTGAGGGCGCGTTCTACTTCTTTGCGAGCTGGTACAGCGTTCATCGAAGAAAGAGCGTTTCCATAGTCAACGCGCGCCTTTCGCTCTCTCTGTCTCTCTCTCTCTCTCACAAGACAGCAGATGGAAGAGTGAGAGAGCTCGCGCGCCGGGCGGCACGCGCCGAGGGCGAGCGCGTGCCTCCCGGCGCACGAGCTCTCGAGCGCGAGCCTCCCGGCGGCGCGAGGTGGCTACATACATACATACATACATACTACTACTACTACTACTACTACTACTACTACAGAGGAGGGAACGACCCACACCCTAAGGAGCTTCGCCCCTAAAACTCACCTACGCTGGCAATGGTGCTGACGAATGTCATGGTTACGCTGAGAGCGACGTCACCGTTGAATATGAGTGTCCAGAGATTGCTAGAGTTCCCACCTGGCGAGCACCCGAGCATGAAGATGCCGAACCGCATGAGAGCATTTTCGAGTAATAGGAGACCGACGCCGTAGGATACCTGCAACGCGCAGAGAGAGAGAAAGGAGTTTAGTGAAGCAGTAAGTGGATTACCGCGGACGCAGCCCCCGTTCTAGAGCCTTGTTCTAGAGCCGTTCTAGAGCGGCTAGCCGGGCTAACCGAGGGTTGCCAGATGGTCATGTCGCGTCTCCAGCAACTATGCGAACGTACACCCAGAGTCGACAGAGACTAGTCTCTCCGGGACAATGAATGTGCGACGCAGAAAAACTGGACTTAAATTGCACATAATACCGTACCTCCATCGCTTATTCATCGTAATAACCATAAATACCTCCTAAGTTTCAAAGACCGTACTGACTGCGGCATATACTTCGTGACAGCGTTGGACTACTCTTCACTATCAACGCGCACCTGAGGCGGGACAAAGTAGCGGCAGAGAAAGTAATACAGAGCGCTATAGTTGTGTTGATTACACTCTGTCCTGTCTTAGATGCGCTGCGCCTGTCACATTTATTCAGTACGGCGCAACGAGGACGCCCAGCGTCTCAGCATCGCGACCACGGCCTAGCCTTCCTGGACAGAGCGAAGGACAGTAACCTGAACTGTCCTTGACTCTAGCGTACGACTTCACTTACAAGGTCCTTGCTGTTGCGGTAGATTGGTACATATGCACCCATTGTGGAACGAGTGGTGGAACGAGTGGTCGTGTGGTGGAACGTGTGGCTTCTCATACGGTCTTACACCTCGCATTCCACATTCTCCCCCCTACGTGCATCGTCTTCCCCCTCCCTGCTATGCGTGTCTTGTATTGCTTCTTACCATTTCCACGTTTTTGTTATTGTTACAGGTTACTGAGTAACGCTCTGTGCGTACTAAAGCACGACACGCATAAATAGCGGCGAAAGTGGCTAAGACGCTTCGTCTTGACGTTGAAGCTAGCATTTGTGTCCCTCTGTGGCTACTTGTGTCCCTGGTTTCTGCCGCGCTACTCAAGAAGTCATTCCAAGTCATTCCAAGGGTTCGCCGAGACATCTGAATGAAGGAAAGAGTGACTAGGAGACGGTGACACGTGATTCCTCTAACCTCGGCAAGCCAAACTCCTCTGGCGTCAGTGCGCGGTGCCGCTCGGGTAGGATTAGGCCCTTCATGCATAGTTTCAGACCGCTCGAGGCTGTTGGGACGCGGTAAGCTTTAGTGGCGCTTGACCGTAAAATGTTCTACCGCTTGCCCACCTCGCGACCGGGGCCCATTTCCCATGATTCCCTCCCTTACATTTTTACACGACAGTGTTTTATGCCGGGGTCCACCACGTCTGTACTGCGTCACTATATATGTCACTACCGTAACGGATATGATGCACTAAAATTTACATAAACATTGACAAGGAAAAAGAGAGCGAACGGCACGTGTTGACTATGGAAACGCTCTTTCTTCGATGAACGCTTTAGCAGGTCTCAAGGAACGAGAACACGCCCTCGCCCGCGAGAGAACACTGACGTAGGCAGCGTCTACTAGCGAGTTTCTTGATTGAAAAAACCGACTGCTCGAGCGACACAGCCGTTCACCGGCCACCACGTATATATATATAAGCACTGGGTCTTGACGTGCAATGCAGTGCCCGTGGAAGATTTCTCTTGTGCGTAGTTGAACCATAAGAATTCGCAGCGTGCGCGTTAACTAATTAATCCGGAACTTGGCACGATCTACGACGTGGGGGCGCAGGAACCTCATAAAGAGCAGGAGCATAAATGACAACGCGTGTGCAAATATACACACGCGTCGTCATTCATTTACATGCATGAGTGGGCAATGTCACCGGTGATTTACGGTAACACAGAACGAACCCCCTGCTTCGCCCACTCGTCATGGTTCACTTCGTGGAAGTGCGTGGAGTTTTTTTCCTTCCTCAATGGCCGCCCGCCTACTGTCCTCATCATCATCGTAATCAGCGGAAAGACAGGTTGTCTGTTTGGAGCGGCGCCCAGGCAAACAGTCGAAGCCGAACGAACGGGGGGAAGCACGCATTAGCTTATCGGCGGCATGCAATACCCACCGTGCGGCGTAGGCAAGTACAGACGGGAGCTGTTCGGGTATACGCTTCGAATGCCACGCGTTTGCAGGCAAGGTCACCGTGCGCAAAGGGGCCTTGCACCGCGCCGCCTCAACCACTCGAAGGCGGCGCCGTCGGTTTCTTGCGGGGCAGAGATAACTGGGCGGGGGTGTCTGGTGATCCCCGCCTTGGCGAAAAACAGTGCGTCTACGGCTTCCTTAGCAAGAAAAAACCGTACTACTCTTCGGTACGGTTGTTTCAACGATTTTTCAGGAATAATAAAATAGGGATTCTACAGAACAACCATTGCTATGGCATGCTGAGCATGCCATAGCAACGGGACCCTGGATTTTGTCTGGCTACGGGTAGTTCTCTAGCGTCTACCTAAACCTCAACATGGAAGAATATTAAAGCCAGGCATCACGTGACTATCTTGAACCCCATTCATTAAATAATCTATGGGTCCGAATCGAGGAAGATAGGCCGTGGTCACGTGGTAGCCAGGCAGTAGGCTCATGTACGTCTAAGCAATACTCAATGTTATTACGTACCAAACAATTTCGGGTGGTCCGGCGACCATGTGGGCCTAGTGCCACTGCAGAGGCACCGCATGCAAGGCGTCAGAGTATTGATAGATTTCTGGAGTTTTACGTCCCAAAACCATAGTGGAGGGCTCAGGGAATTTCAACCATTTGGGGTTATTGAACGTGAACTGACATCGCACAGCACACGGGCCTCCACATTTCGCATCCATCGAAATGCAGCCGCCGCGGCCGGGATTCGATCCCGCGACCCTCGGATCAGCAGCCGAGTACCATAGCCACTAGACCACCGTGGCGAGGCAAGGCATCAGAGGAAGTTGGCTTGTCGAAGCTAGCTGTATCACGTGACTCCGCCTCGAATTTTTTTTTCCTTCATGAATCCAAAGTGCGCTAACCTTTTTCGTTTTTCTTTTCTTTTTCTTTTTTGATTCAGTGCCCATCTAAGCACCACCTTCTCGCAGAAAATCCTAACTCTCTGCAGCGCGAAGACCACGGTGGGCTTACAGTCCAAAACTAAACGTCCGCTTAGCTTTCATCGTTACCACATTAGTCAGTTTGGCTAAAGAACTTAGTGTTGCAAGTATGGCGAGAATTAATTTGAAGTAGAACGTTGCTATAAGAATCCGACAATAAGCCCACAAGGGGGTTCTGTGGCGCCGTTCTAAGATGAATCTGTACCAATTCTATGTAGACAAAGGTACGGCGAAAGAGGCCTGTCAGAAAACTACGCTTGTATCCATTCAAATAAGCCAGGTCCGTTTAATTTGCTTTCGCACCACTGAACCTGTTCTCGCCGGGGCACGACCGGTTGAGAAATTGTGAAGATAGAGATTCGTGTTGAAGGCACAAGTCGACACTTGCAACGTACAGCAAGGCGCCGATGCGGCGCACGCCTCACGTTTTGCCTGCTGAATATTACCCTTCCACATTTTATTTGAAGGATAGCAAATCTCACGCATATTATATCGATTTCCGATGCTTAAACGCACCTCACGTTGCGTATAGAAGCATCAGATAAACGTACGTGCCATAGAGGCAGTGATCGCAGGACAGTCGGAACCATGGTCAGTAGGGAGGGCACATGTTACAAGCGGACGTGGAAGGATCGGGCGAGTTGGAACTGGTCAAACATCTTTGACGGTCAGCACGAATCACGAGGACAACACGGGAGTAAGGACCGCTAACCATTGGGGTTTGTGGTCTTTCCTCCCGTGTTGTCTTCGTTGTTGTTATGCGGGGTTTAACGTCCCAAAACCAGCTCTGATTATGAGAGACGCCGTAGTGGAGGGCTCCGGAAATTTTGACCACCTGGGGTTCTTTAACGTGCACTGACATCGCACAGCACACGGGCCTCAACATTTCGCCTCCATCGAAATGCAGCCGCCGCAGCCGGGATTCGATCCCGCGACCCTTGGATCAGTAGCCAAGTACCACAGCCACTAGACCACCGTGGCGGGGCGAGTGTTGTCTCCGTTTGTCGTGCTGCACCGTCAAAAACATTTAAAGCGAACCCTCTTTGTGTGCCTGGTTCCTTACCACTGTGCTTTCCTTTAACCTCGAGCCGGAACAACGCATTTAACACACAACTAATTAGCCTTGCAGCGCACATCGCTGTGTACGTGAAAATAACCGCTAGCCACAGGTGCTGCTTTTTCCTGCGTCTTTTGAAGCGAATGGCGTGGTTCGGAAGGACGGAGCAAGAATTCAGGGCACGTCACTTTACAGCGTAAGCTGTCTTTGCCTAGCTCATATGCGCCGTCGGCGTAGTCGTAGGCGTCCGCTGAAACTGCGTTGGCTGAGCCGGCGGGTCGCGTGATCTGGGTTTGACCAATCCGCGCGCTTCAAATCTAGCGACGCCTTCGGTACTTCAGCGTACAGCCTTACTTCAGCGTAATGACTCCTTCAGCGTACAGCCCTTTGATGTGCCAGAAGTCCACATTTAAAAAAAAAAGTAAAATACATGCAGCTACAAAACCGCTATCTCAACTTTACATTCTGGTATACCAGAGATCCACTTAGAAAACCGTGTCAGGCGGAGTGCGCACGCGTCATCCGGGTGTCCTCAAGCTTACCACACGGTCGCAGTTGCCTCACCCTCTATCTCCCGACACTTGATTCATTAGATAGACTGCGCAAACAGGACGTCGAGGAGACCATGTGTCTGAGCCACGCGTCCCGCCATGTTTGCTCCGTTTGTTTGTTTGTTTGTTTGTTTGTTTGTTTGTTTGTTTTATCTCGTTGAGTCGTTCGCCTTCAGATGATGCTCGGCCAACAAGTCCTGCAGATTATTCAGGCTGCACAATCTGCCTTTTATTTCACTCAGTACGAATGACACCGTCTTGCCACGTTAAAACAGCGCAGTTGACGAAGACAACGAAATGCGCAAACAAAGGAACAACAGTCGTCCCTTGTGTGCTTGTTTCTTATTTATTGCCCAGACCAAGGTGCTGCTCGTCACGTCATCATTGCAACACTTTATCGTCTTAAGGACCGGAAATGTCAGAGATGGTGTCCAGTCTATAAGTGTTCCACATGCTGTCAGACAGTCCACAATTCGATCTGTTATATTAAATGGACCGTCTACCGCTCGGAAAACTTTTTCCGGTTGTGGTGAAAATGAGAGGATTGTTTCCTACACTGATGGAAACGAGCATTCTTGCACACCATAAGAAAGGAATAGATATTCAACTTTGCCTTGAAAGTAACGAGAAAAAAAAAATGGCCGGTGCCGCCGCCCTTGGTGACGTGCCTCAAACCCCAAGTGTAACGAAAAATAAAGAAATACCCATGCAGGTTAACCTATCTTGTTTAAAAGCAAAAACTGTATTTTACATACATATGGTAACGCTTCCTGGCGAAAGAGAGTAACGTTTATTTACAAATTAATATCGCCAAAACCCTAGTAACCAGTGTTGCCGGATGTCCTACACGTGCAGGAAAGACTTGCATGTTGTTTCATTGCCGACGAGGCCGGACACGCCGCGAGAGCATGTCAACATTCCCGCCGCTATCAAACAAAAGGGCGCTGGCACACCACGCTGCCCACCAATGCGTACACACTGAAGTTGTACGCATTGCCAAAGGGTTGCACAACAGACCAGTGCTTACCCTCCCAACAAAGCGCGGACAGCTGTTCTGCAAGAGATAACGCGGTTCGAAACAATGGAGCGCTCGGTATGGGCAGTCATGCAAAAGCATCGGTTAACACCAACTACGTTGCAATGGGCACTTCCTAGCGTGTACTGGTCACATGCTAGTCGATGGACAAGAGGCAGAAATTACCCACATCGTAGAAAGGACAGTCCTATACTACAG